>JASDFA010000016.1:116762500-117362500 GCA_035772735.1 Datura wrightii
TTATGGTTTTCCTTTATATTATGTGTATGTTATGAAATATGTCAGGCTAAGGGGAGATTTCATAATCCCTTTCCCTTAAGCCGAGCGACAAGTTAGCGAGTTTCTGAGATCTAATGTCCCTTGAACATGATCTATAAATTTTGTTTAAATCTTAGGTCATCCGTAGTTCCTTATGATTTATACAAATTTTTAATACATGCATTTATGTTCTATTTTCTAGCTTTACATGTTATATGTACTCAGTTCCAGTTATGCATTGCGAAGGAGGCCTATGCAGGCCACATGTTTAGTATTCATCATTTCTATGTTATACGTATTGAGCTGGTCCAATATAATCCATATCGGCTCCATTTATAATTTTGTCTAAGATTTATCGATTTTACCCCGGTGTGGTACACTGGCTGGAGGTCTTGTTATTTTACCCCAGTGTGTTACACCGACTGTAAGCATTTTTATTTTTACCCCAGTGTGGCAAACTGGCTAAACGAATTGTTTATAGATTTTATGGTTGGCTGTCTACTAGCATTTCAGTTATAATATTTGTTGTGCATTAGATGGTTGCATTTACACTTCAATAATGAGTTATTGTCAGGTTTCTAGTTTCAGGATTCTGGGTTGTTACTACTCCTTATTTCTGGCCTAGTTATCATTTTTATCTTACATGTTTACAGTTTTCAGCCTTAAATACCCGCACATTTTATTCGTACTGATGTCCCTTCATCTTGGGACCCTTCCTGCAATCGTGCTACAGGTACAGGCCGAGGCTCAGATCATCTGACGTAGTATTAGCCAGATTTCAGCAAAATAGTCGTATTACCCTCTCTTCCCGGAGCCATGTCCTAGTTTTGACTATTTTCTATTTTGTGTACAACATGGGTAGGCCGAGACCCTATCCCGTGCATTTCAGTTTGTTTACTCTGTAGAGGCTGATGTGGACTAGTTTGTATAGTAGTGTCGGTTGTGTAGTCGTATTGGTTTTTCATTGCTTTGCTTAGCTTTATTATAGCCTTGTCGACTTTTCAGGTTGCATATTTATAATTTTCAAGGCATTATTGGCCTAGTATTTATCTTGCTTGGTTGTGACAGGTGTCTTGGTCAGCCTTAGTGTTACATTTATAGATTCTATATAGCCGGCCTCTCGATCGACCATGAATCGAATGCAGTTGCGCCCTACCCTAGTTCTAGGGCGTGAAAGACATGGTATCATAGCGAAATCGTGTCCTAGGGAGTCCACAAAGCCGTGTCTAGTAGTATCTTTCTTATGGGTATGTTGTGCACCATACTTATAATCAGGAGGCTACAGGTGTCACGCCCCAAAATTGGGGTAGGGTGCAACTGGCACTCGATTCATGATTGATTGAGAAGCCGGCTATATGACATCTGTAACTATAACACTTAGGCCATCCAGGACACCTGTCATAATCAACTTAAGAATAAACTGGACCCATAAGGTCTCACAATACGGGGTAAACAATCGAAATTCAACTAAGGCAATTAGTGTGTTAGACCAAGAAACAATAAGCTGATGAGGCCACAAACTGAATAACACCATACACACTAAGTCCACAAAGCCTCTAAAGAGTAAACTGACTGATGGTCGGAACAGGGCTCCGACCTACCCATAACCGCATCTAAAAACTCAAGCATAAATAACTAAGCCCTAGCTCCACGAAGAAAGGAGCATACCAACCATCTGTTGATCTCACAAACTGCTACTCAAATGGCCATCCTGACCTATACCTGCACCTACGACACGAACACAGGTCCCCAAGCAAGGGGACGTCAGTATGAATGAAATGTACTGGTATGTGAGGCTGAAACTATAACCATGAGATAACAATCCTATAATAACTAACTTAGCACATAAACATATAAAGGATAAATATAACCTGGAACTCTGCAACCTGTAATTGATATCATCTTACTATAACATGACTAAACTCAAGATAACTGAACCAGGAATAAGGAATGGTAACAACGTGGAATCCTAGAAACTAAAACCTGATAATAACTCTATAATGAGAAGAAAATGCAATAAATAATTGCACAAGAAAGATCGGTGTGCAATTCCTAGGTAAACTGAAAACATCTTCAGCTGGTGCAATACCGGGGTAAAATAAAAACATCTCCAGCCGGTATGCCATACTAGGGTAATAAAAATATTCTCAATCATAATAATTAATTGAGCCGATAAAGCTTACACTGAGTCAATTTAACCCATGTAGCATTGAAATGACAAATGCTTAATCTGTGGTCGTAATCGGTCTCTTTCGTAACATATAAACAAGTGAGCCCATATACCATGTAAAATTAGAAAGTGTGCACATATATCACGTAAAGCTGTCAAATTATATACAAACATGTCAACTCAATGACTCGATGGACCTTCAGGAGGTTTAGCCAACATAAGAATTTTAGAAGAATTACAGGCAATGTCCTATAGATAGTCTTACCAATTTAACATATCGCTTGAGTAGAAGCACATAGATTCCTATTTATATACAATCATTTGACATTTGGGAACTACATATATATACTGCCCACAGGGTGGTTTCTTTACATGTATCGACAACTATACATTGGAACTTCATTGCCAAACTTATCACGTCGATGAGCACATGCAGTTCTCAATTCATTTGACTTATTTGCAGGAAAACATGGGACTTATTACTTGAAGCTTGGAGTTATTTACATAACGCTTAACCTATACGTAGAGTTGAGAGCTGAATTGCAGACATACAACGTATTAGACTTATTTATAACGTAAAAACTCGTATTTAGTTAGCTGAGTGACCTCCAGGTGACTTCCTGGGATTAGAAGTTCTAAGATTAACTGATCATTTTCATAGTTTGTGCTTATACTTACTTAGATATTAGGAACATTGGTACATGGAGAATCACCTCTTCCGAATAGGGAATTCAAATGATAACTCAACAAGAGCTAAACATATAGATGCGTCACTTGAATATAACTAGAAAAAATTCAACTGTATGTTACAATATGAAAATCATATACATTAGACTTCTTACTGGAAAGACATATAAAGACTTAAGTTCTTAGGTTGGTACGCAACTTCAAATACTTGATCGGGACATTAGCATGATTCTCGGAATATGATCTCTTGAAAACTTCTTAGATTAGCATAACACCCTTCAACATAATTTAGGGACTGGAAGACATTACTTAAGAATCTGAGATTTGGATTTTTTCAACTTGAGAATTCATAAGAAACTCTCCAAGTGCTGCCTTTTAGGCAAATAAAGAACCAAAGAAGTCACCTCAGTTAAAGTATTATGGCGAAGTAATAACATCGAGGAACTGACTTGAGAGGCTGAGGAGTAGATGAAGAATAAATATCCTCGCCTATTTATGATGTCAACGTGATGTTAAGGTATGTGTGTGATACTTAAGTTACTGAGTATCTATTTTGAAGCATATTAAGTGAAATTAATTTCCATTCAGGGAAGAATGTTCCTGGGGGGGGGGGGAATATAACACCCCGGAAAACTCTTGGTGATTATTTGATGTTTTTATGCTATGTTAAGGAAAGTACAGGTTGTATATTGGTCGTAGATGAAAGGGGAAATGTGTGCGACAAAAAAAAACCAAAGAGTATGTGAAGTTCATAAGTAAGGGTCAATGTTAAACTATCATATCTCCCAATATATAATGAATTAGAAGCTCCACAACCTGTGAAATTAAAGGTCTTTGAGTCTAGTTTTCACAACATCAAATTTCTTGTCAATCAGAGTTTGGGGTAAGAAGTTATAGATATTTTACCGAAGCATCATGAGTGGTGACGCGGGCATGACGCTCTAGCGCCTCCACCACCCTATTTACATAAAATCTGACATTCACTTGTAGAAAACATTTTCAGCTAAGTCAGAATCGACCAGCTTGCTAAGGATTCCATTTCTCTCTCAATTCAAGCAGCTAGGACAAAGAAAATCAAGGAGGAACATAAAGTAAAGTTCAAGAAAATCACAAGATAAGTTGAGATTACCTTGCCAAGTGTGTTAGGGGCTGTTTTGCAGCTCGTTTTTGCAAGGTTTTGAAGAAGTTTTTTTGCGTTTCAAAATATATTTGGACTGACTACATATCCATCTTTGAGTAGGTGTTGAAATCATAAAAGGTAAGGATTTCTCCCCTTTTAAACCTCTTAAATTGCAAAGAGAAAATCTTGAAATCTGAGCTGCCAATGGACTGTTTGTAAGCTGCGTTTTGCTCATTTTCCTTAGGCTTTTAGGCAGTTTATTTTTCTGTAATAATACTTCATATTTATGTGTAGAATTACGGAAAAACTAAGGTAAAATTTCCCTCTTGTTTCTCCCTCAAAAGTTAGTGAAAACTAGTTGAGAAAATGGCTAAATGTTGTTGATGTTGTCGTGAGTTGTTGTTGCTATTGTGACTACCTCTTTTAGTTATTTTGGCTGCATTTTTTTCTATAGATAAATCTTGTCGTTGACCTATACAACCACTGGATTAAGGGGGTTGAATGCTGATCATTGAGATAGGAAATCGGCTAGAGAAAAGTTCATCGGAGAAAGGTATGTAAGGCGCCCCGTCTCTCATTCTTTTAAACACGATTCGTGTGTTGTGAATCGAATGAGAAAGCAACCTATTTAAAAGTCTTGAGGCAGTATGTTAATATTCCTTTAAGCTTAAAAGTTCCATGTTTTATTGAGGATAAATGTTAAGATTATGCCTAGCCGAAGTGAGACATCTAAAGTGTGATATTGTGTTGATTGTTGTCGTAGTTGTACATTAAGTTGGAGACCCCTCAGCATGGGCATTGTTAGCTGGTTCTTACTGTATGCCACGTGTATATATATGTGATGTTAAATGTGTTTAAAGGTATGTTTAGTAACTGAAATTGGTGAAAGAGTCAAGATGAGGATGTGTAAACGATTTTAAGCCACATAAAGACGTCACAAGCTATTGAGGGTAAACGAGCCTATCGAATTAGGATTACCTGTTTATGGTTGTCCTTTATCTTATGTGTATGTTATAAAATATGTCAGGCCAAGGGAAGATTTCATAATCCCTTTCCCTTAAGCCGAACAACAAGCTATCAAGTTTCTGAGCTCTAATGTCCCTTGAACATGATCTATAAATTTTGTTGAAATCTTAGGTCACCCTTAGTTCCTTATGATTTATACAAGTTTTTAATACATGCATTTATGTTCTATTTTCTAGATTTACGTGGTATATGTACTCAGTTCCCGTTATGCATTACGAAGAGGCTTATGCCATGTTTAGTATTCGTCATTCCTATGTTTTACGTATTCAGCTGGTCCAGTATAATCTATATCGTCTCCATTTATGATTTTGTCTAAGATTTAATGATTTTACTCCGGTGTGGTACACTGGCTGGACGTCTTGTTATTTTACCCCGGTGTGGTACATTGGCTGGACGAATTTTACCCCGGTATAGTACATCGGCTGGAGGCATTTTTATTTTTACCCCAGTGATGTACACTGGCTGGGCGAATCGTATATAGATTTTATGGTTGGCTGACTACTAGAATTTCAGTTATAGTCTTTGTTCTGCATTAGATGGTTGCATTTACATTTCAATAATGAGTTATTTTCAGGTTTCTATTTTCAGGATTCCGGGTTGTTACTACTCCTTATTTCTAGCCTAGTTATAATTTTCATCTTACATGTTCACCATTTTCAGCCTCACATACCAGTACATTTTATTCGTACTGTCATCCCTTCATCTTGGGACCATTCCTGCAATCGTATTGCAGGTACAGGCCGAGGCTCAGATCATCGGACGTAGTAGGAGACAGATTTCAACAGAATAGTGGTATGCTCCTCTCTTCTAGGAGCCATGTCCTAGTTTGGACTATTTTTAGTTTTGTGTACAACATGGGTAGGCCGGGGCCCTGTCCCGTGAATTTCAGTTTGTTTACTCTGTAGAGGCGGATGTGGACTAGTTTGTATAGTAGTGTGGGTTGTGTAGTCGTATTGGTTTTTCATTTCCTTGATTAGCTTTATTATAGCCTTGTCAGCTTTCCTAGTTGTATATTTATAATTTTCAAGGCATTATTGGCCCGGTATTTATCTTGGTTGGTTGTGATAGGTGGCTTGGTCAACGTTAGTGTTACATTTACAGATGTTGTATAGCTGGCTTCTCGATCGACCATGAATCGAGTACCAGTTGTGCCTTACCCTAGTTCTGGGGCGTCACATGTGCATTGATTCATGATTAAGAAAAAGGGATTCTCTCTTGAAGTGAGTTCCATCATTCCCTTTTGAGGACACAACTTGCATTGAGGCAAAGGTATGAGTAAGGCATGACTAATGTGAGCTCTAAGGCAAACTTTGGATGTACAGTGATTATGAATTGAGATTCTATGTGTATTTCATTAGATAAACAATGCCTTTATTTTGCAAAATGAACGCATTTGTGAATTATGCCTTTGAATTGTGGCTGCCTCTTGAAACTTTTCCACATTTATTTTTTTAGGGGAAATTTATTGTCTTTTTCTATGAGTGGGTGAGCATTTTTGGACTGTCATAGATTAAATGGTCATTGATGCATAAACTCCTGTGGAGTGGCATGTCATTCTTTTTGCTCGAATGATAAGAATTGTATTACTTGAGGACAAGTAATGATTCATGTTTGGGGGTTTGATGAAATGGTAATTTACCTACTCATTAGGCTCTTAACCATGAGCTTTAGCTTAGTTTTTCAGTCATTTATATGAATTTTATGCCCTTTTTGCCTTTTTATGTGCAGGTATCTGAGTTGAAAAGAAAGAGAACGAATTGGAGTAAAAAGGATGAATTCAGGTGAAAATCGGTGCTCCACCTAGGGGTGGGCATTTGGTTTTTCGATTCGGTTTTTTTGGTTTTAGGTTTTTCATTTAGTACACCGAACACCGAACCAAACTAATTCGGTTCGGTTCAGTTTTTTTCAAATTTGGTTCGATTTTCTAATTCGGTTTTTTCAGGTATGGGCTTAATTAATGGGCTAATTTTTTACTTACAAAATGAGCTACTTTTGTTAATTAAAAGTGAGTTGTTTTATCTTTTTAAATTCAAAATAAATTATTTTAAATTTGAATACTAAAGTTTAATTCAACTGCTTAATTTTAACTTTTTAAGTAAAGAAAATAGCGGGATCAATTGATTTACATTTAGTAGTACATACATAGCATTTGAATTTTTGATAATAAATTTTCTCATATGCTTAATATCCATATAATAAAACCAATAAAAACTTAAGTGTCTTTTAAGATTTCAATAATCTATGGTCGATAATTTCTTGTTAAATAAATATTATATATTTCATCTTTCTTTCAAAGCATATTAGTAATAGTAAGAATTTTCTTAACATGCTAAAACTATTATAAAACTTGTTATTTGTAAAAAGACTTAAGAAATTGTGTCAATTATATAAATAATTCTCTAAATGGGCTTTGAGATTTGGGTTGGGTGTAGTGTTTTTATTTTTTTGAAATTAAGTTATAATATTATTGTTTACATTTTTAAAAAAAAAATTTAAAATTTTGGTTTAATCGAAAAATCGAAATTCTAAAATTTTAAAATCGAAAATCAAACCAAATAACTGAAATTTGATAAAAAAGAACCGAAACCGAACCAAAAAATTGAAAAACCGAATTAGTTTGATTCGGTCTGGTTTTTCAATTTTTCGGTATTTATTGCCACCCCTAGCTCCACCATAGGACATCGTCAAAATGACAGTCAATTACAGGCAACCACTGGTTTGAGGAGAAAATGCAACTGGCAGCCCGCAGACATCGATCGGCGACTCACCGACTCCATCGCCAACAGGTGCTGGATCTTGTTGGACAAAACAGGAAATTAATTGGCGGATCATAGATGGAAATTGGAGAACCACCGAAGGCATCACCAAAAGGCCGGGGAATTGCACTAGACAACAAAAGAAAATGAATGGCGGCTCGCGGATTACAACAGGTATACCGCCGGTTTCATTGCAAGTTAAAAAAATGCCTTAACAGGGGCAGTTAAGTCTAGCACTAAAAAAGAGGAGATTGGTTTCTCTATTTTTGTATATAGTCTAGAAGAAAGTACTCTGTACATATCTTTGAACATTCCTTTTTCTTTGTAAAGTGAAAAACCCATTGGGATAAGAAATTTGATTATTGCTCACTCCTATTTTCATCTTCTTCCTTAGCATGGTATAATCATTGTTGCAAACATATTTTGAGTTTTATTTTTATTGCTCTTAGTAATGAAATCATTGAGTTTATTAATGAATATGCTTTTAAGTTTCTTAATTATGAGTAGCTAAATCATTAGCTAGAGGTGTATGATGATGGGTGTTTAATTAGATTGGGTATTGCTAGATTCATCTTAATATTTCTTAATTAGCATAAATCAGTTAAATTCTATTCAAATTATAATTGATTGCCAATAGTTGCAAATATGGGTTTGGTTTTCAACCTTGATTTTCGCTTGAAAAAGAAGAATTAAGTGTTGGGAGAGAATTTGATAGTGGGAATGGATGTGATTGTGTGGAGATTGGGCTAGAAATAGCCAAAACCCATATTCACAATCCTAATTAATAGTTGATGGCTAGAAATAGCTCAGCTACTAACCCAAACTATATTGAGCTAATTGAATTGTGTCTTGAGGTTCGAAAGGACTCGAGAAAAAGGCGCCCAAGAGGTTGAAAAACATCAGGCTCCATCTCGTCTAATGGTATTTACATTTATTCACAATAATTTGATGATCTAGCATATCCTAATTTGATTAATACACCATCTACACCACACCTCTAGTTTTCACTCATTATTCTCTCTAAATTTTGGTTATTTTGCTATTTTGACTAGCTGAGTTAGAATCCACAATATTATTGATTTCATTTTTCCTCAAAATATTTACTATTTTATTTCCCTTTATTTGGTGCGAATTAATTCAAATTTCCTAAACAATTCTTGTGCAAATTATTCACTAGTCTCCGCGGCATTAAATCCCAACATCCATCAGGAATATTTGTTTTGAGCAATGACTGTTTATGCTCTCTCATCAAGCGGGGTGTAGTTTGAACGTTTCAGCTTCTATCAAGCATTTAGAAGTCCAAATGAACAACTTATCTTCTCAAATGAACCCCCAAGTGAAGAGAACACTCCCTAGTGATAAAATGCCAAATCCCAAAAGGATAATCAGTGCATGGTTAATGTCACTAGGAGTGGCGAGATGCTGGTAGATGAGGGTATGAAGCCCAATAATGTTGTTGCCCCAATGGAAAGTGATGTGAAAGAATCAGATAAGGTACCACAAGCATCCCATGGCTGTGACAATGTTAAGGATCAAGGTGAAAGAGATGTTGATAAAACTCCCTCAAATGATGAGGAAGGAGATGCTAGCATGAAGGCCTCGAGTTAAAAAGAACAAGAACCAAGAGTTCCACCTCCTTATCTAAAGCGGATAACCAAAAAGAAAAAGGATGATCAATTCAGCAACTTTACAGATTTGTTCAGCAAATTGTCCATAAATATACCCCTAGTGGAAGCTTTAATCCAAATTCCCAGATATGCAAAATTTATGAAAGAAATATTGAAGAAGAAGAAGGTAGCAGATGTGGGCACCAGAGAGATAACACATCATTGCAGCGTCGATGATGATGAGCAACCTTGCCTCTAAACAGGAGGATCCGGAAGCCTTCACAATCCGTTTCACCATAAGGTTGTGTGTGTTAAAGAAATCCCTTTGTTATCTGGGGGCGAGTATAAATTTGATGCCCCTCATAATCTTCAAGAAGTTGGGGCTGGGCAACACCAAACCTACCTCGATGAGATTGTTAATGGCTGATCTCTCTATCAAGATACCGATGGGTGTTTGGAGGATGTATTGGTGAGGGTAGATAAGTTTATTTTACCAACTGACTTTGTGGTTTTAGATTGTGAGATGGATGTGGATGTTCCAATCATCTTAAGGAGACCATTTCTCACCACAGTTAGAGCGTAGGTAGATGTAGACCTTGGTGAGCTCAAGTTCCATGTGGGAGGTGAAGAGGTTACCTTCAAAGTATGCCAAACTGCTGAACCTCCAGAAGAATGCAAGGTGATTGGAATATGGAATGATGAAATTGAAAATGGAGGAGCTGACATGGAAGAGGAGGAGTAAGACGATAATCCTTCGAAAAATGGAATATGAATGAGAAATAAGTTGCGCCACGACGTTAACTAAGGCGCTCCTTGGGAGGCAATCCAAGTGTTTCATTTTGAGTATTTTGATTTTTTGTTGTTTTTGATTTTATAGGTAACTTGGATACACAAACAATGGAGAAGAAAAATAGAGCAAGCACAATGTAAGACCGTCGAAACGCCAGTTACAACATGAAAAATTCCATTCTGTCACAGGTCATGAACAGAAGAAGGGGAGAAAGAAGACGTGACCGGCGACTCGCTGGCGAAATGCCAATAGAAATTTCCAGAACTCCGATAAATCACCAGCTCAAAATAGTGCACCTAGAAGTTTGGGGGTGCTCGGTGATCCAAATGGAGTCTCGAGGGTTCCAATCTACAAGTTTTCAGTCAACCACTAGTCGATAACCAGTGAACTGGAAAGGTATAGGGCACCAACTTTAGAACAGGGGGACTGTCGGTCCCTACTGGCGATCGGCGATTAAGGGCAGGTGCAAGTAAGTTCATCTTTTAAAGATTTCTAAATTTTACATGGATCAACCCGACCTAGGAATTCCAAAACACCGGTCAAACCCCTGCAGATTCCCATAAACCCCCTTCTTCCGCCTTCACACTTCCCCATTACACCTTTTCACCTTCCCCATACATGACTTTTCCACCTTCGCACCATTAAAATTACCTCATCACCAACCAATACCCTTTCCTCCTCATCTTGTATGAATCCCATATTCCATCCCATATCTTCTTCACTATTTACTCTACTCTCACATACATTAAAGCAAGAACAAAGTGAGTGAAGCTTTCTTGTGAAAACTTTGATCTTTCTCGTCTTTGTGCTTTCCAATCCTTATGGGTATGTCATTTTTACTCTGTTTTTAACTATCAATTGGCACAATATGATTGTTTTTTTATACTGGGCCACCAAAATACCCCCAAATCAGGTATCCCCATTACACTCTTTTTGTGCTAGATAATACTTAGCTATTATTTTTTCTTGAGTATGTGGGGGGGTAGTGATATCTTCTGGGTACCAATATGGGTTTGGCCTTTGATAAAATGTTTTTTCCTTAGTGTGTATATTTTGAGTTGGGGGTGAAGTCTGAGTAACCCCATATGTGCTTATAATACCCGATTTGCCCGATGATAGATCGGGTGATGTCATTCTTAAGGTCAAATCGTTTGTAGTTAATTGTAAAATGGTGTGAGTAAGTGTTTAGGAGGGTAAGATGTGTGACTGTTGTTTTGAGGAATTGGGGACAATGACCATCGGCAAATCACCAGTCAGGACCGGAGAAATGCCAGATGGAACACTGGTTCAGCAAAATGGCTTCAGGCCACTGCCTTGAACTTGTGTTCCATCGGTGCCTCGCGGATCGTGATTGGCGACTCGCTAATGAGTCGCTGGTTACCATTGCAATTTACCTGTGTTATGCCAAGAACCAGTGGTTCATCAGAGTTCAACGGATCCCCTTCTGTATTCCGTGGGTTTCTTGCCGGTACTACAGTGCTTCTCATTTAAAAAAATTCTACTTGTTTTTCATCCAACAGTTACAATTCCTTATCTTAGATTGGGATAGATGATAGTTCTTGTTACTTTTGTTTTATTTTATTTCCTCTTATACAAGAAATACAAAAAGAAAATATTTTTCCATGGCACTAACATCAATTTTGCAGAATATGACTTCGTCTAGGGACCCGAATAAGGGAAAGGCCATCACCACTTCAAGAGCAAAGGGCAAAGGGAAAGACAAAGCTACTTTAGCTCCCACCAATACCAGAGAAGATATAATCTTTTGTGTTCCCAAAATAAAGGGGCACTATGCTATTTGTGAAGGCCACTATATCACTGTGGAGAAACACTTTGATATGGCAGGACTAAGGGGAAACATACCCAACATCACTGCCCAATTCATCGATCGCTAGTGGCATATCTTCACTAACCCTCTCCCGAATTTCTAGAGGAGCTTGGTACCTGAGTTCTATGCTTCTTAGTAGGCCAAGAAGGAAAGCATGAAACATAGAGGCAAAGTTGAGGACTTTCCATGCCTACTTTTAGTGTTGTTGAGAGGTGTTGAGGTCAACATCACACTAGCAACCATAAATTCGCTGTTTTGAGAGGACAAAACTGACGAGGGCACAGAGTATTTAGTTTGCCTCGCCAACAAAGAGGACCAATTCAATGTCATTGCTCCAGGCATTGCCACTAGTACACTCATATGGGTATCTATAAGTGGTGAAATATCTCTTCATGATGTACGCTTCAAGGACAAGTTGTGGCTCAACTTCATTTGTGGTCGAATCATGCTTACCAAGAATGATTAACAGGTGAATTAGGAAGCAGTCATCCTTATCTGTTGCTTTATGACAGGGTTCCAACTCAATTTTGGGGAAATAGTGTCCAATCAAATGCAGAGAAAGGCCAGGAAAGCCAAAACTATAATGCCATACACGATGCTTGTATCGCAGCTTTGCTTGAGAGCGGGAGTACCCCTTTTCCCGGATAAAACCCCTAGCCTTACCTCCGGTGTGATCTCCATTACTAACAAAAGGGACGCTGATGCTCCTAGGAATAAGAGGTAGCGAATACAAGCCTTTAAGGTTCCTAATGAGCCCGTCACACCTGGTTCAGAACCAACCTCCTTTGCCCCCAATCTCAATATTCCACATCCTGAGGAATCGGGTCAGGTTTCTGGAGGTGTATCAGTTCGAGGCTCGTCACCTCCTCCCACCTCCTCACACCCCAGTGGGATTCAGAAGCTTGCATAAATTACCCATTCACCTAAAAACCAACTCTAACAACTAGCTAAGAGTCTCCCTAACCTTATCATGTAAACAGTCAAGAAGGAGTTGAAGTCGATCAAGGATAGCTTGAGAAAGCTGTATTCTCGTGTAGATGTGGTAGAGGGAGTTGTCACCTCTCTCCAGAATATGGTTTAGGAATGGAAGAGTCAGACACCTATGGAAACACCAGACGTGAGTGCTCTTGATGTAGTTATGGCCGTCTCTTCCACAACTCGAGGCCCTATCAATGATTTGTTTGAGGGCTTGGGTGACGATTAGGATGACGTGGATGATGTTGGCCATGTTGGGGATGAAGCAGCCGGTGATGGTGATGATGATGACGTCAATGAAGAGTGACCACAACAGGAAGCCCTTTCCCCTTTTTAATTTTCATGCATACATTAGGGACAATATAAATTTTTTAGTTGGGTGCGGGTTGAGTGTTGTGGTTTTTGATGAATTTGTGCCCTTGTTGGGATTGTCTTTAACAAAGGTGTGCCCTTTTCAATCTTATCTTTGATAAATTTTTAGTTCCCTTGTCGGGCTTGTTAATTGATGGGTTCGAAGCCTTTGTTGGGCTTAAAATTAAATGAAACGGAAGGTTGTTAGTGCAGGAAGGAATGAAGTAATAGCACGAAGGAAAGAATGAATGGAGTTTACTTAAGGTCCTATAGCCTTCCGAAGATAAGTAACGAACATCTCAACACTAATCTATAGGGCTCTACTATACTCGTCCCTATAAAATAAGATCAATAAACCTAGGCTCTGATACTATCTTTTCCACAACACAAGTGGCCATGATTGGTACCCACGCTAACCCCCGGAGGGTGAACCATCATTTCCCAACTAATCCATCCAAATTATGCAATTACTCTAAATAATGAAATATAGTACTCATGGGATAGATAGCGGAAGTCTCAAATAAATTAATATGAGCCAAATTTACACGGACGTTAACTATTACAATCCAAAAAACTGAAAGTCATTATACAATGGACTCCGACTAAACAAGGTCAACGAGTATTGATGAGTTGGTAATTTAACAACTCAGTAAGCTCTTAAGCATGAGCTTTAGCTTAGTTTTCAAGTCTTATAGTTAGATTTTATACCCGTTTTCCTTTGGATGTTCTAGGTACCTAACTTGAAAAGAAGGAGCATGAAATTGAGAAAAAAGGAGGAAATTTAGGTGGAAACCGATGCTCCACCGAAGGACACCGGCGAAATGCCGACTGACTGCAGGTATTCACTGGAGTGAAGAACAAATGCAATTAGCAACTCTTGAAATCGCATCCGATTAACTATCGGTGCTAAATGATGAACTGCACTATACTTCACTAGACATTAACCTCAACCAATTGGCAGCCAGAGGATGGACACCGGCGAACCGCCGGTGACTCATAAGTGAAAGACGCCTGATAAGGACAAAAACGTCCAGCCCTGAAAAGAGGAGAATGTTATGACCTAATTTTGTACATATTCTAGAAAAAAGTACTCTAAACATATTATTGTATATTCCCATTACTTTTGAGTGAGAGAGAACTCCATTGGAGAAAAGAAGAAATATTTGAATATTACTTTATCAACTTCATCTTCTTCAACAAGGTATTACCACCATTGTAGAATATTTTGAGCTTGATTTTAATTACTCTTAATGATGAAATTATTGAGTTTATTGATAAATATGCTCTTGTGTTTCTCAATTATGAGTATCTAAATCTATAGCTAGAGGTATGTGATGATGGATATTTGATTTGATTGGGTATTACTAGATTTATCTTATCATTAGTGTAAATCCATTGAATTATCCTAAAATTATGGTTGATTTCTCATAGTTGTAAATATGGATATTGTTTTCTTACTTTATTTTGGCTTGAAAAAGAAGAATTAAGCAATAAGGGAGAACTTAATAGTGCATTGTGATTTGATTATGTGGGATTGGGTTAGAATAGCCAAAATCCATGGTCATAATCCCTTTAGAGGTTGAAATAGCTCAGCCTCTAATCCAAACCATATTGAAATAGTTGAATTGAACCTTGATGTTCAAAAGGACTTGAGGATAAGGTGCCCACGTGGTTGAAAAACATCGGGCTCTATCTTTTTCCAAGGTTATTTGCACAAATTAGCAATAACTTGATTGTTTTTTTATATTTTAATTTTTTTTCATTTTTTTCTTATATTTCTCTCAAGTTTTAAATTTTTTATTTAAAAAAAAAAACTTACAACATCTTTTTTTTTGATGAGTTGGTAAATCATGAGCTGTAGCTTAGTTTTCAAGTCTTTTAGTTGGATTTTATGCCTGTTTTCTTTTGGATGTTATAGGTACCTAAGTTGAAGAGAAAGAGCATAAAATTGAGATTAATGGAGGATATTCAGGAGGAAACAACGCTCCATCGGAGGACACCGGTGAAATTCCGGCTGATTGTAGATATTCACTATCGTGAAGAACAAATGCAACCGGCGGCTCACGGAATCGCATCTGGTGAGCCACCGGTGCCAAATGCCGTAGTGCACTGGACTTCACTGGAAACTAGCCTCAACCAATCATCGGCCTGCAGATGGACACTGGCGAACCGCCGGTGACTCGCAAGTGAAAGACGCCTGCAAAAACGTCCATCCCTTGAGAAGAGAAGAATGTTATGACCTACTTTTGTATATATTCTATAAAAAAGTAATCTGAACATATTATTGAATATTCCCATTACTTTTCAGTGACAGATAACTTCATTGGAGAAGAGAAGAAATATTTGAGTATTACTTTTTCATCTTCATCTTCTTCAACAAGGTATAACCACCATTGTATAGATATTTTAAGCTTGCTTTTACTTACTCGTAATTATGAAATTGTTGAGTTTATTGATAAATATGATCTTGTGTTTCTCAATTATGAGTAGCTAAATCTATTTCTTGAGGTGTGTGATGATGGGTGTTTTATTTGATTGGGGCTTGCTAGATTTGTCTTGTTATTACCTAATTAGTGTAAATCTATTGAATTCTCCTCAAATTATAGTTGATTGCTCTTAGTTGCAAATATGGGTATTGTTTTCTTACTTGATTTTGGCTTGAAAAGAGAAGAATTAAGTAATGGGGGAGAACTTAATAGTGGATTGAGATTTGATTATATGGGGTTGGGCTGGAAATAGCCCAAACCCATGGTCATAATCCCTTTTAAGGTTGATGGTTAGAAATAGCTAATCCTCTAGTCCCAACCATATTGTAATAGTGGAATTGTACCTTGAGGTTCGAAAGGACTTAAGGATAAGGCACCTAAGTGATTGAAGAACATCGGGCTCCATCTCTTTCCAAGGTTATTTACACATATTAGTAATAACTTGATTGTCTAGAAAATTCCAATTTGATTGACATCCCATCTACACCATACCTATGGCATTTGCTCATTATTGTTTCTTCATTTTAGTTATGTTGCTCTCTTGATTAACTGATTTTAGAATTCACAATATTATTGCATTCACTTCCCTCAAAATTTACTTTTACGTCTTCATTGCTTGGATTCGAATCAATTCAACTCACTAATCAACTTTTGTGTAAAAACTTCTCTATTCTCTGTGGGATTCGACCCCGAAACCTATTAAGTTACTTTTTTTTATTACAATGATCGCTTACATTCTAATCTTAGGCCTAATTACGTGCCCAAGTGCTATTTTATAACTTACTTTAGTAAATTTTTTCGATCTAATTAATTATATTCTCATGTGATTTTTATTATTTATGTGCATAAATTAATCAATGTGATTAGCCTTTATTTTGTAGGTGTAATATGTGAAGGTTGAGGCTAAATATAATGTTAAAGGAACAAGGGAGAAGCATGGAAATGATAGCACTTGAAGGCAACATGGCCTGCCATGGAAAGGCTGGCGGCGCCAGGCAGCGTGCCACGCTGTGAGTGTGCCATGCCTAGCACCGTGCCACGCTCACGCCATGCACTTGAGAAGCTGAAATTCCAGGGTGCCTGCGTGCCAGTGACCGTGCCACACCAAGCACTGCTGCGCGTTACGGGGCAGGTCATGCTAAGCATCGCGCGTGAGGAGGGTCGTGCCATGCCGGGCATCGCGCAAAACCTGCGCCCAGGACAAGCAACTACCGAGAATTCCAGTGGGCTTGTGCGTTTGCTCTGTGACACTGAGACAGTCCAAGGCCGGCCAAAAAGTGCAATTTTTTCATTTAATATAAATTAAAACCTTAGCTCCTAAAATCATTTTATCACGAAATGTTTTTGAGAAACCGTAAAGGAGCGAAGGGAGAAGTGAAGAACTCTATCTAAGGCTCATTGTTTTGCATTCTCTTTTAACTATTCTTGTAAGTACCTTACTCTAATTGTGTATTTGAGTATTTGTACAAACATAGGTGGCTAAAACCCTTCCTCTAGGGTTGAGGCTACGTAATATGATTGTAAATGCATGAATTCTTCATGGGTTTGAGTTTTAGTTGTTGTTTTGTCTTACATGCTTCATTATTGTTGTTTTTATGCTTGATCACCATGAAAGCAAATGCGTTAAGCTTAGGTAAAAGCTTGAAAGAGTAACCCTAGGTTAGAACATAAGAATGTAGGGAGCAAGTTCTTATCTTTACGATAGGATTCGCGGTTAGTATAGAAATTATACCTAATTTTCCTTGCTTGGTTATTAAAATGGGATGAGCTATATACAGACTTAGAATTGTCACATCACCACTCGTAGAAGTAGTTGTGAAGCTAAGTCCAGTTAAATGATTAGAGGTATGAAAGTCTATAATCTAGGGCACAAACTCCGTAAACGACACCCATGTATTTAAATTGGTTACAAATTAGGACATCACATCCCCGGTCAATGATGTATGTGTGAGACTAGTTGTCATGTTTATAGGCTCGAAAGACCATGAACATAACATTTTAATTATGTGAGACAACAACTAAAGTTTTCATCCTCGAACTATTGTGAATTATAGCATTGCATGATTATTAGGCCTTAAGTCTAGTTGCTTCTTATACCGTTCTCGCTTATTTTGTGATCACCCCTAGACTTAATTAGACATTCTTGAAATTTCTATAATCAACACTTGTGAAGGTTAATTTTACACTTGAACTTGAATATTCACTTAAATGGTCCAATCCCTGTAGGTTTGACATCCAACTCTAAAAAAGGGCCACTGTATTACTTGTACGACCGTGTACGCTTGCGCGTGTGCGAGGATACAACAAGTTTTTGGTGCCATTGCCGGGGACTGGAGAATTTTAGTGAATTTTTCTTTTTTTTTTTGTGTGTGAATTTTAATTTCCTTAAGTGTTGAAAATTTTGGTCTTAGTCTGCTACATTATAGGTGACAGGTTGTCCTTGCTGAGCTTGCAAGGATTAGAGAGCTGGTGGAACTATTGTTGAAACCTGAACGCCAACTACATTTGCTCATGAGGGAAGCTCTAGAGTGGAAGTTGAAAAGGTTACAAGAACAGTCCCAACATCATCAACCAGTTGGGCAAGCAGAGTTGTTACCTAACCAAATGGCAGCCCAACCAGTTCGCAAAATGGCAATCCCACTAGTGACGAATGTGACCTCCAGTATCCGGAAATCAGAGCCCGGAGGAAACTTTGAGCTTAAATAGAACATGGTGCAGCTGTTACATTTGAGTGGCTAGTTAACTGGGATGACTCATGAGGACCCACAACAGCACTTACAAAACTTCTTGGAGATCAGAGACACCTTCGTCCCCACCGGAGTGTCAACTTATTATGTTTGACTCACACTCTTCCCATTCTTATTATTGGTAGAGGAAAAGTAGTGGTTGAAGGCTGAACCACCGAATTCCATTACTTCTTGGGATGACTTAGCAAAGAAGTTCCTCATCTGATTCTTCCCTTCAGGCAAGACTGCCAAACTCAAGAGTGAAATATTAAGCTTCAAGCAGAGGCCGAAGGAGAACTTATATATGGCTTAGGAAAGATTCAAGTCATTGTTGAGAGACTGCCCCCATTACCAGCAATCCAATGAGGTGCTAGCCCATACCTTTGTGGAGAGTCTACACCCACATACAAAAATCTTAGTAGACTTTGCATTGGGTGGACAAGCATTGGAGAAGACTTATGATGAGTTGTACACTCTGTTGAACATAATTGCTCAGAGAAATCCGGAGTGGCACAGTGAATTATCAAGAGGGGTAGGAAAGAGAGCAGGGTTGATAGAAATGGATGGTGTAAATGACTTAGCAGCACAACTAGCTTCATTTCAGCATCAGATGATGACTCAGTTCAATAAATTGAATATGAACTAATCGCAGGGACAAGTGAATGCAATTCAACAGTCTCCCAGTTGGTGTGAAATCTATGGAAATAATGGGCACAATATAGAATCTTGTGGGGCCAATCCAGAATTGGTCAATTTTGTTGGGAATATCCAGAGAAACAATAAGAATTTTAGGAACAACTACGATAAGAATTTGGCAGAGCCACCAATAATTTTCTTGGGGTGGAAATCAGAGTTAGAGCTACCAACAACCTCAACAGTAGCAGTATCAGTAGCACAGAAGGCAAAATGGTTTCCAGTCGAGTAGCAGCAACATTGAGGAGATCTTGCAGAAATTTACGGCTACGCAAACCCAATTGACAGAGAATCAGGCGAGGATGGCATCAAATTTGAAAAATAAGCAGTTGGACACCCGCAATCTAGAGAAGCAGATGGGTCAAATAGCAGCTGCTCAGCACACCAGAAATCAGGGAGGGTTACCGAGTGACACAGATACAAACCCCTGACATGTTAATGCCATCAGTCAGAGGAGTGGTAGGCAATTTGCTAATGCACCACCATAGGAAAAAAGCAATGAGGTGCAGCCTGAGCTGGTCATATAGGGTCTATCTATTAATAAGGGAGATAATCAAAGTACTGTGCAACACAATGCACAATCATCATTGCAGCCAGCATAGAGACCACCCCCACCATTCCTGCAAAGACACAAGATGTTTTGAAGGGAATGCCCTTACATGATGTTTTGAAGGGAATGCCAAAGTACACTAAGTACTTAAAAAGATGTGGTGGCCAAAAAAGTTAGATTGATGGATGTTCAAATATGGCACTAACTGAGGAGTGCAGCTATAGGGTAATGAGCAAGATACTGGAAAAGCTCAAGGACCAAGGGATTTTACCCTCCCTATACAAATTGGTAAAGATGAAGTGATAAGATCTCTATGTGACTTAGGGGAAGCAGTAAATATAATGCCCCTATCTTTGTTTAACACTTCGGGGTTGGGTAAGCCGAGGCCAACACGAGTGATGCTGCAGCAGGCAGGCAAGTCCCAAGTGGCACCGAAGGGAATAATTGAGGACCTTCTCATCAAAGTGTGTAAGTTCATTATACCTTCTGAGTTCATCATTCTTGATTTTAAAGTTGATGATAAGGTACCCCTGATCTTGGGATGCCCATTTTTGGCCACTGGAGGAGCACTCATAAATGTAAGAGCAGAAACCCTTAAAATGAGGGTCAATGATGAAGAAGAGCTCTTCTGAGTTTACCAAGAGATCTACCCACCCACACACTATAGCTACCTTTGTAAGGTCAGCATGTTTTCAGAGGCTAAGTGTGGGGTGGTAGATTGCATGAGTCCACGACCATAGGAGATGATCACATTTCAGCCTGAATCTGATGGAGGGCTTCAAGTAAAGATGAAGTTGGAAGAAGAGAGGGACAGAGTGGAGGCTGTTCCCTCAAAAATTAAAAAGAGAAGAAGATGGTTCTCGAATGGGAACCTAGTTTGAGGATGTCTTGAGAAGGATAGTCCACGTCGTGCCACGATGTAAAATCAAGCGCTGCTTGGGAGGCAACCCAAGGGTACCACAGGTACAATTTTGTTTTTCTTTTATTTTGATTTTATTTATTTTCACATGGTTGTTGTTTTTGGTGGTGAATTAAGCACAGATTGGGGGGATGTCTGAGTACTCTGTGAAGAGGAAGCTAAAGAGCATGGAAGAAGATGAGTGTGGGGTCGGTGATCCACTTGTTCAAAAACAAAAGAAAACATGTTGTTAGCTAGGCCTAGAGGCCTCAGGGAGTATTTCTCACCCTTTTTGTATTTTAATTTTATGCTTTGGGGACATAGCATATTTTAAGTGTGGGGTGAGGGAAATTTTAAAATTTTGTGCTTAATGATTTCGGGGAAATTAGTGCTTTGAATGGTATTGTTTGATGAAAATGTTGAGTTGAGCATAATTCACCCACCTGTTGGTTTTTCTTTTTGGTTCTTTTTCGATGGGGGGCACTTTGACCTGATGAATAATTTTTTTCTTTATTTGAACATAGCTATTTTTAGTTATAGTTAGGGACTTTTCCCGACGATAGATGGATGACGACCGTCTTGAGGGAAAATTAGTCAATAGGTTTTTATTTTTGAACCCGTAGCTATTTGATGGCTTGATGTTCTTGTTAGGCGCTATACATGATTGTGAGATGCAAGTGTTGTAAATATTGAAGCATGCTAGCAGTTGTATAACTTTGTTTGATACACCTAGGCTCTTGAATGTGACTCGATGTGCTTAAAGCTGAATTTTGCATTCTTCTGATTAGCTGAGTTAAGAGTATGCTGAATTTGTTGTCAATTGAGCATGTGCTATGAGTGTAAGATTTTTGAATATTCCATGCTATTGTGTAATGTCTAGAACTTTCCTGGTTTGTATATAAAATGAAAGAACGGATGTCGATTGTAGGAGATGATTTAGGCATTTCTTTGAATGAACCTAATTTTTATCATTCGGCTTACCTACCATGAATTTCTAATCTTAGTTAACCCCATTGAGCCTTTAGCCTATTCTTCGCTATCTACAAAATGAGCTTAATCCTTTCTATTCATTATCATTGAATTTGATCCAAAACTCCTAAGTGCTTAACTGAAAATGTAAAAGAGAGTTAAGGAGAGAGGAGTTGGAAGAAGAAAGAAAAGAGTAGTTGCGGGAGTTAAAGAAAAGACTACAGGTGCACTTGTTTAAAAATATGAATAAGAATTAGTAGGAAGTAAAAGAAGAAAAAAGCAAAAAAGAAAATTTCTCAAGTACTCCTTACTAATAGCTTAAGTATGCCTAATGAAATGCAGAAACAAAAAGAGGAAAATGGGAGAGAAAAGAATAAAGGTGAAGTAAGAGGATGAAAATTCCTAAGGAAAGTGTGATGTATTAAAAGCGCTTAGGGGAGATAGTCACTATATTTTCCATAATACTACCTACCCTCCCTTAGCTTACATTACAACCCACTAAGTCCTATTTGTTCTTACTTTCGAACATTCCTAAATTAGTGGAGTAAAACACTAAAGGCAAGCTTATGTGTCAATACATGTTGCATGTGAACTCTTTTTGAGAGTGAGAGTATTTCTTATTCATATATCGATGCATGTTATAATTTGAAATCATATGACCAAAAATGGGTAACTCTCTTGTGTGAGGGAACATGTTTGGTGAAGGATAAAATTCATGTCGGAGTTCTTGATTTGTTAATTTCATGAGTTTGTTGAGATTAAGAGTCGATTTTTGAGGCTAGGAAGTCTTTATGTAGTTATATTTTATTTTAATGGTTAGTTCTTACATGCTCTATTTTTAAATTGCCATCTAAAATAATCATTGTAGCCTTAGCTTTAATTGTCTTGCTTCAATTAGCTATGTGTGAGTGTTCATGTGCATGAGATGTAAAAGAGTTGTTTGAGGATGAACAAGGCTTTAAGTGTGGGCTAGTGATCTTGAGAATAATTACGTGCCCAAGTGCTATTTTATAACTTACTTTAGTAAAGTTTTTCGATCTAATTAATTATATTCTCATGTGATTTTTATTATTTATGTGCATAAATTAACCAATGTGATTAGCCTTTATTTTGTAGGTGTAATATGCCAAGGTTGAGGCTAAAAATAATGTTCAAGGCACGAGGGAGAAGCATGGAAATGATAGCACTTGAAGGAAACATGGCATGCCATGGCAAGGCTGGTCGCATCAGGAGCGTGCCAGGCTGTGAATGTGCCGTGCCCAGCACCATGCCACGCTCATGCCATGCGCGCGAGAAGCTGTAATTCCAGGGTGCCTGTGCGCCAGCGACCGTGCCATGCTAGGCACTGCTATGCGTTACAGGGAGTGTGACGCTAAGCATCGCGCGCGAGGATGGCTGTGCCATGCCGGGCATCGCGCACAGCCTGCGCCCAGGACAAGCAACTGCCGAGAATTCCAGTAGGCTTGCACATTTGCTCCATGTCACAGAGGCAAATTGGCACGACCAGCTCCGTTACACGGAGGAAGTCCATGGCTGGCCAAAAAGTGCAATTTTTTGATTGAGAATAAATTAAAACCTTAGCTCCTGAAATCATTTTATCACGAAATATTTTTGAGAAATTGTAAAGGAGCAATGGGGGGAGTGAAGAACTCTATCTAGGATTCATTGTTTTGCATTCTATTTTAACTATTCTTGTAAGTATCTTACTCTAATTATGTTTTTGAGTATTTGTACGAACAAGAGTGGCTAAAACCCTTACTCTAGGGTTGAAGCTATACAATCTTATTGTAAAAGTATGAATTCTTCATGGATTTGAGTTTTAGTTGTTGTTTTGTCTTACATTCTTCATTATTGTTGTTTTAATGCTTGATGACCATGAAAGCAAATGCGTTAATCTTAGGTAAAAGCTCGAAAGAGTAACCCTAGGCTAGAGCATAAGAATGTACGGAGCATGTTCTTATCTTTATGATAGGATTCGCAGTTAGGATAGAAATTATACCTAATTTTCCTTGCTTGTTTATTAAAAAGAGATGAGCTAGACACCGACTTTGAATTGTCACATCACCACTTGTAGAAGTAATTGTGAAGCTAAGTCTAGTTAAATGATTAGAGGTATGAAAGTCCATAATAAGGGGAAAAAACTCCGTAAATCACATCCATGTATTTAAATTGCTCACGAATTAGGACATCACATCCCCGCTCAATGATGTAGGTGAGAGACTAGTTTGTCATCTTTAGAGGCTCAAAAGACCATGAACATAGCATTTTAGTTATGTGAGACAACAACTGAAGTTTTGCTACTCGAACCATTTTGAATTGTAGCATTGCATGATTATTAGGCCTTAACTCTAGTTGCTTCTTATATCGTTCTCGAGTATTTGTTGATCACCCCTAGACTTAATTAGACTTTATAGAAATTTCTATAATCAACACTTGTGAAGGTTAATTTTACACTTGAACTTGAATACTCCCTAAATTGGTCAAATCCCTGTGGGTTCGACATCCGGTTATGAGAAAGGGCTACTGTACTACTTGTACAACCGCATATGCTTGCGCGTGCGCTAGGGCGCAACACATTCTTTCTAAAAGAGGAGTGTATTTTGAGTGTTATCAAGTAGTAAAATAATCAAAACAGTAAATCAATGACTAGAATCCAAAAGACATCAAATAAGAAAGGTCCACGACAACCTAGATAGGAATCAGCTCATCCTCGGATCGAGCGTTAACTCCCACGATAGAGATGAGGTCAAGAAGAACTTCTTGGATCATAATCTGCACTCACTAAAGAAGTACATGAGTAGAAGTAGGCATAATAGGCTGACCTTACATATAACAAGTATATGTGGTAATTAGATGAACATACAACTACCGAAACAGACAACCATTAATCAAAATATTGTTTAATATAAACCAATTCGAGTTTAGAAGCTGGCCTGCTCACTATTTTAGGCCTCACTGCAATGGTACTTATCCGCAGCAGCGGTCTCACTGCAATGGTAATGGTGCCACTACGGCGGTATTGCTTAGCAGTAGCTTTACTAGCGCTGACAACCTTAGTTTTTCGTCAGTCACCAAACTTATCCACTCAACAGCATATTCATACACCATGTCCAACCTTGTTAATCAACCGAACATGTAAATCTTTTCAACAATTAATTCAACAACTCTTCATAGGTTTTACAACTGGTAATTCCCAACAATCAATTCATCAACTCTTCACAAATTTATAAGAAAATCAAAGTAAGATATAAATGTGTACAACTAGTCATAAGTTTATCGGACACACAGAAGTAGATGACTCTGCCCAATAAGGTTCTTGTCTATAAAGCAACCTGGTTTCACGTGAACCTCTCATCAATATTGTCCATATGGAACGTCTCTGTCACATGTTCTTATCACATAACTGTATACCTATACACATGTGCTAGAGGGTCATAACCTACAGGGGACTCTAGAAATACATGTACTATATCAGCGTGATACCTGCTCCCACTGATCTGCTTGTCCTAATGCTCCTCTTTTACACAAGCCACACATATTATAATTGCTTCTGCCCAGATACATACCTTAGGCATGGGCCTCCTATCTCAGGATAATACCATATCATTAAATTTCATTAACTCATTCTATATGCTATCAATCGATTAATTTACATGACCACTTGGAGGTATCAATTTACATTCACCTGTACGGTTCAACACACCACAATTCAGTCACTATATGACAATTAAGAGAAATAGATTGACTATCATAATGAACCTTGAATTCACAACTATCAAAACTACAAAGTATAGTCTCAAAGTTCATTTTACAAGTATAACTAACATATCATAATTCAAGAAAAACTAGTGTCCTAGGACCAACTAATCATGTTCTTCAAACCACAACATATACAAATGATTAAATAAAGTCTAACTCCTCGTAAACCATAACCTACCACGATTATAGAATTGGAATATGAAGTTACTCCATAGGAGCCTTGCCTTTTCTCAACACCTCAAAACTTTCAAATTCTAGAAATAAGACATTAAGTGTAATACCCCGCGAAGGGCCTAACAATGGACCTAGGAGTTAAATTTTAAAATTGCAAAAAACTAGCAGAAATATCATAGGACGGGTGA
This sequence comes from Datura wrightii, assembly GCA_035772735.1. Taxonomy (NCBI): domain Eukaryota; kingdom Viridiplantae; phylum Streptophyta; class Magnoliopsida; order Solanales; family Solanaceae; genus Datura; species Datura wrightii. The sequence goes on from JASDFA010000016.1 coordinate 116,788,272, forward strand.
CTCAATGACTCATGGTTGGATACCATGAATCGTCGTAAGCCGTCGTGGTATGGGGGTTTAGGGTGGCAGTGGTGGAAACAGATGAAGTAATGATTCATTGTCAGGAACAATGAGTCATTGTTAGCGGTCGTAGAAAGGGCTGAACTTAGCATATGGGGACACCAGGGGCATCCCACGATTCGTGGTGAGAAGTGACGGCCAGTGGTTTCTAGTCATTGCTTATAGGTTGAGATTTCCAGTGCATATAACAGATTGAGACCATGACTCGTGGGAAGCAACCACGAGTTGCGGTGAGGCTCGTGGTAAGGGAAGTTCAGAATGGTCAGGGAGTTGACAACAGTCGATACCACGACCCGTGGATAGAAGCAACGACTCATCCTGTCGAGTCGTGGGGAGAATGTGAAGTATGTGGTGAGAAAGTGGACCCAACGACTTGATACCACTAGTCATCGTATCGTGCAATGACCCGTGGGATCAGTCGTCGGTCCATCCAGATCATTTTTTAAGGAAATTTCATTAAGGGAAATTTCAACTTTCCCATGTTTTGAGACTATAAATTACGTCGTTTTTGGTATTTTTTTGAGTGTGATGAGATGGGTTAAGTCCCTAATACATACTCATTCCTATGTAAGAGCTTTGAGAGAGGTTTTAGGGAGATTAAAGGTCTTCTTCTCCAAGTTTCCATCAATTTCTTTGTGGGTTTTCAAGGAGATTTGAAGTCATTCCATTCCCAGGTATGTAGGGTTTAGAATGGGTGGATCGTTCCATACCCATGCCCAAATTTCGATTAAATCATGAATTCTCCTATTCAAGTTCTATGGGGTTATACCCAAAGGCATGAAAATGTGATTTCTCTTTATGGGAATGATTTAATTGAGTTTTAATTATTGAATTATGAATGATAGGCAGGTTTTTATATTATTTTCTTTAAAATGAGGTTTCAAGCTTTTTAAATCTAAAATGCCCATTGATGAAGGTTCATGAAAGTTAGGATTTATGATGAATATTCAATATTTTGAGTTTATTGATGATGGAAAAGCATGATTTCAAGTTCCCATGTTTATGAGCATATTCTGAAAGAATTGAGTATGTTAAATTATTGGGCAACGCCCATATGTTAAGGAATGATTTATGATTTAAAGAACAAATTACGTGATTTATCAATTTATAATGTTGGCCGACGAGAAGGGACTTGATTCATGGATAAGCATGTTCTAAAGGGGATCAATGATGATAAATGTTATATTTTAGCCAATGAATCTTAATGCATGATGTTATTGATTTACGTATGAGCCTATATGCATGTTTTTGGGAGCTATGTCAAGCACGGAGCAGCCCGGCGTTCAAAGGACTATGCCGGTGTCTCATAACCACGTGCCACCGTTGGTTTCTAATGATATATTATATTGATAATGATACCCTCAAATGTGATATCACGCCTAATTCATGAACCTCACCTGGCAAGCTAGGGTCGTCTCTGCCCACTTGAGCGAGATAGTTGGGGAATCATGAAAGGCTCTACCATGATGGTGTCAGTTATGACGAGTCCTCCCATTGTTCCGCATGTCTTATACATCATTATGTTTATGTTATTGACTCAAGTTATGTTTTGACAAAGTTTACTTACGATTATGATCATGAACGTTTTATGAATGACTTGAAAGCGTTGAGCCTTATGTTTTCTTATGATGTTTATGATACAATCATGATGTCCTTCTCCTATGTTTATTTGTGAGTTTATTTTATTTTTACATGTCTATTTTACTTACGTTGCATACTCATTACATTTCACGTACTGACCGTATGATTTCTGTGCTGTATCATTTCATGATACAGGGTCCGGATCTCAAGCTCATACTCATCCTTAGTCCATCTCCATTCTCGCTCTCAGATTATTGGTGAGTCCTCATGTTCCGAGGGACGTTTGATAGACTTCTATGTTATCTTGTGTTTCAGTATTGGTTGGGTTAGTTGGGGATGTTGTCTCATCAACCCATTGTATGTAGTAGAGGCTTTCAAACAGTATTAAGTGCTCAGCTTAGGTGTATGTCTAGTACTTTAAGATGTTACTCTATGGTTATGTTTCCGCTATATTTTATGTTATGTATTCCACTTTATTGAGTGAGATTAGCTGTATGCATGTTTTATGGGTAGACTTGGGCTCTCTCGGGCTCCCTTGTCCCGTGTCTACAATCCAGGTGTACGTTCAGATCATGACAAACTTGGTATCAGAGAAATATGTTCGAAGTGTCCTAGGGTGTCTGAAAGCCACGTTAAGTAGAGTCTTTTTCATGGGTGTGAAGCGTACCACACTTATGATGAAGAATCTACTAGACATTTAGGAAATGTTCCCTTCTTTCATTTTCTATGTCGTGCAATGAAAAGTCTCTCCATTCTTCTAATTCGTGCTATTAGAGATTGTATAATTATGGCTCTTAGAAGAATGAACGGAAGGAGGAATAGAAATGATGAAGGCCACGGAGGTGGCAATGACCATCGGCTTCAACAAGCCCCACGTATTCAAGAGCCCCAAGCACCAGAGCCAGTTGTCCATGTTGAGTTTCGGGTGGTTATTCAGATGTTGGCGCAGGCCTTGACCGCTCTGGTCAACCAGAAAGTTGTTGCACATGTCCCATAGAATAGCAATGCAGCGGGGGCTCGGATTAGAGACTTCTTGAGGATGAACCCTCCTGAGTTCACCGGATCAAAGGTGGACGAGGATCCATACGAGTTCATTTAAGGGATCTTGAAGGTCACTCAGGTTATGGGAGTGACAAAAGGGGAGTGTATTGACTTTGCCTCTTATCAGCTAAAAGAGGTCATTCATATTTGGTACAAGAAATGGAAGGACAACAGGGCAGCAGGAGCCGGTCAAATCAGCTGGGATGAGTTCCACATGGCCTACCTCGATAGGTTCTTCCCATGGGAGATGAGGGAGTTGAAAGCAGTTGAGTTTGTGAACCTAAAGCAGGGAAAGATGACAGTGCTGGAGTATTCACTTGAGTTCACTCATTTTTCAAAGTATGGCCAGAGTTAGTGATGGATCAGAGGGATAGGATGAGCTGATTCGTTCATGGTGTGGCTGGTTATTTAGACAAGGATTGTTGGATTGCCATGCTTCACCAGAATATGGACTTTCCTTGCATAGTGTTGTATGCCTAGTAGATGGAGGTGACTCATGGGAGGGAGAGGGAAGAAAATATGGCTCAAATGGATAGCCGTGGGTTTTTGCATTAGAGGTCCAGTGGTGGCTACCGTCCATAGTTTGAGTAGAGATCACTAGCCCCAGCACCATCTCAGCTAGTGTTCCATCCAGACCCAGGGATGATTAGAGGAGAAGGGCTTCAGGGTTGAGGGATTAGAGGGGCACCCAGTTAGAGTATACCTCTCCGGCCTGCGAGAAGTTCGGCAAGAGTCACACCGGGGAGTGCTTGCTCGGTTCAGATATTTGCTATAGGTGTGGTAGGTTTGGGCATATGCGCCGAGCGTGCCTATATGCTAGACAGGGTAATGATAGGGGTCGTGCACAAACCACTAGGACAACAACAACTCTAGCCCATTCCGCTCCGCAGGGAGCATCGACTAGTGGGGGTGGCGGACAATGCCAAAATCGATTCTATGCCCTTGCCTCGCGCTAGGGGAAGGAGACTTTGCCAGATGTGGTCACTAGTGTGTTGCGTGTCTTTCATATTTATGTTTCTGCCTTGCTAGATCCAGTAGCTACCTTGTCTTTCGTGACTCCTTACATTGCTAATAGCCTCGGAGTTAGTCCTGAGACCTTGTCAGAACCATTTTCAGTTTCGACCCCTAGTGGTGATTCGGTCGTAGCTAGACGAGTATATAGAGAACGCCCGGTCACTGCGTTGCATAAGGTTACCCCCAAAGACCTTGTAGAGTTAGCAATGACTGACTTTGACATTACTCTTTTCATGGATTGGTTGTTTGAATGTTATGCTTCGATTAATTGTAGGATTTGTACATGGAATTTCATTTTCTGGGTGAGTCAATTTTTAAGTGGACGGGTAGTCCAGCAGTACCAATAGGTCGATTTATTTCCCATCATAAGGCTAGGAAGATGATTTCTAAGGGCTGCATGTATCATCTAATTAGGGTTAAGGATGTTGAGTTCGAGACCCCGACTATCCAATCAGTTCCGGTGGTGTGTGAGTATCCGAATATTTTTCCCGATGATTAGCCAGGTGTTCCACCTGAGAGGGAAATCAACTTCGGCATTGATCTCTTACCCTATATGCAATGTATCTCTATTCCTCCCTATGGGATGGCTCCAGCCGAGCTAAAGGAATTGAAGGATCAGTTAAAGGATCTGTTGGATAAGGGCTTCATTAGACCGAGCCAGTCTCCATGTGGTGCACCAGTTCTATTTTTTCAGAATAAGGATGGTTTCCTTCGTATGTGAATTGACTATTGACAATTAAACAAGGTCTCCATCAAGAACAGGTACCCCTTGCCCATAATTGATTATTTATTTGACCAGCTCCGGGGTGCTAGGTGCTTCTTGAAGATAGATCTCAGGTTCGGATATCACCATCTTAGAGTTTGGGAGTTTGATATTCCACAACAGCCTTCAGAACCTAGTATGGCCATTATGATTCTATAGTTATGTCTTTAGGACTCACCAATGCTACTGTAGCCTTTATGGATCTGATGAACTGGGTTTTCAAGCCGTATCTGGACATGTTCATGATCGTGTTCATTGATGATATCCTTGTATACTCTTGAAACGAGAAGGAGCATGCTACTCACTTGTGTATAGTGCTTCAGGTCCTCAAGGATCGTTAGTTATATGCAAAGTTTTGCAAGTGTGAATTCTTGCTAGACTCGGTGGTATTTTTGGGCCATGTGGTGTCGAGTGAGATCATAAGGGTGGATTCTTAGAAAATCGATGCGGTGAAGAATTGGCCTAGACCGGTGAATCTTTTAGAAATTTGGAGTTTCTTGGGCCTAGCAGGCTACAACCGAAGATTTGTTGAGGGCTTCTCAGCAATTGCAGCCCCATTGACTAGGTTGACTTAGAAAAAGATAAAGTTCCAGTGGTCGGAGGCTTGTGAGAAAAGCATCGAGGAATTGAAGACCCGACTCCGTTCAGCACCAATGTTGACTTTACCCGAGGTTATGGATAGCTTTGTTGAATATTGTGATGCTTCAAGAGTCAGACTGGGATGTGTGTTGATGCAGCATGGGAAAGAGATAACATATGCCTCTCAATAGTTAAAAGTTCACGAAAAGAATTACCTGACCCATGACCTCGAGTTGGCTGCGATGGTGTTTGCATTGAAGATATGGTGGCATTATTTGTATGGGGTCCATGTGGATGTGTTCACGGATCACAAGAGCTTGCAATATGTGTTCATGCAGAAGGATCTCGATCTTTGGCAAAGAAGGTGGTTAGAGTTATTGAAGGACTATGATATGAGTGTTCTTTACCACCCAGGCAAGGATAATGTGGTGGAGGATGTACTTAGTAGGCTCTCTATAGAGAGAGTGTCCCACATGGATGGGGGAAAGAAAGAGTTGGTGCAAGATGTCCACAACTCGCAAGATTGGGAGTTAGATTGATCGACTAGACTGATGGCGGCGGCGTTGTGCAGAATGGGTCAGAATCATCCTTGGTGGTTCATGTCAAATCTAATCAAGATGAGGATCTGATCTTAAGGAAACTGAAGGAAGTAGTGCGGGAGTCAAAAGGTGGAGGCTTTCTCCCAAGAGAGAGATGGTGTGCTACAATACCAGGGTCAACTATGTGTTTCGGATGTCGATAATTGGAGGGTTTGGATATTGTATGAAACACACGGTACCAGACATTCTATCCATTCGGGATCCTTGAAGATGTACCAGGACTTGCGGGAAATCTATTGGTGGAATGGTATGAAGAAGGATATCACAAAGTTCATAGCCAAATGTCCTAACTGTCAGCAAGTGAAGGTCGAGCATCAAAGACCGGGGGGCGTACTTCAGGATATTAGCTATAACACCCCAAAATTTTTATTTGTAACTATTTGATGTTTTATTCTAGGTTAGGGAAAGTACGGGTTGTATATTGCTCGTAGGTGTCAAGGGAAATGTGTACGATAAAAAAAAATAAAGAGTATGTGAAGTTAATAAGTAAGGGTCAATTTTAAACGACCATATCTCCAAATATATAATGAATTAGAAGCCCCAGAACCTATCGAATTAAAGGTCTTTGAGTGTACTTTTCATAACATCCATCCGCTTGTCAATTGAACTTCGGAGTAAAAAGATATGGTCATTTTACCGAACCATCGCGAGCGGTGATGCGGGCATGACGCCCTAGCGCCTCCACCGCCCTCTTTACATTAAAATCTGATTTTCCCTTGTAGAAAACATTTCCAGATAAATCTAAATCAACCAGCTTGCTAAGGATTCCATTTCTCTCTCAATTCCAGCAGCTAGGACAAAGAAAATCAAGGAGGAACATCAAGCAAAGTTCAAGAAAATCACAAGATAAGTTGAGATTACCTTGCCAAGTATGTTAGGGGCTGTTTTGGAGCTCGTTTTGGCAAGGTTTTGAAGAAGTTTTTCTGCGTTTCAAAATCTATTTGGACTGCCTATATATCCATCTTTGAGTAGGTGTTGAAATAAGGAGAAAAGGTAAGGATTTCGCCCCTTTTAAACCTCTCAAATTGCAAAGCGAAAATCTGGAAATTGGCAGCTAAGTGAGCTGCCAATGGACTGTTTGTTAGCTGAGGTTTGCTCGTTTTCCTTAGGATTTTTTGCTGTTTATTTTTATGGAATTATTCTTCATATTGAGGGGTAGAACCACAGAAAAACTAAGGTAAAATTTCCTCTGTTTTCCCCCTCAAAAGTTAGTGAAAAATTAGTTGAGAAAATGGCTAATGTTGTTGATGTTGCCGTGTGTTGTTGTCGCTATTTCGACTGCCTCTGATTAGTTATGTTGGCTGAATTTTTTATTGATATAGATTAAGCTTGTTGTTGTCCTATAAAACCACTGTATTAAGGGGGTTGAAGGCTGATCATTGAGACAGGAAATCAGCTAGAGAAAAGTCCATCGGAGATAGGTATGTAAGGCGCCCCGTCTATCATTCTTTTGAGCACGATTCATGTGTTGTGAATCGAAAGAGAAAGCAACCTATTTAAAAGTCTTAAGGCAGTATGTTAAGATTCATTTAAGCTTTAAAAGTCCCATGTTTTATTGAGGATAAATGTTAAGATTATGCCTAGCCGAAGTGAGACACCTAAAGTGTGATATTGTGTTGATTGTTGTCGTAGTTGTACATGGAGTTGGAGACCCCTCAGCGTGGGCATTGTTAGCTGGTCCTTACTGTATGTCATGTGTATATATATGTGATGTTAAATGTTTTTAAAGGTCTGGTTGCTAACTGAAATTGGTGAAAGAGCCGAGATGAGGACGTGTAAATGATTTTAAGCCACGTAAAGAGGTCGCAAGCTATTGAGGGTAAACAAACTTACTGAATTAGGTTTACCTGGTTATGGTTGTCCTTTATATTATGTGTATGTTTTGAAATATGTCAGGCCAAGGGGAGATTTCATAATCCCTTTCCCTTAAGCCGAACGACAAGCTAGCGTGTTTCTGAGCTCTAATGTCCCGTGGAGATGATCCAAAAATTTTGTTGAAACTCTTAGGTTATCCGTAGTTCCTTGTGATTCATACAAGTTTTTACTACATGCATTTAAGTTATATTTTTTTTTAGCTTTGCATGTTATATGTACTCAGTTCCAGTTATGCATTACGAAGGAGGCTTATGCAGGCCACATGTTTAGTATTCGTCATTTCTATGTTGTATGTATTGAGATGGTCTAGTATTGAGCCATATCGTCTCCATTTATGATTTTTTCTAAGCTATATTGATTTTACCCCGGTGTTTTACACCGGCTGGAGGTCTTATTGATTTTACCCCGGTGTGGTACACCAGCTCGACGGAATTTACCCCGGTATGGTACGCCAGCTGGAGGCATTTTTATTTTTACCCAGGTATAGTACACCAGCTGGAGGCATTTTTATTTTTACCCCGGTGTGGTACACTAGCTGGACGGATTGTATAGAGTTTATGGTCGGCTATCTCTTGACATTTCAGTTATACTCTTTGTTGTGCATTAGATGGTTGCATTTATACTTCAATAATGAGTTATTGTTAGGTTTTTGTTTTCAGAATTTCAGGTTGTTACTACTCCTTATTTAAGGCTTAGTTATCATTTTTATCATACATGTTTACAGTTTTCAGTCTTACATACCAGTACATTTTATTCGTACTGACGTCCCTTCATCTTGGGGTCCTTCCCGCAATCATGCTATAGGTACAGGCCGAGGCTCAGATCATCATACGTAGTAGGAGCCAGATTTCTGCAGAATAGTGGTATGCTCCTCTATTCCAGGAGCCATGTCTTGATGTGGACTATTTTTAGTTTTGTGTACAGCATGGGTAGGCCGGGGCCCTGTCCGTGCATTTCAGTTTGTTTACTCTGTAAAGGCTGATGTGGACTAGTTTGTTTAGTAGTATGGGTTATTTAGTCGTATTGATTTTTCACTGCGCTTTTTTTAGCTTTGTTGTAGCCTTGTTGGCTTTCCAGGTTGCATATTTATAATTATCAAGGCATTATTGGCCCAGTATTTATCCTGGTTGGTTGTGACAGGTGGCTTGATCAACCTTAGTGTTACATTTATAGATGTTATATAGCCGGCTTCTCGATCGACCATGAATCGAGTGCCAGTTGCGACCTACCCTAGTTCTGAGGCGTGACAGACTTGGTATCAGAGTAAAGTTGTGTCCTAGGGAGTCCACAAAGCCATGTTTAGTAGGGTCTTGCTTATGGGTATGTTGTGCACCATACTTATAATCAGGAGGCTACACGACATTTAGGAATTGTTTCACTTTTTTTACTAATAGTTCGTGCTATAGGTCGAGCTCATAAGTACTATGATATCTAAATCGTGTTATTGTTTCGGAGTATGCTTGTGACAAGGAAGATGACTACAAGGTTGATTGAAACAACCGTTGGAGAGGGTACTAGTCTTCCTCCAGTGGATCAGAGAGACAGGTCAGAGGCTCAGAGTGAATCTCCTGCCCCAGGTATTACAGTTCCTCCCGCACCGGCCGGAGCAATGGCAGATAGACCTCCAGCTTCTCCCGCACCAGCAGTACTTGAGGGTAGTAGAGTGGCAGACCCTCCCACGCCTGTGGTACCTCCAATTGTTCCAGAAGGACAGGGTCTTGAGGGAGCTGTTCAGCTGATGGCTCGTATAGCCGCAGGTCAAGAGCGACGGTTGGAGGCGATGGAGAGACATAGAGGCCAGAAAATTGAGAGTTCTAGGGCCCGCGAGTTCTTGAGTTTGAGCCCTCCTATATTCACCGGATCAGACCCGAGCAAGGATCCTCTGGACTTTATTGATTAGACTTATAGGGTGTTAAAGGTGATGCGAGCTACAACGACTGAGGAAGTAGAGTTGGCGGCCTTCAGACTATGTGATTTGGCCATATTGTGGTATGAGGCTTGGGCTCGATCCAGAGGAGCCGATGCACCACCAGCTGAGTGGGAAGAGTTTTTACCACTATCTACCCCGGGAGCTTCGACATGCTCGAGCTGAGCAGTTCTTGCACCTAGAGCAAGGAAGTATGAGTGTGCGTGAGTAATGGTAAGTTTATTTTATACCTTAAGGCTCGAAAGTTGATATCTAAGGGTTGTATTTCTCACTTGGTTCGAGTAAGAAACTTGGAATGTGAGCCACGACTCTCTAGTCAATTCCAATTGTAAATGAGTTCCCTGAGGTCTTTTCAGAGGATTTGCCTGGAATTCCTCCTGAAAGGGAGATAGATTTTGCTATTGATCTACTTCCAGGTACTCAGCCTATATCAATCCCTCCTTACAAAATGGCTCCAGTAGAGCTAAAGGAATTAAATGAGCAGCTGAGATATCTGCTCGATAAGGGATTCATTCGACCCAGTGTATCGCCTTGGGGTGCACCAGTGCTCTTTGTGAGAAAAATAGACGGGTCGTTAAGAATGTGTATCGACTATAGGCAGCTAAATAAGGTTACGATTAAGAATAAGTACCCACTTCTCCGGATCGATGACCTATTTGACCAGTTACAGGGTGCCAGATGCTTCTCAAAGATTGATTTGAGATCCGAGTACCATCAGTTACGGGTTAGGGAAGTTGATATCCCCAAGACTGCCTTCAGGACTAGATATGGCCATTATGAGTTCTTAGTAATGTCATTTGGTCTTATTAATGCCCCAGCAACTTTTATGGACCTGATGAATCGAGTGTTTAGGCCTTTTCTTGATGTATTTGTGATCGTCTTCATTGATGATATTCTGATTTACTCGCGATCTGAGGCCAAGCATGCAGGTCATTTGAGAGCAGTATTACAGACTCTACAGGAGCACATGTTATATGCTAAATTTTCTAAATGTGAGTTTTGGCTAACATCTGTGGCTTTCCTTGGTCATGTAATTACAACTAAAGGTATAAGAGTGGATAGTCTGAAGATAGAGGAAGTAAAGACTTGGCCCAGACCTTTGAATCCTACAGAGGTTCGCAGCTTTCTGGGGTTAGCAGGTTATTATCGCTGATTTGTGGAAGGTTTCTCTACTATCGCTGCACCATTGACAAAGTTGACTCATAATGCAGCTAAGTTTCAGTGGATAGAGGCATGTGAGCGAAGTTTACATGAATTGAAGGATAGGATGACTTCTGTACCTGTCCTGACTCTTCTAGAGGGTGTCGAGGGTTATGTGGTCTATTGTGATGCTTTGAGAGTTGGGCTAGGTTGTGTTATAATGCAACATGGCAAGGTCATTGCTTATGCCTCTAGACAGTTGAGGAAACATGAGCAAAATTATCCTACCCATGATCTTGAGTTCGCCGCAGTGGTATTTGCATTGAAGATTTGGCGCCATTACTTATACGGAGTACATGTTGATATCTTCACATATCATAAGAGCCTCAAGTATTTGTTTTGGCAGAAGGAGTTGAATTTATGCCAGAGAAGGTGGTTAGAATTGCTAAAAGATTATGACATTAGCATTCTATATCATCCGGGCAAGGCAAATGTTGTAGCTAATGCGCTAAGTTGCTAGTCTATGGGTAGCTTGATTCATATTCAGGTCGACAGTATTGAAATGATGAAGGCTCTACGGCAGTTGGCTGACTTACAAATTCGGTTACTGGATGTCGAAGATGGGGTGTTATTGTCAAAAACACAACAGAATCGTCTTTGGTAACGGAAGTCAAGCAATGACAATATGATGATGCAGAGTTAGTCTTACTGAGAGATAGTATACCACAACATAAGTAGATCCTATTTGACTGTGGACCCGATGGAGTTCTTAGATACCAGGGTCGTCTATGTGTACCTAATGTGGGTTAACTACAGGAACAAATTATGAAAGAAGCTCATTATTCTTGATATTCAGTACACCGAGGTGCCACAAAGATGTATCGTGACTTGAGGCAGCTATATTGGTGGAATAACATGTAAAAGGACACCACCAGTCTTGTGACTCAGTGTCCCAATTGCCAACAAGTAAAGGTTGAGAACCAGAGGCCTGGGGGTTTGGTGCAGGACATAGAAATTTCAGCATAGAAGTGGGAGGTGATTAATATGGATTTTATTACAGGATTGGCTAGAATGAGCAGGAAGCATGATTCTATCTAGGTAATTGTTGATAGATTAACTAAATCAGCTCACTTTTTGCCAGTTAAGACCACATATGCTGCATGGGATTATGCTAGGCTTTATATACGAGAGATAGTTCGCCTACATGGCGTCCCCTTGTCCATTATTTCTGACAGAGGTTCTCAGTTCACAACAAACTTCTGGAGGTCTTTCCAGAAAGGCGTGGGCACTCAGGTAAGCCTCAGTACTGCATTTCATCCTCAGACAGACGGACAGGCTAAATGCACCATTCAAACGTTTGAAGACATGTTGCGTGCCTGTGTTTTAGATTTTGGCGGAAGCTGGGATGATCATGTTTCCTTTATTTAGTTTGCCTATAATAACAGCTACCAGGAAAGTATTCAGATGTCTCCATATGAAGCTTTATATGGGCGAAAATGCAGGTCACCAGTGGACTGGTTTGAAGTTAGTGAGGCAGAGTTATTGGGGCCAGACTTGGTGTAGCAAGCTATTGACAAGGTGAAATGTTCGGTGCTTTGGTTGGGGTTATAAACCGACACGCAAGTGCACGTGGTCAAACAAGTAATAAAGTGGCTAAGTAAGCCAAGTATCGATCCAAGGAGACTCAGGATAAGTAAAATTGCCTAAGTACACTATATTCTTATCTTACTTCTAATTATGCTAACAACAGCGTAACCAACAGTTAAATAAGTTTTTGTTTATAAAATATATATATACTAAAACTATTAACAATTATTTACTGTGAATTTAAACTATGGATATGAGCATACCAAGGTTAAGAACAAGTAATGAATTCAATTATAATAATAATTTGGTTAATCTCTTCTTCATGTTGCTAGCCAAGAACAGTAGCCTAGAAATTAAAAATCTCGTATTTAATTTCACTTTAGAATCATAAACCATCCGTCTATATTTCTGTGATCAAATGCAATTTATGACCTAGCAATACAATTTCGGTTCCTAAACTGACTAATACGGCTTTCAAGTATATTTCTATCAGGAAAGCACATCAAAACCCAATTTTCCCTAATCAAGTTAAGAACAATACCCTACTAATTCACAACTTTCCAATTTCTTGCTCTCTCGAGTGAAATTGGACTTTTTAGGTGTACATTAATGTCGGCCACACACTAATGCAGTAGAAACAAGAATTAATAGAACAACATGGAAGAAGAAGAAGAAAACCATATCATTAACAATCAAAATTCATCACCATTGTTCAAAGCCTCAGCAAGGAAGAGAATTAGCCACTCATTTGTGGATTGATCATCCTAAAACAAGTGTAAATCATACATACAATTGATTGAAAGAAGAAAGGAAGAGAAGAAATCTCTTAGCTTTTTCGTCCCTCAAATGCTTCTAACCCACGTCCTAGCTCCACCAAGTCTGAACTAATTAAAATAAACCTAAGTGTGCTATTTATACTAGTGGGAAATTTTTCCCGGAATAACAAGCAACGTGTCACGGAGGCCAACGCGGAGCACTGCCTCCGTGACACGGCGTGGACGCGGACCTTCACTGGAAATCCAGGGTCCGGTAAATTAGCCTCAACGTGGCACGGAGGCCAATGCGGAGGCCTATCTCCGTGCCACGGAGCTGTCGCGAGGCCACACTGGAATTTGCCATTTAATTTCCTGTCCAGGCAGTGTGCCTCCGCGATGGTAGCGTGGCACGGCTCCATCGCGGAGCCCCTATACTTTGTGCATTCCAATGTCTTCTCCACGCTCGCATCCAAGTCCAACTCCGATATAGTTCCAACATGCATTTTAGCTCCTAAAAATCATATTTTCCTGCAAAACAAATGCTAATCATGTTGGTTAGTATAAATTCGCATTTTATTACCAACTACATGAGAATATATACACATTGCACAACAAACAAGGCGAAAATGATACATTTGAGTATCACTTTGGCATATAAATCTGCCCAAGATCACTTACCCCACACTTAAATCCTTGTTCGTCCTCGAACAACACATACACAGCTCATGCAAATTATATCGCAACCTTTGTCACTATGGTGCGACAATTTACGCCACGGTCATACCGATTATTCAATTTTTGCAAATCATCAAGAAAACATGCATGGTCTTACAATCCAAATGACCTTTCATACATCAAGACTTCCTAGACTTTAAGAATCGACTCTCGATATCGGCAAACTCATGCACATTAGATAATCAAGAAATCCGACACGAAAATCAATCTTTCATCAAGCATGTTCCCTCACAACTCAAGAGAATCTTCCCCTTTCATGTTCATGCAACACGCAAACATTCAAGTAGGGGCATATATAAATTAATTTCACTCACTCTCCCAAAAGAATTCACATGCATCATGTCATGACCCATAGGCTTGCCCTTAGTGTGTTACTCCACTAATATAAAGAAATGCAATGTAGGATCACATAGGACTTTAATGCGTTGTAACGGGGCTATGGAACTAGTATATATATTGGATTAGCCAGTAATAGTCGCTAGCATCCTTAAGCGCCTTTTCAACACATTCCCATCGACTCATGGATAACTATTCTTCTTTTTTCTCTTTTTCTGTCATTCATGCTGGTTTACTTTCGTACAACCCATTTCATCAAACACACTTGACACAAAACAAAGGGTTTTCATGTACCCTCCTCATTGTTTGATTATAACAAGTGCCTCTTCAACCTCATCTTTTCTTTCCTCACTCTGCTTTTCTTTTCCTTTTCACTTTTCTCACTCTTTGACACTTTGGGAAAAATTTTCTTTTCTTCGTAAGCGCTTAAGAGTTTTGTATAGACTTTTAAAGCTAATGAAAAGAAGGAATAAAGCTTAGTTTATACAATTTTGGACAAAAGAAAGAAAGAATTGGCTAAAGGCTCAAAGGGCTGACTAGGGTATACAATCACATAAAAAGGTAGAGTATGACAAGAAAAAAAGTAGAGACTCTCGGTTAAAACAAAGAAATGCCTACATCCTTTCCAACACTACACCTCCTTCATTTTGTTTTGTACACACACCAGGCAAGTTCTAGACACTTCACAATAGCATGGAATACAATACCTCACTTTACACCACATGCACATGCTCGCATCAAGATGTATTCACAGACTCTTGAATTAGCCAATTACATGAATTCAAGAATTAAGCCTCAATCATACCGAATCAAATTCTATAGCCTAGGTAACTCAACATATTTACAAAATTGCATGCTTTCGAACGAATCACTTTCACATTTTGAACATCAGTTACAACACGCAACGAAATTTTTGCAACCATAAAGCAACTACAGGTTCATTGATGCAATCCACCAAAGAAAAACTGAAAACAAATTAAAAATCCTACTCCTACCGACTACATTTCCCTTAAGACGGTCGTCATCCATCCATCATAGGGAACGGTCACTAACTATGACATCGGTTCAATGGGACTATTCTCGGTAAAAGAACCGAAAACAAACTCCGAGAAACCCAAAATAAAAACCGAAAATTTTTTGCAAAACATCGATCATGTCGATAGAAAAATATTTACAAAATATTTTGATAAGTGCAAAACATTTTCGCAAAAATTTTGAAAAATATCGATCATTTCGATATATAGAAATATTTACAAAATATTTACAGCATTCACAAAATATTTACCTTGGCAACCACAACTTTTCATAACACACATCAATAACCACAAAAATATATACGGATACAACACAAATCAGTTCACAGCAGGGTAGCACAAACATACATACAAACCAAGGAAAAAGCATACAGCAGATTAGAGCCTAAGTCCCAGCACCTAGCTACTCCCCACCCCACACTTAAATCGAACACTGTCCCCAGTGTTCACAAAAATACAAAGCACAAAATTTCGGGTGGTGGAACTCCCTGCTCAGTCGAAATATTCGACTTCTTCATCTGGTGCTGCTGCCTCATCGCCCATGTCTGAGTCAGCTCCATCGTCGTCATCGGACTCCACATCGGAGTCCTCCCGACGTGTCTCCTCTTCTGTAGGGACATCGTCATCAGTAGGCTCAACGAAGGCTGGTCCCACCTGGCATAAGGCTCTGGAATTCTCGCCAAATGGGTAATCCAGCTCCAACTGCCATAACTCTTCCTCGGTGGCTGGTCTCCCACCAATTCGTAGCTGAAGCATCTGCATGCCAAACATACGTGCCATGTACTGATCGTCACGAGCATGTCGCTCGCCCAAAGTCAGCACTGGCCCGTGTGTGGTGTCGGGGGCCTTAGTTTTTGTCACATCGAGGGCCCTCCGCTCCAACTGCGGGATGTAATCCAAAGCCTCTTCCTCGACATCGAGGCCTCGGAGGAAGGTGGTGATGAGTCCGCCGAACCCGTATCTGTGGCCCTGGTGTAGTCTGGCTCTCTTCATGGCGGATATGATAACAGCCCCAACATTAATCTCTATCCCTTTCATAAGGGCATACACCAAGCAGACACAATCCCGAGTCACATCCGTCATGTGAACTCCCGGGATTAAGCAAGAACATACAATTTTCAGCCATATTCTGGCCTCCCTGTTCATCTGCGAATAAGGCAGAGTCTGGTGGTAACCCCTCTCCTTATGTCTACTCCATAGGGCTGTCGATCGAGCCCCACACACCGTACGTCTGATGTCGGCGTACGGTGGGGTGATGTTTAGCTGGCGGAGAACGTGAGCGTCTGTGTCCCGCGCTCCAACGATGGCATTAAATTGCTGGGGTTCCAGAGTGACAATCTGCCCTCTGATTTTTATTGTGTGGCTTCTGATGGCCGGGTTCCAATTTGCATAGAACTCCCGGACCAAATGTAGGTTGCACTCCTTGGGCTCCTGGAATATAAAGCTGAGCCCAGCTGCTTCAATCCTTTGCACAATACGGGGGAACTCCTGTGCTAGTGGTTCCCGTGCAATATGTTCCTCCGGGAAGTATTTGCTTTCCTTATGCTTAGCATACCATTTCTTTCCTTCCTCGGTAACCCACCTTGTTCCGTATTGGCGGCGTTGGCCACGCTGAACAGCTGGTGCAGCTGGGACTGCGTTGCCCATTCTCGTTCTTTTCCTCCCGGTGCCAGAAGTAGAAGCACCTTTGCCCTTATCGTGCCTACTAGCCATTGTACCTGTCAATATACACAAACAAGCACAACGTTAAGCTAAATACATGTTAACTTCAGCTAAGGTCGGGTTACACAACGTTTACCCCACACTTAGTCCTTAGCTACTTTTACAAAACTACGGCAAGGATAACTCTATTTACACCAAAGACAACAACTATACAATTTATGCTTGGTGCGTTCACAAAGAATTTCGACAGCATAACGGTTAGCGTACTACTCAGACTTCGTACAGCTAATCCCAATCCTACTATCGCTAACAATTCAACCATCGCACTTAGCAACCAAAAACAACAACAAAAACAAAGACAAAAACATTCTATATACAATCGAATCCAAATAATCAAACCAATTTACACAATTTTCGCATTTTCCCCAACAACTCGAGAATTCGTCGTCTTTTAACATTCACACAATATTTACACGACTTATCTCAATTTACAACCACACCCCGGCATCTAATTCATCAACTTATCAATTAACCCAATTCAAATTCAATAACCCAAGCCCTAGAATGCAATTTTTCAATCAAATTCGGATTATTCACGTAATCGACAAGTTCAAACGCTAATTACCACAATTCGAACATATATCAATCACAAATAACTCCACATCATGTTAAATTGCTACTTAGGGTGATATATCTCACCTCACATGCCCAAATTCGACTAAAATCGCCAAAACTTTGAGAGAAACGAGGAAAACATGCCTTTGAGTTGAAGAACCGAAGAAACTTGACGATTTCTTTACCTAGTAGCGTGGCATGTTGGTTGGGGAGGGGGATTTGGGTGTTTGGTCGCGGAAAGGAGAAGGAATGGGGAAAAATTGGGCGAAAATCGGGGTTAATTTAAAGAAAAACACGCGGGTCACCCGGCAACCCGGTGTGACCCGACACCAAATATAAGGCAACGTGTCACGGAGGGTAACGCGGAGGCCCTCCTCCGTGACACGAAGCCAACGCGTTGGCTTACTGGAAATTTTAAAAATCTGGATTTTGCCTTCAACGTGTCACGGAGGGTAACGCGGAGCCCTTCCTCCGTGACACGGAGCCAACGCGCCAGTGCGCTGTTTCTTCCATTAAATTATTTTTTCATACCTTGCCTTATTCTTCCCAATTCCATGCATATTTTTCTCCGTTAGACCTGAAAATCACCTCACTAAACAAAATTGGTTAGATTAATACATTTCCCTAACTAAAATGAAAAATATTAACTAAACCAAAAATCTAAACCTAATCAAGAAAAGAAAAATAAAAATAAAAAATTTTTTACACTAAAAAGAAAGAAAGAAAATATTTTTCACGGGTTGCCTCCCGTGCAGCGCCTGGTTTACCGTCGCGGCTCGACGTACCAAGTTTCACCACTTTTTCCTCCTCCTTGAGGATATGAATCTCATCCCTAATTTCTTCTCTAATTTCCTCTTATGCTCCAGGGGTGGTGGTGAAAAATTGTAAGGACCAAACAGCAGATGTTTTCTTTTGAACTTATTGGCCCTTGAGTAAGTGAAGTCATTTCGTTGCTTTGAGTTAGCAAATTTTAGAATATACGGGGCTTGGTCCTCCTCTAGACATTTCTCTATAATCTTGGAAGACTCTATTTCTGTGTTGTCAACCAAACTTAATGTTGAAAAATGCTTCGAGTGTGGTCCAATCAACCTCAACTCTGAAATTGCATTGTGCTTGACTTCTTTCTCTTCTTCCATGAATAGATTTTCTATAGGTATGAGCCGATCACGGGGACACTCAAGAGATTCTAATTGTTGGGCTTCATCCAAAAATTCACCCTTGTAATCCTCTTGTAGTTCCTCTTGAATATCGGCTAAAACTGTCACCTGCGAATTATCACAAGCTTCAGCCTCAGCACACATCTCCGTGAGTTTGACGCTCATCCTACTTACAGTCTCGGCATTCTCCTTTTGCTGAATTATCAATTCTGCCACCGACTCCTTCATTGCTTCTGATTGCTCCAGGAGTTGTTTCATCATGTCCTCTATTTGAACTTGGCGTTCCAAGTCCTCATTTTCAACATGCCTATATTCAGCAAAAACAACAGAATGATCATAGCGGGGGCTTGGGGGAGGGGAATATGCCTTTGGACAATCACCCCAATGGCCATATTGACACCCACATATATTGCACGTGTTACAGTTTTGCCACAAGTGGGGTCCTCCGCAATTCATGCAAGATTCGCCGAAATATGCGTATCCACCATTTATATTCCAAGATGTCATGTCAATGAGGGTATCCGAAAGAGAGAAAAATTAAAATGAACAAAGAATTAAAACAAATACTAAGACCAAGTTGTCAACACTTAAGAAAATAACAAAAATATAGTAAATTTACACTTAACACAATTTCACCAATTGCCTAGTCTCCCCGGCAACGGCGCCAAAAACTTGTTCGGTGCTTTGGTTGGGGTTATAAACCGACACGCAAGTGCACGTGGTCAAACAAGTAATAAAGTGGCTAAGTAAGCCAAGTATCGATCCAAGGAGACTCAGGATAAGTAAAATTGCCTAAGTACACTATATTCTTATCTTACTTCTAATTATGCTAACAACAACGTAACCAACAGTTAAATAAGTTTTTGTTTATAAAATATATATATACTAAAACTATTAACAATTATTTACTGTGAATTTAAACTATGGATATGAGCATACCAAGGTTAAGAACAAGTAATGAATTCGATTATAATAATAATTTGGTTAATCTCTTCTTCATGTTTCTAGCCAAGAACAGTAGCCTAGAAATTAAAACTCTCGTATTTAATTTCACTTTAGAATCATAAACCATCCGTCTACATTTCTGTGATCAAATGCAATTTATGACCTAGCAATACAATTCCGGTTCCTAAACTGACTAATACGGCTTTCAAGTATATTTCTATCAGGAAAGCACATCAAAACCCAATTTTCCCAAATCAAGTTAAGAACAATACCCTAATAATTCACAACTTTCCAATTTCTTGCTCTCTCGAGTGAAATTGGACTTTTTAGATGTACATTAATATCGGCCACACACTAATGCAGTAGAAACAAGAATTAATAGAACAACATGGAAGAAGAAGAAGAAAACCATATCATTAACAATCAAAATTCATCACCATTGTTCAAAGCCTCAGCAAGGAAGAGAATTAGCCACTCATTTGTGGATTGATCATCCTAAAACAAGTGTAAATCATACATACAATTGATTGAAAGAAGAAAGGAAGAGAAGAAATCTCTTAGCTTTTTCGTCCCTCAACTGCTTCTAACCCACGTCCTAGCTCCACCAAGTTTGAACTAATTAAAATAAACCTAAGTGTGCTATTTATACTAGGGGGAAATTTTTCTCGAAATAACAAGCAACGTGTCACGGAGGCCAACGCGGAGCACTACCTCCGTGACACGGCGTGGACGCAGACCTTCACTGGAAATCAAGGGTCCGGTAAATTAGCCTCAACGTGGCACAGAGGCCAACGCGGAGGCCTATCTCCGTGCCATGGAGCTGTCGCGAGGCCACACTAGAATTTGCCATTTAATTTCCTGTCCAGGCAGTGTGCCTCCGCGATGGTAGCGTGGCACGGCTCCATCGCGGAGCCCCTATACTTTGTGCATTCCAATGTCTTCTCCATGCTCGCATCCAAGTCCAACTCCGATATAGTTCCAACATGCATTTTAGCTCCTAAAAATCATATTTTCCTGCAAAACAAATGCTAATCATGTTGGTTAGTATAAATTCGCATTTTATTACCAACTACATGAGAATATATACACATTGCAAAACAAACAAGGCGAAAATGATACATTTGAGTATCACTTGGGCATATAAATCTGCCCAAGATCATGAAACTTATTAGAGATCGACTTCAGACAGCCTAGAGCAGGCAGAAGTCTTATGCAGATGTACACCGTCGAGCGCTGGAGTTTGCTGTTAATGATTAGGTCTTCATGAAAGTGTCACCTATGAAAGGTGTCATGCGATTTGGCAGAAAAGGTAAGTTGAGTCCTAGATATGTTGGACCCTACAGAGTTATCCGCAGGATAGGAAAAGTGGCCTATGAGTTGGAGTTTCCACCGGAGTTAGCGGCAGTCCACCTAGTATTTCATGTATCGATGTTGCGGAAGTGTATAGGAGACCCAAATCGTGTTATACCTATCGATGATGTCCGAATTTCTAAGGAGATGACCTACACCGAGGTTCCAATTGCTATTCTTGATTGGCAAGTCAGGAAACTTCGAACCAAAGAAGTCGCCTTAGGTAAAGTATTATGGCGAAGTAATAACATCGAGGAAGTGACTTGGGAGTCTGAGGAGGAAATGAAGAATAAATATCCTCACCTATTTATGATGTCGACGTGATGTTAAGGTATGTGTTTCATACTTAAGTTACTGAGTATCTATTTTGATGCATATTAAGTGAAATTAATTTCCATTCGGGGACGAATGTTCCTACGGGGGGGAGAATATAACACCCCAAAATTTTTATTGGTAACTATTTGTTGTTTTATGCTAGGTTAGGGAAAGTACGGGTTGTATATTGCTCGTAGGTGTCAAGGGAAATTTGTACGATAAAAAAAAACAAAGAGTATGTGAAGTTCATAAGTAAGGGTCAACTTTAAACGACCATATCTCCTAATATATAATCAACTAGAAGCTCCACAACCTATCAAATTAAAGGTATTTGCGTCTAGTTTTCATAACATCAAACCGCTTGTCAATAGGACTTTGGAGTAAAAACTTATGGGCATTTTACCGAACCATTGAGAGCGGTGACGCGGGCATGACGCCCTAGCGCCTCCACCGCCCTCTTTACTTTAAAATATAATTATCCCTTGTAGAAAACATTTCCAGCTAAATCTAAATCAACACCAGCTTGCTAAGGATTCCATGTCTCTCTCAATTCCATCAGCTAGGACAAAGAAAATCAAGGAGGAACATCAAGCTAAGTTCAAGAAAATCACAAGATAAGTTGAGATTACCTTGCCAAGTATGTTAGGGGCTGTTTTGGAGCTCGATTTGGCAAGGTTTTGATGAATTTTTTCTGTGTTTCAAAATCTACTTGGACTACCAATATATCCATATTTGAGTAGGTGTTTAAATCAGGAGAAAAGGTAAGGAGTTCGCCCCTTTTAAACCTCTCAAATTGCAAAGCGAAAATCTGGAAATTGGCAGCTAAGTGAGCTGCCAATGGACTGTTTGTTAGCTGAGTTTTGCTCGTTTTCCTTAGGCTTTTTGGATGTTTCTTTTTATGGAATTATACTTCATATTTAGGGGTAGAACCACAGAAAATATAAGGTAAAATTTCCTCTGTTTTCTCCCTCAAAAGTTAGTGAAAAATTAGTTGAGAAAATGGCTAATGTTGTTGATGTTCCCGTGTGTTGTTGTTGCTATGTCGACTGCCTCTGATTAGTTATGTTGGCTGCATATTTTTTTGATATAGATTAATCTTGTTGTTGTCCTAGAAAACCACTGGATTAAGGGGGTTGAAGATTGATAATTGAGACAGGAAATCGGCTAGAGAAAAGTCCATCGGAGAGAGGTATGTAAGGCGCCCTGTCTATCATTCTTTTGAGGACGATTCATGTGTGTTGAATCAAAATAGACAACAACCTATTTAAAAGTCTTGAGGGAGTATGTTAAGCTTCATTTAAGCTTTAAAAGTCCCATGTTTTATTGAGGATTAATGTTAAGATTATGCCTAGCCGAAGTGAGACACCTAAAGTGTGATATTGTGTAGATTGTTGTCGTAGTTGTACATGGAGTAGGAGACCCCTCAGTGTGGGCATCGTTATCTGGTCCTTACTGTATGTCATGTGTATATATATGTGATGTTAAATGTGTTTAAAGGTCTGGTTGCTAACTAAAATTGGTGAAAGAGCCGAGATGAGGACGTGTAAACGATTTTAAGCCACGTAAAGACGTCGCAAGCTATTGAGGGTAAACGAACTTACCGAATTAGGTTTACCTGGTTATGGTTGTCCTTTATATTATGTATATGTTTTGAAATATGTCAGGCTAAGGGGAGATTTCATAATCCCTTTTCCTTAAGTCGAACGACAAGCTAGCGGGTTTCTGAGCTCTAATGTCCCGTGGAGACGATCCACAAATTTTGTTGAAACTCTTAGGTTATCCGTATTCCTTATGATTCATACAAGTTTTTGCTACATGCATTTAAGTTATATTTTTTTTTAGCTTTGCATGTTATATGTACTCAGTTCCAGTTATGCATTACGAAGGAGGCTTATGCAGGCCACATGTTTAGTATTCGTCATTTCTATGTTGTATGTATTGAGATGGTCTAGTATTGAGCCATATCGGCTCCATTTATGATTTTTTCTAAGCTTTATTAATTTTACCCCGGTGTGTTACACCGACTGGAGGTCTTATTGATTTTAACCCGGTGTGGTACACTGGCTGGACGGAGTTTACCCCGGTGTGGTACGCCGGCTGGAGACATTTTTATTTTTACCATGGTATAGTACACCGGCTAGAGGCATTTTTATTTTTACCCCGGTGTGGTACACTGGCTGGACGGATTGTATAGAGTTTATGGTCGGCTGTCTGCTGACATTTCAGTTATAGTCTTTGTTGTGCATTAGATGGTTGCATTTATACTTCAATAATCAGTTATTGTTAGAATTCTGTTTTCAGAATTTCAGGGTACAACTCCTTATTTAAGGCCTAGTTATCTTTTGTATCTTACATGTTTATAGTTTTCAGTCTTACATACCAGTACATTTTATTCGTACTAACGTCGCTTCATCTTGGGGTCCTTCCCGCAATCGTGCTATAGGTACAGGCCGAGGCTCAGATCATCAAACGTAGTAGGATCTAGATTTCTACAGAATAGTTGTATGCTCCTCTTTTCCAGGAGCCATGTCCTGATGTGGACTATTTTTAGTTTTGTGTACAGCATGGGTAGGCCGGGGCCCTGTCCCGTGCATTTTAGTTTGTTTACTCTGTAGAGGCTGATGTGGACTAGTTTGTTTAGTAGTTTGGGTTATTTAGTTGTATTGATTTTTCACTGCTTTTTTTAGCTTTGTTGTATCCTTGTTGGCTTTCCAGGTTGCATATTTATAATTGTCAAGGCATTATTGGCCTAGTATTTATCCTGGTTGGTTGTCACAGGTGGCTTGATCAGCCTTAGTGTTACATTTATAGATGTTACATAGTCGGCTTCTCCATCGACCATGAATCGAGTGCCAGTTGTGCCCTACCCTAGTTCTCGGGCGTGACATTAGCATCCCCACTTGGAAGTGGGAAGAGATTAATAGAGATTTCATTACAGGCCTACCTCGTACTCCACGACACTACGATTCCCTTTTGGTGGTGTTCTAGGTTAACTTAGGCTGCCCATTTTCTACCGGTCAAGACCACAGATTCAGCAAATGACTATGCCAAACTGTATATTTGGGAGTCGGTTCGACTTCATGGAAGTCTTTTTAGAAAGGACTCGGGAATCAAGTAAAGCTTAGCACGGCCTTTCATCAGCAAATAGATGGCCAAGCCGAACGAATAATCCAGACTCTTGAGGACATGTTGAGGGCATGTGTTATGGATTTTAAAGGTAGTTGGGATGATCATATGTCACACCCCACCTTGGAGGGTATGACGGGCACCTGGTGCCTGCTAGACTCTGGACTGCTAGATGGTCCAGCCTAAGCACGTCTGGTGCTTTTGGCTGGCCATGTCTCTATTCCAAGAAACCAACCGGCTATATAACGGCTGTAAACACAGCCTCCGGCCAACTAGCCTACAGCCACCTGTACCTGTACTATCAGCTAACTAGAACACCTTCAATATCGGGGAGCCTATGCGGGCCGACAAGGCCACCATGCTATCTAGTTATATGTAATTCAACAATGAAGTATTGAAAGGCTACATGACCGGAAAGGTCACCACTACTGTCAAGCTATGGCCCCACACGGCCAGCATAAAAGAAATAAAGTACTAACAGCTATACAACTGCACGGCCTCACACGACCGGCTCAAATGACCACAGGGAAATATATACAGACTGCAAGCCTCTAGGAATAACAATAGAAATGATTGGGACAGGGCCCCGACCTACTCGTTCTGTACAACAAAAGAAAACGAAATACACCTCTGGAATTCAGTCTCTGGATGACAGGAGCTGAATACTCGATCGTTGACAGGAATCACGAGGGATCGCCTCCTCGTCTATGAGTACCTGCAGGCAAGTAATGCAGCGCCCCACCGGGCATCAGTACCGCTGGTACTGAGTCTGTAAAGCAATAACTAAAAGAAATATCTGAAAACAACAATACAACTGATGAAACTGAAATAGGAAGGAATAGATTAACTGTCTGATAATGTAAAACTATACCTACTCTTAACTATACTGGAAGGAGTAGGAGTCATACCTGGAGATGTATCGTTCTACTGTCGATCTACTCGTATATAATGTAACATGGCATAACATAACATAACATAACATAGCACACACAAACCTTACCCGGCCCCCATAAGCCGGGAGGTACAACCAGCATGCAATCTATACCCCTACCCCGGTCATCCCATCTCCTATAATAACTATAAGCATCCTGCCGGTCCCCTGGGTAGGCACTTGGGCTCGCTGAGCCCCTGACTATAACTGTACCTGAGTCCGGAGGACTCCTGAATCAACACCCGGGCGTATTTGCTCGACAGGGGTGTATAAGGGCCGACCAAGGCACAATATGGGGAAAACTGGCATCCCATCTTCGTCCCCTGTGGGACGACATGCCACTCCGTAGAGCAACGTATCCTCATCCTCTGGCGGACGAGTCAATACAGCTATTAACCCTGGGGCGGTCATGGATGCTAGGTAATCCAACCCCAAGACAATACAATGGTCTCAACTAGTAATACTATCTGCATATCCCACATACTGAAGCTAATGACAATAAAGTATTTGTACATACTGTATGCTGAACTAGTAGTGGTAATATGTACGAACTTAATACATGCTGAGACTGGTAATAGTGTATATGTATAAATATAATCTTCTTCCATACTGTGCTGAGTCTAATGCTGAACAAGATATAGTTTTCCTGCTGAAAACCATGTTGTATACTGAGTTTCTAGAGTAACATGATTTACTATTTCTAACATGCTTTCTAAACTTCATTTTAACCTATCATTCTGCTTTTGAGGTGTCTTACAGATACTTACATTGCTTTACTGGGTTTCAACTGAATACGATAATATCCTGACATTCTGTACTACATCACATACTGAGCATGTTGTGCAGTTCCTAACTCTCTTATTAGAATCTACATCGTGCTAGTAAGTTCCGCGCTAAATATAACATGGTGCTTCTAATATCGTACCAACATTCGTAACAAACATCACATATGATTTCTGGACATACTGCTGGCCTTTATATTACTTTACTATACCGAGATTACTAACTTGCCGAGGAAACTAGCTTTACATACCTTATCCTCGAACTATCCGTCTGTCGGACGAGGCTCGGCCAACACTTCAAGTATTGCATTTATAAATATGTCAATTAATACCAAATATAGCTTTATTTTAAAGAACAACGTCATTTTAGATATAATTTATAGCCTAAACTTAGGCTTATCGAAACACGGTCGAAAACTCGCTATTTTCCAGAGGTTTAGAAGGGAGAAATATTCACTTCACAGCTAGGAACACATAGACACTAGTTTGGAGCAATTCCACTTACCTTAGTCCGATAGCTCGACGATTCGTCGGCCGTATTTAACGAAACTAAATCCGTAGGAATGCTCTCTGCTGCTAAATACCTCGGTATTTGAAGTTAATTTAGGTTTGGACTGCATTTGGCAGCGTAATCGGACGAAATTATATTACCCTCTTCGTTCTATTTCCTTTCTCTGGTTCTTATCTCTGTTTTCTGGAAATTTTATAAGTTTAAAATGAATTAAAACCAAAGTGGGGCTTTATATACTTGGGCCTGGACAAGGCCAACGTGTCACGGAGCCAAAGCGGAGGCTCCACCTCCGTGACACGTTGCCATCGCAGAGGGGCTCTGCCTCGGCTTCTTCTGCGATGGCTCGACAGGTTATCTGTCCGATCCTTTCCCTGGCCTTTCTCTAGCACGTATGGCTTTCAAATATGCCTAACCACCGTGCGAATAGGCCACCTAGGTGTCGGAAACCTTACGGGGTATAACATTCTCCCCCCTTAAGAACATTCGTCCTCGAATGGATGTTGCTATCAAGAGGACTTCTCAATTTACTTTTTTTTAAAAAAAAATTTTGGCAGAGTCTCCCCTGTAATATGGGCTATACCAAAAACATGAAATGCAGAAAAGTCCAACACAGGTACTGCACGCAATACTTTAAGATTCACTGGATAGCTAAGTATCAATCATTCTCATTTATACATATACAACCATAAGGTACTACATAAGTAATAATACAGACATACCTGTCGCCTGATGATCTTGGGCAGATTTATATGCCCAAGTGATACTCAAACGTATTATTTTCGCCTTGTTTGTGTGCAATATGTATGTATTCTCATGTAATTGGTAATAAAATGTGAATTTATACTAACCAACATGATTAGCATTTGTTTTGCAGGAAAATATAATTTTTAGGAGCTAAAATGCAAGTTGGAACTATATCGGAGTTGGACTTGGATACAAGCGTGGAAAAGACATTGGAAGGCACAAATTGTAGGGGCTCCGCGATGGAGCCGTGCCACGCTACCATCGCGGAGGCACACTGCCTGGAGAGGCAACTAAATGGCAATTTCCAGTAAGGCCTCGCGACAGCTCCGTGGCACGGAGATAGGCCTCCGCGTTGGCCTCCGTGCCACGTTGAGGCTAATTTACCGGACCCTGGATTTCCAGTGAAGGTCCGCGTCCACGCCGTGTCACGGAGGCAGTGCTCCGCGTTGACCTCCGTGACACGTTGCTTGTTATTCCGGGAAAAATTTCCCTCTAGTATAAATAGCACACTTAGGTTTATTTTAAGGAGGAGGGAGTTTTAGTTCAGACTTGGTGGAGCTAGGACGTGGGTTAGCAGCAGTTGAGGGACGAAAAAGCTAAGAGATTTCTTCTCTTCCTTTCTTCTTTCAATCAATTGTATGTATGATTTACACTTGTTTTAGGATGATCAATCCACAAATGAGTGGCTAATTCTCTTCCTTGCTGAGGCTTTGAACAATGGTGATGAATTTTGATTGTTAATGATATGGTTTTCTTCTTCTTCTTCCATGTTGTTCTATTAATTCTTGTTTCTACTGCATTAGTGTGTGGCCGATATTAATGTACATCTAAAAAGTCCAATTTCACTCGAGAGAGCAAGAAATTGGAAAGTTGTGAATTATTAGGGTATTGTTCTTAACTTGATTTGGGAAAATTGGGTTTTGATGTGCTTTCCTGATAGAAATATACTTAAAAGCCGTATTAGTCAATTTAGAAACCGGAATTGTATTGCTAGGTCGTAAATTGCATTTGATCACAGAAATGTAGACGAATGGTTTATGATTCTTAAGTGAAATTAAATACGAGAGTTTTAATTTCTAGGCTAATGTTCTTGGCTAGCAACATGAAGAAGAGATTAACCGAATTATTATTACAATCGAATTCATTACTTGTTCTTAACCTTGGCATGCTGATATCCATAGTTTAAATTCATAGTAAATAATTGTTAATAGTTTTTGTATACATTTTATAAACAAAAACTCAATTAACTGTTGGTTACGTTGTTGTTAGCATAGTTAGAAGTAAAATAAGAATATAGTATACTTAGGCAATTTTTACATAACCTGAGCCTCCTTGGATCGATACTTGGCTTACTTAGCCACTTTATTACTTGTTTGACCACGTGCACTTGCGTGTAGGTTTTATAACCTCAGCAACCCACCGAACAAGTTTTTGGCGCCGTTGCCGGGGAGGCTAGGCGATTTGTGAAATTGTGTTTAGTGTAAATTTACTGTTTTTTTATTTTTTATTTTCATAAGTGTTAACAACTTGGTCTTAGCCTGTATTTTGCAGATTTTGTTTCTGTGAACACTGGCAAGGGACAAGGAGCTGGTGGAATCTTACTTAGAGCCTGAACGTGAATTTCATAGTCAACGTAGAGAAGCTCTACAAAAGAAGCTACAGTTGTTCCGACAATCTATTATGGAGCAACAAAATCCACCAGTTGTGAGGGCAGTGTTAGTGCCCGATGAAGCAGCAGCAAGGCCGGTTCGCGAGGTGGCAATCCCACACGCTAACAATGTACATTCTAGCATCCGCAAACCAGAGCCTGGAGGGAGGTTTGAATTAAAGCAGAATATGGTGCAACTCTTGCACACAAGCGGGCAATTTACCGGTCTCCCTCATGAAGATCCACAACAACATCTCCAAAACCTTTTGGAGATAAGTGACACTTATATACCCGCTGGAGTGTCACCTGATTATGTTCGGCTCACCTTATTTCCGTTTTCCTTACTTGGTGAAGCCAAGAGGTGGTTAAAAGCTGAACCACCCAATTCTATATCAACGTGGGATGATCTTGCACGGAAGTTTTTGATTAGATTTTTCCCTTCAGGTAAAACAACCAGACTTAGAAGTCAAATTCTAAGTTTTAAACAGAGGGAGGGAGAAAATTTATACCAAGCCTGGGAAAGATTTAAATCCATGTTGCGGGACTGTCCTCATCATCATCAGTCCAATGAGGTGTTGGTACACACATTTATTGAGGGTTTGGAACCCCACACTAAAATTCTGTTAGATTCAGCAGCTGGAGGGCAAGCGCTGGAAAAGACTTACGAGGAGCTGTACACTTTGCTCAACTGAATTTCACAAGGCAATCCAGAATGGAATGCAGATTCATCTCGAGGTGGAGCAAGGAAAGCAGCGGGAGTGCTTGAAGTTGATGGATTTACAGCTATCGCAGCACAGATAGCTGCCTTGCAAAATCAGTTAAACAATCACTTCAGCAATATGAACTTGAACCAGCCTTCAGCTTCAGTCAATGCGGTCCAACAGATGTGGTGTGAAGTGTGTGGTAGTAGTGAGCATTCAGCTGAATGCTGTGGTGCAAATCCTGATTCTGTAACTTTGTGGGCAATGCACAGAGAAATCAGCAGCAGTTTGGTAGTGGCTACAACTCAAATTGGAGGAAGCATCCAAATTTTTCGTGGGGTAGCAACAACCAACAAGGACAAGGTTCTGGTCAGGGTATGCAGAGAAATCAAGGAGGGCAACAAAACTATCAAGCTCAATTCAGAAATCACAATGCCCCTCCTCCACCACCATCACCGACCATTGAGGAGATGTTCAAGACCATGATTGCTAATCAGGCACAATTGCAGGCTGACTATGTTAAATTGGCAGCCGAAGTGAAGAACAATCAGTTGGCGACCAAGGATCTTGAATATCAGTTTGGGCAATTTGCTAGTGCCCAAAATACAATACCCAGAGGAGGACTACCTAGCGACACGGATCCTAACCGAAGCAGGTTAATGCAGTGACCACGAGGAGTGGTTTACAGTTGAAGGAGGTGGAACCGGAAAGACCACCTCAAAAGTCAGGAGCAGCAGAAGTTGAGGATGAACAAAGTTCTGATAGGGGAAGACTAAAGAAGCAGAATCAGAAAGGCCTCCACCCCCGTTCCCTCAACGACTTAAGAAACACAAGGAGGAGGCGTGTTTCAAGAAATTTATGGAGGTGCTTAAACAGGTACATGTTAACTTACCTCTTGTTGATGTCTTGCAGGGAGTGCCAAAGTATGCAAAATATATTAAAGACATCGTGGCTAACAAAAGTCGTTTGACTGAGTATGCCACGGTGGCTTTAACGGAGGAATGCACTTCCCGGATTCAGAATAGACTGCCCACGAAACTGAAAGACCCTGGAAGTTTTACTATCCAGCTGACTATTGGGCAAAGTATCCGAGCTCGTGGATTATGCGACTTGGGGACAAGTATAAATCTGATGCCATCTTCGGTGTTCAGAAAGTTAGGTCTAGGGAGTCCTAGACCTACCACAGTAATCTTGCAGCTAGCGGACAGGTCCTTAGCTAAACCGGATGGTATTGTTGAGGATGTGTTAGTGCAAGTGGGCTCCCTCATTTTTCCTGTCGATTTTATTGTTCTGGACTTTGAACCAGATGCTGAAGTCCCATTTATTTTGGGACGTCCCTTTATGGAAACCGGAAAAGCATTAATTGATGTAGCTGCGGGTCAACTTACAATGCGGGCACATGACAAGATAGAAGTATTTGACGTGTACAAACCACCCAAGCTCCCGATTGTAAATGAGGAACTCTCGGTGATCAATGTGATTGATCATGGGAATGCTGATATAATGAATGATTCCCGAGAGTTGACAGGAAGGCCACCAGATGAGGTTGAGAACTACTGGGGGGAGGAAAAGGATCGTGAAAAATTGTCCCTCACCCTAGTAGATAATTGAGCATAATGGACGTCGAGCCGCGACGGTAAACCAGGCGCTGCACGGGAGGCAACCCGTGAAAAGAAAAATATTTTATTTTTCTTCTTTTAGTATAGTGTACATAATTTGTATTTTTTATTTTTCATTTTTCTTTTTTTCTTGATTTCGTACAAATTTTTCGTTTTAGTTAGTATTTTTTTTGTGGTAGTTAGGAAAATCTATTAATCTAACCAATTTCATTTAGTGAGGGGATTTTCAGGTCTAACGGAGGAAAATATGCATGGAGGCGGGAAAAATAAGGCAAGGTATGAAAATAATTTTTATTGAAGAAACAGTGCACTGGGGCGTTGGCTCCGTGTCACGGAGGAGTGGCTCCGCGTTACCCTCCGTGACACGTTGAAGGCAAAATCAGATTTTTTTAAAAAAAATTTCCAGAGAGCCAACACATTAGCTCCGTGTCACAGAGGAGGGGCTCCGCGTTACCCTCCGTGACACGTTTCCCTTTATTCAGTGCCGGGTCACACCGGGTTGCCGGGTGACCCGCGTGTTTTTCTTTAAATTAACCCCGATTTTGCCCTTTTTTTCCCCATTTCTCTCCTCCTCCGCGACCAAAACACCCAATTCCCCCCCCCCTCCCCCAACCAACGTGCCATGGTAATAGGCAAGGAAAACGTCAAATTTCTTCGGTTCTTCTACTAAAAGGTATGTTATCATCGTTTCTCTCAAGTTTTTGGCAATTTTAGTCGAATTTGAGCATGTGAGGTGAAATATATCACCCCAAGTAGCAATTAAACATGATGTTGAATTATTTTGTGATTGATTATGTTCGGATTGTTGTAATTAGCGTTTGAACTTGTTGATTATGTGAATAATTCGAATTTGATTGAAATATCGCATTCTAGGGCTTGAGTTATTGAAATTGAATTGGGGAACTTGATAGTTTGATGAATTAGATGCCGGGGTGTGGTTGTAAATTGAGATAAGTCGATGTAAATATTGTATGAATGTTAAGAGAAGACGAATTCTCGAATTGTTGGGGAAAATGCGAAAATTTTGTAAATTGGTTTGATTATTTAGATTTGTATGTAAATAGAATTTTCGTTGTTGTTTTTGTTTTTTTTTTGTTTTGTTGCTAAGTGTGATGAATGGATTGCTATCGATAGTAGGATTGGGAGTAGCTGTATGAAGTCTGAGTAGTACGCTAACCATTATGCTGTCGAAATTTTTCGTGAACGCACTAAGCAATATACCTTATAGTTGCTTGTGTTTGGGGTTGTAAATAGAGTAATCCTTGCCGAAGTATTGTAAATATAGTTAAGGACTAAGTGTGGGGTAAACTTAGTTTAACCCGACCTTAGCCTAAGTTAACTTGTATTTAGCCTAACTTTGTGCTTGTTTATGTATATTGACAGGTACAATGGCAAGTTGACAGGACAAGGGCAAGGGTGCTTCTACCTCAGGCACCGGACGGAAAAGATTGAGGTTGGGCACTGTAGTCACAGCTGCACCAGCTGTTCCGCGCGGCCAACGCCGCCAATACGGAACAAGATGGGTAACCGATGAAGGGAAGAAGTGGTACGCGAAACATAAAGAGAACAAGTACTTCCCCGAGGAACATATTGCACGGGAACCACTTGCACAGGAGTTCCCACGTATTGTGCAGAGAATCGAGGCAGCTGGGCTCAGCTTTATCTTTCAGGAGCCCAAGGAGTGCAACCTACATTTGGTCCGGGAATTCTATGCAAACTGGAACCCGGCCATCAGAAGCCACACAATAAAAATCAGAGGGAAGATTGTCACTCTGGAACCCCACCAATTTAATGCCATCGTTGGAGCGCGGGACACAGACGCCCACGTTCTCCGCCAGCTAAACATCACCCCACCGTACGCCGACATCAGACGTACGTTGTGTGGGGCTCGATCCACAGCCCGATGGAGTAGACATAAGGAGAGGGGTTACCACCAGACTCTGCCTTATTCGCAGATGAATAGGGAGGCCAGAATATGGCTGAAAATTGTGTGTTCGTGCTTGATCCCGGGAGTCCACATGACGGATATGACCCGGGACCGTGTCTGCTTGGTGTATGCCCTTATGAAAGGGCTTGAGATTAATGTTGGGGCGGTCATTATATCCGCCATGACGAGAGCCAGACTGCACCAGGGCCACAGATACGGGTTTGGCGGATTCATCACCACCTTCCTCCGTGGCCTCGACATTGAGGAAGAGGCTTTGGACTATATTCCGCAGTTGGAGCGGAGGGCCCTCGATGTGACAAAAACTAAGGCCCCCGACACCACACACGGGCCAGTGCTGACTTTGGGCAAGCGACATGCTCGTGACGATCAGTACATGGCACATATGTTCGGCATGCAGATGCTGCAGCTACGGATTGGTGGGAGACCAGCCACCGAGGAAGAATTATGGCAGCTGGAGCTGGATTACCCATTTGGCGAGAATGCCAGAGCCTTATGCCGAGTGGGACTAGCCTTCGTGGAGCCGACGGATGACGATGTCCCTACTGATGAGGAGACACGTCGTGAGGACTCCGATGTTGAGTCCGATGGCGACGATGGAGCTGACTCAGATATGGGCGACGAGGC
This sequence comes from Datura wrightii, assembly GCA_035772735.1. Classification (NCBI taxonomy): domain Eukaryota; kingdom Viridiplantae; phylum Streptophyta; class Magnoliopsida; order Solanales; family Solanaceae; genus Datura; species Datura wrightii. The sequence continues at coordinate 116,821,976 of JASDFA010000016.1, forward strand.
AGCAGCACCGGATGAAGAAGTCGAATATTTTGACTGATCAGGGAGTTCCACTACCCGAAATTTTGTTTTGTAATTTTTGTGAACACTGGGGACAGTGTTCGATTTAAGTGTGGGGTGGGGAGTAGCTAGGTGCTGGGACTTGGGCTCTAATTTGCTGTATGTTTTTCCTTGGTTTGTATGAATGTTTGTGCTTTCCCTGTTATGAACTGATTTGTGTTGTATCTGTAAATATTTATTTGTGTGGTTAATGATGTGTGTTAGGAAAAGTTATGGTTGCCAGTGTAAATATTTTGTAAATATTTTTTTTTTCTATCGAGATGATCGATATTTTTCAAAAATTTTTGAGAATATTTTGCACTTGTAAATATTTTCTTTCAATCGAAATGATCGATGTGTTGCAAAAATTTTTCGGTTTTTATTTTTTTGGGTTTCTCGGAGTTTGTTTTCGGTTCTTTTACCGAGAATAGTCCCATTGAACCAAATGTCATAGTTAGTGACCGTTCCCTATGATGGATGGATGACGACCGTCTTAAGGGAAATGTAGTCGGTAGGAGTAGGATTTTAATTTGTTTTTAATTTTTCTTTGGTGGATTGCATCAATGAACTGTAGTTGCTTTATGGTTGCAAAAATTTCATTGCGTGTGTAACTGATGTTCAAAATGTGAAAATGATTCGTTTGAGAGCATGCAATTTGGTAAATATGTTGAGTTACCTAGGCTATAGAATTTGATTCAGTTTGATTGAGGCTTAAATTTGAATTCATGTGATTGGCTAATTAGAGAGTCTGTGAATGCATCTTGATTCGAGCATGTGCATGAAGTGTGAAGTGAGGTATTGTTATTCCATGCCATTGTAATTTGCCTAGAACTTACCTGGTGTGTATACAAAACGAAATGAAGGAGGTGTAGTGTTGGAAAGGATGTAGGCATTTCTTTGTTTTTAACCGATAGTTTTCAATTTATTTTTCTTGTCAAATTCTACCTTTTTATATGTTGTATACCCTAGTCAGCCCGTTGAGCCTTTAGGCGATTTCTTTCTTTCTTTTGTCCAAAATTGTATAAACTAAGCTTTATTCCTTCTTTTCCTTAGCCTTAAAGTATATACGAAGCTCTTAAGCGCTTACAAAGAAAAGAAAATGTTTCCCAAAGTGTTAAAGAGTGAAAAGAGTGAAAAGAAAAAGAAAAGCAGAGTGAAGAAAGAAAAGATGATGTTGAAGAGGCACTTGTTGTAATTAAATAATATTGAGGGTACATGAAAACCCTTTGTTTTGTGTCAAGTGTGTTTGATGAAATGGGCAGTATGAAAGTAAACCAGCATGAATGGGAGAAAAAGAGAAAAGAGAGGAACAATGTACATGAGTCGATGGGAATGTGTCGAAAAGGCGCTTAAGGATGCTAGCGACTATTATTGGCTAATCCAATATATATACTAGATCCATAGCCCCGTTACAACCCATTAAAGTCCTACGTGATCCTATATTGCATTTCTTTATATTAGTGGAGTAATACACTAAGGGCAAGCCTATGGGTCATGACATGATGCATGTGAATTCTTTTGGGAGAGTGAGTGAAATTAATTTTTATATGCCCCTACTTGAATGTTTGTGTGTTGCATGAACAAAAAGGGGAAGATTCTCTTGAGTTGTGAGGGCACATGCTTGATGAAAGATTGATTTTCGTGTCGGATTTCTTGATTAGCTGATTTGCATGAGTTTGCCGATATCAAGAATCAATTCTTAAAGTCTAGGAAGTCTTGATGTATTAAAGGTCATTGTATTGTAAGACCAAGCATGTTTTCGTGATGATTTGCAAAAATTGAATAATCGGTATGACCGTAGCGTAAATGGTCGCACCATATTGACGAAGGTTGGGATGTAATTTGCATGAGTTGTGTATGTGTTGTTCGAGGACGAACAAGGATTTAAGTGTGGGGTAAGTGATCTTGGGCAGATTTATATGCCCAAGTGATACTCAAACATATTATCTTCACCTTGTTTGTGTGCAATATGTATATATTCTCATGTAATTGGTAATAAAATGTGAATTTATACTAACCAACATGATTAGCATTTGTTTTGCAGGAAAGCATGATTTTTAGGAGCTAAAATGTATGTTGGAACTATATCGGAGTTGGACTTGGATACAAGCGTGGAAAAGACATTGGAAGGCACAAATTGTAAGGGCTCCGCGATGGAGCCGTGCCACGCTACCATCGCGGAGGTACACTGCCTGGAGAGGCAACTAAATGGCAATTTCCTGTGAGGCCTTGCAACAGCTCCGTGGCACGGAGATAGGCCTCCGCGTTGGCTTCCGTGCCACGTTGAGGCTAATATACCGGACCCTGGATTTCCAGTGAAGGTCCGCGTCCACGCCGTGTCACGGAGGCAGTGCTCCGCGTTGACCTCCGTGACACGTTGCTTGTTATTCCGGGAAAAATTTCCCTCTAGTATAAATAGCACACTTAGGTTTATTTTAAGGAGGGGGGAGTTTTAGTTCAGACTTGGTGGAGCTAGGACGTGGGTTAGCAGCAGTTGAGGGACGAAAAAGCTAAGAGATTTCTTCTCTTCCTTTCTTCTTTCAATCAATTGTATGTATGATTTACACTTGTTTTAGGATGATCAATCCACAAATGAGTGGCTAATTCTCTTCCTTGCTAAGGTTTTGAACATGTGTAGTGAATTTTGATTGTAAATGATATGGTTTTCTTCTTCTTCTTTCATGTTGTTCTATTAATTCTTGTTCTTACTGCATTAGTGCTTGGCCGACATTAATGTACATCTAAAAAGTCCAATTTCACTCGAGAGAGCAAGAAATTGGAAAGTTGTGAATTAATAGGGTATTGTTCTTAACTTGATTTGGGAAATTTGGGTTTTGATGTGCTTTCCTGATAGAAATATACTTGAAAGCCGTATTAGTCAATTTAGGAACCGAAATTGTATTGCTAGGTCGTAAATTGCATTTGATCACAGAAATGTAGACGAATGGTTTATGATTCTTAAGTGAAATTAAATACGAGAGTTTTAATTTCTAGGCTAATGTTCTTGGCTAGGAACATGAAGAAGAGATTAACCGAATTATTATTACAATCGAATTCATTACTTGTTCTTAACCTTGGCATGCTCATATCCATAGTTTAAATTCATAGTAAATAATTGTTAATAGTTTTAGTATACATTTTATAAACAAAAACTCAATTAACTGTTGGTTACGTTGTTGTTAGCAAAGTTAGAAGTAAAATAAGAATATAGTATACTTAGGCAATTTTTACATACCCTGAGCCTCCTTGGATCGATACTTGGCTTACTTAGCCACTTTATTACTTGTTTGACCACGTGCACTTGTGTGTCGATTTTATAACCTCAGCAACCCACCGAACACCTGACTAGGCCTGGAATAGGTGAGGATATCTAGCTTTCATATCTTCTTCAGCTTCCCATGTCATCTCCTCACGGTTCCTGTTACGCCACAATACTTTGACAGACGCAATATCTTTAGTCCTCAACCTGTGAATCTGTCTGTCTAAGATAGCTACTGGAACCTCTTCATATGCTAACTCTTCTGTGACCTGGACATCCTGAACTGGAACAACCGTGGAAGGGTCTCTTACGAACTTCCTCAACATAGATACATGGAATACTGGGTGAACAGATGCTAACTCCGGAGGCAAGTTCAATTTGTATGCAACTCGGCCTATTCTTCGCCGAATCTGATATGGCCCAATGAATCTCGGGCTAAGCTTGCCTTTCTTGCCAAATCTCATCAACCCTTTCATCGGAGACACCTTCAGATATACCTAGTCATTTACTGCAAATTCTAGATTTCTGCGCCGCATATCTGCATAAGACTTCTGGCGGCTCTGAGCAGTCAGCAGGCGTTCTCTGATAAGCTTTACCTTCTCCTCTGACTGTTGAACGATATCTGGCCCAATCAACGCTGAGTCCCCTACTTCAAACTAGCCCACCGGCGATCTACATTTTCGCCCATATAATGCTTCAAAGGGCGCCATCTGGATAGCTGAATGATAACTGTTATTATAGGCAAATTCAATCAACGAAAGATGCTCATCCCAGCTACCCCCAAAATCTAGTACACACGCTCGTAGCATATCTTCGAGCGTTTGGATAGTCCGCTCAGCCTGCCCATCTGTCTGAGGGTGGAATGCTGTGCTCAAATTAATTTGCGTTCCCAAACCCCTCTGGAATGATTGCCAGAATCTAGCTGTGAACTGTGCCCCCTATCTGAAATAATGGATACCGGTACTCCATGTAATCTAACTATTTTTCTGATATATAATTCATCATAATCCTCAGCCAAGAAGGTAGCCTTCACTGGCAGGAAATGAGCTGATTTTGTCAACCTGTCAACTATTACCCAAATTGAATCATTTCTGCGTCTGGTACGGGGTAACCCTGTTACAAAATCCATATTTATCGCTTTCCATTTCCACGTAGGCACCGTTATATCTTGCGTCAAATCGCCCAGTTTCTGGTTCTCCTCTTTCACCTGCTGACAGTTAGGACATCTAGATACAAATTCAGCTATTTCAGCTTTCATACCTGGCCACCAGTAGATGTCTCTGATGTCGTGGTACATTTTCGTTGCTCCTGGATGGATGGAATAGCGAGCGTAATGTACCTCATGCATAATCTGCTGGCGAAGCCCTGAGACATTTGGAACACAAAGGCGGCCCTTACAGCGTAGCACATCATCCTCAGTCATTTGGAAATCTGACTCCTTACCTTCCTGAACTCTATCTCTGAGCTGGACTAAGTCAGGGTCCTCGTACTGTCGTTCTTTTACCTCTGTAACTAATGATGACACAGCAGAATTCTGAATTACGGCTCTATTATTTTCTGTTTCCATTACTCGAACGGCTAAACCAGCTAGCTGATGAATTTCCTTGGCTAACTCCTGCTTCTCAGGTCGCAAATACGCCAAACTCCCCATTGACTTACGGCTCAGGGCATCTGCTACAACATTGGCTTTTCCTGGGTGGTATAGAATATTCACATCATAATCTTTTAACAGCTCCAACCAGCGACGTTGCCGTAGGTTCAACTCCCTCTGAGTGAAGATGTACAGTAGGCTCTTGTGATCTGTGAAAATATCAACATGGATGCCATATAGGTAATTCCTCCACATCTTCAAGGCGTGGATCACTGCGGCTAATTCCAGATCGTGGGTAGGGTAATTCTTTTCGTGTTTCCTCAGCTTTCTGGAAGCATATGCAATCACTTTACCATGCTGCATCAACATACAACCTAACCCGACGCCTGATGCGTCGCAATACACCAAATAACCTTCTGTATCCTCTAGCAATGCTAACACTGGGGCGGAGGTTAATTTGTCTTTCAGTTCCTGGAAGCTCTGCTCGCATGCCTCTGTCCACTGAAACTTTGCTGCTTTCTGTGTCAGTTTAGTCAGAGGTGCTGTAATAGTCGAGAACCCTTCAACGAACCTCCTGTAATATCCTGCTAACCCCAGAAAGCTACGGACTTCAGTCGGAATGGTAGGCCTAGGCCATGATTTAACTGCTTCTATTTTCTGCTTGTCAACTTGTATACCAGCATCCGACACAATATGCCCTAAAAAGGCTACTGAGTTAAGCCAAAATTCACACATAGAAAATTTAGCATATAATTGGCGGTCCCTGAGGATCTGGAGCATTGTCCGCAAATGAGTCCGGTGATCTGCTTCAGAGCAAGAATACACCAGAATGTCATCAATGAATACTATCACGAACAAGTCCAGGAAGGGTTTGAAAATACTATTCATTAGGTCCATGAAGATTGCTGGGGCATTCATTAACCCGAAGGACATGACTAGAAATTAAAAATGCCCATATGCGGTCGTGAACGCTGTCTTAGGAATATCTCTTTCACGTACTCGAACCTGGTGATATCTGGACCGCAAGTCAATCTTACAAAATTATCTGGCTCCCTGCAACTGATCAAATAAGTCATCAATTCTGGGAAGCGGGTACTTGTTCTTTACTGTAACTTTGTTTAATTCCCGGTAATCTATGCACATACGGAGTGAGCCATCTTTCTTTCTCACAAACAGAACTGGCGCACCCCATGGTGAAGTACTCGGTCTAATAAAACCTTTATCCAACAAGTCCTTCAGCTGCTCCATTAATTCTCTGAGTTCTGCAGCAGCCATATGATAGGGAGGAATTGATATTGGCTGAGTGCCTGGTAACAAGTCAATAGCAAAATCTATTTCCCTTTCTGGGGGAATACCAGGTACCTCATCGGGAAACACATCAGGGAACTCGTTCACCACTAGAACAGACTGGAGCATCGGAGATTCTGCTCGGACATCCTGAACTCTGACCAGATGGTAAATACATCCCTTAGATATCAACTTTCTCGCCTGAAGGTAGGAAATAAACCTACCTTTTGGCGTAGCGGTGCTGCCCTTCCACTCCCGCACTGCTTCTCCTGGGAAGTGGAATCGGACCGTCTTGGTCCAACATTCAACATTCCCAAAGCACGGTACGAACCAATCCATACCCATTATGGCATCGAAGTCTATCATCTCTAACTCGACCAGATCTACTGTGGTCTGACGGTCAGCAACCTCTACCGTACACCCTCGGTAAATTCTGCTAGCTACAATAGAGTCACCGACGGGAGTGGATACTAAAAAAAGGCTGCTGCAATAATTCTGGTGCGATATCAAACTTTCGTGCCACAAATGGAGTAATGTAGGACAAGGTAGACCCTGGATCAATTAATACATAAGCAGGGTGTGAGCAGATAGTTAGCATACCTGTCACAACATCAGGTGCCGCTTCTGAATCTTGCCTCCCTGGTAAAGCGTATGTGCGGCTTGGACCCGAACCTGCACTGAAGGCCTCTAATCTACCCCGACCCCTGCCTGCTGAAACTGAGGGCCTGCGCCCTGTCGAGGATGCTGTGGCTCGTGACCCTGCAGATGCCCTGTCCTATCTATACCCGTCCTCTCGACCTCTGGCTGGGCAATCTTTCATCAAATGGCCTTCTTTGCCACAAATATAACATTCGGTGGAGCCATACCTGCATGCTCCAGGATGGCGTCGACTGCATATAGGGCAAAGTGGTAGGGCATACCTACTCTGCTCCTCCCTCCTCTATAATGGTGAATCTGCCATCTGCGAGCCTCTACCGCTCTCTGACTACCCCCTGCGGCTAAATCTACCCCTCTACGGCTGTGGTGGAGGCGGGGGCCTGGGCGGCCTGTCTAACAATCGTGGCCTGGGTCCTCCCCGAGCCTCCCTCTGTAACTCAACTGGCCTGTCCCGGCGGAGTTGTTCCTGATTGGCCCTCCTGATCTCTCGATGCCGCTGTCTGATGCCCTCAATATTCTGGGAAAATGCCTAAACTCGAGCAATGTCCATTTCCTCTCGCAGTGTGGCCGTAATACAAGTCTCAACATATTCTGGATTCAACCCCATAATAAAGAGGTGTACTCTGGATGCCATGGTATCAACAAAGGCTGGTGCATAGCGGGCCAAAGAATCAAACCGCAAGGAATATTCCTGGACACTCATGGCCCCCTGCTCTAGATGTAGGAACTGGTCTACCCGGGCCTGTCGAATCTCCCGCGGCAAATAGTGATCCAGAAAAGCCCCTAAGAAGCTGGACCAGGTCGGAGGGGAAACATCTCTCCCTCGGGACCTTTCCTAGCTTTCATACCACAATACGGCGATGTCCCATAACTGGAATGCTGCCAACTCAACTGATTCTGTAGGCGTGGCATGCATAACCCTGAAAATTCTCTGCATTTGATCAAGAAAATCCTGAGGGTCCTCTGTCCGGTCCGTACATGTAAACTATGGGGGATTCAGAGCCAAGAACTCTCGGATCCTCGAACTACCGGGCCCTCCTGACGACTTCGCAACTGTAGATGGCATCGACTGACGCTGAGTAGCCATCATCTGTGCTAACATAACTACCGCACTCCTAACCTCCTAGTCGGAAGGTGTTGGTATAGGGACTGCTGGAGGTAGTGTCGCCCCAAGTGGCTCCTGATGTGGTGGAGACTGCTGAGAAGGCTGGGACGATGCCTCTATAGTGCCCTCTGATCGGGCGGTTTCTAAACGAGGGTGAGGCATCCTGCTGGGGCCTTCCCCTGCTGTAATATCTAAACTCCGGCCTGTGATAGGGTGTCGCTGGTCTGACAGTATCTGTAACCAAAGAACACAGTAAGCTTTTAGGGACTCAACCCTATATTGTACCGCTCTACAGCACGACTGAATAAGAATAAAAGACAACCATCCTATCATGCCTTGCAGCCTCCTACCCATAGTATGTGGTCCACAACACATCCATGGACAGGACTCTACTTAAAACGCCTTGCAGACTCCCTGGGATACGACCTGCTCTGATACCAAGTTTGTCGCACCCCACCTTGGAGGGTATGATGGGCACCTGGTGCCTGCTAGACTCTGGACTGCTAGATGGTCCAGCCTAAGCATGTCTGGTGCTTTTGGCTGGCCCTGGCTCTATTCCAAGAAACCAACCGGCTATATAACGGCTGTAAACACAGCCTCCGGCCAACTGGCCTATAGCCACCTGTACCTGTACTATCAGCTAACCAGAACACCTTCAATATCGGGGAGCCTATGCGGGCCGACAAGGCCACCATGTTGTCTAGTTATCTGTAATTCAACAATGAAGTATTGAAAGGCTACGTGACCGGCAAGGTCACCACTACTGTCAAGTTATGGCCCCACACGGCCAGCATAAAAGAAATAAAGTACTAACAGCTATACAACTGCACGGCCTCACACGACCGGCTCAACTGACCACATGGAAATATATACAGACTGCAAGCCTCTAGGAATAACAATAGAATTTATCGGGACAGGGCCCCAACCTACTCGTACTGTACAACAAAAGAAAACGAAATACACCTCTGGAATTCAGTCTCTGGATGACAGGAGCTGAATACTCGATCACTGACAGGAATCACGAGGGATCGCCTCCTCGTCTATGAGTACCTGCAGGCAAGTAATGCAGCGCCCCACCGGGCATCAGTACCACTGGTACTGAGTATGTAAAGCAATAACTGAAAGAAATATCTGAAAACAACAATACAACTGATGAAACTGAAATAGGAAGGAATAGATTAACTGTCTGATAATATAAAACTATACCTACTCTTAACTATACTGGAAGGAGTAGGAGTCATACCTGGAGATGTATCGTTCTACTGTCGATCTACTCATATCTAATGTAACATGGCATAACATAATATAACATAACATAGCACACACAAACCTTACCCGGCCCCCATAAGCCGGGAGGTACAACCAGCATGCAATCTATATCCCTACCCCGGTCATCCCATCTCCTATAATAACTATAAGCATCCTGTCGGTCCCCTGGGTAGGCACTTGGGCTCGCTGAGCCCCTAACTATAACTGTACCTGAGTCCGGAGGACTCCTGAATCAACACCCGGGCGTATCCGCTCGACAGGGGTGTATAAGGGCCGACCAAGGCACAATATGGGGAAAACTGGCATCCCATCTTCGTCCCCTGTGGGACGGCATGCCACTCCGTAGAGCAACGTATCCTCGTCCTCTGGCGGACGAGTCGATACAGCTATTAATCCTTGGGCGGTCATGGATGCTAGGTAATCCAACCCCAAGACAATACAATGGTCTCAACTAGTAATACTCTCTGCATATCCCACATACTGAAGCTAATGACAATAAAGTATTTGTACATACTATATGCTGAACTTGTAATGGTAATATGTACGAACTTAATACATGCTGAGACTGGTAATAGTATATGTGTATAAATATAATCTTTTGCCATACTGTGCTTAGTCTAATGCTGAACAAGATATAGTTTTCCTGCTGAAAACCATGTTGTATACTGAGTTTCTATAGTAACATGATTTACTATTTCTAACATGCTTTCTAAACTTCATTTTAACCTATCATTCTGCTTCTGAGGTGTCTTACATATACTTACATTGCATTACTGGGTTTCAACTGAATACGATAATATCCTGACATTCTGTACTACATCACATACTGAGCATGCTGTGCAGTTCCTAACACTTGTATTAGAATCTATATCGTGCTAGTAAGTTCCGCGCGAAATATAACATGGTGCTTCTAATATCATACCAACATTCTTAACAAACATCACACATGATTTCTGGACATTCTACTGGCCTTTATATTACTTTACTATACCGAGATTACTAACTTGCCGAGGAAACTAGCTTTACATACCTTATCCTCGAACTATCCGTCTGTCGGACGAGGCTTGGCCAACACTTCAACTATTTCTCCCAACTGCGTTTATAAATATGTCAATTAATACCAAATATAGTTTTATTTTAAAGAACAACGTCACTTTCGATATAATTTATAGCCTAAACTTAGGCTTATCGAAAGACGGTCGAAAACTCGCTATTTTCCAGAGGTTTAGAAGGGAGAAATATTCACTTCACAACTAGGAACACATAGACACTAGTTTAGAGCAATTCCACTTACCTTAGTCCAATAGCTCGACGATTTGTCGGCCGTATTTCACGAAACTAAATCCGTAGGAATGCTCTCTGCTGCTAAATACCTCAGTATTTGAAGTTAATTTAGGTTTGGACTGCGTTTGGCAGCGTAATCGGATGAAATTATATTACCCTCTTCGTTCTATTTCCTTTCTCTGGTTGTTCTCTCTGTTTTCTGGAAATTTTATAAGTTTAAAATGAATTAAAACCGATGTGGGGCTTTATATACTTGGGCCTGGACAAGGCCAACGTGTCACGGAGCCAACGCGGAGGCTCCACCTCCGTGACACGTTGCCATCGCGGAGGGGCTCTGCCTCAACTTCTTCTGCGATGTTTCAACAGGTTATCCGTCCGATCCTTTCCCAGGCCTTTCTCTAGCACGTATGGCTTTCAAATATGCCTAACCACCGTGCGAATAGGCCACCTAGGTGTCGGAAATCTTATGGGGTATAACATCATATGCCCTTGATCGAGTTTGCCTATAATAACAGTTATCACTCTAGTATCCAGATGGCACCGTTCAAGGCCCTCTACGGGCGGAGGTGTAGATCTCTCATTAGATGGTTTGAGGTTGGTGGAGCGGTTATGATAGGGTCAGATTCAGTTCATGAGGCAATGGTGAAGGTTCAGTTGATAAGGGATCGGCTAAAAACTGCTCTAAGTCATCAGAAATCATATGCCAATGTGAGGAGAAGAGACTTGGAGTTTGATGTGGATGACTGGGTATTTCTAAAGGTATCTCCAATGAAGGGAGTCATGCGGTTTAGGAAAAAAGGGAAACTCAATCCCCGCTATGTTGTCCCCTACAGGGTTGTGAGGAGAGTTGGTAAGGTAGCGTATGAGTTGGACTTGCCCTCAGAGTTATCTTCAGTTCATCCTGTGTTTCATGTGTCACTTTCGAAAAAGTGTTTGGGTGATCCAGCTTTAGTAGTCCCAGTGGACTGTGTTGGTGTAAAGGATAGCCTCAGCTATGAAGAAATTCCGATTGAAATCTTGGATCATCAGGTTCGGAGGCCGAGGAACAAAGAAGTATCCTTAGTTAAAGTATTATGGAGAAATCAACATGTTGAAAGAGTTACGTGGGAAGAGAAAGCGGATATAATGGCTAGATACCCACATTTGTTCTCTACCGGCTCAGTTCTGACTTGATGTATCAGTTTTTCCCTATGACTGTACTTAGTTTTCATGATTATGTTCATGTGCGCAAGTTTGATTTTGTTATGATCAACGTAAGTGAGGTCTGAATTCGGAGCAACTATATGGATCTTTTCGGAGGTAGTCATTCCGTCAATTTTCAATTTAAAATGATTAATATTGAATATGATAAATTGTATGTTTCTTCTTGCTTCTTGTATCCTACATTCGAGGACGAATGTTTTTAAGGGGGAGATACTGTAATACCCTGGGAAGGGCCTAAGAATGGACCTTGGAGTTGAATTTGAGAAATGTAGAAAATTGGCAGAAATATCACAGGACGGGCGACTCAATGACTCATGTTTGGATACCACGAGTCATCATAATCTGTCATGGTATGGGGGTTTAGGGTGGTAGTGGTGGCATTGGAAAAAGTAACGACTCATTTTCGGGAACAATGAGTTGTTGTTAGCGGTCGTAGGAAGAGCTGAACTTAGGCAGATGGGGACACCACGAGGCATCCCATGATTCTTGGTGAGAAGTGACGGCCCGTGGTTTCTAGTCGTTGCTTGTGGGTTGAGATTTCCAGTGCATATAACGGATTGAGACCATGACTCGTGGGAAGCAACCACAAGTTATGGTGAGGCTCGTGGTAAGGGAAGTTCAGAATGGTCAGGGAGTTGACAACGGTCGATCCCATGACCTGTGGATAGAAGCAACAACTCATCCTGTCAAGTCGTCAGGAGAACCTGATGTATGTGGACCCAACGACTTGATACAACGAGTTCGTGGTATCGTGCAATGACTCGTGGGATCAATCGTCGGTCCGTCCAGATCAGTTTTCAGAGAAATTTCATTAAGGTCAATTTCAACTTTCCCATTCTTTTAGACCCTAAACTATGTCATTTTGTGTATTTTTCTGAGTGTGATAAGATAGGTTAAGTCCCTAATGCATACCTATTCCCGTGCAAATGCTTTGAGAGAGGTTTTAGAGAGATTCAAGGTCTTCTTCTCCAAGTTTCCAACAATTTCTTTGTGGGTTTTCAAGGAGATTTGAAATCAGTCCATTCCTAGGAATGTAGGGTTTAGAATGGGTGAATCCTTCCACACCCATGCCCGAATTTCGATTAAATCATGAATTCTCCTATTCAACTTCTATGGGGTTTCACCCAAAGGCATGAAAATGTGATTTCTCTTTATGGGTATGATTTAATTGAGTTTTAATTATTGAATTATGAATTATGGGCATGTGTTATTTATTTTCTTTAAAATCATGTTTCAAGCTTTTTAAATCTAAAACACACATTGATGAAGGTTCATGAAAGTTAGGATTTATGATGAATATTCAATATTTTGAGTTTATTGATAATGGAAAAGCATGATTTCAAGTTCCCATGTTTATGGGCATATTTTGAAGGAATTGAGTATGTTAAAATATTGAGCAATGCTCATATGTTGAAGAATAATTTATGATATAAGGAATGAATTACATGATTTATCGATTTATGATGTCGGCTGATGAGAAGGGCCTTGATTCTTGGCTAAGCATGTTATAAATGGGATCAATGATAATAAATGTTATGTTTTAGCCAATGAATCTTAATGCATGATGTTATTGATTTATGTATGAGCCTATATGCATGTTTTTGGGAGCCGTGTCTAGCACCGAGCAACCCGACATCCAAAGGACTACGCCAGTGTCTCATAACCACGTGTCACCGTACGTTTCTAATGATATATTCTATTGATAATGATCCCCTCAAATGAGATATCACGCCTAATTCATGACCCTCGCCTGGAAAGCCAAGGTCGGCTCTACCCACTTGAGGGAGATAGTTGAGGCATCATGAAAGGATCTACCACGATGGTGTCGGTTATGACGAGTCCTCCCATTGTTCTGCATGTCTTATGCATCGTTATGTTTATGTTATTGACTCTAGTTATGTTTTGACATAGTTTACTTACGATTATGATCATGAATGTTTTATGAATGACTTGAAAGCCTTGAGCCTTATGTTTTCTTACGAAGTTTATGATACAAGCTTGATGTCCTTCTCGTATGTTTATTTATGAGTTTATTTTACTTTTAAATGTCCATTTTACTTACCTTGAATACTCGGTACATTCCATGTAATGACCACATACTTTCTGTGTTTTATCGCTTTACCGGATCTCAGGCTCATACTCATCCTTAGTCCATCTCAGTTCTCGCTCTTAGATTATTGGTGAGTCCTCATGTTATGAGGGTTGTTTGACAGACTTCTATGTTATCTTGTGTTTGAGTATTGGTGGGGTTAGTTGGGGATGTTGTCCCATCAACCCATCGTATGTAGTAGAGGCTTTCAGACAGTATGAAGTGCTCAGCTTATGTGTATGTCTAGTACTTTCAGATGTTACACTATGATTACATTTCCACTATGTTTATGCTAAGTATTCTGCTTTATTAAATAAGATTAGCTATATGCATGTGCCATGGGTCGACTTGGGGTCTCTCGGGGTCCCTTGTCTCGTGTCTACGACCCAGGTGTACTTTCGGGTCCTGACATTAAGGAACCAATCAATAGTTTACTTCTTCGATTCAAGAGTTTAGGAACTCAACCCACTCCAGTCTACCCATTGGTTATGGTCTAATTCGATAATCACAAGATAAATTATTATAACTCAAACCTACAATGATCCTTCAAACCTAGTTTATGGAGTTTTTACTCCTCTAACCTCCTTCAAACAGTTTTTAAGGTTAAAGATTCCAACTTCACCGAATCCTAGGTCTTAAAACTATCACAAAAACAACAATGTACAATCACATTCACCCTAGAAAAATGTTAATTACCCACATTTAGGCCTAGGAATCAATGCCCAGTAATTCTCATTCAAATATCCCTAGCTTTCAAAATTTAGGATTTTTAACTAAAAGGTCACCATTAAAATTCATCCATTACCTCTAGGGTGTTAGGGAATCAAAAGAAGAAATGAAAAAGCTAGAATTCTTTCCTTATGAAGGAGAACCCTTTCTTCCTTGAAAAATTACCTTAAGTCTTCAATTTTTCTATACCTTAGAATAGTGGGGTGAAAACCCCAAAATCCTAACTTAAACTAACTTTCTACCTTGCGTTGTCCACTACAGCAGACCCACTATAACCGTTAGAGCCTCACCACGGCGGATCCATTGGTTTTCTTCTCTAATGCAACAATGGACCTACGACCATCATAACGGTCTCACTGCTGCGAAAATCCTACCACTACAGCAGTCCCTGCTAATTAGTAGCTCGGTAATCTTGCACATTTTCCCATTCCCAAAATACAAGTCTCTCATCTAGACTTTCCAAAAATTTTCAATCGCGTACTAAGAATTAAAAAGGGTGCTAAGGCCTTAATACTCTATAACGACAAACAACATTTAAATGTAACATGTAATAAATACTTATGGGATCACATTACCTAATTTCTAATACTTTTTCATTTTTCCTTTTCTTCTTTTGCCTACTTGAACTTTCAAAACTTGAAAAAGGAAAAAAGAGTAGATTTGTATTTGTGTGTGTGTGTGTGTGTATATATATATATATATATATGTTCTTATTATAGTGAATGTCTATCTTTATGAAGGAAAGTTAGGGTTAGTAACTTTGGGACCAAGTTAGTTTTCTCCTATAAATAAACAAGTTTCCATTCATTGTAATTCATCTCTCAAGAGGAGTAAGAATTTGTAACACCCCGGAAACTCAAAATCCAATTCCGGGGCATAAAGGAGGAAATCTGGAAAAGTGCAGAAATGTTGCAGGACGACATTGTCAAGTAACCTTACGACTCGTTAGGTGAGCCGTGAGGAGAAGCCTGATTAATGTAAAGGAGGGAGGCATTGCACCTAATGAGGGACGTCACGAGTCGTGGTCACTGACCATGACTCGTTAAGTTACTGTGGTCAGGCCTGAGTTGGGAATGTTTTAGTTGACAAGTGTACTCGACGAGTGGGTGAAATGAGTTGTCACCTCTGGAAACGACTCATTATGGGACTTAGCATAAAATATCCAGAATGATATGTTCGGGTGTTTGTTGGGGTTATAAAACGACACGCAAGTGCACGTGGTCGAACAAGTAGTAAGTGGCTTTAGTAAGCCAAGTATCGATCCCTCAGAGACTTGGATGAAGTGCAATTTGCTAAAGTGTACTATATTTTACTTCTAAAAATGCAGACAACAGTGTAACCAAAAGTTTGATAGTTTGTTTTATAAATTTTTATACTAAAACTAAGAACAATTATCTACTTTGAATCTGAACTATGAATGAAAGCATGCTGAGGTTAAACGAACATGTAATGAAATTAATTATCATCATACTTTGGTTAATCTTTTCCTCCAGTTGCTAGCCAAGAACATTTGCCAAGAGATTAAAACTCTCGTATTTAACCTCACTTAAGAATCATGAACCATCCGTCTACATTTCTGTGATCAAATGCAATTCATGTCCTAGCCATACAATTCCAGTTCCTAAATTGACTAATACGACTTTCATGTATATTTCTATCCTGAAAGCAAATCAAGACTCAATTTTCCCAAAGCAAGTAAAGAACATATCCTATTAATTCACAACTTTCCAATTTCTTACTCTCTCGAGTGAAACCGGACTTTTTAGATGTACATTAATGTAGGCCACACCTTAATGCAGTAAGAACAAGAATTAATAGAACTAAATGGAAGAAAAGATGAAAAACCAAAGAATCAATACTCAAATTTCATTACAATTGTTCATAACCTCAGCAAGGAGAGGAATTAGCCACTCATTTGTGGATTAAACATCTTAAAATGAGTGTTAATCATACAAGCAATTGAATTAAAGAAGAAAGAAAGAGAGAAAAAACCTTGAAATTTTCGTCACTCAACTGCCTGTAACCCACGTCCTTGCTCCACCAAGTCAGAATTATGAAAAATAAACCTAAGTGTGCTATTTATAGTAGTAGGACTCTTTCCCGGAATAACAAGCAACGTTTCACGGAGTGCATCACGGAGCACTGCCTCCGTGACACGCTACGAACGCCTAGGCTCTCTGGAAATCACCCGAACTTGGCCCCGGCAGCACCCTGTCGCGTTGGCAGCGTGTCACGCTGCTTGGGCAGCGCGTTGGCATCTCTTGGTCGCGCAGCCAACCTGCTGTGGCACTTTGCCAACGTGCAGGTGGGCTGTTGTGATCGGCCTGCCTACCGTGGCACGTTGCCAACGCGTAGGTGGGCTATTTTTTGCCTCCTCTTTGCCGACGTTCGCGTGTTAATTCCGTTTCCAAGCCTCTACTTCACCAACTCATGGATTAGTTACTCAAAAGTCACCAAAACCTACAAAACAAAGGCTAATCATGTTGGTTTAGCACATATCTTCACTTCATATAAAATTACATGAAAATGTATACAATAACTTAGATAAACAAGACTAATTTAAGTCATAAAGCGTATCTCAGGCAAGCTATTTTTGCCCGTGATCATGATACAGTGTGGTCCATGATTGGTGACCACGAGTTGTGGTCATAGATAATGACTCATTGGGTCCCTCGTGGTGACCTACTAAGGATCCTAGGCAGTGTACCTAACAGGAGTGACCACGAGTCGTGGTCAGTCACCACGACTCGTTAGGTCACCCTTAGGGGCACCTGACAGTCCCAGCGAACTTCTAAGGACTATTTAGTAAATTCCTATTCACCAAAGCTTTAAACTAAGACGTTTTGGACCTAATTCAGACTTATTAGAGGGTTTGGACGGTTCCTCTCCTCATTCTCACATTAACCCTCACAGAAACATCGTAGAATTCTCTCTCAGAGTAATTCAGAGAAAGGGCTAGGGCTGAACTTTTCTCTTTGATTCTCAATCAAATTCTCCTGGTTTCTTCACAAGGTATGTGGGGTTTTAGCAAGGGAATTTTTCTTCCCTTGTTTCCCCAAAATCGTTCTCAATTTCTTCTATCAATTTTAAGCCCTGAGGTGTCAAATATGAAGAGTATTCATGTTTATTTTCATTGATTTCACTTAGTACGATGTTCATGTATATTGTTGATATAATTCCCATAAAATTCCTTATAGAATTGTCGGTGTTCATACAAAAAGTGAATTTAAGCCCTAATCTTTTCGAGTAATGATTTTGCTTGTTAAATTCCCTATAGGGAATGAAGAATGCTTTGGGATGAATTCCTAGAATTTCCTTCTATATGTATATGTTGGGTAAATACCCCATAAATCATAATGACTTTAGTTCATTAAATGGAGTTGCTATAATTCTTTAATTTCTCTATATTATGAAATTCCCATTCTGTTGGGATAAGTTGAATTCTCTATTAGCTGCTAGTAGTCCAGACCAGTTAGAACTAGAATTTTTCCAGAATCATATCAGTTTAGTCTAAGTCAGAATGCTAGAATCCTTAGTGATATTTAAAAAATTGTCAACTGATCAGTTTGACTTCAGTCTTATTTCGAGGTGTTAGTGGTGCCTCTTAGTTATTAGAACAAGACTCAAATTAATAGTTTTTTGTCCATTAGGCGGTATGACATTCTAATATATAGCTCTGACCGACCCTAGGACCCCAGTTTAGTTACATCTTGTTCTTAGACAGTCACGACGCTTCCAGATAAGCAGCTCTGACTATTCTAGAACCCAGTTTCAGAATCTGGTCCGATCAGACTATCAGGGTACATGCAGTTATACATCTCTGACTAGTCTTGGACCCCAGTTTTGAGCTATTAGATTAGTAGTTTAGTTTAGGTTTTTTTCCAGTGGAAGTAGAACTTAGCATTGAGCGGGCCGGGGTTCCAGCACACCCAGGTTCCTAGAACTACGTTCCTACCGTAGGTTACAGTATTACTTTTCCTAATTGGCCCCAGACTTTTGTGATCAGTCAGTTCACGCCTTTGTACCCTAGCAAGGTATATTGGGTCCTACCGGTGGGGTGTATACATTGGACTGCACGACTAGCTCACGTGGTTATATGTCGGTTATAGACTCTCCTACTAGTCAGTCTAGTCCAGTAACAGAACAAGCAGCTCAGTTCAGCTGTAGTCCTCAGTTTAACTCAGTTCAGTACAGTATCTCATCCACAGGGTGTCAGACTTAGGGCACGTCCTTGACCATCAGACAGGGTCATCTTGACAATTTTAGATTGTATCAGTAGTTCAGTTCAGCTTACCTTTTGGTCATTGGGTGTCATTTCAGCTCAGACTTTATTTTCAGTTATGTTTCTCCCACTTACTCAGTACATTCAAAGTACTGACGCATAGTTTTATGTAGTATTATTTCATGATACAGTTGCAGGTTCTCAGACCTAGCACCCTTAGTTGCCGCAGTTTAGATTCTTCTTTGCAGCAGTTGAAGTGTGAGTCCTCATCATCCGAGGGCACTATTTTCCTTCTTTCAGTCATGTATTAGTTTCTGTTAGACTTAGAGTTAGCTGGGGGCTTGTCCCAGTAATTGCTCTATTAGATGGCTTTCAGACAGACATGATTTTCAGATTTATCAGTATTATTCTATTGTTTGAACTTTATGTTTTTTGACTTGTCTCTCATGAATATTTTACGATATTATTTCAAAGTTCTGTTGTGCATGTTTACTCAGAATATTAGTAACTAATAGACCAGGTGTTGACTTGGGGTCACTTGTGGGTTCAAGTACCGTGTAGGCTCGGGGCATGAAAAACTTGGTATCAGAGCCCTAGGTTTAGATTATCCTCAGAATGTCTCAAAGCCACATCAAGTAGAGTCCTTTTCATGTGTGTGAAGCGCGCTGCACTTTTGACGAGGAGGCTACGAGATGTTATTAGTAAAATTCTCTTTTTTCATATTCTTTATCGTGCGTTAAAGTCCAATTCCAGATATGTTGTTCTAATTCATGCTCTTTTTCTTTCAGTGAACCATGCCTCCCAGACGTGGTAATGGAAGAAGAGCTGCTAATGTCAACAGACCAGCCCATCACCTCCGGTAGCACCTCAGGATGAATTCATATCCACCGCCGTATTCAGGGCGGCCATTCAATTGCTAGCTCAAACACTCACTAACCAGGTGAACCAACAAGTGGTTCCAGTAGCCACATATGGTTCTGCAGCTACTACTCGGGTGCATGATTTTACCCGAATGAACCCTCCAGATTTTCATGGAGTGAAGGTAGGAGAGGACCCACAAGGTTTTATAGATGAAATTAGAAATATTATCCCTATTATGGGTGTCAGCTCCTCCGAGAGTGCTGACCTAGCTACCTATCAGCTTAAAGGGGTAGCCTAGGTTTGGTTTGAGCAGTGGAAGGAGGGGCGGCCAGCGGGAGTAGGACCGGTGGAGTGGGAGGAGTTCCACACAGCTTTCTTGGATAGATTTTTCCCTCGGGATATAAGGGAGGCTAAGATGGAATAGTTTAGGAACCTACGGTAGGGCAACCAGACAGTGGAGGAGTATGCTCTAGAGTTTACTAGACTATCAATGTATTCTATAGAGATGGTGGCCAATCCTAGGGCTCGTATGCTGAAATTCGTTAATGGAGAATCTAATCTAGTCCTCAAGGAGTGCAGGACCACGATGTTGATCAAGGACGTGGACCTCTCTAGCTTAATTGTTTATGCCCAGTAGATTGAGGCAGAGAAGTTGAAAGATATGGAGCGTAAGAACAAGCGGGCAAGAATTGTTCATTCACACTATGGCCATCAAAAATATCGCAGTAGTAGCCGCCCAAAACAGCAACATCAGCAACAACAACAACAGAGAGCCCTAGCACACAGCTTAGCCAGCGCCCCAACCTTTCAGTCACTCCAGGATCAGAGGAGCAGAGCATCTGGATCTCAGTCATAGAGTTTCAGTGCTAGCAATAAGTATCCAGCTTGTCCCAAGTGTTGTAGGAATCACCCAGGAGAATGCCTTCACGGACGAGAGGGCTGCTTTGGGTGTGGAAAGCTTGGACACAGGCTTAGGGAGTTCCTTTCAGCGGGGCGAGGGAGATCACAATCTAACCCATCATCAGCTCCAACAGGTCGACCAGCCAAGCAGGCTAACACAGCAGGTACAGATGGTGGTCAGCGCCAAAATTGTTTCTATGCTCTATCTTCTCATCAGGATAAGGAAAGATCATCTAACGTAGTTACTGGTATTTTACATCTCTTTCATCTAGACGTATATGCCCTCTTAGATCCAGGAGCTACTCTTTTGTTCGTAATTCCGTATATAGAAGTTCACTTCAGTATAAGTCCATAGGCTCTCTCAGAACCATTCTCAGTCTCTACTATAGTTGGCGAGTCAGTTAGAGCCATCTAGGAGTATAACAATTGCCCAGTTTCCGTCCTGAACAAAGTAATTTCAGCTGATCTCATAGAGCAGGACATGGTCGACTTCGACCTTATTCTCGGCATGGATTGGTTACACTTGTGCTATGCCTCAGTTGATTGCAGAACTAGAGTTATCAAATTCCAGTTTCCAAGTGATCCAGTTTTAGAATGGTCGGGCAGCAGGTCAGTGCCTAAGGGTAGGTTTATTTCCTATCTTAAGGCCCAGAAACTCATTTCCAAGGGATATCTTTATCATCTGGTTCGGGTCAAGGATTCCAACTCTGAGACCCCAACCATTCAGTCAGTTCCAGTTGTCAGTGAGTTCCCAGATATATTTCCTGAGGATCTTCCCGGAGTACCCCCTGAACGGGAAATAGACTTCGAAATAGATCTCCTCCTAAATACTCAACCCATCTCCATCCCTTATTACAGAATGGCTCTAGTTGAGCTTAAGGAGTTGAAGGAGTTGCTAAAAGATCTCCTTTAGAAGGGTTTTATCAGACCCAACATCTCTCCTTGGGGTGCTCCAGTGCTATTCGTGCGTAAAAAAGACGGTACCCTCAGAATATGCATAGATTACCGTTAGCTGAACAAAGTCACTGTCTAGAACAGATATCCCTTACTTAGAATTGATGACTTCTTTGACCAGCTTTATAGAACCAGTTGTTTCTCCAAGATCGATCTCAGGTCAGGATACCATCAGTTAAGTGTCAGAGAGTGTGACATACCAAAAATAGCATTTAGAACTCGGTATGGTCACTACGAGTTTGTGTTGATGTCCTTTGGACTCACAAATACCATTGCAGCCTTCATGGATTTGATGAATAGGGTATAACACCCCGGAAATTGTTTGGTGACTATTTGATTTTTTTATGCTAGGTTAAGGAAAGTACGGGTTGTATATTAGTCGTAGATGACAATGGAAATGTGTACGATCAAAAAACAAAAGTGTATTTGATGTTTCTAAAGGTATTTGAGTCTAGTTTTCAAAACATCAAACCGCATGTCAATCAGAGTTTGGAGTAAGAAGTTATGGGCATTTTACCGAAGCATCGCGAGCAGTGACGCAGGCATGACGCCCTAGAGCCTCCACCGCCCTATTTACTTAAAATCTATTTTTCACTTGTAGAAAACATTTTCAGCGAAATCTAAATCGACCAGCTTGCGAAGGATTACATTTCTCTCTCAATTCCAGCAGCTAGGATAAAGAAAATCAAGGAGGAACATCAAGCAAAGTTTAAGAAATTCACAAGATAAGTTGAGATTACTTTGTCAAGTGTGTTAGGGGCTGTTTTGGAGCTCGTTTTGTAAAGGTTTTGAAGAAGTTTTTCTGCATTTCAAAATTGATTTGGACTGCCTATATATCCATCTTTGAGTAGGTTTTAAGATAAGGAGAAAAGGTAAGGATTTCACCCCTTTTAAACCTCTTAAATTGCAAAGCGAAAATATGGAATTAGCAGTTGAGTGAGCTGCCGATGGACTATTTGTGAGCTGAGTTTTTCTCATTTTCCTTAAGTATTTTGGTTGTTTCTTTTTCTGGAATTATACTTCATATTGAGGGGTAGAATTACAGAAAAACTAAGCTAAAATTTCCTCTTGTTTCTCCCTCAAAAGTTAGTGAAAACTAGTTGAGAAAATGGCTAAATATTGTTGATGTTGCCGTGTGTTGTTGTTGCTATTGTGACTGCCTCTGGTTAGTTATTTCGGCTTCATTTTTTTCTATTGATTAAGATTGTCGTTGGCCTGTAAAACCACTGGATTAAGGAGGTTGAAGGCTGATCATTGAGATAGGAAATCGGCTAGAGAAAAGCTCATTAGAGAAAGGTATGTATGGTGCCCCGTCTGTTGTTCTTTTAAGCACGATTCGTGTGTTGTGAATCAAATGAGACAGAAACCTATTTTAAAAGTCTTGAGGCAGTATGTTAAGCTTCATTTAAGCTTTAAATTTCCATGTTTTATTGAGGATAAAGTTAAGATTATTCCTAGTGAAAGTGAGACATCTAAAGTGTGATATTGTGTTGATTGTTGCCGTAGTTGTACATTGAGTTGGAGACCCCTCAGCGTGGGCATTGTTAGCTGGTACTTAATGTATTTCGTGTGTATATATATGTGATGTTAAATGTGTTTAAAGGTCTGGTTGCTAACTGAAATTGTTGAAAGAGCCAAGATGAGGAAGTGTAAACGATTTTAAGCCACGTAAAGGCGTCACAAGCTATTAAGGATAAACGAGCATATCTAATTAGGATTACCTGGTTATGGTTTTCCTTTATCTTATGTGTATATTATGAAATATGTCAGGCCAAGGGGAGATTTCGTAACCCCTTTCCCTAAAGCTGAATGACAAGCTAGCGAGTTTCTAAGTTCTAATGTCCCTTGAACACGATCTATAAATTTTGTTGAAACTCTTAGGTCATTCGTAGTTCCTTATGATTTATACAAGTTTTTAATACATGCATTTATGTTCTATTTTCTATCTTTACATGTTATATGTACTCAGTTCCAGTTATGCATTACGAAGGAGGCCTATGCAGGCCACATGTTTAGTACGTCATTTCTATGCTGTACGTATTGAGCTGGTCCAGTATAATCCATATCGGATTCATTTATGATTTTGTCCAATATTTATTGATTTTACCCCAGTGTGGTACACCGGCTGGAGGTCTTGTTATTTTACCCCGGTGTGGTACACCGGTTGAACGAATTTTACCCTGGTATGATACATGGGCTGGAGGCATTTTTATTTTTACCCCGGTGTGGTACACTGGCTGGACAAATTTTATATAGATTTTATAGTCGGCTGTCTGCTGACATTTCAGTTATAGTCTTTATTGTGCATTGGATGGTTGTTGTCAGGTTTCTATTTTCAAGATTCTGGGTTGTTACTACTCCTTATTTCTGGCCTAGTTATCATTTTTATCTTACATGTTTACAGTTTTCAGCCTTACATACCAATACATTTTATTCATACAGACGTTCCTTCATCTTGCGACCCTTCCTGCAATCGTGCTGCAGGTATAGGCTGAGGCTAGATCATCGGACGTAGTAGGAGCCAGATTTCAGCAGAATAGTGGTATGCTCCTCTCTTCCAGGAGCCATGTCCTAGTTTGGACTATTTTCAGTTTTGTGTACAGCATGGGTAGGCCGGGGCCCTGTCCCGTGCATTTTAGTTTTTTTACTCTGTAGAGGCTGATGTGGACTAGTTTGTATAGTAGTGTGGGTTGTGTAGTCGTATTGGTTTTTCATTGCTTTGCTTAGCTTTATTGTATTGTTGTCGGCTTTCCAGGTTGCATATTTATAATTTTCAAGGCATTATTGGCCCAGTATTTATCTTGGTTAGTTGTGACAGGTTGCTTGGTCAATGTTAGTCTTACATTTATAGATGATATATAGCCAGCTTCTCGATTGATCATGAATCGAGTGCTAGTTGGGCCCTACCCCAATTTTGGGGCGTGACAGACTTGGTATCAGAGCGAAGTCGTGTCCTAGGTAGTCCACAAAGCTGTTTCTAGGAGAGTCTTGCTTATGGGTATGTTATGAACCATACTTATAATCAGGAGGCTACAGGACATTTGGGAATGGTTTCACTTCTTTTATCAATAGTTCATGCTATAGGTCGAGCTCATAAGTACTGTGATATCTAAATCGTATTATTGTTTCAGAGTATGCCTATGACAAGGAAGATGACTACAAGGTTGATTGGCACAGCCGTTGGGGAGGGTACTAGCCTCCCTCCAGTGGATTAGAGAGACAGGTCGCAGGCTCAAAGTGAATCTCTTGCCCCAAGTATTACAGTTCCTCTCGCACCGGCCAGAGCAATGGCAGATAGACCTCCAGCTCCTCTCGCACCAATAGTACTTGAGGGTAGTAGAGTGGAAGACCCTCCCATGCCAGTGGTACCTCCAACTGTTCTGGAAGGACAGGGTCTTGAGGGAGTTGTTCGGCTGATGGCTCGTATAGCGGCAGGTCAAGAGCAATGATTGGAGGTGATGGAGAGACATAGAGGCCAGACAACTGAGAGTTCTAGGGCCCAGGAGTTCTTGAGTTTGAGCCCTCCTATATTCACCGGATCAGACCCGAGCGAGGATCCTTAGGACTTTATCGATCAGACTTATAGGGTGTTAAAGGTGATGCGAGCTACAACGACTGTGGAAGTAGAGTTGTTGGAATTCAGACTACGTGATGTGGCCATATTATGGTATGAGGCTTGGGCTCCATCCAGAGGAGCCGATGCACCACCTGCTGAGTGGGAAGAGTTCTTCGTGGCCTTTTTGCACCACTATCTACCTCGGGAGCTTCGACAGGCTCGAGCTGAGAAGTTTTTGCACCTAGTGCAAGCAAGTATGAGTGTTCGTGAGTATTGTCTTCAGTTTAATTCTCTTGGCATGTATGCTCCTCTTGGCATGTATGCTCCTCACATGGTTCAGACGATTGAGGATAGAGTTCATCCGTTCGTGTTAGAGTTGGAGCTTCATATAGCTCGAGATTGCTTGGGGGTATCTACTCAGGAGCACATGGACATTTCACGAATTTAGGCTTTCGCCCAGAGGGTAGAGGATTTAGTTCATCAATTACGGGATACTCGGAGACAATAGGAACGATAAAAGAGAGCTAGGACTGTGGGTCCTTATAGAGGGTCGCAGGGTGACCCAGGGGCTCAGTCATCCAGGCAGTCAATTAGGCCAACAGGGAGTGCCCCACCTAAGTTTCAGGGCCAGAGAAGAGATGATCACGGGCAAAAATATATGCCCGAGATACTCTTTATTACTTCAATTAGTCTTGTTTATATAAGTTATTGTATACATTTTCATGTAATTTTATATAATGTGGAGATATGTGCTAACCAACATGATTAGCCTTTGTTTTGTAGGTTTTGATGATGTTTGAGTAACTAATCCATGAGTTGGTGAAGTAGAAGCTTGGAAACGGAATTAACACGCAAACGTCGGCAAGGAAGAGGCACAAAACAGCCCACCGGCGCGTCGACAAGGTGCCACGGCAGGCAGGCCGCTCAAAACAGCCCACCTGCGCGTTGGCAACGTGCCACGACAGGTGGACTCCGTGACCATGGTGCTGCAACGCGCTGCCCAGGCAGCGTGACACGTTGCCAACGCGGCAAGGTGCTGCCTGGGCCGATTTCGGGTGATTTTCCAGAGAGCCTCCGCGTTCGTAGCGTGTCACGGAGGCCGTGCTCCGCGTTGGCCTCCGTGACACGTTGCTTGTTAATCCGGGAAAGATTTCTACTAATATAAATAGCACACTTAGGTTTATTTTTGAGGGGGAAGACTTGGTGGAGCTAGGACGTGGGTTAGCAGCAGTTGAGGGACGAAAAGCTAAGAGATTTCTTCTCTTCCTTTCTTCTTTCTATCAATTTTACGTATGATTTACACTCGTTTTAGGATGATCAATCCACAAATGAGTGGCTAATTATCTTCCTTGCTAAGGTTTTGAACATGTGTATTGAATTTTGATTGTGAATTATATGGTTTTTCATCTTCTTCTTTCATGTTGTTTTATTAATTCTTGTTCTTACTGCATTAGTGTGTGGCCAACATTAATGTACATCTAAAAAGTCCAATTTCACTCGAGAGAGCAAGAAATTGGAAAGTTGTGAATTAATAGGGTATTGTTCTTAACTTGATTTGGGAAAATTGGGTTTTGATGTGCTTTCCTGATAGAAATATACTTGAAAGCCGTATTAGTCAATTTAGGAACCGGAATTGTATTGCTAGGTCATAAATTGCATTTGATCACAGAAATGTAGACGAATGGTTTATGATTCTAAAGTGAGATTAAATACGAGAGTTTTAATCTCTAGGCTAATGTTCTAGGCTAGCAACATGAAGAGAAGAATAACCGAATTATGATTACTATCGAATTCATTACTTGTTCTTAACCTTGGCATGCTCTTATCCATAGTTTCAATTCAAGTAAATATTTGTTAATAGTTTTAGTATATAGTTTATAAACAAAATTATTTAACTTTTGGGTACATTGTTGTCAACATAATTAGAAGTAAACTAGAATATAGTATACTTAAGCAATTTTACTTATCCAGAGTCTCCTTGGATCGATACTTGGCTTACTTAGCCACTTTATTACTTGTTTGACCACGTGCACTTGCGTGTCGGTTTTTAACCCCTACCAAAGCACCGAGCAAGTTTTTGGCGCTGTTGCTGGGGAGACTTGGCAATTGGTGAAATTGTTTTAAGTATAAATTTACTGTATTTTTGTTTTATTTTCTTAAGTGTTGACAACTTGGTCTAGTGTTTGTTTTAATTCTTCTTTATTTTATTTTATTTTTCTGCTTGTTCGTATACCCTTATTGACATGACATCGTGGAATATAAATGGTTTCAATGGTGGATACTCATATTTTAGTGAATCTTGTCTGAACTGTGGAGGACCCCACTTGTGGCAAAACTGTAATACGTGCAATATATGTGGGTGTCAATATGGCCATTGGGGTGATTGTCCAAAGGCATATTCCCCTCCCCCAAGCCCCTACTATGATCCTTCTGTTGTTTTTTCTGAATATAGGCATGCTGAAAATGAGGACTTGGGACGCCAAGCTCGAATAGAAGACATGTTGAAACAACTCTTGGAGCAATCAGAAGCAATGAAGGAGGCGATGGCAGTATTGAGAAATCAGCAAGAAGAGAATGCAGAGGCTCTAGAAAGGATGACCATCAAATTCACGGAGATGATCGCTGAAGCTGAAGCGTGTGATAAATCACAGACAACAGTTTTAGCCGATATTCAAGAGGAACTACAAGAGGACGACAAGGGTGAATTTTGGGATGAAGCCCAACAATTTGAATCTCTTGAGTGTCCCCGTGATGGGCTCACACTTATGGAAAATCCATTCTTGGAAGAAGAGTTAGCGTATCCCCCAGTCGACTTTAATGGTGAGATAGATGTCGATGTCGAGAAGGTATATACAAGTAAGGAGGTCAAGCAAAAAGCAGTTTCAGAGTTGAGGTGTATTGGACCACACTCTACGCATTTTTCAACATTAAATTTGGTTGACAACATAGAAATAGAGTCTTCCAAGTTTGTAGAGAAATGTCTAGAGGAGGACCAAGCACCATATATTTTGAAATTTGCTAACTCAGAAAGACAAAATGACTTCGCTTACTTAAGGACCAATAAATGCAAAATGCAACATCTACTGTTTGGTCCTTACAATATTTCACCACCACCCCTGGAGCATAAGAGGAAATTAGAGAAGAAATTAGGGGTGAGATTCATATCCTCAAGGTGGAGGAAAAAGTGGTGAAACTTGGTACGTCATGCCGCGACTTAAAATTAGGCGCTGCTTGGGAGGCAACCCAAGGGTACCATGGGTACCATTTTAATTTCTTGCATTTATGTTTATTTTATTTATTTTTCATCTTGTGTTGTTTTGGTGGAAAGTTAAGCACAGATGGAGGGGAAGTCTGAGTACCCGTGGAGGAGGAAGCTAACAAGCATGGAAAAGAAAAAGTGTGGGGTCGAACACCCACTTGTCCATAGTTGAAGAAAACCATGCTGTCAGCTAGGCCTAAAGGCCTCAGGGAGTATTTCTCACCCTTTGTAACCTTTAGTTTGATGCTATGCGGACATAGCATGATTTAAGTGTGGGGTGAGGGAAATTTCTAGGAAATTTCAAAATTTCTGTGCTTAATGATTTTTGGTGAATGTAATGCTTGTACAAAAGTTGGTGAGAAATTTGAAAATTTGAAAAATTTGAAAATATTTTGTGAATTAAGCATGACTTCATCACCCGTTGGTTTTTCTTTTCGGTTCTTTTCCGACGGGGGGTATTTGAACCGAAGAATAAATTTTTTTTTTCTTTTCTTTTTTCTTTCTTTCCTTGGTCTGTATATAAAGTTTTTTTAGTCATAGCTAGGGACTATTTCCAACGATGGATGGATGATGACCGTCTTGAGGAAAATTAGTCGATAGGTTTTGGGTTTTGAAACCATAACTAATTGGTGTTGGATGTTCTTGTTATGTGCTATAAATGTTTGTAAGATGCAAGTATGTTCAGTGTGAAGCATGCAAGTGTATAACTTTGTTTGAGACACTTAGGCTCTTGAATTTGACTCAATATGATGGAAGCTTAATTCTGAATTCTTGTGATTAGCTGAGTAAGAGTCTACTGATTGTGTCTTGATTTGAGCATGTACCATGAGTGTAAGGTTTTTGAGTATTCCGTGCTATTGTGGATTGTCTAGAACATGCCTGGTGTGTTTATAAAACGAATTGAAGGATGTGAATTGGAGGAAATGATATAGGCATTTCTTTGAATGAACCAACTTTTTATCCCTCATTATACCTACCTTGAAAAATTAATCCTAGTTAACCCCATTGAGCCTTGAGCCTATTCTTTGACAGCTGCAACATAAGCTTAATCCTTTTTCTTTCATTAGCCTTGAAATTGAACCAAAACTCCGAAGCGCTTAAAGGAAAAATCCGAAAGGGTAAAGGAGTGAGAAGAATGGAAAAGAAGGAAAAATAGCAAGTTGTAAATAGTTGAGAAAAGGAAAAAGGTGCATTTGTGTGAAAATGGTTGGTTATTAGTAGGGAGTAAGAAAAGGAATGAACGAAACATATTGCTTAAGTACTCCTTACTAATAAGCTAAAACTGTCGAAAGAAATGGGGGAACAAAAGAGGAAAAAGAAAACTAAAAGGAGAAAAAAAGTGAAGTGAGCGAAGGGAAGTTTGTAATGAAGGCGTGATGTATTAAAAGCGCTGAGGAAAGATAGTCACTATTACTGATCATAATAGTACTTACCCGCACCTGAGTTACATTCCAACCTAAAAAGTCCTACTTGATCTTACATTCATACATCCTTATATTAGTGGAATAAAACACTAAGGGCAAGCTTATGGGTCACTACATGATTCATGTGAATTCTTTGTGAGAGTGAGCGTAATTCTATTCATGTACCCACACATGTTGTGATGTAAAAAATTGTTTTTGCGTGTGATTGGGTAACGCTCTTTCCGTGAGGGGCACATGTTGAAAGAAGGATATATTTCATGTGGGATTTCTTAATCAGATGATTTGCATGAGTTTGCTAAAATTGAGAGTCGATTATTGAGGTTAAGAAGTCTTAACATGGTTGTACTTCATTTCAATGATCAAATCAGGCATGCTCTATTTTTAGCTTATATCTTACGTAATCATTATAGCCGTAACATGAATTATCTTGCTAAATTAGTTATGTGGGAGTCTCCATTTGCATGATATGTAAAAGGTTGTTCGAGGACGAACAAGGCTTTAAGTGTGGGGTTGTGATCACGGGCAAAAATATATGCCCGAGATACTCTTTATTACTTCAATTAGTCTTGTTTATCTAAGTTATTGTATACATTTTCATGTAATTTTATATAATGTGGAGATATGTGCTAACCAACATGATTAGCCTTTGTTTTGTAGGTTTTGATGATGTTTGAGTAACTAATCCATGAGTTGGTGAAGTAGAAGCTTGGAAACGAAATTAACACGCGAACGTCGGCAAGGAAGAGGCACAAAACAGCCCACCGGCGCGTCGACAAGGTGCCACGGCAGGCAGGCCGCTCAAAACAGCCCACCTGCGCGTTGGCAACGTGCCACTGCAGGTGGACTCCGCGACCATGGTGCTGCAACGCGCTGCCCAGGCAGCGTGACACGTTGCCAACGCGGCAAGGTGCTGCCTGGGCCGATTTCGGGTGATTTTCCAGAGAGCCTCCGCGTTCGTAGCGTGTCACGGAGGCCGTGCTCCGCGTTGGCCTCCGTGACACGTTGCTTGTTAATCTGGGAAAGATTTCTACTAATATAAATAGCACACTTAGGTTTATTTTTGAGGGGGAAGACTTGGTGGAGCTAGGACGTGGGTTAGCAGCAGTTGAGGGACGAAAAAGCTAAGAGATTTCTTCTCTTCCTTTCTTCTTTCTATCAATTTTACGTATGATTTACACTCGTTTTAGGATGATCAATCCACAAATGAGTGGCTAATTCTCTTCCTTGCTAAGGTTTTGAACATGTGTATTGAATTTTGATTGTGAATTATATGGTTTTTCATCTTCTTCTTTTATGTTGTTTTATTAATTCTTGTTCTTACTGCATTAGTGTGTGGCCAACATTAATGTACATCTAAAAAGTCCAATTTCACTCGAGAGAGCAAGAAATTGGAAAGTTGTGAATTAATAGGGTATTGTTCTTAACTTGATTTGGGAAAATTGGGTTTTGATGTGCTTTCCTGATAGAAATATACTTGAAAGCCGTATTAGTCAATTTAGGAACCGGAATTGTATTGCTAGGTCATAAATTGCATTTGATCACAGAAATGTAGACGAATGGTTTATGATTCTAAAGTGAGATTAAATACGAGAGTTTTAATCTCTAGGCTAATGTTCTAGGCTAGCAACATGAAGAGAAGAATAACCGAATTATGATTACTATCGAATTCATTACTTGTTCTTAACCTTGGCATGCTCTTATCCATAGTTTCAATTCAAGTAAATATTTGTTAATAGTTTTAGTATATAGTTTATAAACAAAATTATTTAACTTTTGGGTACATTGTTGTCAACATAATTAGAAGTAAACTAGAATATAGTATACTTAAGCAATTTTACTTATCCAGAGTCTCCTTGGATCGATACTTGGCTTACTTAGCCACTTTATTACTTGTTTGACCACGTGCACTTGCGTGTCGGTTTTTAACCCCTACCAAAGCACCGAGCAAGTGACCAAGCCCAGCTCCATCTAGCTCTCGATGATGGGAGCGGGCGGGCAGAGGCAACCACCATTGTCGCCTTGTCCCCAGTGTGGAAAATCTCTTTCAGGTCAGTGTCGTCAGGGGAAGAATGTATTTTATCGTTGTGGGCAGCCAGGGCACTTTATGAGGGATTGTTCAGATAGGGTCGAGGCGAATAAGGTGCGATTAGCGGTTGCTTAGTCATCCTCCGTTCGACCTCCCAGACCTGATCCTCAGCTAGCAATAGGTCGTGGCAGAGGCAGAGGGAGAGAGGCTTCTAGTTCTGGGGCAACCCAGAATCGATTTTATGCTTTTGGCGGTCGACAGGACCAAGAGGCCTCACCTGATATTTTTACAGGTACTTTGATTATTTATTCTTGTGTAGTATATGTCTTACTTGATCCTGGTTCTACACTCTCTTATGTCACACCATTGGTTGCGAGTCAGTTTGAGATAGTCCCTGAGTTATTATCTATACCATTTGTTGTTTCTACACTAATTGGCGAATTTGTGTTAGATAGACGAGTTTACAGAAACTGCATAGTATTGGTATGTGATAGATCAACCTTAGCTGATCTAGTTGAGCTTGAAATGGTTGATTTTGATGTCATTTTGGGTATGAATTGGTTGGCGGCATGTTATGCTAATATTGATTGCAGAGCTAAGATTGTCAGATTCAATTTTCCTGGCGAGCTAGTCCTGGAATGGCAAGGTAATGTCGCTACGCCTAAAGGTAAGTTTATTTCATACGTTAAGGCTCAAAGTTGATATACAAAGGTTGTATTTATCATTGGTTTGTGTAAGAAACTTGGAATGTGAGCCTACGACTCTCCAGTCAATTCCTATTGTAAATGAGTTCCCTGAGGTCTTTCCGGAGGATTTTCTTGGAATTCCTCCTGAAAGGGAGATAGATTTTTCTATTGATCTACTTCCAGGTACTCAACCTATATCGATCCCTCCTTACAGAATGGCTTAGTAGAGCTAAGGGAATTAAAGGAGCTGTTGAGAGATTTGTGCGAGAAGGGATTAATTCAACCTAGTGTATCGCCTTGGGGTGCAACAGTGCTCTTTGTGCGAACGAAAGACGGATCGTTAAGAATGTGTATAGACTATAGGAAGCTAAATAAGGGTACAATTAAGAATAAGTACCTACTTCCCCGGATTGATGACATGTTTGACTAGTTACTGGGTGCCAGATGCTTCTCAAGGATTGATTTGAGATCCGGGTACCATTATTTATGGGTTAGGGAAGTTTGTATCCCCAAGACTGCCTTCAGGACTAGATATGGCCATTATGAGTTCTTAGTGATTTCATTTGGGCTTACTAATTCCCCAGCAACTTTTATGGACCTGACGAATTGGGTGTTTAGGCCATTTCTTGATGTATTTTTGATCGTCTTCATTGATGATATTCTGATTTACTCGCGATCTGAGGCCGAGCATGTAGGTCATTTGGGAGAAGTATTACAGACTCTACAGGAGCACAGGTTATATGCTAAATTTTCTAAATGTGAGTTTTGGCTAACATCTGTGGCTTCCCTTGGTCATGTAATTACAACTGAAGGTATAAGAGTGGATAGTCTGAAGATAGAGGCAGTAAAGACTTGGCCCAGACCCTTGAATCCTACAGAGGTTCTCAGCTTTCTAGAGTTAGCAGGTTATTATCACTGATTTGTGGAAGGTTTCTCTACTGTCGTTGCACCATTGACAAAGTTGACTCATAAAGCAGCTAAGTTTTAGTGGATAGAGGCATATGAGCAATGTTTTCAGGAATTGAAGGATAGGCTAACTTCAACACCTGTCCTAACTCTTCAAGAGGGTGTCAAGGGTTATGTGTTCTTTTGTGATGCTTTGAGAGTTAGTCTAGGTTGTGTTCTAATGCAACACGACAAGGTCATTTCTTATGCCTCAAGACAGTTGAGGAAGCACGAGCAAAATTATCGTACCCATGATCTTGAGTTGGCCACAGTGGTATTTGCATTGAAGATTTTGCACCACTACTTATACGGGGTACATGTTGATATCTTCACAGATCATAAGAGCCTCCAGTATTTGTTTCAGCAGAAGGAGTTGAATTTACGCCAGAGAAGGTGGTTAGAATTGCTGGAAGATTATGATGTTATCCTTCTATAACATCCGGGCAAGGCAAATGTTGTAGCTGATGCGCTAAGTCACAAGTCCATGGGTAGCTTGAGTCATATTCAGGTTTACAAGATTGAAAGGATGAAGGCTCTATAGCAGTTGGCTGACTTACAGATTTGGTTATTCGATGTCGAAGATGCGGTGTTATTGTCAAAAACACAGCAGAATCGTCCTTGGTTGCGGATGTTAAACAACGACAATATGATGATGCAGAGTTAGTATTACTGAGAGACAGTACACCACAGCAGAAGCAGAGCCTATTTGATTGTGGATCCGATGGAGTTCTTAGATACCAGGGCCGTCTATGTGTACCTAATTGTTATACCCCGTAAGATTTCCGACACCTAGGTGGCCTATTCGCACTGTGGTTAGGCGTATTTGAAAGCCATACGTGCTAGAGAAAGGCCCGAGAAAGGATCGGACGGATAACCTGTCGAACCATCACGGAAGAAGCCGAGGCAGAGCCCCTCCACGATGGCAACGTGTCACGGAGGTGGAGCCTCCACGTTGGCTCCGTGACACGTTGGCCTTGTCCAGGCCAGAGTATATAAAGCCCCACTTCGGTTTTAATTCATTTTAAACTTATAAAATTTCCAAAAAACAGAGAGAACAACCAGAGAAAGGAAATAGAACGAAGAGGGTAATATAATTTCATCCGATTCCGCTGCCAAACGCAGTCCAAACCTAAATTAACTTCAAATACCGAGGTATTTAGCAGCAGAGAGCATTCCTATGGATTTAGTTTCGTGAAATACGGCCGACGAATCGTCGAGCTACCGGACTAAGGTAAGTGGAATTGCTCCAAACTAGTGTCTATATGTTCCTAGCTGTGAAGTGAATATTTCTCCCTTCTGAACCTCTGGAAAATAGCGAGTTTTCGACCGTCTTTCGATAAGCCTAAGTTTAGGCTATAAATTAATCGAAAGTGACGTTGTTCTTTAAAATAAAGCTATATTTGGTATTAATTGACATATTTATAAATGCAGTTGGGAGAAATAGTTGAAGTGTTGGCCGAGCCTCGTCCGACAGACGGATAGTTCGAGGATAAGGTATGTAAAGCTATTTTCCTCGACAAGTTAGTAATCTTGGTATAGTAAAGTAATATAAAGGGCAGTAGAATGTCCAGAAATCATGTGTGATGTTTGTTACGAATGTTGGTACGATATTAGAAGCATCATGTTATATTTAGCGCGGAACTTACTAGCACGATATAGATTCCAATACAAGTGTTAGGAACTGCACAGCATGCTCAGTATGTGATGTAGTACAGAATGTCAGGATATTATCGTATTCAGTTGAAACCCAGTAAAGCAATGTAAGTATCTGTAAGACACCTCAGAAGTAGAATGATAGGTTAAAATGAAGTTTAGAAAGCATGATAAAAATAGTAAATCATGTTACTATAGAAACTCAGTATACAACATGGTTTTCAGCAGGAAAATTATATCTTGTTCAGCATTAGACTCAGCACAGTATGGCAGAAGATTATATTTATACATATATACTATTACCAGTCTCAGCATGTATTAAGTTCGTACATATTACCATTACTAGTTCAGCATACAATATGTACAAATACTTTATTGTCATTAGCTTCAGTATGTGGGATATGCAGATAGTATTACTAGTTGAGACCATTTTATTGTCTTGGGGTTGGATTACCTAGCATCCATGACCGCCCCAGGGTTAATAGCTGTATCGACTCATCCGCCAGAGAACGAGGATACGTCGCTCTACGGAGTGGCATGCCATCCCACAGGGGACGAAGATGGGATGCCAGTTTTCCCCATATTGTGCCTTGGTCGGCCCTGATACACCCCTGTCGAGCGGATACGTCCGGGTGTTGATTCAAGAGTCCTCCGGACTCAAATACAGTTATAGTCAGGGGCTCAGCGAGCCCAAGTGCATGATCTTGGGCAGATTTATATGCCCAAGTGATACTCAAATGTATCATTTTCGCCTTCTTTGTTGTGCAATGTGTAGATATTCTCATGTAGTTGGTAATAAAATGCGAATTTATACTAACCAACATGATTAGCATTTGTTTTGCAGTAAAATATGATTTTTAGGAGCTAAAATGCATGTTGGAACTATATCGGAGTTGGACTGGGATGCGAGCGTGGAGAACACATTGGAATGCACAAAGTATAGGGGCTCCGCGATGGAGCCGTGCCACGCTACCATCGCGGAGGCACACTGCCTGGAGAGGAAATTAAATGGCAAATTCCAGTGTGGCCTCGCGACAGCTCCGTGGCACGGAGATAGGCCTCCGCGTTGGCCTCCGTGCCACATTGAGGCTAATTTACCGGACCCTGGATTTCCAGTGAAGGTCCGCGTCCACGCCGTGTCATGGAGGCAGTGCTCCGCGTTGGCCTCCGTGACACGTTGCTTGTTATTCCGGGAAAAATTTTCCACTAGTATAAATAGCACACTTAGGTTTATTTTAATAAAGTCAGACTTGGTGGGGCTAGGACGTGGGTTAGAAGCAGTTGAGGGACGAAAAAGCTAAGAGATTTCTTCTCTTCCTTTCTTCTTTCCATCAATTGTATGTATGATTTACACTTGTTTTAGGATGATCAATCCACAAATGAGTGGCTAATTCTCTTCCTTGCTGAGGTTTTGAACATTGGTGATGAATTTTGATTGTTAATGATATGGTTTTCTTCTTCTTCTTTCATGTTGTTCTATTAATTCTTGTTTCTACTGCATTAGTGTGTGGCCGACATTAATGTACATCTAAAAAGTCCAATTTCACTCGAGAGAGCAAGAAATTGGAAAGTTGTGAATTAATAGGGTATTGTTCTTAACTTTTTTTTTTTTTTTTTGGTAAACGCCCTTGTGGTGGGCAGGGGCTGAGCAACACCCCCAGGCCTTAACATAAATAATCAAAACAACAACAAAGAAAGTACATGGAGGGGGACATAAACCTTACCTCCGATCATATGGTGGTTCATAGGTCGGCCATCCTACTAAGGTTAGCCAACCCATCCCCGATACTAAAATGAAAACCTAGAAACTATGCACCTACAGGAGAGGACTCCTCTCCAATACATAAATTCTAGGAAAGCAGTAAATGAGGGAGACTCTCCCTTTACAAAGAAAGACCTATTCTAGAAAAAGAAAAAGTCTATCTGAAAAGGAAGGGTTAACAGACAAAAGATGGTATAGAGACATCCATACCGATCTTAGATACACACCAAGCAATTCACTCATCTCATGGTGGTTCTTTGATCCTCTTAGTCTTCCTCCTTCTGAAGTTAGGCAAGCCCATTTTGTCCGTCGTGAGGTAACCCCTGATGTGTACCGGTAAGTCCTGTAGACAAGAGAAATGAACTGTGGTAGTAGTGGTGTGGCTATGTTTAGACAGTGCATCAGCAGCGGTATTGCCCTCTCTGAGTATGTGACGACACAAGAAGGTGTGAAGTTGTCTGATAGTGTTGTGCAGTCTGAGAAAAGTGTGGTGTAGATGCCAAGGGGGGGCAAAAGTGCCCCTAATCCAACCGACTAGAAGCTCCGAATCAACCTCAAGGATGACGCCTGAGTGGCCGTTGTGAAGGCACCAAGTGAGTCCTATATAGGATGATTCCAACTCCGCCTGGTTATTTGTCCCTTCCCCAAGGGGAGCAGCATAAGCATGAATCAAATCTCCATGACAATCCGTGATGATACCTCCTGCCCCAATCTTTCCCGGATTGCCAAGAGCACTACCATCGGTGTTGAGTTTGACCAGTCCAGGAGCCGGTCTGGACCATTGGACTCTGGTGACTCTAATCTCGTGTGTACATGATTCCACTCTAGCAGAAAGTTCTCTCAAGTTCGAAGGCCAGTGTACGTATGGGAAAACCGTCGTTAAGAGTTTGTAGATATCACTAATAATACCGTACTTCACCCTTAACTTGATATGGGAAAATTGGGTTTTGAGGTGCTTTCCTGATAGAAATATACTTGAAAGCCGTATTAGTCAGTTTAGGAACCGAAATTGTATTGCTAGGTCATAAATTGCATTTGATCACAGAAATGTAGACGGATGGTTTATGATTCTAAAAGTGAAATTAAATACGAGAGTTTTAATTTCTAGGCTACTGTTCTTGGCTAGCAACATGAAGAAGAGATTAAGCAAATTATTATTATAATCGAATTCATTAGTTGTTCTTAACCTTGGTATGCTCACATCCATAGTTTAAATTCACAGTAAATAATTGTTAATAGTTTTAGTATATATATATTTTATAAACAAAAACTTATTTAACTGTTGGTTACGCTGTTGTTAGCATAATTAGAAGTAAGATAAGAATATAGTGTACTTAGGCAATTTTACTTATCCTGTGTCTCCTTGGATCGATACTTGGCTTACTTAGCCACTTTATTACTTGTTTGACCACGTGCACTTGCGTGTCGGTTTATAACCCCAACCAAAGCACCGAACAGTGCATACCCAGGGGACCGGTAGGATGCTTATAGTTATTATAGGAGATGGGATGACCGGGGTAGGGGTATAGATTGCATGCTGGTTGTACCTCCCGGCTTATGGGGGCCGGGTAAGGTTTGTGTGTGCTATGTTATGTTATGTTATGTTATGCCATGTTACATTAGATATGAGTAGATCGACAGTAGAACGATACATCTCCAGGTATGACTCCAACTCCTTCCAGTATAGTTAAGAGTAGGTATAGTTTTACATTATCAGACAGTTAATCTATTCCTTCCTATTTTAGTTTCATCAGTTGTATTTTTGTTTTCAGATATTTCTTTTAGTTATTGCTTTACATACTCAGTACCAGCGGTACTGACGCCTGGTGGGGCGCTGCATTACTTGTCTGCAGGTACTCATAGACGAGGAGGCGATCCCTCGTGATTCCTGTCAGCGATCGAGTATTCAGCTCCTGTCATCCGGAGACTGAATTCCAGAGGTGTATTTCATTTTCTTTTGTTGTACAGTACGGGTAGGTCGGGGCCCTATCCCGATCATCTCTATTGTTATTCCTAGAGGCTTGCAGTCTGTATATATTTCCCTGTGGTCAGTTCAGCCGGTCGTGTGAGGCCGTGTAGTTGTATAGCTGTTAGTACTTTATTTCTTTTATGCTGGCCGTGTGGGGCCATAGCTTGACAGTAGTGGTGACCTTGCCGGTCACGTAGCCTTTCAATACTTCATTGTTGAATTACAGATAACTAGACAGCATGGTGGCCTTGTCGGCCCGCATAGGCTCCCCGATATTGAAGGTGTTCTGGTTAGCTGATAGTACAGGTACAGATGGCTATAGGCCAGTTGGCCGGAGGCTGTGTTTATAGCCGTTATATAACCGGTTGGTTTCTTGGAATAGAGCCAGGGCCAGCAAAAAGCACCAGACGTGCTTAGGCTAGACCATCTAGCAGTCCAGAGTCTAGCAGGCACCAGGTGCCCGTTATACCCTCCAAGGTGGGGTGTGACAAACTTGGTATCAGAGCAGGTCGTATCCCAGGGAGTCTGCAAGTCGTGCTAAGTAGAGTCCTGTCCATGGATGTGTTGTGCACCACACACTATGGGTAGGAGGCTGCAAGGCATGATAGGATGGTTGTCTTTTATTCTTATTCAGTTGTACTGTAGAGTGGTACAATATAGGGTTGAGTCCCTAAAAGCTTACTGTGTTCTTTGGTTACAGATAATGTCAGACTAGCGACACCCTATCACAGGCCGGAGTTTAGATATTGCAGCAGGGGAAGGCACCAGCAGGATGCCTCACCCTCGTTTAGAAATAGCCCGATCAGAGGGAACTACAGAGGCATCGTCCCAGCCTTCTCAGCAGTCTCCACCACATCAAGAGCCACTTGGGGCGACACTACCTCCAGCAGTCCCTATACCAACACCTTCCGACCAGGAGGTTAGGAGTGCGGTAGTTATGTTAGCACAGATGATGGCTGCTCAGCGTCAGTCGATGCCGTCTACAGTTGCGGAGTCTTCAGGAGGGCCCGGTAGTTCGAGGGTCCGAGAGTTCTTGGCTCTGAATCCCCCACAGTTTACAAGTATGGACCGAACAGAGGACCCTCAGGATTTTCTGGATCAAATGCAGAGAATTTTCAGGGTTATGCATGCCACGCCTACAGAATCAGTTGAGTTGGCAGCATTCCGGTTACGGGACATCGCCGTATTGTGGTATGAAAGCTGGGAAAGGTCCCGAGGGATAGATGTTTCCCCTCCGACCTGGTCCAACTTCTCAGGAGCTTTTCTGGATCACTATCTGCCGCGGGAGATTCGACAGGCCCGGGTAGACCAGTTCCTACATCTGGAGCAGGGGGCCATGAGTGTCCGGGAATATTCCTTGCGGTTTGATTCTTTGGCTCGGTATGCACCGGCCTTTGTTGATACCATGGCATCCATAGTACACCGCATTATCATGGGGTTGAATCCAGAATATGTTGGGACTTGTATTACGGCCACACTGCGGGAGGACATGGACATTGCTCGAGTTCAGGCATTTGCCCAGAATATTGAGGGCATCAGACAGCGGCATCGGGAGATCAGAAGGGCCAATCAGGAACAGCGCTGCCGGGACAGGCCAGTTGAGTTACAGAGGGAGGCTCGGGGAGGACCCAAGCCACGATTGTTAGACAGGCCGCCCAGGCCCCAGCCTCCTTCGCAGCTGCAGAGGGGTAGATTTAGCTGCAGGGGGTAGTCAGGGACCGGTAGAGCCTCACAGATGGCAGATTCACCATTACAGAGGAGGGCGGAGCAGAGTAGGTATGCCCTACCACTTTGTCCTATATGTAGTCGACGCCATCCTGGATCATGTAGGTATGGCTCCACCGGATGTTATATTTGCGGCCAAGAAGGCCATTTGATGAAAGATTGCCCAGCTAGAGGTCGAGAGGACCAGGATAGACAGGACAGGGAATCTACAGGGTCACGAGCCACAGCATCCTCGGTAGGGCGCAGGCCCTCAGTTTCAGCAGGCAGGGGTCGGGGTAGATCAGAGGCCTCCAGTGCAGGTGCGGGTCCAAGCCGCACATACGCTATACCAGGGAGGCAAGATTCAGAAGCGTCACCTGATGTTGTGACAGGCATGCTAACTATCTGCTTACACCCTACTTATGTATTGATTGATCTAGGGTCTACCTTGTCCTACATTACTCCATTTGTGGCACGAAAGTTCGATATCACACCAGAATTATTGCAGCAGCCTTTTTTCGTATCCACGCCCGTCGGTGACTCTATTGTAGCTAGCAGAATTTACCGAGGGTGTACGGTAGAGGTTGCTGACCGTCAGACCACAATAGATCTGGTCGAGTTAGAGATGATAGACTTCGATGCCATAATGGGTATGGATTGGTTAGTACCGTGCTTTGCCAATGTTGAATGTTGGACCAAGACGGTCCGATTCCACTTCCCAGGAGAAGCAGTGCGGGAGTGGAAGGGCAGCACCACTACGCCAAAAGGTAGGTTTATTTCCTACCTTCAGGCGAGAAAGTTGATATCTAAGGGATGTATTTACCATCTGGTCATAGTTCAGGATGTCCGAGTAGAATCTCCGACGCTCCAGTCTGTTCCAGTGGTGAACGAGTTGCCTGATGTGTTTCCCGATGAGCTACCTGGTATTCCCCCCAGAAAGGGAAATAGATTTTGCTATTGACTTGTTACCAGGCACTCAGCCAATATCAATTCCTCCCTATCGTATGGCTCCTGCAGAACTCACAGAATTAAAGGAGCAGCTGAAGGACTTGTTGGATAAAGGTTTTATTAGACCGAGTACTTCACCATGGGGTGCACCAGTTCTGTTTGTGAGAAAGAAAGATGGCTCACTCCGTATGTGCATAGATTATCGGCAATTGAACAAAGTTACAGTAAAGAACAAGTACCCGCTTCCCAGAATTGATGACTTATTTGATCAGTTGCAGGGAGCCAGATACTTTTCTAAGATTGACTTGCAGTCCGGATATCACTAGGTTCGAGTTGTTCGGTATGCTTTGGTTGGGGTTATAAACCGACACGCAAGTGCACGTGGTCAAACAAGTAATAAAGTGGCTAAGTAAGCCAAGTATCGATCCAAGGAGACTCAGGATAAGTAAAATTGCCTAAGTACACTATATTCTTATCTTACTTCTAATTATGCTAACAACAGCGTAACCAACAGTTAAATAAGTTTTTGTTTATAAAATATATATATACTAAAACTATTAACAATTATTTACTGTGAATTTAAACTATGAATATGAGCATACCAAGGTTAAGAACAAGTAATGAATTCGATTATAATAATAATTTGGTTAATCTCTTCTTCATGTTGCTAGCCAAGAACAGTAGCCTAGAAATTAAAACTCTCGTATTTAATTTCACTTTAGAATCATAAACCATCCGTCTACATTTCTGTGATCAAATGCAATTTATGACCTAGAAATACAATTCCGGTTCCTAAACTGACTAATACGGCTTTCAAGTATATTTCTATCAGGAAAGCACATCAAAACCCAATTTTCCCAAATCAAGTTAGGAACAATACCCTATTAATTCACAACTTTCCAATTTCTTGCTCTCTCGAGTGAAATTGGACTTTTTAGATGTACATTAATGTCGGCCACACACTAATGCAGTAGAAACAAGAATTAATAGAACAACATGAAAGAAGAAGAAGAAAACCATATCATTAACAATCAAAATTCATCACCATTGTTCAAAACCTTAGCAAGGAAGATAATTAGCCACTCATTTGTGGATTGATCATCCTAAAACAAGTGTAAATCATACATACAATTGATTGAAAGAAGAAAGGAAGAGAAGAAATCTCTGAGCTTTTTCGTCCCTCAACCGCTCCTAACCCACGTCCTAGCTACACCAAGTCTGAACTAATTAAAATAAACCTAAGTGTGCTATTTATACTAGTGGGAAATTTTTTCTGGAATAACAAGCAACGTGTCACAGAGGCCATCGCGGAGCACTGCCTCCGTGACACGGCGTGGACGCGGACCTTCACTGGAAATCCAGGGTCCAGTAAAATAGCTTCAACGTGGCACGGAGGCCAACGCGGAGGCCTATCTCCGTGCCACGGAGCTGTCGCGAGGCCACACCGGAATTTGCCATTTAATTTCCTCTCCAGGCAGTGTGCCTCCGCGATGGTAGCATGGCACGGCTCCATCGTGGAGCCCCTATACTTTGTGCATTCCAATGCTTTTCCACGCTCGCATCCGAGTCCAACTCCGATATTGTTCCAACACGCATTTTAGCTCCTAAAAATCCTATTTACCTGCAAAACAAATGCTAATCATGTTGGTTAGTATAAATTCACATTTTATTACCAATTACATGATAATATATACACATTGCACAACAAACAAGGCGAAAATGATACATTTGAGTATCACTTGGGCATATAAATCTGCCCAAGATCACTTACCCCACACTTAAATCCTTGTTCGTCCTCGAACAACACATACACAGCTCATCCAAATTACATCACAACATTTGTCACTATGGTGCGACAATTTATGCTACGGTCATACCGATTATTCAATTTTTGCAAATCATCAAGAAAACATGCATGGTCTTACAATGCAAATGACCTTTCATACATCAAGACTTCCTAGACTTTAAGAATCGACTCTCGATATCGGCAAACTCATGCACATTAGCTAATCAAGAAATCCGACACGAAAATCAATCTTTCATCAAGCATGTGCCCTCACAACTCAAGAGAATCTTCCCCTTTATGTTGATGCAACACACAAACATTCAAGTAGGGGCATATAAAAATTAATTTCACTCTCTCTCCCAAAAGAATTCACATGCATCATGTCATGACCCATAGGCTTGCCCTTAGTGTATTACTCCACTAATATAATGAAATGCAATGTAGGATCACGTAGGACTTTAATGGGTTGTAACGGGGCTATGGAACTAGTATATATATTGGATTAGCCAATAATAGTCGCTAGCATCCTCAAGCGCCTTTTCAACACATTCCCATCGACTCGTGGATAACTTTTCTTCTTTTTTTTTCTTTTTCACCATCCCATTCATGCTTGTTTAGTTTTGTATGGCCCCTTTTCCTCAAACACACTTGACACAACAACAAAGGGTTTTCATGCACCTTTATTATCATTTCATTATACCAAGTGCCTCTTCAACCTCTTCTTTTCTTTTTTCACTCTGCTTTTCTTTTTCTTTTCACTCTTCTCACTCTTTGACACTTTGGGAAAAATTTTCTTTTCTTCGTAAGAGCTTAAGAGTTTTGTATAGACTTTTACAGCTAATGAAAAGAAGGAATAAAGCTTAGTTTATACAATTTTGGACAAAAGAAAGAAAGAAACAGCTAAAGGCTCAACGGGCTGACTAGGGTATACAATCACATAAAAAGGTAGAGTATGACAAGAAAGAAA
The DNA here is from genome assembly GCA_035772735.1 of Datura wrightii. Classification (NCBI taxonomy): domain Eukaryota; kingdom Viridiplantae; phylum Streptophyta; class Magnoliopsida; order Solanales; family Solanaceae; genus Datura; species Datura wrightii. Next base: position 116,866,107 of record JASDFA010000016.1, read on the forward strand.
AAATAGAAACTCTCGGTTAAAACAAAGAAATGCCTACATCCTTTCCAACACTACACCTTCTTCATTTCGTTTCGTACACACACCAGACAAGTTCTAGACACTTCACAATAGCATGGAATAACAATACCTCACTTCACACACTTCATGCACATGCTCGATTCAAGATGCATTCACAGACTCTTTAATTAACCAATTACAAGAATTCAAAAATTAAGCCTCAATCACACCGAATCGAATTCTACAGCCTAGGTAGCTCAACATATTTACAAATTTGCATGCTTTCAAATGAATCACTTTTGCATTTTGAACATCAGTTACAACACGCAACGAAATTTTTGCAACCATAAAGCAACTGCAGGTTCATTGATGCAATCCACCAAAGAAAAACTGAAAACAAATTAAAAATCCTAATCCTACCGACTACATTTCCCTTAAGATGGTCGTCATCCATCCATCATAGGGAACGGTCACTAACTATGACATCAGTTCAATGGGACTATTCTCGGTAAAAGAACCGAAAACAAACTCCGAGAAACCCAAAATACAAACCCAAAATTTTTTGCAAAACATCGATCATGTCGATAGAAAAATATTTACAAAATATTTTGATAAGTGCAAAACATTTTCGCAAAAATTTTGAAAAATATCGATCATTTCGATATACAAAAATATTTACAAAATATTTACAGCATTCACAAAATATTTACCTTGGCAACCACAACTTTTCATAACACACATCAGTAACCACAAAAATATATACGGATACAACAAAAATCAGTTCACAGCAGGGTAGTACAAACATACATACAAACCAAGGAAAAAGCATATAGCAGATTAGAGCCTAAGTCCCAGCACCTAGCTACTCCCCACCCCACACTTAAATCGAACACTGTCCCCAGTGTTCACACAAAAATACAAAACAAAAAATTGCGGGTGGTGGAACTCCCTGATCAGTCGAAATATTCGACTTCTTCATCTGGTGCTGCTGCCTCGTCGCCCATGTCTGAGTCAGCTCCATCGTCGTCATCGGACTCCACATCGGAGTCCTCCCGACGTGTCTCCTCGTCAGTAGGGACATCGTCATCAGTAGGCTCAACGAAGGCTGGTCCCACTCGGCATAAGGCTCTGGCATTCTCGCCAAATGGGTAATCCAGCTCCAACTGCCATAACTCTTCCTCGGTGGCTGGTCTCCCACCAATCCGTAGCTGAAGCATCTGCATGCCGAACATACGTGCCATGTATTGATCGTCACGAGCATGTCGCTCGCCCAAAGTCAACACTGACCTGTGTGTGGTGTCGGGGGCCTTAGTTTTGGTCACATCGAGGGCCCTCCGCTCCAACTGTGGGATGTAATCCAAGGCTTCTTCCTCAACATCGAGGCCTCGGAGGAAGGTGGTGATGAGTCCGCCAAACCCATATATGTGGCCCTGGTGTAGTCTGGCTCTCTTCATGGCGGATATAATGACCGCCCCAACATTAATCTCTAGCCCTTTCATAAGGGCATACACCAAGCAGACACGGTCCCGAGTCACATCCGTCATGTGAACTCCCGGGATTAAGCAAGAACATACAATTTTCAGCCATATTCTTGCCTCCCTGTTCATCTGCGAATAAGGCAGAGTCTGGTGGTAACCCTTCTCCTTATGTCTACTCCATCGGGCTGTGGATCGAGCCCCACACAACGTACATCTGATGTCGGCATACGATGGGGTGATGTTTAGCTGGCGGAGAACATGAGCGTCTGTGTCCCGCGCTCCAACGATGGCATTAAATTGCTGGGGTTCCAGAGTGACAATCTGCCCTCTGATTTTTATTGTGTGGCTTCTGATGGCCGGGTTCCAATTTGCGTAGAACTCCCGGACCAAATGTTGGTTGCACTCCTTGGGGTCCTGAAATATAAAGCTGAGCCAAGCTGCTTCAATCCTTTGCACAATACGGGGGAACTCCTGTGCTAGTGGTTCCCGTGCAATATGTTCCTCCGGGAAGTACTTGCTGTCCTTATGCTTAGCATACCACTTCTTCCCTTCCTCGGTTACCCACCTTGTTCCGTATTGGCGGCGTTGGCCGCGCGGAACAGCTGGTGCAGCTGGGACTGCGGTGCCCAATCTCATTCTTTTTCTACCGGTGCCTGAGGTAGAAGCACCTTTGCCCTTATCCTGCCTACTCGCCATTGTACCTGTCAATATACATAAACAAGCACAACGTTAAGCTAAATACATGTTAACTTCGGCTAAGGTCAGGTTACACAACGTTTACCCCACACTTAGTCCTTAGCTACTTTTACAAAACTACGGCAAGGATAACTCTATTTACACCAAAGACAACAACTATACAATTTATGCTTAGTGCGTTTACAAAAATTTCGACAGCATAACGCTTAGCGTACTACTCAGACTTCACACAACTAATTCTAATCCTACTATCACTAACAATTCAACCACCGCACTTAGCAACCAGAAACAACAACAAAAACAAAGACAAAAACATTCTATATACAAACGAATCCAAAAAATCAAACCAATTTACACAATTTTCGCATTTTCCCCAAAAATTTGAGAATTCGTCGTCTTTTAACATTCACACAATATTTACACGACTTATCTCAATTTACAACCACACCCCGGCATCTAATTCATCAACTTATCAAATAACCCAATTCAAATTAAATAACCCAAGCCCTAGAATGCAATTTTTCAATCAAATTCGGATTATTCACGTAATCGACAAGTTCAAACGCTAATTACAACAATCCGAACATATATCAAACACAAATAACTCAACATCATGTTAAATTGCTACTTAGGGTGATATATCTCACCTCACATGCCCAAATTCGACTAAAATCGCCAAATATTTGAAAGAAACGAGGAAAACATACCTTTGAGTTGAAGAACCGAAGAAACTTGATGATTTCTTTGCCTAGTAGTGTGGCACGTTGGTTGGGGAGGGGGATTTGGGTGTTTGTTCGCGGAAAGGAGAAGAAATGGGGAGAAAGGGGCAAAAATCGGGGTTAATTAAAAGAAAAACACGCGGGTCACCCGGCAACCCGGTGTGACCCGGCACCAATTATAAGGCAACGTGTCACGGAGGGTAACGCGGAGCCCCTTCTCCGTGACACGGAGCCAACGCGTTGGCTTACTGGAAATTTTAAAAATCCGGATTTTGCCTTCAACGTGTCACGGAGGGTAACGCGAAGCCCTTCCTCCGTGACACGGAGCCAACGCGCTAGTGCACTGTTTCTTCCATTAAATTATTTTTTCATACCTTGCCTTATTCTTCCCAATTACATGCATATTTCTCTCCGTTAGACCTGAAAATCACCTCACTAAACAAAATTGGTTAGATTAATAGCTTTCCCTAACTAAAATGAAAAATATTAACTAAAACAAGAATATATACCAAATCAAGACAAGAAAAATAAAAATAAAAATTATTTACACTAAAAAAGAAAGAAAGAAAATATTTTTCACGGGTTGCCTCCCGTGCAGCGCCTGGTTTACCGTCGCGGCTCGACGTACCAAGTTTCACCACTTTTTCCTCCACCTTGAGGATATGAATCTCACCCCTAATTTCTTCTCTAATTTCCTCTTATGCTCCAGGGGTGGTGGTGAAAAATTGTAAGGACCAAACAATAGATGTTTTCTTTTGAACTTATTGGCCCTTGAGTAAGTGAAGTCATTTCGTTGCTTTGAGTTATCAAATTTCAGAATATACGGGGCTTGGTCCTCCTCTAGACATTTCTCTATAATCTTGGAAGACTCTATTTCTATGTTGTCGACCAAACTTAATGTCGAAAAATGCTTCGAGTGTGGTCCAATCAACCTCAACTCTGAAATTGCATTGTGCTTTACTTCCTTACTTGTGTACACCTTTTCAACATCGACATCTATTTCTCCATTAAGGTCAAACGGGAGATATGCTTTCTCTTCTTCCATGAATGGATTTTCTATAGGTATGAGCCGATCACGGGGACACTCAAGAGATTCTACTTGTTGGGCTTCATCCAAAAATTCACCCTTGTATTCCTCTTGTAGTTCCCCTTGAATATCGGCTAAAACTGTCACCTGCGAATTATCACAAGCGTCAGCCTCAGCACACATCTCCGTGAGTTTGACGCTCATCCTGCTTACAGCCTCGGCATTCTCCTTTTGCTGAATTATCAATTTTGCCACCGACTCCTTCATTGCTTCTGATTGCTCCAGGAGTTGTTTCATCATGTCCTCTATTTGAACTTGGCGTCCCAAGTCCTCATTTTCAACATGCCTATATTCAGCAAAAACAACAGAATGATCATAGCGGGGGCTTTGGGGAGGGGAATATGCCTTTGGACAATCACCCTAATGGCCATATTGACACCCACATATATTGCACGTGTTACAGTTTTGCCACAAGTGGGGTCCTCCGCAATTCATGCAAGATTCGCCAAAATATGCGTATCCACCATTTATATTCCAAGATGTCATGTCAATGAGGGTATCCGAAAGAGAGAAAAATTAAAATTAACAAAGAATTAAAACAAATACAAAGACCAAGTTGTCAACACTTAAGAAAATAAAACAAAAATACAGTAAATTTACAATTAACACAATTTCACCAATTGCCTAGTCTCCCCGGCAACGGCGCCAAAAACTTGTTCGGTATGATTTGGTTGGGGTTATAAACCGACACGCAAGTGCACGTGGTCAAACAAGTAATAAAGTGGCTAAGTAAGCCAAGTATCGATCCAAGGAGACTCAGGATAAGTAAAATTGGCTAAGTACACTATATTCTTATCTTACTTTTAATTATGCTAACAACAGCGTAACCAACAGTTAAATAAGTTTTTGTTTATAAAATATATATATACTAAAACTATTAACAATTATTTACTGTGAATTTAAACTATGGATATGAGCATACCAAGGTTAAGAACAAGTAATGAATTCGATTATAATAATAATTTGGTTAATCTCTTCTTCATGTTGCTAGCCAAGAACAGTAGACTAGAAATTAAAACTCTCGTATTTAATTTCACTTTAGAATCATAAACCATCCATCTACATTTCTGTGATCAAATGCAATTTATGACCTAGCAATACAATTCCGGTTCCTAAACTGACTAATACGGCTTTCAAGTATATTTCTATCAGGAAAGCACATCAAAACCCAATTTTCCCAAATCAAGTTAAGAACAATACCCTATTAATTCACAACTTTCCAATTTCTTGCTCTCTCGAGTGAAATTGGACTTTTTAGATGTACATTAATGTCGGCCACACACTAATGCAGTAGAAACAAGAATTAATAGAACAACATGAAAGAAGAAGAAGAAGAAAACCATATCATTAACAATCAAAATTCATCACCATTGTTCAAAACCTTAGCAAGGAAGAGAATTAGCCACTCATTTGTGGATTGATCATCCTAAAACAAGTGTAAATCATACATACAATTGATTGAAAGAAGAAAGGAAGAGAAGAAATCTCTTAGCTTTTTCGTCCCTCAACTGCTCCTAACCCACGTCCTAGCTACACCAAGTCTGAACTAATTAAAATAAACCTAAGTGTGCTATTTATACTAGTGGGAAATTTTTTCCAGAATAACAAGCAACATGTCACGGAGGCCATCGCAGAGCACTACCTCCATGACACGGCGTGGACGCGGACCTTCACTGGAAATCCAGGGTCCGGTAAAATAGCTTCAACGTGGCACGGAGGCCAACGCGGAGGCCTATCTCTGTGCCACAGAGCTGTCGCGAGGCCACACTGGAATTTTCCATTTAATTTCCTCTCCAGGCAGTGTGCCTCCGCGATGGTAGCGTGGCACGGCTCCATCACGGAGCCCCTATACTTTGTGCATTCCAATGTCTTTTCCACGCTCGCATCCGAGTCCAACTCCGATATTGTTCCAACACGCATTTTAGCTCCTAAAAATCCTATTTACCTGTAAAACAAATGCTAATCATGTTGGTTAGTATAAATTCACATTTTATTACCAATTACATGAGAATATATACACATTGCACAACAAACAAGGCGAAAATGATACATTTGAGTATCACTTGGGCATATAAATCTGCGCAAGATCACGAGTACGTGAAAGAGATATTCCTAAGACAGCGTTCAGGACCCGATATGGGCATTTTGAATTTCTAGTCATGTCCTTCGGGTTAACGAATGCCCCGGCAATCTTCATGCACCTGATGAACAATATTTTCAGACCCTTCCTGGACTTGTTCGTGATAGTATTCATTGATGACATTCTGGTGTATTCTCGCTCTGAAGCGGATCACCGGACTCATTTGCGGACAGTGCTCCAGATCCTCAGGGTCCGCCAGTTATATGCTAAATTTTCTAAGTGTGAATTCTGGCTTAACTCAGTAGCCTTTTTAGGGCATATTGTGTCGGATGCTGGTATACAAGTTGACAAGCAGAAAATAGAAGCAATTAAATCATGGCCTAGGCCTACCACTCCGACTGAAGTCCGTAGCTTTCTGAGGTTAGCAAGATATTACAAGAGGTTCGTTGAAGGGTTCTCGACTATTGCAGCACCTCTGACTAAACTAACACAGAAAGCAGTAAAGTTTCAGTGGACAGAGGCATGTGAGCAGAGCTTCCAGGAACTGAAAGACAGATTAACCTCCGCCCCAGTGTTAGCATTGTCAGAGGGTACAGAAGGTTATTCGGTGTATTACGATGCATCAGGCGTCGGGTTAGGTTGTTTGTTGATGCAGCATGGTAAAGTGATTGCATATGCTTCCAGACAGCTAAGGAAACACGAAAAGAATTACCCTACCCACGATCTGGAATTAGCCGCAGTGATCCACGCCTTGAAGATGTGGAGGCATTACTTGTATGGCGTCCATGTTGATATTTTCACAGATCACAAGAGCCTACAGTACATCTTCACTCAGAGGGAGTTGAACCTGCGGCAACGTCGCTGGTTGGAGCTGTTAAAAGATTATGATGTGAATATTCTATACCACCCAGGAAAAGCCAATGTTGTAGCAGATGCCCTGAGCCGTAAGTCAATGGGGAGTTTGGCGTATTTGCGACCTGAGAAGCGGGAGTTAGCCAAGGAAATTCATCAGCTAGCTGGTTTATCCGTTTGAGTAATGGAAACAGAAAATAATAGAGCCGTAATTCAGAATTCTGCTGTGTCATCATTAGTTACAGAGGTAAAAGAACGACAGTACGAGGACCCTAACTTAGTCTAGCTTAGGGATAGAGTTCAGGAAGGTAAGGAGTCAGATTTCCTAATGACTGAGGATGATGTGCTACGCTGTAAGGGCCGCCTTTGTGTTTCGAATGTTTCAGGGCTTCGCCAGCAGATTATGCATGAGGTGCATTATGCTCGCTATTCCCTCCATCCAGGAGCAACGAAAATGTACCACGACATCAGAGACATCTACTGGTGGCCAGGTATGAAAGCTGAAATAGCTGAATTTGTATCTAGATGTTCTAATTGTCAGCAGGTGAAAGCGGAGCACCAGAAATCGGGCGGTTTGACGCAAGATATAACGGTGCCTACATGGAAATGGGAAGCGATAAATGTGGATTTTGTAACAGGGTTACCCCGTACCAGACACAGAAATGATTCCATTTGGGTAATAGTTGACAGGCTGACAAAATCAGCTCATTTCCTGCCAGTGAAGGCTACCTTCTCGGCTGAGGATTATACCGATTTATATATCAGAGAAATAGTTAGATTACATGGAGTGTCGGTATCCATTATTTCAGATAGGGGGGCACAGTTTACAGCTATATTCTGGAAATCATTCCAGAGGGGTTTGGGAATGCAAATTAATTTGAGCACGACATTCCACCCTCATATAGATGGGCAGGCTGAGCAGACTATCCAAACGCTCGAAGATATGCTACGAGTGTGTGTACTAGATTTTGGGGGTAGCTGGGATGAGCATCATTCGTTGATAGAATTTGCCTATAATAACAGTTATCATTCAGCTATCCAGATGGTGCCCTTTGAAGCATTATATGGGCGAAAATGTAGATCGCCGGTGGGCTGGTTTGAAGTAGGGGACTCAGCGTTAATTGGGCCAGATATCATTCAACAGTCAGAGGAGAAGGTAAAGCTTATCAGAGAACGCCTGTTGACTGCTCAGAGCCGCCAGAAGTCTTATGCATATATGCGGCGCAGAAATCTAGAATTTACGGTAAATGACTGGGTATATCTGAAGGTGTCTCCGATGAAAGGGGTGATGAGATTTGGCAAGAAAGGCAAGCTTAGCCCGAGATTCATTGGGCCATATCAGATTCGGCGAAGAATAGGCCGAGTTGCATACGAATTGAACTTGCCTCCGGAGTTAGCATTTGTTCACCCAGTATTCCATGTATCTATGTTGAGGAAGTTCGTAGGAGACCCTTCCATAGTTGTTCCAGTTCAGGATGTCCAGGTCACAGAAGAGTTAGCATATGAAAAGGTTCCAGTAGCTATCTTAGACAGACAGATTCGCAGGTTGAGGACTAAATATATTGCGTCTGTCAAAGTATTGTGGCGTAATAGGAACCGTGAGGAGATAACGTGGGAAGCTGAAGAAGATATGAAAGCTAGATATCCTCACCTATTCCAGGCCTAGTCAGGCGACAGGTATGTCCGTATTATTACTTATGTAGTACCTTATGGTTGTATATGTATAAATGAGAATTATTGATACTTTATTGTCATTAGCTTCAGTATGTGGGATATGCAGATAGTATTACTAGTTGAGACCATTGTATTGTCTTGGGGTTGGATTACCTAGCATCCATGACCGCCCCAGGGTTAATAGCTGTATCGACTCGTCCGCCAGAGGACGAGGATACGTCGCTCTACGGAGTGGCATGCCGTCCTACAGGGGACGAAGATGGGATGCCAGTTTTCCCCATATTGTGCCTTGGTCGGCCCTTATACACCCCTGTCGAGCGGATACGCCCGGGTGTTGATTCAAGAGTCCTCCGGACTCAGGTACAGTTATAGTCAGGGGCTCAGCGAGCCCAAGTGCATACCCAGGGGACCGGCAGGATGCTTATAGTTATTATAGGAGATGGGATGACCGGGGTAGGGTATAGATTGCATGCTGGTTGTACCTCCCGGCTTATGGGGGCCGGGTAAGGTTTGTGTGAGCTATGTTATGTTATGTTATGTTATGCCATGTTACATTAGATACGAGTAGATTGACAGTAGAACGATACATCTCCAGGTATGACTCCTACTCCTTCCAGTATAGTTAAGAGTAGGTATAGTTTTACATTATCAGACAGTTAATCTATTCCTTCCTATTTCAGTTTCATCAGTTGTATTGTTGTTTTCAGATATTTCTTTCAGTTATTGCTTTACATACTCAGTACCAGCGGTACTGACGCCCGGTGGGGCGCTGCATTACTTTCCTGCAGGTACTCATAGACGAGAGGCGATCCCTCGAGATTCCTATCAGCGATCGAGTATTCAGCTCCTGTCATCCGGAGACTGAATTCCAGAGGTGTATTTTGTTTTCTTTTGTTGTATAGTACGGGTAGGTCGGGGCCCTATCCCGATCATCTCTATTGTTATTCCTAGAGGCTTGCAGTCTGTATATATTTCCTTGTGGTCAGTTGAGCCGGTCGTGTGAGGCCGTGCAGTTGTATAGCTGTTAGTACTTTATTTCTTTTATGCTGGCCGTGTGGGGCCATAGCTTGACAGTAGTGGTGACCTTGCCGGTCACGTAGCCTTTCAATACTTCATTGTTGAATTACAGATAACTAGACAGCATGGTGGCCTTGTCAGCCCGCATAGGCTCCCCGATATTGAAGGTGTTCTGGTTAGCTGATAGTACAGGTACAGGTGGCTATAGGCCAGTTGGCCGGAGGCTGTGTTTACAGCCGTTATATAGCCGGTTGGTTTCTTGGAATAGAGCCAGGGCCAGCCAAAAGCACCAGACGTGCTTAGGCTGGACCATCTAGCAGTCCAGACTCTAGTAGGCACCAGGTGCCCGTCGTACCCTCCTAGGTGGGGTGTGACACAAATGTGGGTGAACTACGAGTACAAATTATGAATGAAGCACATTATTCTTAATTTTCAGTACACCCAGGTGCCACAAAGATGTATCATGACCTGAGGCAACAATATTGGTGGAATGGCATGAAAGAGGACATCACCGGTCTTGTGACTCAATGTCCCAATTGCCAACAGGTGAAGGTTGAGCACTAGAGGCCTGGAGGTTTGGTGCAGGATATAGAAATTCCAGCATGGAAGTGGGTGGTGATTAATATGGATTTTATCACAGGATAGCCTAGAACGAGCAGGAAGCATGATTCTATCTGGGTAATAGTTAATAGATTAACTAAATCAACTCACTTCTTACCAGTTAAGACCACATATTCTGCAGAGGATTATGCTAGGCTTTATATATGAGAGATAGTTCGCCTACATGGCGTCCCCTTGTCCATTATTTCTAACCGAGGTGCTTAGTTCACAGCAAACTTCAGGAAGTCTTTCCAGAAAGGCCTGGGTGCTTAGGTAATCCTCAGTACCGCATTTTATCCTCAGACAGACGGACAGGCTGAACGCACCATTCAAATGCTTGAAGATATGTTGCGTGCCTGTGGTTTAGATTTTGGCATAAGCTGGGATGATCATGTTTCCTTGATTGAGTTTGCCTATAATAACAGCTACCAGGAAAGTATTCAGATGGATCTATATGAAGCTTTATATGGGCGAAAATGCGGTCACCATTGGGCTGGTTTGAACTCAGTGAGGTAGAGTTATTGGGGCCACACTTAGTGCAGCAAGCTATTGACAAGGTGAAACTTATTAGAGATCGACTTCAGACAGCCCAGAGCAGGTAGAAGTCTTATGCAGATGTACACCATCGAGCGTTGGAGTTTGTTGTTAATGATTGGGTCTTATTGAAAGCATTGCCTATTAAAGGCGTTATGCTATTTGGTTGGAGTTTGTTGTTAATGATTGGGTCTTATTGAAAGCGTCGCCTATGAAAGGCGTTATGCGATTTGGCCGAAAAGGCAAGCTGAGTCATACATATGTTGGGCCCTACAGAGTTAGCCACATGATAGGAATAGTGGCCTATGAGTTGGAGTTGCCACCAGAGTTAGCAGCAAACCACCCAGTATTTCATGTATCAATGTTGCGGAAGTGTATAGGAGACCCAACCCGTGTTATGCTTATCGATGATGTACGAATTTCTGAGGAGATTTCCTACACTGAGGTTCCAGTTGCTATTCTTGACCGGCAAGTTAGAAAACTTCGAACCAATGAAGTCGCATCAGTTAAAGTATTATGGAGAAGTAATAACATCGAGGAAGTGACGTGGGAGGCTGAGGAGGAAATGAAGAATAAATATCCTCACCTATTTACGATGTCGACATGATGTTAAGGTATGTGTTTGATACTTAAGTTACTAAGTATCTATTTTGAAGCATATTACGTGAAATTAATTTTCATTCGGGGATGAATGTTCCTAAGAGGTGGGGAGAATATAACACCCCAAAAAATTTTTGGTGATTATTTGATGTTTTTATGCTAGGTTAAGGAAAGTACAGGTTGTATATTGGTCATACATGACAAGGGAAATGTGTACGATCAAAAAACCAAAGAGTATGTAAAGTTCATAAGTAAAGGTCAACTTTAAATGATCATATCTCCCAATATGTAATAAATTAGAAGCCCCACGACCTATCAAATTAAATGTCTTTGAGTGTAGTTTTAAGAACATAAAACTTATTGTCAAACGGAGTTCGTAGTTAGAAGTTATGGGCATTTTACCGAAGCATCACGAGCAGTGACGCGGGCATGACTCCTAGCGCCTCCACCACCCTATTTACTTAAAATATGATTTTTCACTTGTAGAAATATTTTCAGCTAAATCTAAATCTACAAGATAGCAAAGTATTTCATTTCTCTCCCAATACCAACAGCTAGGATAAACAAAATCAAGGAGGTACATCAAGCAAAGTTCTAGAAAATCACAAGATAAGTTGAAATTACTTTGCCAAGTGTGTTAGGGGTTGTTTTGGAGCTCGTTTTGGCAAGGTTCTGAAGAACTTTTTCTATGTTTCAAAATCAATTTGGACTACATATATATCCATCTCCAAGTAGGTGTTGAAATAAGTATAAAAGGTAAGGATTTCACCCCTTTTACACCTATCAAATTGCAAAGCGAAAATCTGGAAATTGGCAGGTAAGTGAGCTGCTGATGGACTGTTTGTGAGCCAAGTTTCGCTTATTTTCCTTAGGCGTTTTGGCTGTTTATTTTTCTGGAATTATACATCATATTGAGGGGAAGAATTACATAAAAAATAAGGTAAAATTTCCTCTTGTTTCTCCCTCAAAAGTTAGTGAAAACTAGTTGGGAAAATGGCTAAATGTTGTTGATATTCCCGTGTGTTGTTGTTGCTATTGGGACTACCTCTGGTTAGTTATTTTAGCTGAATTTTTTTCTATAGATTAAGCTTGTAATTTTCCTGTAAAACCACTGGTTAAGTAGGTTGAAGGATCATCATTGAGATAGGAAATCGGCTATAGAAAAGTTCATCGGAGAAAGGTATGTATGGTGCCCCGTCTATCGTTCTTTTAAGCACGATTCGTGTGTTGTGAATCGAATGAGACAGAAAATATTTAAAAGTCTTGAGGTAGTATGTTAAGCTTCATTTAAGCTTTAAAGTTCCATGTTTTATTGAGTATAAATGTTAAGATTATGCCTAGCGGAAGTGAGACATCTAAAGTGTGATATTGTGTTGATTGTTGTCGTAGTTGTACATTAAGTTGGAGACCCCTCAGCATGGGCATTGTTAGCTGGTCCTTACTTTATGTCATGTTTATATATATGTGATGTTAAATGTTTTTAAAGGTCTGGCTGCTAACTAAAATTGGTGAAAGAGCCAAGATGAGGACGTGTAAACGATTTTAAGTCACGTAAAGACGTCGCAAGCTATTAAGGGTAAACGAGCTTATCGAATTAGGATTACCTGGTGATGATTGTCCTTTATCTTATGTTTATGTTAAGAATTATGTTAGGCCAACGGGAGATTTCATTATCCCTTTCCCTTAATCCGAATGACAAGCTAGCGAGTTTGTGAGCTCTAATGTCCCTTGAACATGATCTATAAATTTTTTTGAAACTCTTAGGTCACCTGTAGTTCGTTATTATTTATAAAAGTTTTTAATACATGCATTTATGTTATATTTTCTATCTTTACATGCTATATGTACTCAGTTCCAGTTATACATTACGAAGGAGGCCTATGCCGGCCACATGTTTAGTATTCGTCGTTTCTATGTTGTATGTATTGAGCTGGTCCAGTATAAGCCATATCATCTCCATTTATGATTTTGTCTAAGATTTATTGATTTTACCCTGGTGTGGTACATCGGCTGGAGGTCTTGTTATTTTACCCCGGTGTGGTACACCGGCTGGACGGAGTTTACCCCAGAATGGTACATCGGTTGGAGGCATTTTTATTTTACCCCGGTGTGGTACAGTGGATGGGTGAATTGTATATAGATTTTATGGTCGGCTATCTGCTGGTATTTCAATTATAGTCTTTGTTGTGCATTAGATGGTTCCATGTACATTTTAATGAGTTATTGTCAGGTTTCAGTTTTCAGGATTCAGGGTTGTTACTAATCCATATTTCTGGCCTAGTTATCATATTTATCTTACATGTTTACAGTTTTTAGCCTTACATACCAGTACATTTTATTCGTACTGACGTCCCTTCATCTTGGGACCCTCCTCCAATCGTGTTGCAGGTACAGGCCGAGGCTCAGATCATCAAACGTAATAGGAGCCAAATTTCAGCAGAATAGTCGTATGATCCCCTCTTCCAGGAGCCATGTCCTAGTTTGGACTATTTTCAGTTTTGTGTACAGCATGGGTAGGCTGGGGCCCTGTCCCGTGCATTTCAGTTTGTTTACTCTGTTGAGACTGATGTGGACTATTTTGTATAATAGTGTGGGTTGTGTAGTCGTATTGGTTTTTCATTGCTTTTCTTAGCTTTATTGTACCCTTGTTGGCTTTCCAAGTTTCATATTTATAATTGTCAAGGCATTATTGGCCCAGTATTTATCTTGGTTGGTTGTGATAGGTGGCTTGGTCAGCCTTAGTGTTACATTTATAGATGCTATATAACTGGCTTCTCGATCAATCATGAATCGAGTGCCAGTTGCGCCCTACCCCAGTTTTGGGGCGTGACACAGGGTCTTTAAGTAGTACCTAGATATGTTCGCCATCGTATTTACCGACGACAATCTAGTATACTCAAAAAATGAGGAAGAACATGCAGATCACCTGAGGATAGTGCTACAAACACTCAAGGACCGCCAGTTGTTTGCCAAGTTTAGCAAGTGCGAATTCTGGTTGAAGGCTGTGACGTTCTTGGGTCATGTGGTTTCAGGGGATACAAGTATATCCTCACAAGATAGCAGCAGTGAAGATTTAGCCCTAACCTACCTCTCCTATTGAAATCAGGAGTTTTATGGGCATAACAGGTTATTACCGATGATTAGTGGAAGGTTTCTCCTCCATAGCCTCTCCTATGACCAAGTTAACTCAGAAGAAGGTGAAATTCTAGTGGTCAGACGAGTGTGAGAAGAGTTTCCAGGAGTTGAAGACTTGACTCACTACTGCTCAAATGTTAAACTACCGGAAGGATCAGATGGGTTAGTTGTGTATTGTGATACCTCTGGAGTTGGACTTGGTTGCGTTTTGATGCAGCGGGGAAAAGTGATAGCCTATGCCTCCAGACAGCTCAAAGTCCATCAGAAGAATTATCCAACTCACGACTTGGAGTTGGCAGTGGTGTTATTCGCGTTAAAAATATGGAGACACTACTTGTACGGGACTCACATCCTTCAGTACGTGTTCAGCCAGAAGTACTTAAACCTACATCAGAGATGGTGGTTGGACCTGCTAAAGGATTATGACATGAGTGTGCTATATAACCTAGGTAAGGCCAATGTGGTGGCTGAAGCTCTAAGCAGGCGGTCTATGAGAAATGTAGCTCACATTGAGGAAGGCAATAGGAAGCTAGCGAAAGAAGTTCACAGGCTAGCCACTGTATAGTAGCCCCAGAAACTCAACCAACATTATTTCCCCCTCACACCTTTGTTTTATTAGGTGATACTAGCCAACTATACCTAGCGCTTATCCACATAATAACTCACTCACAATATTTCTGACATTGTATAATTTATTCCATACATTTACTTTTATAATAGTCATGCCTCCTCATATAACACATAAACATTAAGTACAGTGTAAAAACAACATACATGCACATATATCATGTCAGTTACATCAAGGATTCATCAATGTACATTGCATATCATGCAAGGGATCTAACACACAAAAATTAGCACACACATATATCTGTCATCCACATTTCAATTACTACACCACCTCATACCTGTATCACGCTCTCATCTCAGACTCATATCTCAATGTGTATCATTTGTATCACACAAGTATATCATAACCTCATTGTTTGCTTCCATCACGTATGTATGCATCCGACCTTACCATAAGCTAATTTGAACTCAATTATATCATCGGTAATGTGCCGGGCATACGCCTCCATCACATTATTGTACATACATGCCAGAGGATCTTATGCTTACCCATCAAGTCAAGACCTGCAGGGGAATCAAGAAATATGTATTGTGCACCCAACCGTATGAATCCTTTATCATACTTATCTGTGTATTCACTTCGTGCATCTATCCGCATGGTAATTTAATCGTACCTGTCAATTCACTCTCTCATAATGCTCGCCCAGATGATCACCTCAGGCATGAGCCTCTTGATCTTGGGCAAATTTATATGCCCAAGTGATACGCAAATGTGTCGTTTTGCCTTGTTTATCTATCGATGTTTGTACATTCTCATGTGAATTGTAATAAAATGTGAATTTATAATAACCAACATGATTAGCGTGATTTTGAAGGAAAAATATAATTTTATGAAGCTAAGATGTATGTTGGGAGAAATCGGGATTGGACTCGGAAGAGAGCAAGGAAAAAGGACAAGGAAAGCACGAAGTAAAGGGGCTCTGCGATGGAGCCGTGTCACGCTGCCATCGCGGATGCATTCTGCTTGGATGCTGAAGTTATGCCCAATTCCAGTGAAGGTGCGCGTTGGGGCCGTGGCACGTTGGCCTAGCCCCGCGTTGCACGCCGTGCCACGTTGGTCCTTAATACCTGTACGACCGGATTCCAGTGAGGGTCCGCGTTGGTGGCGTGTCACGGAGGCAGTGCTCCCCGATGCACTCCGTGACACGTTGCTTGTTATTTCGGAAAAATTTCCACTAGTATAAATAGAACACTTAGGTTCACTTTTAATTATTCTGACTTGGTGGAGCAAGAACGTGGGTTACAGACAGTTGAGGGCACGAAAATCTCAGGATTTTTCTCTATCTCCTTCTTCTTTAATTCAATTGCTTGTATGATTAACACTCATTTAACGATGCTTAATCCACAAATGAGTGGCTAAATTCCCTTCTTGCTGAGGTTAAGAACATTGTATTGAAATGTGATTATTGATAAATTGGTTTTCATCTTTTTCTTCCATGGTTGTTCTATTGATTCTTGTTCTTACTGCATTAATGTGTGGCCAACGTTAATGTATATCTAAAAAGTCCGGTTTCACTCGAGAGAGCAAGAAATTGGAAAGTTGTGAATTGATAGGATATGATTTTTTCTTAGTTTGGGGAAATTGAGAATTGATTTACCTTCAGGATAGAAATATACCTGAAAGTCATATTAGTCACTTAAGGAATTGGTTTTGTATGGCTAGAACATGAATTTCATTTTATCACAGAAATGTAGGTGAAAGGTTCATGATTCTTAAGTTGGGTTAAATACAAGAGTTTTAATCCATAGGCAATAATTCTTGACTAGCAACCGGAGGAAAGATTAATCAAATTGTATCGATAATTTATTTCTGTACATGTTCATTTAAACTCAGCATGCTCATACTTATAGTTCGGACTCAAATTGTATATTCGTTTTTAGACTTAGTATAAAATTAGGAACAAAATATCAAAATCTTTTTCACACTGTTGTCTGCATTTTAGAGTTAAAGTTTATTGACACTTGATTAGATTGATACCTTAGTCCAGTCCCTGTGGGATCGATACTTGGCTTACTTGATCCACTTTACTACTTGTTCGACCACGTGCACTTGCGTGTAGTTATACCAAACGATCCGAACAAGTTTTTGGCGCCGTTGTCGGGGACTGGCAATTGGTAAATTTTTCTTAAGTGTTAGTTTACTATTTCTTCTTAGTGTTGACAACTTGGTCTTAGCCTGTATTTTGCAGATACTAATTTCTGTTGAACACTGGCAAGAGACAAGGAGCTGGTGGACTCATATTTAGAGCTGGAAAGACAATTTCATCGGCAAAGGAGAGAAGCTCTAGAGAAAAAGCTGCAGTTGCTCAGACAAACAATCCTGGAGCAACAACAGAATCCACCAGTTATAAGGGCAATGTTAGTGCCTGAGGAGATGGCAGCTAGGCCGGTTCGCGAGGTGACAATCCCACATGCTAACAATGTTACATCTAGCATCCGTAAACCTGAGCTAGGAGGGAGGTTCGAGCTTAAACAAAACATGGTGCAATTGCTGCACACCAGCAGGCAGTTCACAGGTCTCCCTCATGAGGATCCACAGCAACATCTCGAAAATTTTTTGGAGATAAGTGACACTTACATCCCCGCTGGAGTGTCATCAGATTATGTCAGGCTTACATTGTTCCCATTTTCACTTTTGGGAGAAGCTAAGAGGTGGTTGAAAGCTGAGCCACCTAATTCCATCACCACCTGGGATGATCTTGCAAAGAAATTCTTGATACGGTTCTTTCCATCCGGTAAAATAGCAAGACTTAGAAGTCAAATTCTGTGTTTTAAACAGAGAGAGGGAGAGAATCTGTATCAGGCTTGGGAGAGATTCAAATCTATGTTGGGGGATTGTCCTCCTCATCACCAATCCAATTATGTGCTGGTGCATACTTTCATAGAGGGTTTGGAACCCCACACAAAAATCATGCTAGACTCAGCAGCTGGGGGACAAGCATTAGAGAAGACTTATGAAGAGCTGTATACCTTGTTGAATGGTATTTCGCAGGGAAATCCGGAGTGGAATGCTGATTCGTCAGGAGGAGGAACAAGGAAAGCGTCAGGAGTCCTAGAAGTGGATGGTTTTACAGCTATTGCTGCACAGATTGCTGCATTACAGAATCAACTCAACACCCACTTCAGTAACATGAGCATGAACCAGTCTCAAGCCCCAGTGAATGTAGTGCAGCAGATTTGGTGTGAAGTGTGCGGGAGTAGTGAACACTCAGCTGAGTGTTGTGGAGAAAATCCTGATTCGGTAAACTTTGTTGGAAATGTACAGAGTAACAACCACCTACAGTATGGCAACAACTACAATTCCAACTGGAGGAATCACCCGAATTTCTCTTGGGGTAGCAATAACCATCAAGGGCAAAGTTCGAGTCAGGGGGCGCAGAGAAATCAAGGAGGACAGCAGAACTATCAGTCGCAATACACAAGCAATAATGCACCTCCTCCACCACCATCACCCATCATTGAGGAGATGTTCAAGACAATGATAGCTAACCAAGCTCAATTGCAGGTTGATTATGTGAAATTGGCAGCCGAGGTAAAGAACAATCAGTTAGCTACCAAGGCGCTGGAGCATCAGTTTGGGCAATTTGCTGGAGCCCAAAACTCCAGGCCTAGAGGAGGACTTCCGAGTGACACTGATCCCAACCCCAAGCAAGTGAATGCAGTGACTACAAGGAGTGGTTTACAGCTTAAAGAGGTGGAACCAGAAAGATCACCACAACAGTCGGGAGCAGCAGAAACTGAGAGGGAGCAAAGTGATGAGAGGGGGGAGAAAAAGGAGGCTAAACCAGAAAGACCACCACCCCCGTTCCCTCAGAGATTATAGAAACACAAGGAGGAGGTGTGTTTCAAAAAGTTCATGGAGGTGCTTAAATAGGTACACATTAACTTACCTCTTGTTAATGTTTTGCAGGGAATGCCGAAGTACGCAAAGTATATTACGGACATCGTGGTGAACAAAAGCAGGTTAACTGAGTACGCTACGATGGCTCTTATGGAGGAGTGCACTTCATGGATACAAAACAGGTTGCCCACAAAGCTCAAGGACCCTAGGAGCTTTATAATACAAATTACAATTGGGCAGAGTATTCGAGCTCATGGATTATGTGATTTGGGAGCGAGCATTAACTTGATGCCAACATCGGTATTCAAGAAGTTGGGGCTAGGGAGTCCTAGACCAACAACAGTGATCTTGCAGCTGGCAGATCATTCCTTAGCCAGACCTGATGGCATTGTGGAAGACGTGCTGGTGCAAGTGGGCTCCCTTATCTTCCCGGTAGACTTCGTCGTGCTGGATTTTGAGCCAGACGCGGAAGTCCCATTTATTTTGGGACGTCCTTTCTTGGATATCGGGAAAGCACTTATTGATGTAGCTGCAGGGCAGCTAACTATGTGGGCACACGACAAGGTGGAGGTGTTTGATGTATACAGGGCCACCAAGCTCCCGACTGTGTACGAGGAACTCTCGGTGATCAACGTGATTAGTCGTGCTGATGTTGTCCAGAGCGTTGAGTCACGGGAGTTATTCGGGAAACCACCGGAGCGATGTAAGCATTACTGGGGTGAGGACGGTGGTCGAGAGAAAACATCCGTCACCCTAGAGGATGACCGAGCTTAATGACGTCGAGCCGCGATGGTAAACCAGGCGCTGCACGGGAGGAAACCCATGAAATTTTTGTAAAATGTGAATGGATTTTGCAGAAAAGAAAGAAAAACAATTGAGAAAATAAAAAAATATAAAAACAAAAAAATTGTAGTTTATGTGAAACCTTTAAATTCTAACTAATTTCTTGTTGTGAGATGAATTTCAGGTTGAACGGAGGGTAAAAATGCAAAGGATCGCAATGGAAAAATCGAGGTAAGAAAAATAATAAAAAGTGGCAAAACAGAGAGCCTATGCGATGGCTCTGTGTCACGGAGGGCATGCTCTGCGTTACCCTCCGTGACACGTTGAAGGCAATTTCGCGACGGGTCACACTGGGTCACCGGGTGACCCGCGCGAAAAACCTCCTTTTAAACCCCACAAACACTCATTTTTCCCATTTTTTTCACTCCCTCCGCGACAAACAAATCAAAACCCCCCTTCCCCAACGTGACACGGACTAGGAGCTAAAATTTGTCAACTTTTCTTCGATATCATCGAATTGAAAGTATGTTTGTTAACTTCATCTCATTTCTTGCCTTATTTTTCCGATTTTAAGCATAGGAAGTAAGGAAAACTTGACCTAAGTGTAAATTGAGCATGAATTCATGTAAATTATTGTTGATTGATGTTCAGAGTATCGTTGTGATGGTATGAACTTGATAAATACATGTTTGATTGAAATTCTTGTGAAATTGTGGCTAGGGTTAGAATTCAAATATGAAGAAGTTAAAATTGAGTTGAAATGTGAAATTCTTCTTGGTTTGTGCATGTTGGGTGAGGAACATTATGTTGTGTGATCACAGGCAAAATAACATGCCCGAGATACGCTTTATACCTTAATGTAGTCTTGTTTATCGAAGTTATTTTACATAATTTCATGTGATTTTATATAAATGTGAATATATGTGCTAACCAACATGATTAGTCCTTGTTTTGTAGGTTAATAATGCATTTGAGGAACTAATTCACAAGTTGATGAATAGCAAGGAATGGAGTGGAAGCAAGTGGCGAAAGTCGGCGAGGAGCATGCCTTGGCAAGGCTGGCCGGGCTAGGCAGCGTGCCACGCTGTGCGTGTGCCGCGTCCAGCGCCGTGCCACGCCCTTGCCAAGCGCACGAGGAAAGGCACCAGCAGGCAGCAGTAGGCAGTAACTTAGCGCGCCAGCGCCATGCCATGCTAGGCCAGCTGCGCGACAGCAGCATGCCAACGCGCTGCATGAGCAGCGTGCCACGTTGGCCAGCGCAGTGACCCTCGGCAGCTTGGGTTCCTGAGGCACTTTCCACAGAGCTTTCGCGTTGCCTCCGTGTCACGGAGGCAGTGCTCCGCGATACACTCCGTGACACGGAGCCGTTCCCTTACAGGCTAAATTATGCACGTTTTCCATTTACTATAAATAGGACCCTTAGCTCCTAAAATCATTTGGTCACGATTTTATTCTGAAAAACCACCTAGGAGTGAAGGGAGAAGTGGGAGAACTCATCTAGGGTTTATCAAATTCCCTTCTCATCTACCAAATTCATGTAAGTATGTTAGTTTAGTATTAGTTAATTGTAGTTTTACGAACATGAATGGCAAGAACCCTTCCTCTAGGGTTGAGCCATGAATTATGATTGTGCTTTTATGAATTTGTTTTGGAATTAAGTTATTGATTGTTGATTTCGTCTTGCATTCTGGATTGTTGGTTGTTTTTATGATTGATCACCATGAAAGCATATTTGTTATCTTGAGTAATAGCTTGAGAAAGCATTACCTAGGTCAGAACATGAGAATGTAAGGAGCATGTTTGTCTCTAGGGAGAGATATTGTGTCAGGATAGAAATATACCTCACACCTTGCTTGGTTGACACACGGGGGTTATGAAAGACCAACTTGGGATGTCACATCACCACTCGAAGAAGTATCTGTGAGGCTAAGTTGAGTTAAATGGTTAGACGTACGAAAGTCCCTAATCGTTTCCCCGTGAACCACAACATAATTGATTGCCCGCGACTAGAAAATTAAACTCCTCGCTCACAATGATGCAGTGAGGCTAGATTGCCGTGTTTAGAGGCTCGAAAGACCATAAACATGCAATTCTAATTATGTGAAATAACAATTGATAGGTCCATGCTTAATCCATTGCAAATCGTAGGATCGCATGATTAATTGATTTTAACTCTATGTTGCTCCTAGAGTGATTTCAGAATATTTCGTTGACCCAAACTTAGACTTAATTAATCTCAATCGAAAATGTCTATAACCAACACTTGAGGTATTTAAGATCGCACTAGAAATGGATAGTTAGAGGAATGGGTCCAGTCCCTGTGGGTTCGACAATCCAGTTCTTAAAAAGAGCCACTATATTACTTGCACGACCCGTACACTTGAGAACGCGCGAATTGGGCACGTCAAGTTTTTGGTGCCGCTGACGGGGACTCGGCGAAGTTTTGATAATTTATCTATTTTTGTGTGATTTTTGAATTTCCTTAAGTGTTGAGAAACTTGGTCTTAGTGTGCTTAATTGCAGGTGACAGGTTGTCCTGCCGAGCTGGCTAGAAATAGAGATCTTGTGGAACCGTTGCTTGATCCTGAACGTCAATTCCATTTGCGAAGGAGAATAACTCTAGAGCATAAGCTGAAGAGACTTCAAGAAAAGGTACAACAACAACCACCCGCGGGACAAGTACAATTGTCATCCGAAGCAATGGCAGCAAGACCAGTTCGCGAAGTGGCAATCCCACTAGCGACGAATGTGACCTCTAGCATCCGTAAACCGGAACCTGGAGGGCACTTTGAGCTTAAACAGAACATGGTGCAGCTGTTACATTCTAGTGGTCAATTCACTGGGATGGCACATGAGGACCCGCAACAGCACCTACAGAACTTTTTAGAGATTAGTGACACGTTTGTCCCCACCGGCGTGTCCACAGATTATGTCCGAATGACCCTCTTCCCATTTTCACTGTTGGGAGAGGCGAAAAAGTGGCTGAAGGCTGAGCCACCGAACTCCATAACTTCATGGAATGACTTGGCTAAGAAGTTCCTTATGAGATTCTTCCCTTCAGGCAAAACTGCAAGGTTGAGAAGTGAAATACTCAGTTTCAAGCAGAGGCCTGATGAGAACTTATATATGGCTTGGGAAAGATTCAAGTCATTGTTAAGAGATTGCCCCCATCACCAGCAATCAAATGAAGTGCTGGCTCATACCTTTGTAGAAAGTCTAGACCCACACACAAAAATATGACTAGACTCTGCATCGGGTGGGCAAGCCTTGGATAAGACATATGATGAGTTGTACACTTTGTTGAATAGAATTGCATAAGGAAATCCAGAGTGGCACAGCGAGTCATCTAGAAGGGCAGGAAACAGATCAGGGTTGATAGAAGTAGATGGTTTGAATGCCTTGGCAGCACAGTTAGCTTCGTTCCAGCATCAAATGATGACTCAGTTCAATAAACTGAGTATGAACCAACGCCAGGGCCAGGTTAATGCAGTTCAGCAAGCTCCGAGTTGGTGTGAAATTTGTGGTAATAATGGGCACCATGCAGAATCTTGTGGAGCCAATCCGGAGTCAGTCAATTTTGTTAGTAATGTGCAGCGCAACAATCAGAATTTTGAAACCAGTTACAACAGAAATTGGCAGGGCCACCCGAATTTTTCTTGGGGTGGAAACCAAAAGCAGAATTTTATGCAACCTCAACAACAACAGTATCAGCTGAATAGGCAGAATGATGGGCAATTGAGTAGCAGCATTGAGGAAACACTGCAGAAAATCATGGAGACCCAGACTCAATTAATGGAAAATCAGGCGAGGATGGCAACAGACTTAATGAATCAGCAAGTAGCCACCCGAAATCATGAAAAACAAGTGGGTTAGATAGCAGCTGCTCAAAACATGAGATTACAGGGGGGATTACCAAGTGACACATATCCTAACCCCCGGCAGATCAATGCCATCAGTCTGAGAAGCGGTAAGCAATTAGCTGATACAGTGTCAGAAGAGCTGAGCAAGGAGGTGCAGCCGGAGTTGGTTAGACCAGGACCATCCATCAACATGGGAGATAATCAGAGTGATGGGCAAAAAAATGCACAACTTCTATTGCAGCCAGCACAAAGACCACCACCACCATTCCCTCAGAAATTCAGAAAGAGCAAGGAGGAGGAATGCTTCAAAAAGTTCTTTGAGAGCTTCAAAGAACTTCACATAAATTTGCCTCTTCTTGATGTTTTGCAGGGAATGCCCAAGTATGCTAAATACTTGAAGGACGTGATGGCGAACAAAGTGAGATTGGTGGATGTCCAGACTGTAGCACTGACTGAGGAGTGCAGTCACAGGGTATTGAACAAAATGCCAAAGAAACTCAAAGACCCAGAAAGTTTTACCCTCCCCATACAAAGCGGTAAAGCTGAGGTGCTATGAGCTTTGTGTGACTTAGGGGCAGCAGTCAATCTAATGCCCCTATCCTTATTCAACACCTTGGGGTTGGGACAACCGAGCCCAACAAGGTTGATGCTGCAGCTGGCTGACAAGTCGCGAGTGACACCTGAGGGAATAATAGAGGACCTTCTCATCAAAGTAGGTAAGTTCATTATACCTGCTGATTTTATTGTCTTGGATTTTCAAGTTGATGACCAGGTACCCCTGATCTTGGGACGGCCATTCTTGGCCACTGGAGGAGCGGTGATTGATTTGAAAGCAGGGACCCTGAAAATGAGGGTCGAGGATGAAGAAGAAATGTTCTGCGTTTACCAAGAAATGAACCCATCTGCACACTATAGAAACCTTTGTCAGGTTAGTGTGTTGGCAGAGGATAAGTTTGGGGTGGAGGATTCCATAGGTGCAGGGCCAAAGGAAATTACAGTGTTCAGCCCGAGTCTGATAAAGGGCTTCAAATTGAGAGGAAGTTGGAGAAAGAGAGGAACAGAGTGGAGGCTATTTCCTCTAAACAGCAAAAGAAAAGGAGATGGTTCTCGAAAGAGAACCCAGGTATGAGGATGTCCTGAAAAGGATAGTCAACGTCGGGCCACGACGTAAAATAAGGCGCTACTTGGGAGACAACCCAAGGGTACCACAGGTACCATTTTAATTTCTTGCATTTTTGTTGATTTTGTATATTTTTCATCTTGTGTTGTTTTTGGTGGAAAGTTAAGCGCAGATGGAGGGGAAGTCTGAGTACCCGTGGAGGAGGAAGCTAAAAAGCATGGACGATAAAAAGTGTGGGGTCGACACACACTTGCGCAAAGTGAAGAAAATCATGCTATTAGCTAGGCCTAAAGGCCTCAGGGAGTATTTCTCACCCTTTCTAAATTTTTATTTGATGCTATGAGAACATAGCATTATTTAAGTGTGGGGTGAGGGAAATTTCAAGATTTCAAAATTTTTTTTATTTTTGCGCTTAACAAGTTTGTGGTGAATGTAATGCTAATGCTTGAAAAATTTGAAAAATTTGAAAATTTTTCTGAATTAAGCATGACTTCATCACCCGTTGGTTTTTCTTTTCGGTTCTTTTCCGACGGGGAGTCTTTGAACCGAAGAATAAAAAATTTATCTTTTCCTTTCCTTTGTCTGTATATAGTGTTTTAGTCATTGTTAGGGACTGTTTCCGACGATGGATGGATGACGACCGTCTTGAGGAACAATTAGTCGGTAGGTGTTGGGTTTTGAAACCATAACTAATTGATGGCTTGATGTTCTTGTTATGTGCTATGCATGATTGTAAGATGCAAGTATGTTCAGTGTGAAGCATGCAAATGTATAACTTTGTTTGAGACACTTAAGCTCTGGAATTTGACTCAATATGATTGAAGCTTAATTCTGAATTCTTGTGATTAGCTGAGTAAGAGTTTGATGAATGTGTCTTGAATTTAGCATGTGCCATGAGTGTAAGGTTTTTGAGTATTCTGTGCTATTGTGGATTGTCTAGAACTTGCCTGGTGTGTTTATGAAACGAAATGAAGGATGTGAATAGTAGGAGATGATTTAGGCATTTCTTCGAATGAACCAATTCTTATCCCTCATTTTACCTACCTTGGAAAGATTAATCCTAGTTAGCCCCATTGAGCCTTGAGCCTATTCTTTGACAGCTGCAACATAAGCTTAATCCTTTTTCTTTCATTAGCCTTGTGTTTGATCCAAAACTCCTAAGCGCTTGAGAAAAAAAAACCCCCGAAGGAGTAAGGGAATGAGAAGAATGAAAAGAAAGGAAAAGTAGCAAGTTGTAGAAGTGAGAAAAGGACAAAGGTGCACTTGTGTGAAAATGGTTGATTATTAGTAAGGAGCAAGAAAACAAATTAATAAAAAATTATTCATAGATCTCCTTACTAATAAGTTAAAAGTGCCTAAAGAAAAGGGGAACATAAGAGGAAAAAGAAAGCTGAAAGGAGAAAAAGGTGAAGTAAGGGAAGGGAAGTTCGTAAGGAGGGCGTAATGTATTAAAAGCGCTTAGGAAAGATAGTCACTATTACTGGCCATAATAGTACCTACCTGTCCCTTAGCCTACAGTACAACCCATTAAGTCCTACTTGATCTTACATTCACACATCCTTAAATTAGTGGAATAAAACACTAAGGGCAAGCTTATGGGTCATTACATGATGCATGTGAATTCTTTGTGAGAGTGAGTGTAATTCTATTTATTTACCCACACATGTTGTGATGTAAAAATGATTTTTGCGTGTGATTGGGTAACTCTCCTTCCGTGAGGGCACATGTTGAATGAAGGATATAATTCATGTGGGATTTCTTACTCAGTTGATTTGCATGAGTTTGCTAAGATCGAGAGTCGATTCTTGAGGTTAAGAAGTCTTAGCATCGTTGTATTTCTTCTCGGTGATTAAATTGTGTATGCTCTATCTTTAGCTTGTTATCTTACGGAATCATTATAGCCGTAGCTTGAATTATCTGGCCACATTAGTTATGTGGGATTTTCTATATGTATGATATGTAAAAGGTTGTTCGAGGACGAACAAGGCTTTAAAGTGTGGGGTTGTGATCACGGGCAAAATAGCATGCCCGAGATACGCTTTATACCTTAATGTAGTCTTGTTTATCGAAGTTATTTTACATACTTTCATGTGATTTTATATAAATGTGAATATATGTGCTAACCAACATGATTAGTCCTTGTTTTGTAGGTTAATAATGCATTTGAGGAACTAATTCACAAGTTGATGAATAGCAAGGAATGGAGTGGAAGCAAGTGGCGAAAGTCGGCAAGGAGCATGCCTTGGCAAGGCTGGCCGCGCCAGGCAGCGTGCCACGCTGTGCGTCTGCCGCGTCCAGCGCCGTGCCACGCCCTTGCCAAGCGCACGAGGAAAGGCACCAGCAGGCAGCAGTAGGCAGTAACTTAGCGCGCCAGCGCCGTGCCATGCTAGGCCAGCTGCGCGATAGCAGCATGCCAACGCGCTGCATGAGCAGCGTGCCACGTTGGCCAGCGCGGTGACCCTCGGCAGCTTGGGTTCCTGAGGCACTTTCCAGAGAGCTTTCGTGTTGCCTCCGTGTCACGGAGGCAGTGCTCCGCGATACACTCCGTGACACGGAGCCATTCCATTACAGGCTAAATTATGCACGTTTTCCATTTACTATAAATAGGACCCTTAGCTCCTAAAATCATTTGGTCACGATTTTATTCTGAAAAACCACCTAGGAGTGAAGGGAGAAGTGTGAGAACTCGTCTAGGGTTTATCAAATTCCCTTCTCATCTACCAAATTCATGTAAGTATGTTAGTTTAGTATTAGTTAATTGTAGTTTTACGAACATGAATGGCATGAACCCTTCCTCTAGGGTTGAAGCCATGAATTATGATTGTGCTTTTATGAATTTTTTTTGGAATTAAGTTATTGATTGTTGTTTTCGTCTTGCATTCTGGATTGTTGGTTGTTTTTATGATTGATCACCATGAAAGCATATTTGTTAGCTTGAGTAATAGCTTGAGAAAGCATTACCTAGGTCAGAACATGAGAATGTAAGGAGCATGTTTGTCTCTAGGGAGAGATATTGTGTCAGGATAGAAATATACCTCACACCTTGCTTGGTTGACACACGGGGGTTATGAAAGACCAACTTGGGATGTCACATCACCACTCGAAGAAGTAGTTGTGAGGCTAAGTTGAGTTAAATGGTTAGACGTACGAAAGTCCCTAATCGTTTCCCCGTAAACCACAACATAATTGATTGCCCGCGACTAGAAAATTAAACTCCTCGCTCACAATGATGCAGTGAGGCTAGATTGCCGTGTTTAGAGGCTCGAAAGACCATAAACATGCAATTCTAATTATGTGAAATAACAATTGATAGTTCCATGCTTAATCCATTACAAATCGTAGGATCGCATGATTAATTGGTTATAACTCTATGTTGCTCCTAGAGTGATTTCAGAATATTTCGTTGACCCAAACTTAGACTTAATTAATCTCAATCGAAAATGTCTATAACCAACACTTGAGGTATTTAAGATCGCACTAGAAATGGATAGTTGGAGGAATGGGTCCAGTCCCTGTGGGTTTGACAATCCGGTTCTTAAAAAGAGCCACTATATTACTTGCACGACCCGTACACTTGCGGACGCGCGAATCGGGCACGTCATTGTGCTTAACTTAAGACGATTAAGGCGCGACGGATTGTCGGGTTAATGAAATTGTTGAAATTGCATAGAAATTGCGGGAATCGTATTGGTTTTGTTGATAGTAATGGTTGCTAAGTGCTTTGTGATGAAATGTTATCGATGGTAATGTTGTGGTTAGCTCTACGAAGTCTGAGTAGTACATAGAATTTATACCGTCGAATTCTCTGAATGCACGAGGCATATTTGTTATGTTTTGTTTTTTATGTAAATTGGAAATAAGTATGATCTTGTCGTGATGTTGTGATTGTGGCTAAAGATTATGTGTGGGGTGGCCTAGCTTAACCCAACCTTAGTCTAAGCTAATTTTAGTTGGAATAATATTGGACCTGTCTGTTTGGTTTGACAGAAACAATGGCAAGAAGGCAAGATAAAGGGAAAGGCGCATCAACATTAGGCATCAGAAGGAAAAGAATAAGACTGGGAACAGCAGACCCAACAGCACCAGCGGTTCCGCGTAGCCAACATTGGCAATACGGAACCCGATGGGTGATAGAGGAGGGGAAGAAATGGTACGCAAAGCATAAGGAAAGCAAATACTTCCCCGAGGAACACTTTGCTAGGGAACCATTAGCATAGGAATTCCGCAGGATTGTCCACAGGATTGAGGCAGCCGGGCTAAATTTTATCTTTGACGAGCCCAAGGAGTGCAATCTGCACCTAATTCGGGAATTCTACGCCAACTGAAACCCGACACTCAGAAGTCACACCATAAAGATAAGGGGGCAGATAGTCACTTTTGAGCCCCATCACCTTAATGCCATCTTGGGGGCGCGGGACACAGATACCCATGTGCTTCGGCAGCTGAATATCACTCCACCATATGTGGACATCAGACTCACTTTGTGTGGAGCCTGGTCTACGCACGGTGGAGCAGGCATAAGGAGAGGGGCTACCATCAGACATTGCCTTATTCACAGATGAACAGGGAAGCCAGGATATGGCTTAAAATTATTTGTTCCTGCCTGATCCGGGGGGTGCATATGACAGATGTCACCCGGGATCGTGTGTGCTTGGTATACGCCTTGACGAAAGGGTTGGAGATCAATGTTGGGGCGGTGATCATCTCCGCCATGAAGAGAGCCCGTTTGCATCAAGGGCACAGGTTACTGACCACGTTCCTGAGAGGCCTAGATGTTGAGGAGGAGGCCCTTGACTACATCCTGCAGATGGAGAGGCGGGCCTTAGATGTCACCAAAACTAAGGCACCCGACACCACTCACGGGCCAGTTCTTACACTAGCCGAGCGACATGCTCGGGATGATCAGTACATGGCTCGCATGTTCGGGATGCAGATGCTCCAGCTGCGCATAGGCGGGAGGCCGGCAACAGAAGATGAGCTGTGGCAACTCGAGCTAGACTACCCTTTTGGCGAAAATGCCTACGCTCTATGCCGAGTGGGGCCAGCTTTTATAGAGCCCACTGATGATGATGTCCCCACAGATGAGGAGACACGTTGTGACGACTCCGATGTTGAGTCAGATGATGACGACGGGGGCGATTCATACATGGGAGACGAGGCAGCAGCACCTGATGAAGAAGTGGAATACTTTGATTGATAAGGGAGTTTCACCACCTACTTTCGTAATATGCTGAATTTTGTGAACACTGGGGACTGTGTTCGATTTAAGTGTGGGGTGGGAGTAGTTAGGTGTTGGTTGTTGTTGTCATTAATGTCTTTGTTCTATTGTTGTGCTTGGAAAAACTTGTGACCTTGTGATTTTTTTGTGTGTATATCCGTATTGTAATTAATGCGAAGATGTTGTGTGGTGTGCTGTTGAATGTTGTTAGCTGGTTTTGTACATATTTTTGTTTTATCGAAATGATTGATATTTCCAAAATTTTTCATAAATTTTTTAATTTTTGGGTTTCTCGGTGTTTGTTTTCAGTTCTTTTACCGAGAATAGTGCCATTGAACCGAAATCGTATTTAGTGACTGTTCCCTATGATGGATGGATGACGACCGTCTTAAGGGAAATGTAGTCGTTAGGAGTAGATTTCTTTTGTTCATTTTTTTTAGTTTTTTTCTTTTGTTTGTTTGCATCCCAAAACCTATCGTTACTTTATGGTTGCAAAATTCTGGTTGCGTGTTGTACATGATATTTGAAATGCAAAGGTGATTCGTATGAAAGCATGTAACTTTGTAAATATGTTGAGATAACTAGGCCATAGAGTTCGACTCGGGGTGATTGAGGCTTAATGTTTGAATTCTTGTAATTAGCTGATTGAAGAGTCTGTGAATATGTCTTGAGTTGAGCATGTGAAATGAGTGTATGGTGAGGTTTCGTTTCTTCCATGCTATTGTGAAGTGTCTAGAACTTGCCTGGTATGTGTACAAAACGAAATGAAGGATGTGTAGTGTAGGGAAGGATGTAGGCATTTCTTTGCTTTAACCGAAAGTTTTTTTTTCCTTATCATACCCACCTTGAATGGACATCCTAGTTAGCCCATTGAGCCTTTAGCCTATTTCTTTCTTTTGTCAAAAAGGTGTAAACTGAGCTTAACCCCTTCTTTTCATTCTACGTGAATTTGATCCAAACCTCTTAAGCGCTCAAGAAAAAAAATAATTTTCCCACAGTGTCAAGGAGTGAGAATGGTGAAAAGAAAAGAAAAGGCAGAGTGATGAAAGGAATGAAAAGGTCGAAGGTGCACTCAGTATAAATTAAATATAATGAAGATGTTTAACTACTCTTTGTTATTAAGTCAAGTGTGCTTAAAGATATGGGGTCAAAAATAAAGACATACTTCAAGAATGGGAGGATGAAGGAAGAAAAAAATGCCCATAAGGTTGATGGGATGTATTGAAAAAGTGCTTAAGGAGGATAGTTTGTATTATTGGTTAGCCCAGTATTTGCTACTTCCGTAGCTTACACTACAACCCGTTAAGTCCTACATGATCTTACATCACGCGTCCTTATATTAGTGGAGTAATACACTAAAGGCAAGCTTATGGTTCATGACATGATGCATGTGAATTCTTTTGGGAGAGAGAGCGAAATCTTGTTTATTTGCCCCTGCATGTAGTGTCTTTGAGTTCATGTGATTAAAAAGGGGAACATTCTCTTGCATTGTGAGGGCACATGCTCGACGAGAGATTGAATTTCGTGTCGGATATCTTTATCAGCTGATTTGCATGAGTTTGCTGATATGGAGAGTCGATTCTTGAGTCTAGGAGGTCTTAATGTGTTGAAGGTCATCGTATTGATAAGACTACGCATGTTTTCTTGATGATTTGCTATATTAAATAATCCGTATACCCGTAGCTTGAATTGTCGAGCCAAAGTAGCCACGATGGGGTGTCAATTGCATGAGGTGTAAGATTATTGTTTGGGGACGAACAAGGATTTAAGTGTGGGGTAAGTGATCTTGGGAAAATTTATATGCCCAAGTGATACGCAAATGTGTCATTTTGCCTTGTTTATCTATCGATGTTTGTACATTCTCATGTGAATTGTAATAAAATGTGAATTTATACTAACCAACATGATTAGCGTGATTTTGCCGGAAAATATAATTTTATGAAGCTAAGATGTATGTTGGGAGAAATCGGGATTGGACTCGGAAGAGAGCAAGGAAAAAGCACAAGGGAAGCACGAAGTAAAGGGGCTCCGCAATGGAGCTGTGTCACGCTGCCATCGCGGATGCATTCTGCCTGGATGCTGAAATTATGCCCAATTCTAGTGAAGGTGCGCGTTGGGGCCGTGGCACGTTCGCCTAGCCCCGCGTTGCACGCCGTGCCACGTTGGGCCTTAATGCCTGGACGACTGGATTCCATTGAGGGTCCGCGTTGGTGGCGTGTCACGGAGGCAGTGCTCCGCGATGCACTCCGTGACACGTTGCTTGTTATTTCGGGAAAAATTTCCACTAGTATAAATAGAACACTTAGGTTCACTTTTAATTATTCTAACTTGGTGGAGCAAGAAGGTGGGTTACAGGCAATTGAGGGCACAAAAATCTCAGCGTTTTTCTCTATCTCCTTCTTCTTTAATTCAATTGCTTGTATGATTAACACTCATTTAACGATGCTTAATCCACAAATGAGTGGCTAAATTCCCTTCTTGTTGAGGTTAAGAACATTGTATTGAAATGTGATTATTGATAAATTGGTTTTCATCTTTTCTTCCATGGTTTTTCTATTGATTCTTGTTCTTACTGCATTAATGTGTGGCCAATGTTAATGTATATCTAAAAAGTCCGGTTTCACTCGAGAGAGCAAGAAATTGGAAAGTTGTGAATTGATAGGATATGATCTTTTCTTAGTTTGGGGAAATTGAGAATTGATTTACCTTCAGGATAAAAATATACCTGAAAGTCGTGTTAATCACTTAAGGAATTGGTTTTGTATGGCTAGAACATGAATTTCATTTTATCACAGAAATGTAGGTGAAAGGTTCATGATTCTTAAGTTGGGTTAAATACAAGAGTTTTAATCCATAGGCAATAATTCTTGACTAGCAACCGGAGGAAAGATTAATCAAATTGTATCGATAATTTATTTCTCTACATGTTCATTTATCCTCAGCATTCTCATACTTATAGTTCAGACTCAAATTGTATATTCGTTTTTAGACTTACTATAAAATTAGGAACAAAATATCAAAATATTTTTCACACTGTTGTCTGCATTTTAGAGTTGAAGTTTATTGACACTTGATTAGATTGATACCTTAGTCCAGTCCCTGTGGGATCGATACTTGGCTTTCTTGAGCCACTTTACTACTTGTTCGACCACGTGCACTTGCGTGTAGTTATACCAAACGTTCTGAACACCTCTCATATCTACAAACCTTATGCATGGTCTGATCAAATCGATCCAAATCATACAAAGTACCTTTTTTCGTCCCTGAGGGCCTTACATCGCTCATCAGTATTACAAACCCTTCTTACCATATTATCTAACATCTTGTTCACTTGCTCCCTTGAAAATTCTCATCACAACATCGTAGTCACCAATTCATTCACATAAAATACAGTTAGCAACACTTACAGTTTTGTAGCCATAATCATATACATCTAAAATTAATGTCATATCATTCACAACATCATTACCAGCCTTCGTACATATAGTGAGACTTACCTACCATAAACATAAAATCACATACACACTTTCTACTTTTCCTTTTATACCCTAAGAGGTTTGGTATCGATTATATCCTGGAGATCATGGAGAACTACGACCTACCCCACTGGGTTATTAGGTTCCGCTGCAGCTGTATCTCTACCTCTGTAGCAGTCTTATTATAGCAGTATTTTATTGGCAGTACTCTGACCAATCTTCTTCCAGCCTTTTCCCGCAGATTCTTATATCAAGATTTTTCATAATTCACCATTGTTAGTCCCTCACTCAAGGACAACACATCACATTTGGGTCTCCTATGACAAGACATTCAAAAATTCACCCAGTTTAGCGGATATTATCAAGTAAATGAGATTTCACATAAGATCAACATCTTAAATAAATTAGATTACATCGTAACAGAAAATTCACTAAATATGCTATTACCTATGGACAAGGCATCACCTTAACAACTAATAAAAATTATTTCAATGGATTCCATCACATCTGATCTCTATTCTCCAACTCATGATTTCCAATACATTCTACGTGGTTTCCCTAGACCACCCAATAACGTAATAAATAGAGTTTTATATTCATTTAACTAATCGGTCTATTCTATAAAAAATAGAAAGGGAAATATTCACACAATTCTTAGAATCATAATTGTATTCAATTAGTGACCCTATGTGGGGCTTGCAAGCTCATACGATTCCACCCCCCTATCCTCCTTGCGAAGTCACTAAATTTATCTTCATTCCTCTTTAGGATTTCTAACATATGAGACAACACAATTCGCGTTCCACCTCTTTTACTCTTCTAGTTAATTCAAGACTATATGCAAAACACATTGGGTAAGCCATAGCCTACCTGGGCACCAAGTATTCGTCGAGCCGATTCCCAATCACATTGTTCACCTCCATCATTGAGTTCTTGCGACCTCTTCTAGCTAACGAGTGTAATTCTCTCCCCCTAGCTTCTTTTCTTGTTGCCCAAAAGTCTATTGCCTATTTTTGGGTGTCTTTATTAAACCCTTTCAATGACTACATTTTTAAATTCAATTTAGGACAAGATTCCCTACTCTCTACTTCGCATTCGTCCACTACAACGTGAGTAGGGTTGTTGCAGCGATTCCACTATGGTGGGTTGTCAGTCACTAAAGTGGTCTAATGATTAGGCCTACCCACTTATACCTCAGTCCTTTTAGGAGCATATTTTACAAAGCTATTTTGTCCTGGCGTCACCTTATTACAAAATTCAAGTTTTTCCTCAAGTTTCGGGTAGGGTGTTTTCTATAACGAACGAACGGGTCATTACATCAGATACCAATTAAAAATACATTTATCCCTGAATGGCCTTTCTAAGAGAATGGGATTTTGTAGCCTTAACCCTTTCTCTACATGCCCGTCATGCCTGGCTAACTCTGCTCCTCCTAGGCACTAGCTGGAGGGTTTATCGAAGTTATTCATTCGGCTACTCAACCGTTTAGTCACATGGGGTTTTTGAAATTAGATGGGATTTGGGGGTGGAATTCGAATAGTTACTGCCTGATAGTCATCCACCGTAGAGACTACTCTTCTCACTGCATTGATCCCGCTGTGGCGGAAAGAGGTTCGCTGTAACGGTTCGCAGGGTAAGATATAGGGTACAACTTGGACGATTTTGGTTTTCTTTCGCATTTTTTCAACTCTCAAATTCCCTCAATTACTTTGGAAGGAATCAAGATTTCCTCAGGTAATTTTTTACATTATGGTTCTAGGCTTCATTTGCTTCCTTTTTCCTGCAATATTGTTTCTATGACCATTGTGTTCGGGTAGTTATTTATGTAGGGAGGGTAGGTTTTTCCTTCTTTATTTTTAGGCTATATTTCTGAAGCATGTTTGTAACTTTTGCATTCTCAAGTGTTTTCCTTTATTTTCTGTGTGATTGTTGTTAGTTTCATATGGTTGTGAGGGTCAAAAATGGAGTGTTTAAGTAGGGTGATGGGTTGGGTTGTTTTTTTCCTTTTGGCCTTGAATCCAAGCCCTATTGAAATGAAAAATTATTGGTAGGGAAAGGTTAAGTCGATCCCTTAACTGATCTGTATTTAATTTAATAGATTAAGGAGGTTGGAATTTCAACCTCCATTGATGGGTTATGGAGGTCTGAAGAACACAATGCTCCACTACAGTAGACCTTTTATCGCTACAGCAATACCTGATAACACTTAAACTCAAGCTTCCTAGCGAAATATGAAGCAGACATTGTCAATAAAGAACCCGACAAAGAGGTTGGGGTCGAACCCACGGGGAATAAGGTAAGATCTAGACTAATGCCGATACTTAAACTTGTTGGTAAGCTATCTCCGAATTGGGGGTTTCAAAGAAAAATAATATCAAAGTAAGATTATAATTGTGGTTATATCAAGATCTGGAAATCACTAGGGTAAGTGTTCCCCATGGGTTCATACTATTATGGATGTACACACGTGATCAACTCTAGTTTTTACTTGTAGAACTGATAACTAGGGTTCATCCAAATGACTAGTTCGTCCCTATTGGATGACTATACTCAATCACCGTGTCAGGTCTCATGAGCAATTTCAAACTAACTATTATCAGTATGTTCCAAATTTAACTATCCTGCGATCACAACTTAAGTTAATTCCTTGATCATAAAGACCAAGGCTTTGTTGTAATTCTCTTTTCCTAATCTCTACTTCTCTAGGTTCAGGCATGTAAAGAATTCGAACAAGTCCTAATGTTGTATACCATTAAGAAATATTTTCAAGATGAAGAGAATAAGATACAAACGTTTAATATTGGTTTTGAATCACTTTTGTGTAACCCTATTTCGTTAATCCACCATGGTTCGCACAACCCCTCGTTGTGGAGGTTTTATCCTATCATGATCGTAACATTACAATTAGAATTTATAGGAAAACATATAAATAAATACTTACAATAATAATTGGAAGAAAACCTGCTTTGAATATCAATTAACAATCTCAAGAACAATTGATGAAATCAAGTGTTTGATCATAAGAATTGTTCTTCAAAACATGATAAAAATTCATAAATATTACTCTTCACATGTCTCTACTACTTCCTTTTGGGCTTCTCCTACTAAAATAAAACATAAAAGGTATTTATACAGACATTAGAAACATTTTCTTAAGCTAACAAGGAATTTTCAGTATCTGGCGCCGACCTGTATCACGACTGATCCTACGACCCGTAATAGGATTGTACGGGTCATAGTTGCTTCTTGTACATCCTTGGCTACTGCAGATTTTTCTAATTGTTGGCAGGCTGGTACGACTCGTACTATAGTCCTACAAGTCATACAATGCATCCATGATTTGTCCTTGAGAACTCTAACATATTCTGATGTTTTCCACGAGTGTTGTGGTACGCCTCGTACCTTTCTCCTATGACTCATACTTCTTGTTGCATCTGAAGTTCTGCCAAGTCTTGAAGGTCACCATGGCTCATGGTACGGGTCATATGTGGTTGCTATGTTCCGTGGATTCCACCCGTACAAAGAGATTAACTTGTGCAAATTTCTTTGAAAATTTTCACAACTCCAGTTACGGCTCGTACCATCTTGGTACGACTCATACTGAGAGTCATATGTTGCCTTCCTCTTAATCTAGCCTTCTAAGTTTCACCATGACTATAAGTACGGCTTGTACAATAAATGTACGACTCATACAGAGAATTGTACTGGTTGATTTTCTGCAATTTTATGCCTCTTTTGCACATTTTTCCTCCAACACCTGTTCTCCTTGAAATCAAAGTAAAAGTGTCTTATATCCATATAAATATACCTATGTCCATGCAATTTTATCAGTTTTAAGTATCGAAAGTGTTGTAAACTCACAACACATTAGTACCGTCCTAGCTAGCTGTCTCACTGAAGTGGACCCACTACAGAGAATGTATGACCACTACAGCAGCCCAGCTGGCCAGTACCTTCTTTCAATTACAGTCGTTGTTTTTCTTTTCTCCATAACACACATTGTTCCCTTCTAACCTTCTTCATTTATTTCAGGTCTGTTACTATAGCCTCTTCTAGTAGCAGTCTCCACACTTGTGAGTACATCCGATTTGTCAATGATCAGTGTCAATTTAGACACAATGAAAAGGCTATGAAGGACATGTTGCAAGAGAGGGGCTTTATGATGCAAGGGGTGGAGGAGAACGCTCCGGAGTTCTAAGCCCTCCTCTAGGAGATTAGTTCGGGCCTATTGGTGGAGGACCCGGGCAAGGAAAATGAGGCCTGTGTGACGGAGTTTTATGCCAATCTCCCTATGTAACTTGGAGCTAGGATGAGCCAACGGCCTATGTATGGGACAAGAAGATCATCCTGACTGCTGCTACTATTAATGATGCATTGGGTCTGCCCAACTCGCCAGAGTCTGAGCTGAAGAATCAAGATGTACCTGTGAACGGCCAACGGTTGGCGAACACTCTAGTGGCAGAGGAGCATAAGTCTTCGAAAAACTGGGGGATCAGTTAGATGGGGATCTAGAGAACTTAATTCCCTGTGGAGCCAAGGAGGTGGCTCCATTTGGTGTCCCGGAGGATCCGCCCGTCTTCCAATGTCATGGACGTGATTTATCATCGGGCATTGGTGATGGTTGTGGTCCTAATGGGTGAGGGCTAGTATGGGGGCCTAAATCATTAAGGAGTAGAGATATTTCCACACAAATACTATCATTGGCCTGCCATTTCCTTCCATCATTACCTGTCTATGCAAGCGGGCTAGACTGCACCAGGAGTTCTAGGATGTCATTATGGACTGTGATAGGTCCTTCGATCCCTTGAGGGTGAAGGGGACCCCAGGGAGGGGAAGGAAGAAGCGGAAGTCTACCTAAGTTGATGAAAGGGATGGTGGAGCTAGAACCTGTAGGCCCTTTGGGCCATTGAAGATAGAGACGGAGATGGCTGCCATGCGGGAGCTCTTAGGAGGGTTACCCTGACCTCCTTCCTCCAACCGGTCTTCCACCAGTAGGCCCTTCACTAATGCAGCAGCTGCGGATACTGGGGAGATGAAGGGGTGATTGTTGCCTTAGCTCAGGCCCACATCGAGCTCAGGGAGGAGTTGGAAAAGGAGAAGAAGAAGAGGAGCTCCCGCGACAAGCTCCTAGTCCGGATATGGAAGGGGGTCAGGTCGTTCCTCAAGCACCTTACTCCTGGCACTAGCACCCCTCAGGCGACCAGGTGGGACCTCCCAGAGTTCACCTTTCTTAGCGGTTTGAGGAAGGAGCAGATGGCGATGCAAGCAATGGCAGTGATGAGGCCTCCAACTTATTTATGTTCTCCCCTTTCTCCCCTACCTATTATGCTTGTTATTGCTTGGGTAGCCCCCGTTTTGGGTTTGTCAGACATAATCTTTTCCTTTCTTGTTTTTACCTTCTTTTGTTGTATCTGATGCTAGTTGTTTTCCCACAGTTGCCTATTTTGGCATCCTTCTGACATTGGATGTGGTTTGGCCCTACTTTATATTATCGTAGTCCTTTTCTTACATGGTCTTGTATCGAATAATTGCATTACTAGAATTTTAAAATTGTTGTTCAAAATAAGGGAACTTAGGAGCTCTGTGTATAGAATTCTGCCTGGCTATGTCCACTGCAGTGGTGTCCTCTGCACAACAGCGGATTCGTTGCAGCGGTACTCCTCCCGCTGTAGCGAATCCATAGTAGTGAGACAGCTCCCGATGCAGTGATACTCGCTAAGCTGATTAATTCGAAGCTTCCTCATTTCTCATATCAATGGAAATCAACTTACCCCACCCATATCATTACGGGCCCTCGATAGTCACATATGGTTAGCTAAAATTTAAATCCGTGGAGATATCAATTGGGCTTCACTAGATACCAATTGGACTCGACTCAGCGATTGACACATTCGAATGGCACGAGGGGAAAGAGTAAAGAAAAATTTCCTAAATGCCTCATAGCTTCTCATAGATTAGATGTGGATGTTTACACATTAATACGTAGGAGCCTACTTGACATTACTCTTGTACTTGTGAGATGGGTAATCTAGACACTCTATACCAACTCTTCATGACCCAAAAGAGCGAGTCGTGCGGGCACCTACTTGACTCTATTCGATAGGAGAACCCCTTCGTTCCAAAGAAAACACGTGGAACATTAAATCAAAATCATTTCTTTATTTTCACTTGTTCTTACGACTTGGCTGAAATAAACATAAAATAAAAACTTTCCAAGATCTAATCTAGATAGGTCCAAGAGCACTACAAAGAATATAGGAAATTATAAGACACAAATTCACCTGTGGAAGAATGCAGAAGTTGTCACTGAATAACTGCCACTCCAAGACGAACTTCAACATGCCATGACCTATAGTAAAGATGAATAACAAGAGTAGTATCAGCACAATACACGTACTGGTAGGCATCATCCGCCAACAACAGTTAGTTTAAATAATAGCAAATTAATTAATATGTATCAACATAAAATACAAATAATTCGCTCCTCTACATTAACAAAATCCACCACTTTTATTGACTATATCATCCTTTCCGTATGCATCATTATGGTCCAACCAACTTTCTTACATTCATGTACCTCATTTGACCTACCAATCCATCTATTCGCTCCTACTACAGCATAGATAAGGCCGCTACAGTGGTCCCACAACCGCTGTGGATTGTTCACTGCAGCAGTATGCACTAAACAGGAGCCCTAGAAACTCAACCAACATTATTTCCCTATCACACCTTCCCATTATTAGGTGATATTGGCCAACTGTACCTAACATTTATCCATATAATAACTCACTCGAAATGTTTCTAACATAGTATAATTATTCTATACATTTACCTTTTATAATAGTCTTGCCTCCTCGTATAACACATAAACATTAAGTACAATGTAAAAAACAACATACATGCACATATATCATGTAAATTACCTCAAGGATTCATCAACATACATCATACATCATGCAAGGAATCCAACAACCTACACATAACTATCATCCGCATTTCAATTACTATACCACCTCATACCTGTACCATGCTCTCATCATAGAATCATATCACAATGTGTATCATTTGTATCACACAAGTATATCTCCACCTCACTGTTTGTTACCATTACGTATGTATGTATCCAACCTTACCATAAACCAATCCAAACTAAATTATATCATGGGTAATGTGGCAGGCACACTCCACCATCACATTGTTGTACACACATGCCAGAGGGTCTTATGCTTGCCTTTCCAGTCATGACCTGCATGGCACTTTAGAAATATATGTACTGTACACTCAACCGTATGAATCCTTTATCATACCTATTTGTGTACTCACTTCGTGCATCCAACAACATGGTAATTTAAACATACCTTTCAATGCACTCTCTCATTCATGCTCGCCCCGATGCTTACCTCGAGCATGGGACTCTCATATCTGCAGACCTCATTCAAGGTATGATCACACCAATTTGAATCATACGAAATAGCTCTTTCCGACCCCGAGGGCCTTAGATCTCTCATAAGTATTACAAACCCTTCTTACTATAGTATCTGACATCTCGGTTCACTTGCTCCCTTGAAAAACCTCATCACAACATCGTATTCACTGATTCATTCACATAAATAACAGGTAGCAACACTTATAGTTTGGTAACCATAATCAATACACATTTAAAATTAACGTCACATCATTCACAACATCATTACCAACCTTCATACATATAGTGAGACTTACCTACCATAAACTTAAAGTCACATACGCACTTTCTACTTTTCCCTTTATACCCTAAGCAGTTTGGTATCAATTATATCATGGAGATCATGGAGAATTGCGTCATGGACTACTCGGTAGATTGGGCTCCACTGTAGTGGTATCTCTACTATTGTGGCAGTCTCGCTATAGCGATCCCTCGCTCGCTGCAGTAGTACTATATTGGTAGTACTCCGACCAGTCTTTTTCAAGCTTTTTCCCACAGATTCTTTCATCAAGATTTTTCATAATTCACCATTGTTAGTCCATCAATCAAGGACAGCACAACACATTCGAGTCTCGTATGAAAGACATAAAAAAATTCAGCCAGATTCACAGATATTATCATGTAAATAATATTTCACATATGATCAACGTCTTAAATAAATCAGATTACATTGTAACAATAAAATTCACCAAAGATGCTATTATCTATGGACAAGGCATCACCTTAAAAACTAAAAACAATTATTTCCATGCATTCCATCACATTCGATCTCTGTTCTCCTACTTATGAATTTCAGTACATTCTACGTGGTTTCCCTAGACCACCCAATCAGGTAATAAATAGAGTTTTTTATTTGTTTAACTAATTAGTCAGTTCTATAAAAAAAGAAAGGGGAATATTCACACAATTCTTAGACCCATAATCATATTCAATTAGTGACCTTATACGGGGCTTGCATGCTCACACGATTCCACACCCCCTACCCTCCTTGCAAAGACACTAAATTTATCTTCATTCCTCTTTATGATTTCTCACAACAAGACAACACAATTCGTGTTCCACCTCTTTTACTCTTATGGTTCATTCAAGACTATATGTGAAATACATTAATCACATACGTGCATATGTTAGCTAATTGAAGTCTATCACACAAGTGGATAACTAATAGCCTACCTGGGCTCCAAGCTTTTGTCGAGTCGATTCCCAATCATGTATTTCACCTCCATCCTTGAGTTCTTGCGACCTCTCCTAGCTAAGGAGGGTAATTCTCTCTCCCTAGCTTTTTTTCTTGTTCCCCAAAAGTCTATTCCCTATATTTGGGAGTCTTTATTAAACCCTTTCAATGACTAGGTTTTTAAATCAAATTTAGCACAGGATTCCGTACTCTCTGCTTTGTGTTCATCTGCTGCAGCATGACCAGGGATGTTGCAGTGGTTCCGCTATGGTGGGCCGTCAGCCGTTGTGGAGATCTAACACTTGGGCCCACCTGCTTTTACCTCGGTCCTTTAAGGAGCCTATTTTACTAAGCTATCTAGTCCCAACATTACCTTAATATAAAATTCAAAATTTTCCTCGGGTTTCGAGCAGGGTGGTTGCTATAGCAAGAGAACGGGTCAATAGAAATGGGGTTGAGAATGACATCCGAACGTATGTGAGGACATGATATAGAATAAAAGTATGTGGTCAATACTCTGGATGTACTAAGTATGTAGGATAAGTAAAACATGAGAGTAAGGACAACATGTTGTAAATCATGATCATGAGATAGTCATAAAACATGAGTTGTTCATCAAAATCTGAAGTATAATCACCTAAGGTTTTATAAGTAAAATCAAAAGCTTAATAGGTTTGAAGTCATAAATAAAAATCATAATTTGATCAACAAATTAAAATACTATAAAATATGATATGATAAATCCTAAACATGAACAACATGAATCATGAGGAACAAAGGGAGTTTTTCATAACCAACATACTCCAAGTGAGTATCACGGAGCCTGACTTATACCCCTGGTCGAGAGGGTGTTTATATCATGCCTAGGGTAAGAACCACGAAGGCATGACATCACTTATAAATCTAGTAGCATAAGGAAGACTCTACTCTTGTGAAGACTTCTTAGGCTACGGGCAACAAAGACACTCTCAACTGGCGAGGACCCTTTATCCTATGGTAGCGCATAGTTTTCAGACCTAGGTGCACTAAACCCCGGCCTACTCGATGTTAAATACTACTCCCAAAACCATACATAGTGCTCATATCATAAACATAAAACAAGGGTTTTGCATGGACTAGTTTAAAATAACATGATAGATTCATAAATTGCTTGACATATATGAACTAGTCATGAAAATAACACTGAAAATACAACCATGATAACATAAACTTGATATTCATGAGATTCATGAATAATTGAGTAAATCATAATAACTTGAAAATAGAGATTCATGAGTCTTTCATAAAAATCATGTAATCGTAATCATAAAACATAAGTAGAATCATGAGAGAATCAATTTCATAAAAGATCATAGAGTTTTTGATGTGTTGTGTGTTTACAACACTTTCGATGCTTAAAACTTTGGAAATATGCTTGGTCTTGGGTATGTTTATATGGATATGAGGTTCTTTTACTTTATTTTTAGG
Source organism: Datura wrightii (assembly GCA_035772735.1). Classification (NCBI taxonomy): domain Eukaryota; kingdom Viridiplantae; phylum Streptophyta; class Magnoliopsida; order Solanales; family Solanaceae; genus Datura; species Datura wrightii. The sequence goes on from JASDFA010000016.1 coordinate 116,909,610, forward strand.
GAAATCATGTTTCAGAGTTGAATTTTAGAAAAAGAGAGGAAAAAGTGCAGAAAATGGGCCAAGTGTAGTGTGGTAGTACGACCCGTACCATGCATTCGTGATAAAAACCTAAGGATATGCACAATTGTTGGGGCCAAGGACATCTCTTGGTACAAGCCGTACAATCCTAGTACGAGTCGTACTAAGGGGTTGTGGAAAGAGGCAGAAGTTTGCACTTGCCTGAGTTCCTAGTATGAAGGGAATGCGCGAGTCGGGACAACATCATACGACTCATACCAAGGAGTCGTGGTGAAATACAGTGAGTATGTCAAGTTGGAAGGACTCAGAGTATGAACAAAGACCATGAGTTGTAACAACAATGTACGGACCGTACCATAGACTAGTGATAAATTTCAGAGGATGCAAGACTTTACAAGATCATATCATGGTAGGCAACCTACGACTCATATTATTATATCAGTCGTACCTTCTCCCAAGACTTAACCAATTTTCAAGACTATAGTGCATGTTACGGATGGAAACCATGACTCGTAGATTCATGTTATGACTTGTAGGATTTGGTGGCATCAATTTTAGTAGTTTCCCTGTTAATTTAAAAAAGTTTCCCAATTATGTGTATAAAATCTGTTTCAATTATTTTCTTTAAAGGATGGATTCATTATTGTTGAATTCATGATTCTTGAGTTGTCCAACATTCTTGGAGACCAACTACATGAAATTCTTGGAGATTTTATTCATTGTTCTTGAATTGATCATACTTTTTATTATGCAATAATCAATTGGGTTTTTCTTCAATCATCATTGTAAGTTGTTAATTATTTTTTTTTCATGATATCTAATCCTTTTTTTGCAATCATGAATAACTAAAACCTCCACAACTAAGGTTATGAGAACCATGATGAATTAACTAACTAGGGTTAACATAAGGTGATTTTATGTTTGTATTGTTCATATCTTCATCATAAACATTTCTTAGTGAAGCACAACATTAGAACCTGCCCAAATTCTCTATTTTCTTGGACTTAGAGAGATATAGATTAGGAAAAGGGAAGAACAATAAAGCCTTGAACTTTAAGTTTTATTGAATAACTTGAGTTGTGGTCATAGGATAGTTAATTTAGAATAATTGATAATGGTTAACGTGGAAACACTTAAAAGACCTAATTTGATGATTGAGTGTTGTCATCCAATAGGGATGAATTAGTCGTTTGGATGAATCCATGTTATCAGTTTTACAGGCTACGTATTGGGATAGATCACTAGTTTAATAACCCAAAGTTGTTATGCATCCATGGGGAACACTCCCTAGTTAATTGAATACATCTAATTACAACAATAATCTATTAATTTCTTACTTGATTCTTTCTTTAACCCCCCCACCCCACCCCCACATTAGGAAATAATTGTACTAAAAGCATAAATACTAGCATTATTCTACATCCTAACCATATTTCCTATGGGATAGACCCCAACCAAGTTTGATTTTTTATTGACAACGTCTGCGTCATACTTTTACAAGTGTGTGACTTGAGCGTTATTAAACAATAATACTATTGTGGGGGAATACAGCTTAGGATTAGATTAATTTCTTGTTTTTAACTTTTTGTCTTTATTTCCTACTTTACATTTTCTTTTATTGTTGGATCCACCTACGCTGTTACTTGGTGAATGCCAAGTACTCGATGAAGCATAAACCCTCTAATTCCACTTGATCTTGAGCAAGAATGAACTATGAGAGAAATGGACCACAACGAAACCCCTGAGTAGATGAAAGCCAGGTTAGTTGTTGAAGCTCAATAGGCTGAATTAGCTCGGCATGCTGCCCTACAAGGGGCAGAGGATGCTCATGAGCAGGTAGTTAATTCTAACCACCAGGGAAGGGGTAACATAGGCCATGGGAAACACCAGTTCCACAGATATGCTCCTCAGTGTGATGATGATGAGGATCCGGATATTGATGAAGCCAGATCGATAGGAGCAATAGTACCTCCACCTTTGCCTGTTGGGGCAAAGTTTGACATCACTAACACCATGATTCAGTTGCTCAACATGAAAGGGATGTTTAGTGGTAATGTATCTTCATCTGATGAACATTATAGGTATAAGAAAGGTATACAGGTTCCCAGGCGTGAGCCAAGATGCTATCAAGGTGAGGCTCTTCCGATTCTATCTATCTGGAGAGGCCACACTATGATTATCGAAGCCACCCATTAACTCCATCACCTAATGGAGGTAGCTAAAACAAGCCTTCTTAGAAAGGTTCTTTCCACCTTCCAGGATGCTATAGCTAAAGGATGAGATCTATAATTTTCGACAGTTGAAGACAAAGGAACTTCATGAGACATGGTTGAGATTAAAGATGAAGCTAACAAAGTGACCAAATCATAAAATTCCCGATGACAGTTTGTTGGAAATTTTTTATATGTATTTGAACAACAACACTAAGGCTATAGTAGATACAGTGGTGGGAGGAGCACTGATGAGTCACTGGTGGGAGCAAGCAGCTACCACACTAGAATGAGGGACCAAAACAAATAGAGCCTTGCACAAAAGGGAAACAGAAGTAGTTATTAGGTACATATGCTATAGGGATGACTGCGGAGCAATGTAGGAAAGAGGAAGAGCGTGATCAGGAGTTGGCTCATATGAAGACATCTTTAGACTTGCTCACAAATCATATTATATGGTCTTGATCTTAGAAGGTAAATGCAGTGGGAGCTCAGGGTCAAGAACAAGGTGTGAGCGGTTTGACATCAAGGAGGAGGCTAACTTCTTTGACCACTAGGTGGCGAGTTTTCGGGCCAACACCCAAGGGTATGGTCAGGACACTTGGCACCAAGGTTCCAGAAATCAAGGGTCGGAACTAGGAGAAAACTACAATAGGAATTGGTACAGGGATATGAGTAGAGATCATGAGCAAGAAGGTGAGTGGAGAAAGAATGATGGCTACCGCAACGATCACGTAGATTTATATGATCCGCCAAGGACTCGAAAGGGTGATGCTGGACCCACAAAGTTGGAGAGCATGATGGCTAAGCTGCCGAAGAAGGAAAAATCTACAGATGATCAGCTAAAGGAAATTTTGGGAGACATATATGGCATGATCCAAAAAGTTGAATCGTATGCCACAACGATCAAGTAGATTGAGCAACAACTAGGAGAGATGTTTGCATCCCTGAACCAAAGGCAGAAGGGTACACTTCCTAGAAACACAGTCCAAGATTTGAAAAATGATAGTCATTGTGTGCCTATGATGACTAGGAGTGGGAAAAACACCATTGACCCTCCCTTACCAGTTGTACTTGACATGGAAAGAGAGAAGAAGATTGAGCCGGATGATGAGGAGGACATTGGTGAACTGGTTATTGCATATGAGGCTGAGTTGACCAAGGCTCTAGGTGATGTAAAAGAGTCTAGAGTGGACAAAGGGAAGGAAAATGAGGCCACACAAATTCTTAAGCCTATCCCTCGACCACCTCCTCAATTTCCTCATAGGATGAAGAACAAGGTAGATGATGGGAGGTTACCGAAGTTATTGCCAATGCGGAAACAGTTTTGTGTGAACATCCCACTAGTCAAGACATTAGAACAGATATCTGGGTATGCCAAGTTCATGTAGGACCTGGTAACTAGGAAGAGGTCCATGTGCTATGAGCTGACTGGAAACTTGCATCATTGTCGTGCCATAGCCTCACGGGTCCTTGCCTAAAAGAAGAAAGATGCAGGTGCCTTCACGATCCCGTGTACCATTAGAGATTTCAAGTTTGCAAGGGCACTGTGTGACTTAGGTGCTAGCATCAACTTGAAAGCTTTGGCTATATTCAAGCAGCTGGGCTTAGGAACCCCCACAATGACTACAATGCATCTTTTGATGGCGGACCACATAGTAAAGAAGCTAGTAGGGATCCTATAAGATGTGCTACTGAAGGTGGACAAGTTTATCTACCAAACAAACTTTGTGATCTTGGATTGCGAGGTGGATTTTGAGGTCCCAATAATCTTGGGGCAACCAGTCCTTGCCATTGGGAGAGCCTTAGTGGATTTTGAGGTGGCCAACTAAAGTTTAGGATGAATAGAGAAGAGTTCACTTTCAACATCTGTAGGTTGATGAAGCAACCCAATGAATTTCGGGTGGTGTCAACAATAAAGGATGAGTTTGAGTTTCTTGATAAATTCTGAGTAGTTAAGAGACTTGCGTTGTGTTGTGATGTTAAACCAGGCACTACTTGGGTGGAAACCCATGAGGAGTTTGGTGAATTTTGAGTAACCAAACCACCTACGTCGTGCAGCAGCGTTAAATCAGGCACTTCTTGGGAGGAAACCCATGTATCTTGACTATTTGGGTGTTCAGTGTGTAGGTGAAACAAACACTGATGGGAGAAAATACAAGATACATTTGGAATACGAGCCTCAGTATGACCTGTAACATGATTGTATGACACATAGTCTCATCCATGGTGAAAGGTAAAAAGTTGAGATGGGCAAAAATTCATACTACGGTTGGTCATTACGAATCGTACCTTCATAGTACGAGCCTTAGTACTCACCGTAGTAATTAACTTCCCTAAAAGTTCCAAAGTAATGAAGTTTGACCTACGAGTCATGGTACAGGTCGTGGCATAATGGTACGACTCGTACCATCCTCTCGTAGGTCCTTAGGTAAGTTTGCTTTGTCTCGTGGTACAAATCCGTGGTACAAGTCGTGAAGGGCACTTTAAATGAAATTACCCAGTAGACCCAACTTGACCCGGATATTTAAAGTCTCCCACATGATGTGTTGTGGATTTACAACACTTTTGTCATGCTACGAGTTCACACCCTGGCCATAACACGGGATAAGGAACCCCAAGAGGCTCCAAGTCAACCCATGGCGTTATCATAGCGTACACTTAACATGAGAAATGACAGACAACATGAATAAGCGGAAGAAATAACAAGAATCTAATATGAACCATAAAGACAATTCAATATCATTTGAATACAACACTGAATCTACCTAGATAAGTCTGAAAGCCTTCTACTAAACTGATGAGTTGCTGGGACAAGCCCCCAACTAACTCCTAAAGTATGAAAACTGAAAACATAAGAAAATATGAACATAATCACGTTCTGGAGGATGAGGACTCACCAATAGCTGCTGAATAGGGATGAAACATATCTAACCGTGAGACCAAGTCTCGAAACCTAATCTATATCATGAAACGATATAGCACAAAAGGCATGAGGTCAGTTATGCCGGATAAATAAACAATTAAATAACAAATATACGATAAGGATTTAATTAAATACATTAATGCAACAGCTTCAACATGTTATTTCACATACTCTATGATTCACATATACAGATATATACATGGAACTTCTCTTTGAATCTCATTATATAACATCTTAGAACTCATGCTTAAGGGTCATGTTCTGAACATTTAATAAGGGCCAAACATGAAGTTAGTATCATATATTGTACTGAATCATTACTGATAACTGAGACTGATTATAATCTTCTTAAGCCATTATAATATGAAAGCTGGGTCTTGCAAAACTGAGTCACTCTGATATCATCCTTAAGGGAATCTCTCTCTACTATGGAGGATCCCGGCTGTGTTAGGGAGTCTCTCTCTACTGCGGAGGATCCCGACTGATGCTAGGGAGTCTCTCTCTACTACAGCGGATCCCGACTAATACTAGGGAGTCACCCTCTACTATTGAGGATCCAAACTAATTCTAGGGAGTCACTCTCTACTATTGAGGATCCCGATTGATGCTAGGGAATCACTCTCTACTATTGAGGAACCCAGCTGATTTTAGAATTTGAGAGGTACCGGTATGACGTTCTACATACATATGAAAAACTAAATCTGAACATAAAGTTTAAAGCATCTAAAAAATATGAAGTATGAAGTCAAGTCTGTATCTGAAAGACATCTTGTTGGTGAGTTGCTGGGTCAAGCCCCCAGCTAACTCTAGGTCCAACTGAAAGCAATGAAATGACTGACAGAAATGAAATAACGCCCTCGAAAGATGAGGACTCACACTTCTGCTACTAAGAAGGATCTAAACGGCGCCGAGTAATGTCACTGAGTTTGGGAACCTTCGGCTGTGTCATGAAACAATACAACATAAAAGTATGCGTCAGTACTATGAATGTACTGAGTAAGCAGGATAAAAGATAACTCAATATAGAAGATGAGTTGAAAAAAAGACATGAAATGACCAACTGATATACTGAGTTGAATAAAAGTAATAAATTGAGATGGTAAAAATGACCCTATCAAATGGTCAATGACATGCCCTAATTCTAAAAATTTTGAGTCTGAGATATTGTAGTGAACTGATCTAAACTGATAGAGCTGACACTTAACTGAACTGCTTATTCTGAGACTTGACTAAGATGACTAGTGGGAGAGTTTATAACTGATATATAACCATGTGAGCTAGACGTGGAGTCTGATGTATACGCCCCACTGGTAGGACCCAATAAACCTTTCCAAGGTATAAAGGCATGAACTGGGCGATCACAATAGTCTGGGGACAATCAGGCCAATAAATATTCTAAGATATGCTAGCAACGTAGTTCTAAGAACCTGGGTGTTTTGGAACCCCGACCCGCTCGAGATGAATGAAGAACCCTGGACCTTACTCTGAAAGTTCTTGAGAGAACTCTTCGATGTTTTTTGAGAATGCACATGGAGAATGAGGGGAGAGTCAGTTCATTTCCACTAATAAGTCTGAAATTATGTCTAAAATGATGTAGTTTAAAGTTTAGGAGAGTAGGAATTTACAAAACAATCCTTAGAAAATTGCAGGAAAAAACTAATCGTCGGTCCTCACGGGGGACCTAATGGGTCGTGATCACACTTGTTGAGTACACTGCCCTGAATACATTGATGATCACCACGAGCGACCTAACGAGTCTTGGTGAGTGACCACGACTCGTGGTCACCTGTTGTGGACCACACTATCAAAAACCTTAAAGTTCCCTAGGGGTGACACCACGACTTGTGGTCATCCATAATGAGTCGTGGTGAGGACTCATGGGGTACATTGCCCAACTTTTTAATTTCCTTACCTGGACCTGACAATGACTCGTGAGGTATTCCATTGGGTACACTGACTCTCCCTTCCATTACTCGACAACCCTACCCACGACTGACCTAACGAGTCATTAGTTCTCATAACGACTCATCGGGTGAGTCGTTCTGAGACATTTCTGTAGATTTTCTGATTTATGTTCCGGATCTAGTCTTTGAGTTCTCGGGGCATTACAGTATGACTCTTGGTATGATCCATATAATCATGGTATGAGCCATACCAAAGGGTCGTGTAAAGAAGCAGAAGCATGGACTTCCTGACTACTTAATACGAAGGGAATATACGAGTCGTACAGTATCATATGACTTATACCAAAGAGCCGTGGTGAAATCCAGTGAGTGTGTAAAGTTGGCAGGTCTTAGAGTATGAGGAAAGACCACAAGTCATAACAACAATGTACGAATCGTACCATGGACTCATGACAAATTTCGGAGGATGCCGACTTTACAAGATCATACAAAGATAGGCAACCTACGACTCACAGTTTCATTGTATGAGTTGTAACTTCTCCCAGGACTTAACCAATTTTCAAGACTGCAGAGTATGTTACAAATGGAAACCATGACTCATAGCTTTATTCTAGGACTCATAGGACCTGGCAGCAATATTTTTAGTAGTTTCCCTGTTTATTTAGGAAAGGTTTTCAATTATGTGTATAGCTACTTTTTAGGTTGTTTTCTCTAAAGGATTGATTCATTATTGTTGTATTCATGACTCTTGAGTTGCCCAGCATTCTTGGAGACCAACTACACGAAATTCTTGGAGATTTTATTCATTGTTCTTGAATTGATCATACTTTTGATTGTGCAATAATCAATTGAATTTTTCTTCAATCATCATTGTAAGTTGTTAATTATGTTTTCTTTCATGAAATCCATTTCTTTTATTGCCATCATGAATAGCTAAAACCTCCACAACAAGGGTTGTGGGAACCATGGTGAACTAATGATCTCGGGCAAAATAGCATGCCTGAGTGACGCTTGATAACTTAATTTAGTCTTGTTTAGTTAAGTAATTGGATACATTTTCATGTGATTTTATATAAATGTGAATATATGTGATAACCAACATGATTAGTCCTTGTTTTGTAGGTTTCAATGATTTTGAGGAACTAATTTATAAGTTGGTGAAGTAGCGGAATGGAGTCGGGAGCAGATGCGGCAGGCAGGCAGCACCAGCACGCCAGCAACGTGCCACGCCGTGCCAGCTACGCGAGAGGGGTGTGCCAACGCGCTCCCCAAGCAGCGTGACACGCTGCCAACGCAGTGACACTCGGTAGTTTCGGCTTTCGGAGGCAATTTCAAGAGAGCTTTCGCATTACCTCCATGTCACGGAGGCAGTGCTCCACGATACACTTCGTGACACAGAGCCGTTCCATGACAGGCTAAATTATGCACGTTTTCCATTAACTATAAATAGGTACCTTAGCTCCTAAAACCATTTGGGTTACAATTTTATTTTGGAAAACTACCTAGGAGTGAATGGAGAAGTGGGAGAACTCATCTAGGGCTTGGCAAATTCCCTTCTCATCTACCAAATTCTTGTAAGTATATTACTTTAGTTGTAGTTTCGTGTAGTTTTACGAACATGAATGGCTAGAACCTTTCCTCTAGGGTTGAAGCCATGAATTATGATTGTGATTTTATGAAATTGTTTTGGAATTAAGTTATTGATTGTTGTTTTCGTCTTGCATTCTAGATTGTTGGTTGTTTTTATGGTTGATCACCATGAAAGCATATATGTTAGCTTGGGAATTGGCTTGAGAAAGCTTTACCTAGGTCAGGACATGAGAATGTGAGGATCATGTTTGTATCTCACGATATAATTTCGTATTAGGATAGAAATATACCTAACACCTTGCTTGGTTGATAAAACGGGGGTTATTAAAGACCAACTTAGGATTATCGCATCACCACTCGAAGAAGTAGTTGTGAGGCTAAGTTGAGTTAAATGGTTAGACGCACAAAAGTCCCTAATCGTTTCCACGTAAACCACAACATAATTGATTGCTCACGAACTAGAAGTAGAATCCTCGCTCACAATGATGCAGTGAGGCTAGTTTGTCGTGTTTAGAGGCTCGAAAGACCATGAACATGCAAGTCTAATTATGTGAAACAACAATCGACAGTTTAATGTTTAACCCATTGCAAATCGTAGTATCGCATGATTATCTGGTTTTAACTCTATGTTGCTCCTAAAGTAAATTCAGGATATTTCGTTGACCAAAACTAGACTTAATTAAATCTCCCTCAAAAACTTCAATAACCAATACTTGCAAAAGTTAAGATCACACTTGAAATGGATAGTTAGAGGAATGGGTCCAGTCCCTGTGTGTTTGACATTCCGGTTCTCTAAAAGAGCCATTATATTACTTGCACGACCCGTACACTTATGGACGCACGAATGGGGCACGAACAAGTTTTTGGCGCCGTTGCCGGGGTCTCGGCGAAGTTTTGATAATTTATCTGTTTTTGTGTTATTTTTGAAATTTCCTTCAAGTGTTGAGAAACTTGGTCTTAGTCTGTTTATTTGTAGGTGACAGGTTGTCCTGCCGAGCTGGCTAGAAGTAGAGAGCTTGTGGAACCGTTGCTGGAACATGAACGTTAAATCCATTTGTGAAGTAGAGTAGCTCTAGAGCAAAAGCTGAAGAGACTTCAACAAAAGGTACAACAACAACCACCCGTGGGACAAGCACAATTGTCATTAGAAGCAGTGGCAGCAAGACCAGTTCGCGAAGTGGCAATCCCACTAGTGACGAATGTGACCTCTAGCATCTGTAAACTGGAGCTTGAGGGCACTTTGAGCTTAAACAAAACATGGTGCAACTGTTACATTGTAGTGGTCAATTCACTGGGATGGTACATGAGGACCCGCAGCAGCACCTACAGAGCTTTTTAGAGATTAGTGACACGTTTGTCCCCACCAGCGTGTCCAAAGATTATGTCTGACTGACCCTCTTCCCATTTTCACTGTTGGGAGAGGCGAAAAAGTGGCTGAAGGCTGAGCCACCGAACTCCATAACTTCATGGAATGACTTGGCTAAGAAGTTCCTTATCAGATTCTTCCCTTCAGGCGAAACTGCAAAGTTGAGAAGTGAAATACTCAGTTTCAAGCAGAGGCCTGATGAGAACTTATATATGCCTTGGGAAAGATTCAAGTCATTGTTGAGAGACTGCCCCCATCACCAACAATCAAATGAAGTGCTGGCTCATACCTTTGTAGAAAGTCTAGACCCACACACAAAAATATAACTAGACTCTGCATCGGGTGGGCAAGCCTTGGAGAAGACATATGATGAGTTGTACACTTTGTTGAACAGAATTGCACAAGGAAATCTAGAGTGGCACAGCGAGTCATCAAGGGGGGCAGGAAAAAGATCGGGGTTGATAGAATTAGATGGTTTGAACGCCTTGGCAGCATAGTTAGCTTCATTCCAACATCAAATGATGACTCAGTTCAATAAACTGAGTATGAACCAACACCAGGGCCAGGTTAATGCAGTTCAACAAGCTCCGAGTTGGTGTGAAATTTGTGGTAATACTGGGCACAATGTAGAATCATGTGGAGCCAATCCAGAGTCAGTCAATTTTGTTGGTAATGTGCAGATCAACAATCCAAATTTTGGAACAAGTTACAATAGAAATTGGCAGGGCCACCCGAATTTTTCTTGGGGTGGAAACCGAAATCAGAGTTATATGCACCCTCAACAACAGTAGTATCAGTAGAATAGGAAAAATGATGGACAATTGAGCAGCAGCATTGAGGAAACATGGCAGAAAATCATGGAGACCCAGACTCAATTAGTGGAAAATCAAGCGAGGATGGCAACAGACTTAAAGAATCAGCAAATGGCCACCCGCAATCTTGAAAAACAAGTGGGTCAGATAGCAGCTGCTCAAAACATGAGATCACAAGGGGGATTACAAAGTGACACAGATCCTAACCCCGACAGATCAATGCCATCAGTTTGAGAAGCGGTAAGCAATTAGCTGATGCAGTGCCAAAAGAGCTTAGAAAGGAGGTGCAGCCGGAGTTGGTTAGACCAGGACCATCGATCAACATTGGAGATAATAAGAGTACTGGGCAACAAAATGCGCAACCTTCATTGCATCCAGCACAAAGACCACCACCACCATTCCCTCAGAAATTCAGAAAGAGCAAGGAGGAGGAATGCTTCAAAAAGTTCTTAGAGAGCTTTAAAGAACTTCACATAAATTTGCCTCTTATTGATGTTTTGCAGGGAATGCCCAAGTATGCTAAATACTTGAAGGATGTGATGGCGAACAAAGTTAGATTGGTGGATTTCCAGACTGTAGCACTGACTGAGGAGTGCAGTCACAGGGTATTGAGCAAAATGCCGAAGAAGCTCGAAGACCCAGGGAGTTTTACCCTCCCCATACAAATTGGTAAAGCTGAGGTGCTACGATCTTTGTGTGATCTAGGGGCAGCAGTTAATCTAATGCCTCTATCCTTATTCAACACCCTGCGGTTGGGAAAACCAAGGCCGACAAGTTTGATGCTGCAGCTGGCTGAAAAGTCGCGAGTGACACCTGATGGAATAATAGAGGACCTTCTCATCAAAGTAGGTAAGTTTATTATACCTGCTGATTTTATTGTCTTAGATTTTCAGGTTGATGACCAGGTACCCTTGATCTTGGGACAGCCATTCTTTGCCACCGGCGGAGCGGTGATTGACTTGAAAGCAGGGACCCTGAAAATGAGGGTTGAGGATGAAGAAGAAATCTTCCGCGTTTACCAAGAAATGAACCCATCTGCATACTACAGAAACCTTTGTCAGGTTAGTCTGTTGGTAGAGGATGAGTGTGGGGTGGAGGATTCCACAGGTGCACGGCTAAAGGCAATGTCAAGTTTTCAGCCCAAGTCTGATGAAGGGCTTCAAATTGAGAAGAAGTTTGAGAAAGAGAGGAACAAAGTGGAGGCTGTTTCCTTTAAACAACAAAAGAAAAGGAGATGGTTCTCGAAAGAGAACCTACGTATGAGGATGTCCTGAAAAGGACAGTCCACATGGGGCCACGAAGTAAAATAAGGCGCTGCTTGGGAGGCAACCCAAGGGTACCTCGGGTACACTTTGTTAATTTTGATTTTGTGTTGGTTTTGTTATTTTCATTTTGTTTGTGTTTTTGGTGGAAACTTAAGCACAGATGGAAGGGAAGTCTGAGTACTCGTGGAGGAGGAAGCTAACAAGAATGAATAGAAAAAAGTGTAGGGTCGAACACTGACTTGTGCATAGTTGATGAAAAGCATGCTAGTAGCTAGGCATAGAGGCCTCAGGGAGTATTTCTCATCCTGTTTAATTTTAATTTGATGCTATGAGGACATAGCATGATTCAACTGTGGGGTGAGGAAAATTTTAAAATTTTTGTGCTTAACGATTTTTGGTGAATGAAATGCTTGTGAGAAATATTTGAAAAAAAGAATTTTTTTTTGTGAGTCAAGCATGATTTCATCACCCGTTGGTTTTTCTTTTCGGTTCTTTTTCGATGGGGGGTCTTTGAACCGAAGAGAAAAAAATTTTCTTTGTATGTACATAATGTTTATAGTTGTAGTTAGAGACTATTTTCGACGATGGATGGATGACGACCATCTTGAGGAAATATTAGTCAATAAGTTTTGGTTTTTGAAACCACTACTAATTGATACTTGATGTTCTTGTTAGGTGTTATACATGATTGTAAGATGCAAGCATGTTCAGTGTGAAGCATGCAAGTGTATAACTTGTTTGAGACACGTAGGCTCTTGAATTTGACTCAATATGATTGAAGCTTAATGTTCGAATTCTTGTGATTAGCTGAGTAAAAGTCTGTGGAAGGTGTCTTGAATTGAGCATGTGCCATGAGTGTAAGGTTTTTGAGTATTCTGTGCAAGTGTGGAATGTACTTGCTTGTTGTGTTTATAAAACGAAAGGAAGGATGTGAATTGTAGGAGATGATTTAGGCATTTCGTTGAATGAACCTAATTTCCATACCTCATTTTACCTACCAGAAAAAAAAATTAATCCTAGTTAGCCCCATTGAGCCTTGAGCCTATTGTTTGATAGCTGCAATACAAGCTGAATCCTTTTTCTTTCATTAGCCTTGAGTTTGATCCAAAACTCCTAAGCGCTTGAGTGAGAAAATCCGAAGGAGTAAAGGAGGGAGAAGAATGAAAAGAAAGGAAAAGTAGCAAGTTGTAGAAGTGAGAAAAGGACAAAGGTGCACTTGTGTGAAAATGGTTGATTATTAGTAAGGAGCAAGAAAACAAATTAATGTAAAATTATTTATAGAACTCCTTACTAATAAGCTAAAAGTGCCTAAAGAAAGGGGGAACATAAGAGGAAAAAGAAAGATGAAAGGAGAAAAAGGTGAAGTAAGGGAAGGGAAGTTCGTAATGAGGGCGTAATGTATTAAAAGCGCTTGGGAAAGATAGTCACTATTATTGTCCAGAATAGTACCTACCCGTCCCTTAGCTTACATTACAACCCATTAAGTCCTACTTGATCTTACATTTACATATCCTTAAATTAGTGGAATAAAATACTAACGGCAAGCTTATGGGTCATTACATGACGTATGTGAATTCTTTTTGAGACTGAGCGTAATTCTATTCATGTACCCACACATGTTGTGATTTAAAAATTGTTTTTGCATGTGAAATTGGGTAACTCTCTTTCCATGAGGGCACATGTTGAATGAAGAATATAATTCATGTGGGATTTCTTAATCAGTTGATTTGCATGAGTTTGGTAAGGTTGAGAGTCGATTCTTGAGGTTAATAAGTATTAACATAGTTGCACTTCATTTCGATGATCAAGTCGTGCATGCTCTATCCTTAGCTTGTTATCTTCCGTAATCATTATAGTCGTAGCTTGAATAAACTTGCTAAATGAGTTATGGGTGAGTCTCCATATACATGAGATGTAAAAGGTTGTTCGAGGACGAACAAGACTTTAAGTGTGGGGTTGTGATCTCGGGCAAAATAGCATGCCCGAGTGATGCTTGATAACTTAATTTAGTCTTGTTTAGATAAGTAATTGTATAAATTTTCATGTGATTTTATATAAATGTGAATATATGTGCTAACCAACATGATTAGTCCTTGTTTTGTAGGTTTCGATGATTTTGAGGAACTAATTTATATGTTGGTGAAGTAGTGGAATGGAGTCGGGAGAAGATGCGGCAGGCAGGCAGCACCAGCGCGCCAACAACGTGCCATGCCATGCCAGCTGCGCGACAGGGGTATGCCAACACACTGCCCAAGCAGCGTGACATGCTGCCAACACGGTGACACTCGGAAGTTTCGGCTTTCGGAGGAAATTTCCAGAGAGCTTTCGCGTTACCTCCACGTCATGGAGGCAGTGCTCCGCGATGCACTCCATGACATGGAGCCGTTCCCCGACAGGCTAAATTATGCACGTTTTCCATTTACTATAAATAGGTCCCTTAGCTCCTAAAACCATTTGGGTCACAATTTTATTCTGGAAAACTACTTAGGAGTGAAGGGAGAAGTGGGAGAACTCATCTAGGGTTTGGCAAATTCCCTTCTCATCTACCAAATTCTTGTAAGTATATTAGTTTAGTTGTAGTTTCTTGTAGTTTTACGAACATGAATGGCTAGAACCCTTCCTCTAGGGTTGAACCCATGAATTATGATTGTGATTTTATGAAATTGTTTTGGAATTAAGTTATTGATTGTTGTTTTCGTCTTGCATTCTGGATTGTTGGTTGTTTTTATGATTGATCACCATGAAAGCATAGATGTTAGCTTGGGCATTGGCTTGAGAAAGCATTACCTAGGTCAGGACATGAGAATGTGAGGAGCATGTTTGTATCTCACGATATAATTTCGTATTAGGATAGAAATATACCTAACACCTTGCTTGGTTGATAAAACGGGGGTTATTAAAGACCAACTTAGGATTATCGCATCACCACTCGAAGAAGTAGTTGTGAGGCTATGTTTTAGTTAAATGGTTAGATGCACGAAAGTCCCTAATCATTTCCTCGTAATCCACAACATAATTGATTGCCCACGAACTAGAAGTAGCATCCTCGCTCACAATGATGCAGTGAGGCTAGTTTGTCGTGTTTAGAGGCTCAAAAGACCATGAACATGCAATTCTAATTATGTGAAACAACAATTGATAGTTTCATGCTTAACCCATTGCAAATCGTAGTATCGCATGATTATCTGGTTTTAACTCTATGTTGCTCCTAGAGTAAATTCAGGATATTTCGTTGACCAAAACTAGACTTAATTAAATCTCCCTCAAAAACTTCTATAACCAACACTTGTGAAAGTTAAGATCACACTTGAAATGGATAGTTAGAGGAATGGGTCCAGTCCCTGTGGGTTCGACATTCCGGTTCTCTAAAAGAGCCACTATATTACTTGCATGACCCGTACACTTGCGGACGCGCGAATCGGGCACGTCAATTAACTAACTAGGGTTAATGTATGGTGTTTCTAAAACAATACACATGTTTGCATTTTTCATCTCTTCATCATAAACATTTCTTAATGATGTTCAATGTTAGGACTTGCCCGAATTCTCTACTTGCTTCAACCTAGAGAGGTTGAGATTAAGAAAAGAGAAGAACAACGAAGCCTTGAACTTTATGTTTCATTGAATAACATGAGCTGCGGTCGCAAGATAGTTAATTTTGAATAATTAATAGTGGTTAACGTAAAAACACTCAAGACACCTAATTCAGTGATTTAGTATAGTTATCCAATTGGAACGAATCAGTCGTTTTGATGAATCCTAGTTATTAGTTCTGCAGGCTATGTATTGATATAGATCACTAGTTTAATAACCTAAATTTGTTATGAATCCATGGGGAATACTCAGCTAGTTAATTACACAAATTTTATCATAACAACAATCTACTACTCCCTTACTTGATTCTTTCTTTAAAACTCCCCATTAGTAAGTAACTATACTAAAAGCATAAATACCAGCATTATTCTACATCCTGACCATATTCCCTATGGTATCGTCTCCAACCTAGTGGGGTTCTTTATTGACAACGTCCGCATCATATTTTTACAGGAGTGCGATTTGAGCATTATTAGTTTTTCATCAAAAAAGTGCCTAACACTAGAAATTCATGAAATTCATATTTGGATATTTGAAGGAATTGAAATCATGAAATTAGACTTGAGAGTGGGAATAAGGGTGGAAGAAATCCCCCATTCGTAACCCCACATACCTAGGCTTTGGTGAATTCCTTCCTAGGCTTGAGACCAAAGAGAGTTGAGAAGAAGAAGAACCCTAGTTGCTTGAGTGCATTGAGGGATTGATCTTCAATCTATGGTGTAAGGAGAGGAATGAGAGTCTAGTCAAAGTTAACCCTTAAATACACCTCTTAGGAAATCTAAAATGACCTAGTTTAGGAGTTGAAAGCATAGGATGTTACAAAAATACCCCTGGAGTTTCGCATTTAAAAATTCTCGTCTAGTGATCACGTTTCGTACCTCACCTCATGGTATCATCCATGGCTTGTGGTAAGCCCTCGTGGTCACTGGAGCCAGATTGCTTAGTCTCTAGATCCCTTCTTACAGATGTATGGTATGACTCATACCATGATTGTACGGTCTGTTACATGTGCTCGTACTTTCCAAGCCACATTGATTATTCTTTGAACCTATTACCATGGACACTCATCATGATCCATACGAACATACCACGTGTCGTACCATGGATTATGTTTACTAAAAACTTTTAGGCATTCTCTAATCTCTTGGTACAACCACTTACTATGGACCGTAACTACATACCCCGACTGGTGGTATGGTCCATTATTAGGAAAAGTTATATTTTTACTAGTTTCAACTCCAATTCTAGGGTCTGATCTTAGGGACTTTTATGGAGTTACATTATCTCTCCTTGGGAATATTCATCCTCGACTAGAGAACTGATAGCTATAAATTGAATACTTATTGAGTGATTAACTCTGAACTAAGATACATATACTTAACTTAATTCTTCCAACATGCATGTATAATGTTCGGGTCTGCTCTGGGGTATTTACTACATGCAAGTGCACGTGGTCGAACAAGTAGTAAAGCGGCTTAAGTAAGCCAAGTATCGATCCCACAGGGACAGGGCGAGGGTAACAATCTACTCAAGTGTTACTATACTTACTCTAAAAATGAAGACAACAGTGCAAAGAAGAGTTTGATATTTTGATTTCTAATTGTATGCTAAGTCTAAAACAAATATCTAATGTGAGTCTGAACTATGAATGTGAGCATGCTGAGGCTAAATGAACATGTATAGAAATTAATTATCGATACAATTTTTGGTTAATCTTTCCTCCAGTTACTAGTCAAGAATTATTGCCAATGGGTTAAAACTCTCGTATTTAACCCAACTTAAGAGTCATGAACCGCCCACCTATGTTTGTGTGATTAAACGAAATTCATGTTCTAGCAATACAAAACCGATTCCTTAATTGACTAATACGACTTTCAGGTATATTTCTCTCCTGAAGGTAAATCAATTCTCAATTTTCTCAAACTAAGAAAAGATCATATCCTATTTATTCACAACTTTCCAATTTCTTGCTCTCTCGAGTGAAATCGGACTTTTTAGATGTACCTTAACGTTGAGAACACATTAATGCAGTAAGAACAAGAATCAATAGAACAACCATGGAAGAAAAGATGAAAACCCAATTGATCAATAATTACATTTCAATACAAATGTTCTTAACCTCAGCAAGAAGAGGATTTAGCCACTCATTTGTGGATTAAACATCGTTAAATATGTGTTAAACATACAAGCAATTGAATTAAAGAAGAAGGGGATAGAGAAAAACCCTGACAATTTCGTTCCCTCAACTGCCTGTAACCCACGTTCTTGCTCCACCAAGTCAGAATAATTAAAAATGAACCTAAGTGTTCTATTTATACTAGTGGGAATTTTTCCCGGAATAACAAGCAACGTGTCACGGAGTGCATCGCTGAGCACTGCCTCCGTGGCACGCCACTGACGCGGACCCTTACTGGAAATTGATTGTCCAGGTAATAAGGCCCAACGTGGCACGGCGTGCAACGCGGGGCTAGGCCAACGTGCCACGGCCCCAACGCGCACCCTCACTGGATTTGGCCAAAAGAATCCCTATCCAGGCAGAAGGTATCCGCGATGGCAGCATGACACGGCTCAATCACGGAGCCCCTTTAATTTGTGCCTTCAAATGATTTTTCCCTTGCTAACATCCGAGTCCAAGCCCAATCTCTCCCAACATGCATTTTAGCTTCCCAAAATTATATTTCACCTGCAAAACAATGCTAATCATGTTCGTTAGTATAAATTCACATTTTATTATCAATCACATGAGAACGTATAAACATTGATAGATAAACAAGGCTAAAATGACACCTTTGAGTATCACTTGGGCATATATTTGCCCAAGATCACTTACCCCACACTTAAATCCTTTTTCGTCGCCGAATAACAATCTTACACCTCATGCACTTTACACCCCATCCTGGCTACTTTGGTTCGACAATTCAGGCTACGGTCATACCGATTATTTAATACAGCAAATTATCAAGAAACCAGGCATGGTCCTATCAATGCAATGACCTTCAACACATCAAGACCTCCTAGACTTAAGAATCAACTCTCGATATTGGCAAACTCCTGCAAATCAGCTGATCAAGGTATCCGACACGAAATTTAATCTCTCATCAAGCATGTGCCTTCACAACACAAGAGAATTTTCCCCTTTTTAATCACATGAAATCAAACGGTTACATGCAGGGGCATATAGAAATAATTTCGCTCTCTCTCCCAAAAGAATTCACATGCGTCATGCCACGAACCATAGGCTTGCCTTTAGTGTATTACTCCACTAATATAAGGAAGTGTGATGTAAGATCACGTAGGACTTTAACGGGTTGTAATGTAAGCTACGGAACTAGTAAATACTGGGCTAGCCAGTAATAGCCACTAGCATCCTTAAGCGCTTTTTCAATACATCCCATCAAGCTCATGGGCATTGTTTCTTCCTTCATCCTCCCTTCTTGAAGTCTGTCTTTATTTTGACCCATCTCATTAAGCACACTTGACTCAATCACGAAGAGTATTCATACCTCTTCATTATATTTTATTTATAACAAGTTCACCTTCAACCTTTTCTTTCCTTTCATCACTCTGCTTCTCTTTTCTTTTCACCATTCTCACTCTTTGACACTTTGGGAAAATTATTTCCTCTTCTTAAGCGCTTAAGATTTTTGGATCAAATTTACGGCTCATGAAAAGAAAGGGTTAAGCTCGATTTACACATTTTTGACCAAAGAAAAAAATAATAGGCTAAAGGCTGAACGGGCTAACTAGGGTGTACAATCAAGGTGGGTACAATAATGAAAAAGAGAAACTTTCAGTTGAAAACAAAGAAATGCCTACATCCTTTCCTACAATACACGTCCTTCATATCGTTTCGTACACACACCAGGCAAGTTATAGACATTTCATAATAGCATGGAATAAACAAAACCTCACCCCACACTTATTGCACATGCTCAATTCAAGACATATTCACAGACTCTTCAATCAGCTAATTACAAGAATTCAAAATTAAGCCTCAATCACACTGAATCGACTCTATGGCCTAGGTATCTCAACATATTTACAGAGTTGCATGCTTTCATACGAATCACCTTTGCATTTCAAATATCTTGTACAATACGCAACCAGATTTCCACAACCATAAAGTAACTACAGATTTTGGGATGCAACCCATAAAAGAAAACAACTGAAATATAAATAAAAAAAATCTACTCCTAACGACTACCTTTCCCTTAAGACAGTCGTCATCCATCCATCATAGGGAACGGTCACTAACTAAGACTTCGGTTCAATGGGACCAATCTCGGTAAAACAACCAAAAACAAACACCGAGAAACCCAAGAATTGAAATTTTTTTAAAATATATCGATCATTTCGATAAAACAAAAATATGTACAAAGTCAACTAGAAACATTCAGTGGCACATAATAGCTTCACATTAATTCCAATACAAAACAGAAACATCACAATCACAGGGTCACAACATTTTTCCACAGGCACGACAACAGAACAGGAACATAAACAACAACGCAACCAGCACCTAACTACTCCCACTCCACACTTATATCGAACACTGTCCCCAGTGCTAACAAAAATTAACATAGCACAAAATAATGGGTGGCGTAACTCCCTGATCAATCAAAATACTCCACTTCTTCATCAGGTGCTGCTGCCTCGTCTCCCATGACTGAATCGCCCCATCATCATCATCGAACTCCACATCGGAGTCCTCATGACGTGTGTCCTCATCTGTGGGGACATCATCATCCGTGGGCTCTACAAAAGTTGGCCCCACTCGGCATAGAGCCCTGGCATTTTCGCCAAAAGGGTAGTCTAGCTCGAGCTGCCACAGCTCCTCTTCTGTTGCCGGCCTCCCGCCTATTCGCAGCTGGAGCATCTGCATCCCGTACATGCGAGCCATGTACTGATCATCCCGAGCATATCGCTTGTCTAGTGTAAGAACTAGCCCGTGGGTGGTGTCGGGTGCCTTAGTTTTAGTGACATCTAAGGCCCGCCGCTTCATCTGCAGGATGTAGTCAAGGGCCTCTTCCTCAATATCCAGGCCCCTCAGGAACGTGGTGAATAGTCCACCAAATCTATATTTGTGCCCTTGATGCAAATAGGCTCTCTTCATGGCGGAGATAATCACCGCCCTCACATTGATCTCCAGCCCTTTCATCAGGGCGTACACCAAGCATACACGATCCCGGGTTACATCCGTCGTATGCACCCCCGGGATTAGGCAGGAACAAACAATCTTCAGCCATAGCCTGGCTTCCCTGTTCATCTGTGAGTAAGGCAAGGTCTGATGGTAGCCCCTCTCCTTATGTCTGCTCCACCGAGCTATTGATCAGGTTCCACACAAAGTTTGTCTGATGTCTGCATATGGTGGAGTGATATTCAGCTGTTGAAGCACATGGGCGTCTGTGTCCCACGCCCCTAGGATAGCATTGAGGTGGTGGCGCTCAAAAGTGACTATTTGCCCCCTTATTCTAATTGAGTGACTTCTGAGTGTCAGGTTTCAGTTGGCATAGAATTCCCGAATCAAGTGCAAGTTGCATTCCTTGGGCTCTTCAAAGACGAAGTTCAGCCCAGCTGCCTCGATCCTATAGACAATCCTGGGGAACTCCTGTGCCAACGGTTCCCTTGCTATGTGTTCCTCGGGGAAGTACTTGCTCTCCTTGTTCTTTTCGTACCATTTCTTCCCCTCCTCTGTCACCCACCTGGTTCTGTATTGACGGAGTGACTTCTGAGAGTCGGGTTCCAGTTGGCGTAGAAATCCCGAATCAAGTGCAAGTTGCATTCCTTGGGCTCTTCAAAGATGAAGTTCAGCCCAGCTGCCTCGATCCTATAGACAATCCTGGGGAACTCCTGTGCCAACGGTTCCCTTGCTATGTGTTCCTTGGGGAAGTACTTGCTCTCCTTGTGCTTATTCTGATGGAGTGACTTCTGAGAGTTGGGTTACAGTTGGAGTAGAATTCCCGAATCAAGTGCAAGTTGCATTCCTTGGGCTCTTCAAAGATGAAGTTCAGCCCAGCTGCCTCGATCCTATGGACAATCCTGGGGAACTCCTATGCCAACGGTTCCCTTGCTATGTGTTCCTCGGGGAAGTACTTGCTCTCCTTGTGCTTTGCGTACCATTTCTTCCCCTCCTATGTCACCCACCTGGTTCCGTATTGACGGCATTGGCCGCGTGGAACCGCTGGTGCTGCTGGGACCGCTGTGCCCAGTCTGATTCTTTTTCTTCCGGCGCCAGATGTTGATGCGCCTTTTCCCTTGTCTTGCCTGCTTGCCATTGTTCCTGTCAAACTAAACAGACAAGTTCAATGTTAAGCCAATTAAAATTAGCTTCAACTAAGGTTAGGTTAAGCTAGGCTACCCCACACTTAGTCCTTAGCCAAAATTACGACATTAAGGCAAGATCGTACTTATTTACGCAAACAAACAACAAAACATAACAAATATGCTTAGTGCCTTGGGAGAATTCGGCGGCATATTTTCCATGTACTTCTCAGACTTCGTACAGCTAACCACAATCCTTACCTATCGATAACATTTTATCCCATAGCACTTAGCAAGGAGAAACAAAAGAAAAATTTTAACTACATGATCATATACAATTCACCCATTTCTTGCAATTTCCAATATTTTCTTAACCCGAGAATCCGTCGGTCTTTTAGCATAGTCACAGTTAGCACAATCGACTCATCTCACCCAACATGTACAACCCAACATGAATTTCACTAGTTCAACTCAATTTTTCCCTTTCAAACTCAAAGTCAAGCCCTAGCTATGATTTTATCAAAAATTCGATTAAGCTATGTAATTATCTAGTTCAAGCAATCACACCGTTACTGAACATCAATCAACAATAATTCAATTGAATTTAAGCTTAATTTCTACTTAGGGCAAGTTTTGCTCATGTCACATGTTCAACATCGAAAAAATTCAACAAGAATTGAGATAGAGTTGAGGAACATACCTTGAATTCAAAGAAATGACGAAAACTTGATGAAATTATGGGCCTAAGTCCGTGTCACGTTGAGGGGGGAGGGGTTTTTGGGATGTTGGTCGCGGAGGGTATGAAAAATGAGGAAACAATGAGGGGGAATCGGGGTTAAAAAGTGGGAATTTCGCGTGGGTCGCCTGGCGACCTGGTGTGACCCATCGCGATATACACCTCAACGTGTCACGGCGGGTAACGCGGAGCATGCCCTCCATGACACGAAGCCATCGCCTAGGTGTTCTGAAATTTATAAAAATTCCAGAATTACCTTCAACGTGTCACGAAGGGTAAGGCGGAGGTCCTCCTCCGTGACACGGAGCCATCGCCCTGGCTTACTGTTTTGCCACTTTTTATTATTTTTCATACCTCGGATTTTCCTTTGTGATTCCTTGCATGTTTACCCTCTGTTTAACCTGAAATTCATCTTACGACACGAAATTGGTTAGAATTATAGGATTCACTCAAAATAAAAATAAGAATAAAAATAAAAACTAAAAATTTTGTTGTTAATAAAAAAAAAAGAAAAAGAAAAAGAAATCTATTCACATTTTACAAAGAAAAAATTTCATGGGTTGCCTCCCGTGCAGCGCCCGGTTTACCGTCGCGGCTCGACGTCATTCAGCTCAGTCATCTTCTAGGGTGACGGACGTTTTCTCTCGACCACCGTCCTCACCCCAGTAGTGCTTACATCGCTCCGGTGGTTTTCCCATTAACTCTTGTGATTCAACTATTTGAGCATCATCAGCTCGATCAATCACGTTGATCACCGAGAGTTCCTCGTACACAGTCGGGAGCTTGGTGGCCTTGTATACATCAAACACTTCCACCTTGTCGTGTGCTCGCATGGTTAGCTGCCCTGTAGCTACATCAATCAGCGCTTTCCCAGTCTCCAAGAAGGGACGTCCCAAAATAAATGGGACTTTCGCCACGATGTCCTTAATGTACTTTGCATACTTCGGCACTCCCTGCAAAACATCAACAAGAGGTAAGTTAATATGTACCTGTTTCATCACCTCCATGAATTTCTTGAAACACGCCTCCTCCTTGTGTTTCTTTAATCTTTGAGGGAATGGGAGTGGTGGTCTTTCTGATTCAGCTTCCTTTTTCTTCCCCCTCTCATCACTTTGCTCCCTCTCAACTTCTGTTGCTCCCGATTGTTGAGGTGGTCTTTCTGGTTCCACCTCTTTAAGCTGCAAACCACTCCTTGTGGTCACCGCATTCACCTGCTTGGGGTTGGGATCTGTGGCGCTCGAAAGTCCTCGTCTAGGCCTGGTGTTTTGGGCTCCAGCAAATTGCCCAAATTGATATTCAAGTGCCTTAGTAGCTAACTGGTTGTTCTTCACCTCGGCTGCCAATTTCACATAGTCAGCCTGCAATTGAGCTTGGTTAACTATCATTGTCTTGAACATCTCCTCAATGCTGGGTGATGGTGGGGGAGGAGGTGCATTGTTGTTTCTATATTGTGCTTGATAGTTCTGTTGTCCTCCTTGATTCCTCTGCGCCCCCTGACTTGAGCATTGACCTTGATGGTTGTTTCTACCCCAAGAGAAATTCGGGTGATTCCTCTAGTTGGAATTGTAGCTGTTGCCATACTGTTGATGGTTGTTCCTCTGTACATTTCCCACAAAGTTCACCGAGTCAGGATTTGCTCCACAAAACTCAGCTGAGTGCTCACTACTCCCGCACACTTCACACCAAATTTGCTGCACTACATTCACTGGAGCTTGAGTCTGGTTCATTGTCATATTACTGAAGTGGGTGTTAAGTTGATTCTGTAAAGAAGCTATCTATGCAGCAATAGCTGTAAAACCATCCACTTCTAGAACTCTTGCTGCTTTCCTTGTTCCTCCTCTTGACGAATCAGCATTCCACTCTGGATTTCCCTGCGAAATACGATTTAACAAGGTATACAGCTCCTCATAAGTTTTCTCCAATGCTTGTCCCCCAGCTGCTGAGTCTAGCAAGATTTTAGTGTGGGGTTCCAAGCCCTTTATAAAAGTGTGCACCAGCACATCATTGGATTGATGATGATGTGGACAATCCCGCAACATGGACTTGAATCTATCCCAAGCCTAATATAGATTCTCCCCCTCTCTCTGTTTGAAACTTAGAATTTGACTTCTAAGTCTTACTGTTTTACCGGATGGAAAAAATCGTATCAAGAATTTTCTTGCAAGATCATCCCACGTAGTAATAAAATTAGGTGGCTCAGCTTTCAACCACCTCTTGGCTTCTCCCAATAGTGAAAATGGGAACAATGTAAGCCTGACATAATCTGATGACACTCCAACAGGGATGTAAGTGTCACTTATCTCATAAAAATTTTGGAGATGCTGCTGTGGATCCTCATGGGGGAGACCTGTGAACTGCCCGCTGGTGTGCAATAATTGCACCATGTTTTGTTTGAGCTCAAACCTCCCTCCTGGCTCAGGTTTGCGGATGCTAGATGTGACATTGTTAGCATGTGGGATTGCCACCTTGCGAATCGGCCTAGCTGCCATTTCCTCGGGCACTAACATTTCCCTTACTACTGGTGGATTCTGTTGTTGCTCCATGATTGTTTGTCTGAGCAACCGCAGCTTTTTCTCTAGAGCTTCTCTCCGCTAACGATGAAATTGTCTTTCAGGCTCTAAATATGAGTCCACCAGCTCCTTGTCTCTTGCCAGTGTTCAACAGAGATTATATCTGCGAAATACAGTCTAAGACCAAGTTGTCAACACTTAAGAAAAAAAAATAGTAAATTTATACTTAAGAAAAATTCACCAATTGCCAGTCCCCGGCAACGGCGCCAAAAACTTGTTCGGGTGCTTTTGGTTATATAGCTACACGCAAGTGCACGTGGTCAAACAAGTAGTAAAGTGGCTTAAGTAAGCCAAGTATCGATCCCACAGGGACTGGGCGAGGGTAACAATCTACTCAAGTGATACTATACTTACTCTAAAAATGAAGACAACAGTGCAAAGAAGAGTTTGATATTTTGATTTCTAATTGTATGCTAAGTCTAAAAGAAATATCTAATGTGAGTCTGAACTATGAATGTGATCATGCTAAGGCTAAATGAACATGTATAGAAACTAATTATCGATACAATTTTTGGTTAATCTTTCCTCTGGTTGCTACTCAAGAATTATTGCCTATGGATTAAAACTCTCATATTTAACCCAACTTAAGAATCATGAACCGCCCACCTATATTTCTGTGATTAAACAAAATTCATGTTCTAGCCATACAAAACCGATTCCTTAATTGACTAATATGACTTTCAGGTATATTTCTATCCTGAAGGTAAATCAATTCTCAATTTTCCCAAACTAACAAAAGATCATATCCTATTAATTCACAACTTTCCAATTTCTTGCTCTCTCGAGTGAAACAGGACTTTTTAGATGTACATTAACATTGGCCACACATTAATGCAGTAAGAACAAGAATCAATAGAACAACCATGGAAGAAAAGATGAAAACCCAATTGATCAATAATTACATTTCAATACAATTGTTCTTAACCTCAGCAAGAAGAGGATTTAGCCACTCATTTGTGGATTAAACATCGTTAAATGAGTGTTAAACATACAAGCAATTGAATTAAAGAAGAAGGGGATAGAGAAAAACCCTGACAATTTCGTTCCCTCAACTGCCTGTAACCCACGTTCTTGCTCCACCAAGTCAGAATAATTAAAAATGAACCTAAGTGTTCTATTTATACTAGTGGGAATTTTTCCCGGAATAACAAGTAACGTGTCACGGAGTGCATCGCGGCGCACTGCCTCCGTGACACGCCACTGATGCGGACCCTTACAAGAATTGATTGTCCAGGTAATAAGGCCCAACGTGGCACGGCGTGCAACGCGGGGCTAGGCCAACGTGCCACGGCCCCAACGCGCACCCTCACTGGATTTTGGCCAAAAAATCCCTATCCAGGCAGAAGGCATCCGCGATGGCAGCGTGACACGGCTCCATCACGGAGCCCCTTTAATTTGTGCCATCAAATGCTTTTTCCCTTGCTAACATCCGAGTCCAACCCCAATCTCTCCCAACACGCATTTTAGCTTCCCAAAATTATGTTTCACCTGCAAAACAATGCTAATCATGTTGGTTAGTATAAATTCACATTTTATTATCAATCACATGAGAACGTATAAACATTGATAGATAAACAAAGCTAAAATGATACCTTTGAGTATCACTTGGGCATATAAATTTGCCCAAGATCATATAATACAACATGAAAGGAACTAAAAGACATGAACTTGGAATGGAACTGAATAGAGTACTAAGGAGGAAACTAGTACCTCATGCTGAAATTGAGTCGGAAGGGAAGAGGTGAGGGTACTTTTTCAGCTTCCCAAGTAGCTCCTTATACTAGCTAGTTCCCCCAAAGGACTTACAGAAGCGACCTCCTTGTTCCTCAACTTATGAACTTGTAGGTCTAGAATCTCTATCAAAACCTCTTCGTAAGTGAAGCTGTCCTTAACACCAATGCTCTCTATAGGTATAATTGGAGTTGAATCGCCAATGCACTTCTTCTACAAGGACACATGACAAGTGATGAGTTGGTAATTTACCAACTCATAAGGTATCCCAAAATGGTGCTAATCCTAGCCTTATGATTACAGAGATGAGGAAATGTGATGAAGTAAGGAATGAGACCTTGGCCAAAATGATGACACATCTTGAGCTAATGACCAAGCATGTGATTAGAGCTAGTGCCTAGAGTGTAAATGCAGTTGAAACCCAAGGCCACATGCAATATGAAGGGGAGGCATCCCCTCAAACATATGAAGAAGAATGTAATACATAGCTAGCATAGTAGGGGTTTCTCGTCGACGATATCAAGGTGCAAACCAAGGCCCTTCGAGTCCTCATGACGAAAATCAAGGTTGGGGGAATCGGGATAATCAAGGGTGGAATGATAGGATTGAGAGATGGGGAAATCGTGAACCAATTCATGAAGGGAAGCAATACCATAGAATTTCCAATCCATATGTTCCCTCTCCCAAGGTTGAGGCACCCCAAATGCAATCCGAAGTGAGTGATGTTAGTAACTCAAAGATAGAGGAGACGTTGGCAAGAGTTTTAAAGATGGTTGAGTCCACGAATAGTAAGGTGAGGGAGCTTAAAGTGGAGGTGTCTAACCCCGCCCAAATGGTGAGTTCTCATGTGGCTTCAATAAGCATTTTGAAGCTCAAATGAACCACTTTTCATCCCAAATAAATCCCTGCATGAAGGGAACCCTCCCAAGTGATACCATACCAGATAAAAAGAAGGATGGACATTGCATGGTGATTATCACTAGGAGAAGTAAGATTGTAGCCTATGCGGGTGGGAAGGCTAAACAAGTTGTTGATCCAACAATACATGATGAAGTGAAAGATATGGTTCCAAAACACCAAATTGTATTGACGTTGAAGAGGACCATGAAGAGGAAGGAGTGGCTATTACTCCCTATGATGTTGATATTGAGAAAGAGGGCAATGAGACCTCAAATGCACTAGTCCAAGAGTCTAGGATCCAACCTCTTTATCCTCAGTGGTTAGAGAATAAGAAAGAGGACAACCAATTCTTAAATTTCATTGATATGTTTAGCAAGTTAACATACCACTAGTTGACGCATTTCTTCAAATTCCATGAAATCCAAAATTCATGAAAGAGCTACTGTTGAAAAAGAAGATAGTGGATGAAGGCCCAATGGAGGTGTCACATCATTGTAGTGTTGTGATGGCTAGTAACCTTGCCCAAAAAAAAGAGAGGATCCCAGAGCATTCATTATCCCTTCCACAATTGGGATGTGTATGTTCAACAAGACATTATTTGATTTTGGGTCTAGCATCAATCTAATGCCTCTCATAATCTTTAAGAAGTTAGGTTTGGGGACTCCTAAGCCTACAACAATGAGGTTGATGATGGCAGATTGTTCAATCAAGTGTCCTGTGTGTGGTTTTGAGGATTTCTTGGTCCGGGTGGACAAGTTCATTCTACTAGCCGACTTTGTTGTGCAGGATTGAGACTTGGATATTGAGGTGCCCATCATCTTGGGGCGACCATTACTAGTCACAGGAAGAGTACCTGTTGATGTGGAGCTAGGGGAATTGAAATTTAGTGTTAGTGGTGAAGAAGTCACTTTTAATGTATGTCGACCAACAACATCCCCTTATGAATGCAAGTGATTGCAGTTCATGATGATGACAAGGAGCAAATGATGAGTGTGAAGTGAAGTTGATCCGGAGGATGATCCTACATATGAGTGATGTTGTTGATGGATTCGTCGAGCCACGAATTTAAATAAGGCGCTTCTTGTGAGGCAACCCAAGTGCTTTTAACTTCAGTTGGTTTTTATGTTTGTATTGTTGTTGGTGTTGTAGGATGATTGGGTGACAAACAATGAGAAAGAAAATAGGGGAAGGGTCGCGTGAAACCTGTGAAATGCAGGTGCTCATGCACAAACTGCATCCCAAGTGCAAGGGAGAACCAGAAAGCTGGGATAAACTAAGGGGCTTCGGTGCCTCACCTGTGAAATGCAGGTGCCAACCCACAAAAATGTAGGTCTGGCACAGCCCTAAGACAGAATACCTGGCAACAATCTGAAAAAATAAGGGGTCCTGTGAGCCACCAACGAAATGCAGGTGTGTATCTGCTAAACGTAGGTCAAGCGCAGGCCAAAACTAGAAACCCGAGCAACATTGGGCCAACCAACATTTGGAACTGCTTTCGTAGGTGACCTCCTGTGGCCGCGGTCTAACGCAAGCAAAGGTATGCATAGTCATTAAAATGTTGACTAACCTATTTACTTACCCGACCCATGGCCAGCCCAACCGGTTGAAATTCTCCCCCACTTCCCAAAACCCACTTTTTCTTCACCTTTTTATCTTCCCAATGACCCCAACTATAACCCATTTCACCTTCCCTATTACTCTAATTAATTCCAACATTAAACCCACCAATCACTACAACTTTCTTCCATCTATAAAACCCATTCACTTTCAGCATCTTCTTCATCACCTCTCAAACTACTCTCTCATTAAAACAAAAGCAATTCATGCTTTTTGGGTTGGCATTTGTTGAGAAAAATTCAAAGTTCTCAATTTCTTTAATTCTCTCTTCTCACTTGGTATGTGTACCTGTCACTCATGTTTTCTTGATATTTGAAGGTGTTAGTACAAAAGAAAGCATGTTAATTCACAATTTTCTTGACCCATGTTCCCCCATTATTCATATTGTGTTTCTAATTATTTGAATAACTTTAATTATTGTGGGTATGGTAGGAGAGTTAAAATTTCAAAATGTGGGTAGGACTTCTTGTGATAATGCTTGATCTCTTGAATATACCCTATGTTTTGGAATGTAGTTGAAGGTGAAATCTGAGTAACCAATGTGCTTGAAATGCATGATTTTCCTTATGATAGATAGGTTGACATCTTTCTTAATGGAAAATAAGCATTTTTGTTCTTTTAAGCTACCTATAATTTCCTATGTTATGTGTAGATGTATTTATATAATTATGGAAATGAGTTGCTATAGTTTTTTGGGTTGGGCACTCGATGTTTCCCGATGATAGGCTGGGTAACATCCATCTTAAGGGAAGGCGGTGAGTGGTCCAAATGTTCCATGATTTGTATAATTAGTTGATTGATCATTTGGGGAAGTTTGAGTACCCACTAGATGTTTTATGATCATATTTGTACAAAAATGGCTAATTCTACAGCAAGAAATTTAATGCAAGCTATAGCGAATCACCTGCGAGTCTCAGGTGGGGAACTGCGAAACATAGGACGTGGTGCACGTGAGTGTTGATGCTTTAGGCCATTACCAACCATCTGTAATACACCTGTGAGCCATGGATCATGACTTACGATACGCAGGTCAAGCGTAAGTGGGTAGGTTTGTTGGCTTAGTGTTTTGTCACAGCCCTACGACACACCTGCGGATCGTTGGACTCAACATGTGAAACACAGGTGAAACGCAAGTATTGCTAGTTATTGATTTTGATGCTTCATTTTGTTTGTCATCTAATCTTTTGATTTTTATTCCTTAGCTTTGCATACTTATCTCCTTTAATTTTCAGCTCTTAAAAATAAAAAAAAATAGCTGGCTTGTGGTAGTAACATTGTCTTACAAAATCATGACTTCCTCTAGGAAACAAGGCAAAGACAAAGCCCATCCACATCCAAGAGAAAAGTGAAGGGAAAGGCTAAGGCCATCCCAACCTCTGCCAACACCAGGGAAGCAATCATCCTATGTGTACCTATCATGAAGGAGCACTACGCGACATTCCTAGACAGATCTATTACTGTGGAGAAACTCTTCAATATGGAAGGGTTGGGAAATGAATTTCCCAACATCAACCCAAATTCAATGACAGGTAGTGGCACATGTTTACGGAGCCTCTACCCAACTAATTCTCACAGCTGGTGCTAGAGTTCTATGCGTCATACCAAGCGAGGCAAGATTCCATGAAGCGAAAAAGGAAAGTAGACGAGTTCCCCTTCTTACCTTCATTCATGATTCAAAGAGTGAAGTTCTACATCGCTCCATATGCCATCAATGCTATGTTTTGGGAGGATGAGACTGACTCTGGGACTGAGTTTGCCCATAAGGTGGCCAAGAAGGAAGATGAATTTGGTTGTGTAGCAAAAATCATTGCGATTGATTATCCTCTCTGGACCACCATGGGAGGAGAGATTGCTAGGCAATACCTAAAATTTGAGGCTATGTTGTGGCTAGAGTTTGTGTGCTCCCGAATCATACCTTAAAAAAATGATAAGCAAGTGAAGCTTGAGGCAACCATTCTGATTGCTTGCATCAGGTCTGGGAAGCCAATCAATACGCGTGAAGTGGTATCCACACAGATGAAGAGTAAGGATAGGCACCAGGATCTTTCATGCACTACACAATGCTAATTAGCCAACTGTGCTTGAAAGCAGGAGTCCCATTATTCCCCGATGAAAATGGCAACACTGCCACAGGTGTCATTGCTATTGACAGGAGAAGGGATCCTAATGCTCCCTTAGAAAAGAAGAAGATAATGCTAGCATGTGACACACTCGAAGGCTTCCCCTTTCAAGGAATAGATGAAACCCCCATAGCTCCCGACCTCAATGTGCCACACCCTGAGATATCGGGTCATGTATCTGAAGAGGCACCCTTTCCAGGTCCTTCACCTCCTCCTACAACTTCTTGACTGAGTGGGATCCATAAGCTAGTGGAGATGACAAGATCACATGAGAACCAACTCCAACAGTTGGCTCAAGACTTGCCCTCTCTTATACAGAGGTCGGTAAAGAAGGCAATGAAGGATGTCTTCTATAGCTTGAAAAAATTATGCTCCCAGATGGACATGGTTGAAGGAGCAATCTCCTCTATCCGAGCAAATTTTTGAGAGCTTCAAAATAGGGATCCTATGGCTAACCCTGACATAAGCTTTGATGATGAGGCCATGGCTTCTCCCTTAACAGTCCGAGGACCCATTGATGATTTATTTGCGGGCTTTGAGGAGGAGGATAGAGCCGAGCAAGGAGGAAACTATGATGAGAATGAGGAGGCCAAAGCTGATGCTGATGAGTAGCCACATTAAGGAATTCTTACCATCCTTTTTTCTTCATGAGTAGCCACATTAGGGAAATCTCAGCTAGGCAATTAGGAAGAGTTAGGATTCTTCATTCCCATGTATGTAAGGGTATGAGTGGGTGCTTTCTTCCACACCCATGCCCATTCCCTATAAATTTGTGATTGGTTTGTGATGATCAAGTATGGGTTTTCACTTAATTGCATGACTGTTACATTTACTCATGGGTATGATTAAATTGAGTTGATATTGGTGATTTACTGAGCTAGGATGGATTCTCTCTTAGTTTTTTTTATAAAAATTATTTTCTACAATTTAATCTAAAACGTCCATGTGTGGGTAGTTCATAATAGAATGTGATGATTATGGAGTAGATGATGAAAAGCATGTTTTCAACCTTACTTATGATCTTGATAATGTTTTCAAAGAGGATTAAATAGACCCAAGTATGATGAAGCTTTGGGTGGTTCCCAATGTTGAGTATGAATTGATGGTTTTCGTGAATTGACTTTATTACTTTGTTTTGGAGTGAAATCTCCCAAATTACAATGTCTTCTAATAAATTGTATGAGTTCAAGCATGATAAGGTTTTGGGCGAGGCCCTCATGTTGATGATGATGAAGTGATATTTCTAAGTAGGCTTACCACATGATTTTGGAGTAAAGTCTCCTATTATTATTTGAGCTTGTGGTATGTATTCAAGTAAACTTTCTCAAATGCACGAATTCATAATTGAAATGTATGTTGGCTTTAAGCTTCATTTCACATGATTTTGAGTCTAAGCATGATTTCATTCTAAGCTTTGTCCAGATGACATTGTTGAGCTTCATATTTATATGATAACTAGTGTATGCATGATTTCATAATGAGCTTTGTCAATAGACGATGTTGAGCTTCGTTTCATATGATGCTGAGTTTATGCATGATTTTTTGTTGAGCTTCGTCACTAGACGATGTTGAGCTTCGTATTAATATGATGTAGAGTATTGCATGTTGTGGGAGAAGAGTCTGGCACCAAGCGGGCTAAGGGTCGATAACCCTATGCCCTAGAACTACGAGCCAACGTAGGTTGATTCTATTATTATTGGGACCTCCCTTGTGAGCTATCCCTGGCCCGATTTTCCCTTTCAGCTTGATATCGATATCATGGTTGCGTCCCTAACCCAGGAAAAGTTTTGGACGGCTCTGCCCACTTGAGTGCAATAGTCGGGACCATATAAGCTCTATCGTGGTATGTCGGTTAAGTGATGAGTCTCCCACTGTCTATATCATTCGAATTTGTATATCCATTACTCATGATTATTATCTTATGCATGCAAGCTTAAAAAGCAAGGTTTGACTCATTGTTCAGCTTCTAGTAAAAATTTTATGATTTAGCTTTGAGTTATTCGATTTAGTCATGATGTTCTAAAGCCATGTATGACCAGGTACAAATAAGAATGATTTCATAATGAATGCTTGGGATCTTTTCTTATCCTTAAAGGCTATCATATATGTATGACTTGTTTTGAAAGACTATTATTGCTCTACCGGTTTTACTTACCTTGCATACTCGATACATTCCACGTACTAACCATATACTTTCTATGTTGCATCATGTCATGATGCAGGATCCGGCTCTCAGGTTCAGCCCCGTTCGTAGCCGCTTATCAGAGTTAGCACCTGCTCGTTTTGGTGAGTCCTCATCTTCCGATGACTAGACTTTTGGTTATCTTGAACGTATTTTCATTTTTAGTATTTCTGAGCTAGTTGTGGTTGTTGTCCCATCAGTTCATCCAGATTAGAGGCTTATCAGACTTAGACATGTATTCAGCTTTAGATGTTCATTCTGTTATTATGTTAAGTTAGACTTCCCTTGAGTTTATATTTATATTTCCTTCGTTTTTATTGAATTAGTTAGTAAATGCTTATGCCATGGGTTGACTTGGGGTCTCTCGAGGTCTCTTGTCCCGTGTCTACGATTCGGCTCTCCCCTCCGGTCGTGACAAACATGGTATCAGAATAATAGGCTTGAAGTGTTCTAGGGAGTCTGAAATCCGCGTTAAGTAGAGTCTTTTTCGTGAGTGTGAAGCGCGCCACACTTATGATGAAGAGGCTACGAAACATTCTATGAAATGTTCACATCTTTCATAATCTACATCGTGCGATAAAGAGTCTTTCTATCCCTCTAATTTGTGCTATTCGCGATTGCAGAAACATGGCTCCTCCAAGGATGAATGGAAGGAGAAATAGAGATAGTGAAGGCCACGAGGATGGCATGGGTCGTGGGCATCATCAAGTCCCACCAGTTCAGGAGCCTCAGGCACCGGAGCCAACCGCTCACGTTGAGTTTCGAGCCACTATACAGATACTTTCACAGGCCTTGACCGCTCAGCTCAATTAGCAGGCTGTTGTGGATGTTCCGCAGAATGGCAATGCATCGGTGGCTTGAGTCAAGGACTTCTCGAGGATGAACCCACCGGAGTACTTGGGGTCCAAGGTAGGTGAGGACCCACATGACTTCACTGATGAGATCGTCAAGATCACCCAGGTTATGGGGGTGAGCATTGTTGAGTGCGCACAGTTGGCCTCCTACTAGCTAAAGGGGGTTGCGCATACATGGTTCCGTCAATGGAAGGACAACAGAGTTGCTGGAGCAGGTCCAGTCACTTACGAAGAGTTCCATGTTGCATTCCTTGATCGGTTCTTCCCTCGAGAGATGAGGGAGCTTAAGGCAGTTAAGTTCGTAAATCTAAAGCAAGGGAAGATGACGGTACTAGAGTATTCCCTTGAGTTCAATTGCTAATCGAAGTATGCTCCTGATTTAGTGGCTGATCAGAGGGCGCGAATGAGCAGGTTTGTGCATGGGATAGCAGGTTACTTAGATAAGGAATGCGGGATCGCTATGCTCCATCAAGATATGGACTTTTATCGGATGGTGTTGTACGCCCAACAGATAGAGGCGACACATTCGAGAGAGAGAGAGGCCAAGAGGGCCAGAACTGAGGACCACATATTCTCCCAGCAGAGGCCCGGTGGTGGGCACCATCAGCGGACCCACCAGAGATCATCCGCCCTAGCTTCATCAGCCTTGAGTATGCCATCTGGGCCTAAGCATGATCAGAAAGGATGAGCATCAAGCTCAAGGGTCAGAGCAGCAGGCCCGCAGATTCAGGTGTTTCACCTTGTCGCAGATGTGGCCGAGGGCATGCAGGTCAGTATTTGGTAGGTTCGGGTGCGTTTTTTGGGTGCGGGCAACCCGGACACATGCTTAGAGATTTTCCAGCAGTGAGACAGGATCAGGTTGGGGGTCGTGGCCAACTTCTAGCTCAGCAGCCCCACCTCATCGCTCAGCACATCAGGGGGTATCTACCAGTGCAGCTGGCAGTCAGCGCCAGAACAGATTCTATGCCCTAGCATCCCATCAGGAGCAGGAGGTCTCCCTGGACGTGGTTACTAGTATGTTACGAGTTTTCCATGTTGATGTTTATGCATTGTTAGATCCAGGGGCCACCTTGTCCTTTGTGACACCTTATGTAGCCAGTAGCTTCAGAGTCAGTCCCGATGTCTTTTCAAAATCCTTCTCGGTTTCTACTCTAGTAGGTAACTCAGTTATAGCTAGACGGGTGTACAGAGATTGCCCGATCTTGGTTCTGCATAAGGTCACCTCAGCAGATCTGATAGAGTTAGCCATGACCGATTTTGATGTTATTCTCGGCATGGATTAGTTGTATGCTTGTTATGCTTCCATTAATTCAGGACCCAATCAATAGAGTTTCGATTCTCGGGTGAGCCAAATTTAGAATAGAAGGGTCGTTTAGCTGTGCTTGTAGGTCACTTCATTTCCTACCTCAAGGCCAGGAAGATGATTTCTAAGGGTTGCATGTATCACCTAGTTAGGGTTAAGGATGTGGAGTTCGAAACCCCGACTGAGCAGTTAGTCCTATAGTATGTGAGTATCCAGAGGTCTTTCCTGATGATTTTCCAGGTATTCCTCCCAAGCAGGAGATTGATTTCGATATTGACCTCCTTCCCGGTACGCAACATATATCTGTTCCACCCTACAGGATGACTCCAACCGAGCTAAAAGAGTTGAAGGATCAGTTAATGGACTTTCTAGATAAGGGTCTCATTAGACCGAGCCAACCCCCATGGGGTGTACTGGTATTATTTGTTCAAAAGAAAGATGGTTCTCTTCGTATGTGCATTGATTATCGACATCTGAACAAAGTCACTATCAAAAATAGGTATCCCTTACCTAGGATTGATGATTTATTTGATCAACTTCAAGGTGAGAAGTATTTCCCAAAAATAGATCTCAGATCAGGGTATCATCAGCTCAGAGTTCGGGAGGGTGATTGATCTTGGGCAAAATAGCATGCCCAAGTGATGCTTTATAACTTAGTTTTGTCTTGTTTATCGACTAAATTATGTGCATTCTCATGTACTTCTATGTATATTTTAATATATTTATTAACGAACATGATTAGTTCTCGTTTTTGTAGGTTTAAAATGAATTTGAGGAACTTATCCATGAGTTAGTAAAGTGGAGGCATGGAATCGCAAGTAAAATGCGAACGTCGGCAAGGAGGATCCGCGAAACAGCCACCTGCGCGTTGGCAACGTGCCACGGCAGGCAGGATGCGTGACCAAGGGCGTGTCACGGCCCCTAACGTGATGCACAAGCATCGTGCCACGCTGCCAACGCGGCAAGGGGCTGCCTGGCATCGGTTTTATAAGTTTTCGAGTGTGCATCCGCGATGCCTCCATGTCACGGAGGCATATTGGCGCGATAACCTCTGTGACACGGAGCTATTCCATGTCGAGCATTATTTTTTACATCTCTCATTTACTATAAATAGGTCCCTAAGCTCCTAAAAACATTTTGTCACGAAATTATTCTGAAAAACTTCCAAGGAGTGAAGGGAGAAGTGGGAGAACTCACCTAGGGTTCTTAAATTTTATCTTCTCTTTTACCAATTCTTATAAGTATGTTACTTTAATTATGTTTTCTTGTAATTATACGAGCTTGAGTGGCTAGAACCCTTCCCTCTAGGGTTGAAACCACATGGTATGATTGTGAATATATGAACTTGTTTTGGTTTTAAGTTATTGATTGTTGTTTTGTCTTACATTCTTAATTATGGTTGTTTTTATGATTGATCACCATGAAAACACACACGTTACACCTAGATTAAAGCTTGAGAAAGTAAACCTAGGCAAGAACAAAGAATGTAGGGAGCGAGTTTGTATCTTACGATATAATTCGCGGTTAGGATAAGAAATTATACCTAATTTGCCTTGCTTGGTTACTAAAACGGGATGAGTTAGACACAAACTTAGAATTATCACATCACCACTCGAAGAAGTAGTTGTGAAGCTAAGTCGGTTAAATGATTAGAGGTACGAAAGTCCCTGATCAAGATCATAAACCCTGTAAACCACATCTACGTAATTGAATGCCCACGAACTAGAATGTCAAATCCCCGCTCAACGATGTAGTTGTGAGGCTAGTTTGTCGTGTTTAGAGGCTCGAAAGACCACGAACATGTAATTGTAATTATGTGAGACGACAATTGATAATTCCATACTTAAACCATTACAAAGCGTAGTATCGCATGATTATCTGGTGTAGCTCTAGTTGCTCCTTGAATGTTTTCAGAGTATTTCGATGACCACCCCTAGACTTGATTAAAATTTATCGAAAAAGTCTAAATCAACACTTCTGAAAGTTAATATCACACTTGAACTTGATAATTAGCTCAATTAGTCCAGTCTCTGTGGGTTCAACATCCAGCTCTTAAAAAGGTCCACTGTATTACTTGTAAGACCATGTACACTTGCATGTGCGCTGCTGCGCAGTCTCAACAGTGATATCTCAAAGACGACATTCAGAACATGGTATGGTCATTACGAGTTTGTAGTTATGTCTTTTGGACTAACAAATGCTCCTGCAGCTTTTATGGATCTGATTTAACCCATATTTGGTCATGTTCATGATCGTGTTCATTGATGAAATTTTGGTATACTCTCAAGCGAGGAGGAACATGCCGCTCACTTGAGAATAGTGCTCCAGACCCTAAGGGACAGCCAATTGTATGCAAAGTTCTTCAAGTGTGAGTTTTGGTTGGACTTCGTGGCATTTTTGGGCCATGTGGTGTCCAGCGAAGGCATAAAAGTAGACTCGCAGAAAATTGAGGCTGTGAAGAATTGGCCCTGACTGGTGAATCCTTCAGATATTCGGAGTTTCTTGGGCTTAGCTTGCTATTATCAAAGTTTTTTTAGGGCTTCTCAACCATTGTAGTGCCTTTGACTAATTTGACTCAAAAGAAGGTCAAGTTTCAATGGTCGGAGGCTTGTGTGAAAAGCCTCCAAGAGTTGAAGGCTCAACTTACCTCAGCACCAGTATTGACCCCACAAGAGGGTAATGATTGTTTCGTGGTGTATTGTGATGCTTCCCAATAGTTGGACTTGGTTGTGTGCTGATACAGCATGGGAGGGTG
This sequence comes from Datura wrightii, assembly GCA_035772735.1. NCBI lineage: Eukaryota > Viridiplantae > Streptophyta > Magnoliopsida > Solanales > Solanaceae > Datura > Datura wrightii. The sequence goes on from JASDFA010000016.1 coordinate 116,948,324, forward strand.
ATAGCCTATGCCTTTCGACAGCTGAAAGTGCATGAAAAGGATTATCCGACCCACGATCTTGAATTGGTTGCGGTGTGTTCGCATTGAAGATATGGAAAAATTACTTGTATGGGGTCCATGTGGATGTATTTACGGAACACAAGAGTTTGCAATATGTGTTCACACAGAATATCTAAATCTTCAGCAAAGGAGGTGGTTGGAGTTACTTAAGGATTATGACATGAGAGGCCTTTACCAACTGGGCAAGGCTAATGTTGTTGCGGTTGTGCTTAGTAGGCTCTCAATGGAGAGTGTGTCCCATGTGGGTGAGGGTAAGAAGGAATTGGTGAAAGATGTTCACCGGCATGCAAGGCTGGGAGTTAGACTGATTGATTAGATCAATGGCGTTGTTGTTGTGCATAAAAAGTCGGAATCGTCATTGGTAGTTGACATTAAATCCAGGCAAGATGAGGATCAAATATTGTCGAAGCTAAAGGAGGCAGTGCGGAATCAAAAAGTGGAGGTTTTCTCCCAAGGGGGAGATGGTGTGCTACGATACCAAGGTATTGCATGAGGCACATGGTACCATATATTCTATTCATCTAGGGTCCACGAAAATGTATCGGGATTTGCGAGAAATCTATTGGTGGGACTGTATGAAAAGGGATATTATGGAGTTCATAACAAAATGTCCAAACTGTCACCAAGTAAAGGCCGAGCATCAAAGAGCTGGAGGTGTACTTTAGGATATTTCCATTACCACTTGGAAGTGGGAAGAAATCAATATGGACTTCATTACAGGACTACCTCGCCGGCAATACGACTCCATTTGGGTTGTTGTGGACAGGTTGACCAAGGTTGCATACTTCCTATTGGTTAAGACCACAGATTCAGCAGACGATTATGCTAAGTTGTACATTCGGGAGTTTGTTCGGCTTCATGTTGTGGTCTTGTCTATTATTTCGGACCGAGGTACCCAGTTTACTTCTTAATTCTGGCGTTCGTTTAAAAAAGGGCTCGGGACTCAGGTTAAGCTATGCTTAGCTTTTCACCCTCAAACGGATGGCCAAGCAGAATGAACCATTCAGACTCTTGAGGATATGTTGAGGGCATGTGTGATGGATTTCGAAGGTAGTTGGGATGATCATTTGCCCTTGATAGAGTTTTCTTATAATAATAGTTACCACTTTAGTATCCAGATGGCATTGTTCCAGGCTCTCTAAGGGTGAAGGTGCAAATCTCCCATCGGATGGTTCGAGTTTTGTGAGGCAGCTGTGGTAGGACCAGATTCTGTTCATGAGTTGATGGTGAAGATTCAGTTTATAAGGGATCGGTTGAGAATCGCTCAGAGTCGTTAGAAATTGTATGCTGATGTGAGAATAATAGAATTGGAGTTTTATGTTGATGACTGGGTGTTTCTAAATATATCTCACATAAAGGAAGTCATACGGTGCGAAAAGAAAGGCAAACTGAGTCCCTGCTATATTGGTCCATACCGGGTTGTGAGAAGAGTTGGTAAGGTGGCGTATAAGTTGGACTTGCCTTCAGAATTGGCTTCATTTCATCTCGTGTTCCATGTATCGCTTTTGAAAAAGTGCTTGGATGATCCAGCCTTGGTGGTTCCGATAGACAGTGTTGGTGTGAAAGACAGCCTTAGTTATGAAGAAATTTCATTTGAAATCATGGATCGACAAGTTTGAAAGCTGAGGAAAAAGTAGCCTCATTAAAGGATCTATGGAGGAATCAGCATGTTTAAGGAGCAACGTAGGAGGCCAAAGCAGACATGATGGCTAGATACCCACATTTGTTCCCTACCAGCTCAGTTTCAGTTTGAGGTATCAAAATTTTGCCCTAAACCTCTATTCGGTTTTTCATGTTCTATTCACGCGAAGAAGTTTTTTTTGTTATATGATATATGTATGTGATGTCTAAACTCTGACCAACTATGTGGTTCTCTTCAAGGGTAGTCGTTCCGTCTATTTTTGACCATAAAATCAATGATTAGCATATCTATATATATGGTGATTGTTTGTTTTCTGGGTTTTCTTCTTGTTTTTAACATTCGAGGATGAATGTTCGCAAGGGGGAGATATTGTTATACCTTGAGAATTCAAGAGTTGGACCTGGAAGGGAATCAGGAGAAAAACTGGAAAATGCTGCAGCAGTTGCAGAACGAGTCACTTAACGACTCGTGGCGAGGCCAAATAAGTCGTCAAGTGACTCATGGGGAAAACTGGGGATGATGAAGGACTCTAGGTCCTCACTAGTGAAGTAACGACTCGTGGTCAGACACCATGAGTCGTCTTGTCAGTTGTGGGGTGGTCCTAGAGAAAGATAGTGAAGCTTATCCAGTGTACCTGATAGATGGTACCTAATGAGTCGTCCTCAGTCCTAACGACCCGTTAGGAGGGCCGTCACCATGCCAGTTGAGTATTCATGAATGATGAGACAGTGTACTTGACAGGTAAACCAACGGATTGTGTTCCCTAGTAATGAGTTGTAAGGTCATCCGTTAGGACCCCCTGACAATATTTTCAGCGATTTCAGTAAGGGCTTTTCCATAATTCCTAAGTTCTAAGGGCCTATACTACGTCATTTTAAGCTCTTAATAGAGGGTTTTAAGTAGAGAAAGACCCATATAGGCCATTTTCTTCATGCAAGCAAGGTTGAATTCTTGAGGGGAGGAAATTGAGGAGAATTTCAAGGTTTTCAATGGAAATCTCAACTGGGAAATTAGGAAAAGTTAGGATTCTTCATTCCCAGGTATTTAAGGCTATGAATGGGTGGTTTCTTCCACACCTATGCGCATTCCCTATAAATTTGTGATTTTTTTGTGATGATCAAGTATGGGTCTTCACTTAATTGCATGACTCTGTTATACCCTGTAAGTTTTTAACGTTTAATCGGCCTATTCATATGTTGGTTATGTGTTTTAGAGTGCCATACGTACGAGGAAAGGGCTCGGGGAAAGGCTGAATGAGTGCAAAGTCGGGATTTCGGGGGAGGAGGGTGAACCAAGCTGCCCTGAAGGGCAAAGTGGCACGGAGCTGCTCCTCCGCGTTAGCCAACATGGCACGAAGCATAATCAACGCGTGTGGCAGCATGCCATGTTGCCTTATCTTCTGCCTCAAGTATATAAGGGTCTCACACTTAGAAGTTAGAGTATAATTCATAGATTACGACCAGAACAGAGGGAGAACGAAGGAAAACAAATAATTTTCATCCGATTATGCCGCTAAATGCTGTCCAAACCCGAATTAACTTCGGATATGGAAATATAAGGCTACAGGGAGTGTTTCCATGGAGTTAGTTTCGTGAAATTCTCCCAGCGAATCTTCGTCCCGCCGAGCCAAAGTTGTTGGAATTGCTCCAATCTAGTGTCAATACGATCCCAGTCTTAAAGTAAGCATTTCTCCCTTCTAGACTTTCGAGAAATGACGAGGTTTCGACCGTGTTCCGTAAAGTTGGAATATAGTTAATATTTATATATAAAGTTTTCCTTTTTGACGAATTTAGTGTTAAAACTAGTCCTATCTTTCCAGTAACATGATTTCAATTGGGAAGAGCTATTGAATACTAATTGAAACTCGCCAGTTAATCAGTAAATAACGAACAAGGTATGTTAAGGCATTTTCTTTCGGGAAGTTAGTTTCTTTAGCATAGTAGTCTAGGATGAATCGCAGTAAAGCATGTCAGGAGTATGTTATCATGTTTAGTTGTTGTTCTCAGTTGAGACTCATAAATTGTATTGTTTTGGGCTGGATTATACCTGTATAGCTTCCGTTATCACCCAGGGTCAATAGCTGTATCGCCGCCCACTAGGGGCGAGGATACATCTCTCTATGAAGTGGCATGCCATCTGCAAGGGACGAAGATGGGGATCCAGATCCTTATACTGCCGTGGTTGGCCTTATACACACCCCTGCCGAGCATTTACTCCCAGGGTGTAGATATTAGGAGTCCTTCGGACTCAGACACAATTACAATCAGGGGCCGAGCGGGCCCAGTTGCAGACTTAGGGGATCGACAAGATGCTTATAGCTGATAGTTGGCTCAGTATGACTTGGATAGGGGTATATAGATTGAGTGTACTCACTAGGTCTAATGGGGGCCCAGGTGGGTTATTCTGTACTGATTGTACCTTCAGGCTTATGGGTGCCAGGTAAGGTTTATGTTTGCTTTAGTTACTGATAGTTAGACAGTAAGACGCCTCATTTGTCAAGTATGACCCCTACCTTCCTTATTACATTTGTGTTTAGCCCTGATTTCACTACTTCAGTCATCTTCAGTCCGTTTTCTTTACTTCCGTTATTGTCAGTTCTATTCCCTTACTTTCAGTTATTTAAAGTTACTGCTTTACATACTCAGTACCTGTGGTATTGATGCCCTCTTCTGGGGCACTGCAGTACTTGCTTGTAGGTGCAGATAGACGAGGAGCAGGACCCTCGTAGTTCCAGTCAGCCGTACAGAGCCATCAGCTCCTTTCTTCTAGAGCTTGTGTGATAGAGGTTTACTTCTTTTATTTGTATAGTATGGGTAGGTTGGGCCTTTATCCCGACCATCTTATTACTCCTAGAGGCTTGTAGATTGCATTACTTCCCTGTGGTTAGATGATATCGGTCGTGTGGGGCCCATATGTGTTTCAGACTATGTGTGTTGGCCGTGTGGGGCCTTGTTTAGCTGTTGATTGGTGGCCTTGTCGGTCATAGTTAAGTTTAGCATCTGATTTTACTTTCCAGTGAAAACTAGATATCAGGGTCGCCTTTTCGGCCCACATAGGACTCCCTATGTATGTTTGTCTCTGGTTAGATGTTTATTTTCACAGGTGGCTATAGGCCTTGTCGGTCGGGGTTTGTATTTACAGCCGCTATATACCCTGTTGTTTTCTTAATTCAAGAGTTAGAGTCAGCCCTGCACCAGAGGTGCTTAGGCTTAATCAACTCAGTAGTTTAGGTCCTAGTAGGGCACCAGGTGCCAGTCATGTCTCCCAAGGTGGGGCTTGACAGACTCATACATTTCTACTCATGGGTATAGTTAAATTGAGTTGATATTGGTGATTTACTAAGCTTGGACAGATTCTATCTTAGTTTCTTTTATAAAAATTGTTTTCTAAAATTGAAACTAAAATGTCCATGTGTAGGTAGTTTATAATAGAATGTGATGATGATGGAGTAGATGAAGAAAAACATGTTTCCAACCTTACCCATGATCTTGATAATGTTTTCAAAGAGGATTAAATAGACCCAAGTATGATGAATCTTTGGGTAGTACCCAGTGTTGAGTATGAATTGATAGTTTTCGTGAATTGACTTTATTACTTCGTTTTGGAGTGAAATCTCCCAAATTACAATGTCTTCAAATAAATTGTATGAGTTCAAGCATGATAAGGTTTTGGACAAGGCCCTCATGTTGATGATGATGAAGTGATATTTCTAAGTAGGCTTACCACATGATTTTGGAGTAAAGTGTCCCATTATTGTTTGAGCTTGTGGTATGTATTGAATTAAAGCTTCTCATATGCACGAATTCATAATTAAGATGTATGTTGGCATTAAGCTTCATTTCACATGATGTTGAGTCTAAGCATGATTTCATTCTAAGCTTTGTCGAGACGACATTGTTGAGCTTCATATTGATATGATGTCTAGTGTTTGCATGATTTCATAATGAGCTTTGTCAATAGACAATGTTGAGCTTTGTTTCATACGATGTTGAGTGTATGCATGGTTTCATGTTGAGCTTCGTCACTAGACGATATTGAGCTTCGTAATTATATGATATAGAGCATTGCATGTTTTGGGAGAAGAGTCTAGCACCGAACGGGCTAAGGGTCGATAACCCTACGCCCCAGAACTACTCGCCAATGTAGGTTGATTTTACTGTTATTGGGACCTCCCTTGTGAGCTATCCCTGGCCTGATTGGCCCTTTCAGCTTGATATCGATATCATGGTAGTATCTCTAACCTTGGCAAGGTTTTGGATAGCTCTACCCACTTGTGTGTAATAGTCGGGACCATGTAAGCTTTATCATGGTATGTTGGTAAAGTGACGAGTCTCCCACTGTCTATATCATTTGAATTTGCATATCCGTTACTCATGATTATTACTCATGCATGCACACTTAAAAGGCAAGGTTTGACTCATTGTTCAGCTTTTGATATAAATTTTATGATTTAGCTTTGAGTCATTCGATTTAGTTATGATGTTCTAAAGCAATGCATGACTACGTATAAATAATAATGATTTCATCATGAATGCTTGTGATCTTTTCTTATCCTTAAAGGCTATCATATATGTTTGACTTGTTTTGAAAAACTATTATTGCTCTAGCGGTTTTACTTACCTAGCATACTCGGTACATTCCACATACTGAAGATATATATTCATGTTGCATCATTTCATGATGCAGGATCTGGCTCTTAGGTTCAGCCCCATTCATAGCTGCTTATTAGAGCTAGCACCTGCTCGTTTTGGTGAGTCCTCATCTTCCGAGGACTAGACTTTTGGTTATCTTGAACGTGTTTCTAGTTTTAGTATTTCTCAGCTAGTTGGGGGTGTTGTCCCATCAGCTCGTCTAGATTTGAGGCTTATTAGACATAGATGGATTCAGCTTCAGATGTTCATTCTATTGCTATGTTAAGTTAGACTTCCGCTGAGTTTATATTTATGTTTCCTTCATGTTTATTGAATGAGTTTGTGAATGCTTATGCCATGGATTTACTTGGGGTGTCTCGTGGTCCCTTGTCCTGTGTCTACGATTCGGGTCTTCACTCAGGTCGTGACAGTGAGCCCTTGTGGACACTAGAGCTAGATTGCTTATTCTTTAGATCCCTTCCTACGAATGTATGGTATGACTCGTACCATGATTGTACGAGTTGTTACATGCACTCATAATTTCCAAGACACATTGGTTATTCTCTATACCTCTTACCACATATAACCACCAGAACACATACAAATTTACCACGAGCCATACCATGGCTCATGGTTACTGGAAAACTTCTGGACATTCTCTGAATCTCTTGGTATGACCACCTATTATGGACTGTACCTACATACCATGGCTCGTGGTACGGTCCGTTCTGAGGCAAAAGTTCAAATTTTCTACATGTTTCAACTCCAAGTGTAGGGTGTAATCTTAGGTACTTTTGGGTGTTACATACCCATACTAATCTCCCGAGGGAAAAACATCATTTCAAACTAACCCATCCATTTATTCATTCATTTTTCTTAAAATAAAACAACTATTAATAAAATAAGTAAATTGAAATTTAAAAATCAGCAGCTACGCGGAAGTTATGTGTTACAATCCCCAAAATCCAAAAGTCATTGTACAAGGCTCTAGCTAAGATGTTTAAGAATAAATAAATTAAAACGCAAATTAGTTTCTGAATGAATATACACCATCAAGAAGATCTGCAACAGCTTGAAAAAAGTCAGCTCAACTTTAAATCAGTCAGTAATAGCTTTAAAGATGAATTCTCGAAGAACTTCTTGGCTCATAGTTTTTACATGGTAAAAAGAAGTGTAGGAGTAACATCAGTAGAAACACTATGTACTGGTAGGAATAATAGGTCAACCTTGAATAATAACGATTATATAATAATGTAACCATTCACTCAATCATTATAGGATCTTGGAACAACGTGCGTAAGAATTAAATTTTTTATTGAAATAATTTTGTTCTTGTAATAAAAAGGTTTCAGAAAGGTTACATTAAATGGATAGGGTTAAGAATTTAAGTGGGTCCAGACAGGAAAACCTCTATAGCAGACAATCAGTCGTCACATTGGGGCTGCTGTAATGAAGTAGCCATCACTGCAACAGATGACGCAGACCAAAACTCCATGTTTTAGTCCATTTTAAGACCCAGTTCCTATTCTAACAAGTATTATTTATTAAAATCATCCTGGGGTAAAAGGTGGGAGATTCTAACCATGAAAAGAAAAGGGTGGACCTAAAATAACAAGACTCCACCATCCTCCTTGATTACTTTCTTTAAGAACAAAACTCCATCGATGTTTATGCAGTAGCTTGGCACCAAGGTAGGTTATGGATTATCTTGAGTTACACATTGATTAGATATTTTTATACGTTTCTAAAATTGATAAACATACAAGTATATTATTATGCATATACAAAACCATAAACTAAATAAAGACTAATATTGAAAGAGTGGGTCCTCAGAAGATAACATAATTGTAGAAGCAACTTAATTATATTAATAATTCAAAGAGATTGAGGTGGTAAGATACATTGGGCATCTTAAAGCCGGGAGAGATGGTCTTGAGGATCTTCTTCACCCCCATCCATATGTGGACGAACATCTTATCCTGAGAGTTTTGCTTTTTCTTATCCATCTCCAGATCCTCCCAAAGCTCTACATGGGCCTAGGCTAGGGATGCAATAGCCCCCTATAATCCCTCAGGATCCACAATAGCTGATCTAGAGGACATGCCACCTTGGGGAGGTCTAGGTAACCACCCAATAGTTCTTTCATGGCAACCATCTCCACCTCTATCCACTCAAAGGGGCTAGAAGGTCCAGTAGGACCGACCCCACTAACATCTTGGTTGTCGTTGCCCTCATTATATCAGTCCACCTCTCTCTTCTTCCTAAACCTCCCAGGAATACCCTTCACCCTTAGAGGATCGAAAGGCACATCACACTCGATCATGTCATCTCCCTTCTCCTTGGGCACTCCCACCCACTCACACAAAATAGTAATAAGGGAGGGAAACGACATACTTGACACACTCTTTACCGAAAAATACCTCCACTCCTCCACAATTTGTGCCCCCTCATTTACTGGCACCTGATTCAACATACAGGTCACCACCAAGTCTTGGTGGCAGGTCACACAATTGATGTTGGTGGAGGGCTGGATTCGTCGGGACATGAGGTTCAGCCACCTCTGAGCCTTCACTATGAAGTAAGTACCCCTAATGCTGGTATGGTTGATGCCCTAATTAGTGGAGGCCCTCTTGTACTCTACCACCAATATATTCATGAGTTATAGCCCATTGTCGTCACTCCTTATCTTAGAACACATCCTCTAGGGATTGGGTAACCCCAGGACCTCATTGATGGAGGCAGCGCTAATGTTGAAGGTCAATCCCAAACATAAATAACCAGGTCCGCGAGGGAGAAACTCACCGTGAGGAGGTAAGCATAGAGTTCCCTCACCCACTACTCCTTCGTTGAACAGGGTTGTGCAATTAGTGGGCCCTATCCCATCTCCTAGAGCTGAGCATAAAATTATAGCACTTTCTCTGCCACATTCGCCATAATAAAACCCCGCTCATGAACAAACCCTTTTATCTTTTACTCAGACATGTAGAACCGCTGCAACAGACAATCGCTTGCTATAGTGAGACCGCTGCAGTGAAGAAGCCATCTTCTCAGCAGATGACGCGGAGCAGAACACCATATTTTAGTATATTGTCAGACACAATTCCTATTCTAACAAGGATTAATTATTAATAACATCTTGGGGTAAACTTTGGCACATTATTACCAAGAAAAAAAGAGGGTGACCCTAAATTAAAAATACTTCTCCATCCTCCCAATCGACTTTCTTCAAGAATGAAACTCATGAATGTCTAAACAGCAGCTTGGCTCCCAAGAAGGTTATAACTTACCTTGAGTTAGACTTCGATTAGCAATGCTATATGTATTTAGAATTGATAGGGATGATGATGCGCCCCCAAGTAAAATCACTTTAAATACATAAATCATAATTGGTTTAATAACTTATGATATATGTATATAGGAGTACTAAAGGAGTAAATTTCTTATAGTTCAATGATTAGAATGATGGGATTGATAAAGAATTGAGATTATTGTTGTATATACTTTTTTGTGATGATAATTATCATGACTTCGCACTGCTATGTGAGTTAATGTTGGGCAATTTGTAATGTTGTCAATATAACTGATAAGTTGTTTCATGTGATAATTGATTTGAGAACATATTAGTATATATTAGTAATGCTTGACTGATACACCATTATCTTGAGATGAGAGGCTCATGTCTAAGGGGGGCATTCAAATGAATAACTATAAGTGTAATACCTCAGAAGTGCGTAAGACAAGACTCGAGATTTGGGAATGTGATCAGTAGAAAATGATTGAAAAATGACTCAGAAAAACTTAGGGTATGATTCGTGGCAATGATAGATGAATCGGAGGAAGATTCGTGAAGAAGACTTGGAGTATATGGTCCAGACCATGAGTCATGGCATGTGGTATGGCTCGTGGTCGGGCTCGTGGGAAGGATTTTGGGACGACTGACTATGGAAGACATGAGTCGTGGTAGACTCATTGCGAGAGATGACGAGTTGTGAGAAGGGTCGTAAATTCGGGAAAATTCTGTGTAAGGAAGAGAAGTCATGGGTGATTTTATGACCCGTGGTAGGAAACCACGAGTCGTGGGTTGTAATCGTAGAAGGGATGAGGCAATGTTGGAGATGGATGACTCCAATGACTCGTGGGATGATTGCTTGAGTCATTGTGTGAACTGTGGAGAAATTATAGGTAAGATTGGAGAGCAAGGCAAAGAACCAATGGATCTCACCACGAGTCGTTGGATCAGAGCATGACTTACCCCTGACAGTGTGTTTTTCCTGCGAAGTTAGCAAGGGTAAATTAGTAATTCCTAAGATCTTAGGTCCTAAACTATGTCATTTAAAGCTCAGTTAGGAGGCTTTTAAGAGTACTTAACCTATCATAAGACTTTTCATTCCATGTATGCAAATTTAGAGTATTCCATAGGAGATAAAACTTGAGAATTCCCCCAAATTTTTGTCCAATTCCTATGGGCTTTAAAGGGAGAATACAAGACCAGATTACCTAGGTATGTAGGGTACTTAATGAGAGTTCCTTTTCACTCGCATTCCTCAATTTTCCTCTATGTTCATGAATTCAATTATTAAAGTAAATTGATGATCCTATGGGGCTTTAAGCCCAAACTTATGGAATTATCTTTGATTTTGTTATGGGTCAATTCTATTCATGTTATAAATGTGCTTTAAGATCTATGGAAGATTTTATATTTAAATGGATTATTTATTTTATGGTTTCAAATCTCAATCAATCCATGCCCAATCATGCAAGGTTTCATGAAAAGTCAAGTTATGATTCTATTATGATTTTTATCTTACTAAGCTTAAATTATGATTTATGATTCATGTTATGGTTTATCTTCAAGTAATCTTCATGAATTTATGAATATCAAGTATATGAATTTTCACAAGTATACATGGTCTTCATGATGTATGAATTTATGACTTTTGGCTGACTCAGGGGCCCTTTTTCTTGGCTAATCATGTATTTCAAGTATGATCAAGTATGTTATGATTTAATTGGCTATGAACTTCATGAATGATTTCATGATTATGATATGAGCCTCATGTGCATATTTTTGGGAATAGTGTCTAGCACTGAGTAGACCCAACATTCAGGAAAACCCCATGATCTTAGTACTACGTGCCACTGTAGGTATATATATAAATGTTTTTTAGATCCCTTGTGATATCACATCATGCACGTACCTTGTCTGGAGAGCGTCGGATAACTCTGCCCACTTGAGTGAACAGTTGGGGCATCATGTAAGCTCTATCATGATGGTTTCAGTTATGATGAGTTCTCCCATTGTTCCTCATGATATAAGCTCAAGTTATGTTTTTATAAGGTAGATTTTATGACTATGATTATGACTAGATTGTTAATGGTTTGAAAACCTTGAGCCCTCATGTTTGAATTATGATATTTACTACATTTTCATGCTTTCCTACTATTCTAGACTCTTATATATTTTTAACTGTCGATTTTACTTACCTTGCATACTCAGTAAATTCCAAGTACTGACCGCATACTTTATGTTGCATCGTTTCATGATATTGGTCTGAGGATCAGTCTCAGCCGCATCATTAGTCATATTTCCCTCTCAGACTTGTTTTAGTCAACATTGGTGAGTCCTCCTTCTTTGAGGACATTTAGCTATCCATTTTTATGTTATTTTAGTTACATACTTTTGTTGAACTAGTTGGGGGTGCTATCCCATCAGCTCATCAGTTATTTTAGAGGCTTTTCAGAGAATATGTAGAAAATCATCTTGTTAGTGTTGATTCTGTATTAGATTGATATGTATGCAGACTTCCATTTGAGCATGTTTTATTTTATCACTTTTTTCTTGTTGTATGATCTTAGCAATTATGTTCATGCTATGAGTCGACTTGGAGCCTCTCGAGGTTCATTGTCCCGTGTATCTATTCGAAGCTATATTTGGGTCGTGACAAACTTGGTATTAGAGCATTAGGTTTTGATGCATATGTTAAGTAGAGTATTTTTCATGGGTGTTAAGCGCGCCACACTTATGAAGAAGAAGCTACGAAATGTTTTAGGAAACATCCCTTCTTCCTTGATCTATGTCATGCGATGAAATGTCTCTCTATCCTTCTAACTCATGCTATATGTATTTTTAGAATCATGCCTCCTCGCCGAGTTAATAGAAGAAGATATGGAAATGGAAATGGCCATGAGAATGTCAATAGGGATGGGCACCAGTAGGCCCCACCAGCCCCCGAAGATAATGTGCCTAATCAGGTTGCCCATGCAGAGTTTAGGGTAGCCATCTGATGTTGGCATAGGCATTGACCGCCCAGGTCCACTAATAGACGTTAGTGCATTTTCCCTTAAAGGGAATGCGACAACGGCAAGAGTTAGAGACTTTCTTAGGATGAACCCTCTAGAGTTCCTCGAATCGATGGTGGACGAGGATCAAAACGAGTTTATTGATAAGATCCAGAAGATCACCCAAATCATGGGGGAGACAGGGCAGGATTGCACAGATCTAGCCTTTTATCAGTTGAAAGGGGTTTCCCATATCAGGTTCAGACAGTGAAAGGATAGTAGAGTAGTTGGAGCAGTTCCCATTGGTTGGGATGAATTCCTTACCGCATTCCTAGATCGGTTCTTTCCCCGTAAAATGAGGGAGATTAAGGAAGTTGAGTTTGTGAACCTGAGGCAGAATAATATGAAATCTAGGAGTATGCTTTAGAGTTCACCTGCTTGTCCAAATATGCACTAGAGATGGTGGTTGATTAGAGAGCTCGGGTGAGCAAGTTTGCGCATGGAGTAGCGGACTACCTGGTAAAGAATTGTAGGACCACTATGCTTCTTCAGGACATCGACTTTCCCTCGATTGGTTTTGTATTCCCAGTAGACGGAGGTAGCATATTTTAGGGAGAGAGAGCCCAAGATGGTCAGGATAGATAGTTTTGGGTTCTCCTAGATGAGGTTGGGAGGCAGACATCGTCAGCAGTCCCATCAGAGGTCATTAGCTCCAGCGCCATTATCGGCCAGTGCTTCATCTAAACCACAAGGTGATCAAAGGAGCAGAGCATCAGGTTCGAGAAGATAAAGGAGCATGCATGTAGAGCATACCATTCCTGTCTGTACAAAGTGTGGCAAGAATCATATAAGGGAGTTCTTGATTGGATCATATATCTATTTTGGGTGTGGTAAACCCGAGCACAGGCGCTGGGAGTGTCCGTTGGCTAGGCAAGGTGATGGTAGAGGCCATACTCGGACTACCAGTTCAGGAGCACCACCAGCATGCCCAGCCCAGTAGGGTGTATCCACCAGTGCAGGTGGTGGTCACCGCCAGAATATGTTTTATGCCCTCGCATCTCGTCAGGAGAAAGAGACTTCACCAAATAGGTCACTAGTATGTTACGAGTATTCCACTTTGATGTATATGCATGTTAGACCCAAGGGATATTTTTTATCTTTTGTGACTCCCTATGTTGCTAGTACTTTTTGAGTCAGTCCCGAAATCCTATAAGAACACTTCTAAGTCTCTACTCCAATTGGTGATTAAGTTATAGCTCAACGGGTATACAAAAATGGCCCTATCTCAGTTCTTCAGAAAGTCACCTCAGCAGATTTAGTAAGCTATCCATGAAAGATTTTGATGTTATCTTTGGCATAGATTGGCTACATGCATGTTATGCCTCAGTGAGTTGTAGAACCCATGCGGTAGAGTTTCATTTTCCGGGTAAGCAAGTCCTAGAATGGAATGGTAGTTCAGCTGTGCCTATAGGTCTTTTTATTTCCTACCTTAAGGCCAGAAAGATGGTCTCTAAAGGATGCGTGTACCATCTAGTTAGGATTAAGGATGCTACGTCTGAAACTCTGACTATCCAGTTAGTTTTGGTAGTGTGCGAATATCTAAAAGTGTATCCAAATGATCTACCGGGAATTCCTCCCCAGCGGGTGATTGATTTTGGTATTGAACTTCTTCCCGATATGCATCCTATATCTTTTCCTCCTTACAAAAATATCTCCACCTGAGCTAAGGGAGTGGAAGGAGCAATTGGAGGATCTTTTAGCCAAGGGTTTCATCAGACCTAGAAAATCCCCGTGGGGTGCACCAGTAATCTTTGTCCGAAAGAAGGATGGTTCCTTATAGATGTGCATTGACTATCGGTAGTTGAACAATGTCATAGTGAAGAACAGGTATCCCCTCCCTAGAATTGATGACTTCTTTTACCAATGTCAGGGTGCCAAGTGTTTTTCAAAGATAGATCTTTGATCCGAATATCATCAGCTCAAAGTTAGAGAGAGCGACATCCCAAAGATAGCCTTCAGGACTCAGTATGGTAACTATGAGTTTGTAGTTATGTCTTTTGGATTAACGAATGCTCATGCAGCTTTAATGGATTTGATGAACATGGTGTTCAAGCCGTATTTGGACATGTTCGTGATTGTGTTTATAGATGACATCCTCATATACTCTCGGAGCGAGAGCATGCCGCTCATTTGAGGGTGGTGCTACAGACTTTTAAGAATCACTAGTTGTATGCTAAATTCAGCACGTGTGAGTTTAGGTTAATCTCAATATCATTTTGTGGTCATGTGGTGTCAAGTAAAGGTGCACTGGTGGAATCTCAAAAGATAGAAGTTGTGAAGAATTGGCCTAGAACAGTAAGTCCTTCGGATATCAGGAGTTTCTTGGTCTTAGCTGGTTGCTACAGGAGGTTTGTGGAAGGATTTTCGTCCATTGCAGCACCATTGACTAAGTTGACCTAGAAGAAAGTAAAGTTTCAATGGTTGGAGGCCTGTGAGAAGAGCTTGCAAGAGTTGAAGACTCTACTCACCTCAGCACCAATGTTGACTATACCTGAGGCTATCGATGGGTTTGTGGTTTATTGTGATGCCTTAAGGATCTTCCCTTGGTTGTGTATTAATGTAGCACATTAAGGTAATAACCTATGCTTTCAGGCATCATAAAGTCCACGAGAAGAACTATCTAACTCATGACCTCGAGTTGGCGGAGGTAGTGTTTGCCTTGAAGATTTGGATAAACTATCTATATATGCTCCATGTGGATATGTTTACGGACCATAAAAGCCAGCAGTACGTGTTTACCCTGAAGGATCTAGATCTTCGTC
Organism: Datura wrightii; assembly: GCA_035772735.1. Taxonomy (NCBI): domain Eukaryota; kingdom Viridiplantae; phylum Streptophyta; class Magnoliopsida; order Solanales; family Solanaceae; genus Datura; species Datura wrightii. The sequence goes on from JASDFA010000016.1 coordinate 116,963,758, forward strand.
AAAGAAGGTTGTTAGAGATTCTTACAAATTACGATATGAGTGTCCTTTATCATCCAGGCAAGGCTAATATAGTGGTAGACGCTCTTAGTAGGCTTTCTATGGTGAGTGTGTCCCATGTAGATGAGGAGAGGAAAGAGTTAATGAAGAATGTGCATCATCTTGCACGACTAGGAGTTCATCTTGTTGACTCAACAAATGGTGGTGTCATCATTAAGAATGGATCAGAATCTACCATGGTGACTGAAGTCAAGGCTAGGAAAGAGGAGTTCCTATTTTGGTGAAGCTGAAGAAAGCGGTTCAGAATTAGAAAGTTGAGGTTTTCTCTCAAGGGGGAGATGGTGTACTTCGATATCAAGGTCGGTTGTGTGTTTCGTGTGTTGATGATTTGAGAGATTGAATATTGCATACGGCTCATGGTTCCAGATATTCTATACATCCATGACCAATCAAGATGTACCATGAGCTACGGGAAGTCTTTTGGTGGAAAGGAATGAAGAAGGACATAATAGAGTTTTTGGCAAGTTTCCGAATCATCAACAAGTGAAAGTTGAGCATCAGAGACCTGGATGTGTGCTTCAATACATTAGCATCCCAACTTGGAAGTTGGAGGAAATAATTACGGACTTGATTACATGATTGGCTCGTACTCGTTGACAGTATGATTCTATTTGAGTTATTGTAGACAAGTTAACTAATGTAGCTCATTTTCTACTGGTCAAGACTACCAACTCACTAGAGGATTATGCTAAATTGTATATTCGGGAACTAGTTAGGTTTCATGGAGTGCCGTTGTCCATCATATCAGATATAGGTCCTCAGTTTACCTGCCAGTTTTGGAGATCATTTAAGAAGGGGCTCGGTACTCAGGTCAAGCTTAGTATAGCTTTTCACCCACAAACAGACGGTCAGGCTTAATGAACCATTTAGAATCTTGAGGATATGTTGAGAGTGTATGTGATTTATTTCAAGGGTAGTTGGGATGATCATCTACCTCTCATCAAATTTGCATATAATAATAGTTACCATTCCAGCAATTAAATGTCTCCGTTTGAGGCTCTTTATGGGAGGAGGTGTAGATCGCCTATTTGTTGGTTTGAAGTCGGTGAAGCTACTTTGATAGGACCAGATTCAGTTCATGAGGCTATGGAGAAAGTTCAGCTTATGCGGGAAAGGTTGAAAACTTCTCAAATTCGGCAAAAGTCCTATGTGGATGTGTGAAGGTGAGAACTTGAGTTCGAAGTTGATGATTGGGTATTTTTCAAGATGTCTCCCATGAAGAGAGTGATGAGGTTCACAATGAAAGGGAAACATATTCCTTGGTATGTTGGACCGTACAGGATTGTGAGACGTGTTGACATGGTGCCTTACGAGCTAGAGTTGCGCTCCGAATTGGCTTCAGTACATCCTGTTTTCCATGTGTCACTTTTAAAGAAGTGCATGGGTGATCCGTCTTTGTTTGTTCCATTGGAGAGTGTAGGTGTGAAGGATAGCCTTAGCTACGAAGAGGTTCCGATTGAAATACTTGATCGTTAGGTCCAGAAGCTAAGAAACAAAGAAGTAGCTTTAGTAAAGGTTTTTTGGAGAAATGAGCATGTTGAGGGAGCTACATGGGAAGCCGAAGTAGATATGATGGCAAAATACCTGCATCTATTCCCTTCCGATTTAGTTCCAGCTTGAGGTATTAGTTTCCTCCTTAGTACTCTATTATGTTTCATGTTTAGTCCATGTGTTCCAGTTTCTTTCATGCTAGTGCATGTATGTTTGATTCATGAATTCAGTTCAAACATGTATCTTAGCCTGGAGTCAGTCACTCCGTCAGCTTTAAGATTTAGATGTTCAGTATTTGGAATGACAGGTTTCCCTCAGTGATTCAGTATGTTTACCCCTCATGTGAGGATGAATGTTTCAAAGGGGGGATATTTTAATACTCCGGAAGTGCCTAAGACTAGACTTGGGATTTGGGAATGTGATCAGCAGAAAATGATTGAAAAATGACTCAGAACGACTTAGGGTATGAGTCATGGGAAGGAAGATGAATCATAGGAAGAGTCATGAAGAAGACCAAGAATCTATGGTCCAGACCATGAGTCACACCACAAGTTGTGGTATGTGGGTACGACTCATCGTCGGGATTGTAGGGTGGATTTTGGGACGACTGACTATGGAAGACATGAGTCGTGGTAGACTCATTGTGAGAGACGATTGATCTTGCGCATAATTGCATGCCCAAGTGATACTTTATTACCTAATTTGGACTTGTTTATCTACTTTTATGTGTACATTCTCATGTGGTTTTTATGTAAATGTGGATTTATACTAACCAACATGATTAGTTATTGTTTTTGCAGTTAGAGTGAATTTTGGAATCTAATCTACAAGTTGGTGAAGTGGAGGAATGGACTCGCAAGCAAAACTCAGAAGTCGGCAAGAAAATGCTAAAACTTGATGCTCTGCGATAGAGGTCGTGTCACGCTACCATCGCGGAGGCATTCTGCCTATAGTGGAATTTGAGTTGAATTCCAGTGACGGTGTGCAATGGAACCTTGTCACGGAGCCTATGCTCCACATTCACTTTAGTGAAATGATGGGAAGACTTAGCTGCACACCTAGATTCCAGTGAAGGTGCGCGACAGGTCTGTGGCAGGGAGCTGAGGCTCCGCGGTACCCTCCGTGCCACACTGAGGATAATAATCCGGCATCTAAGTTCAAGTGAAGCTCCGCGACAGGGCCGTGGCATGGAGATGATGCTTCGGGATACCCTCCGTGCCACGTTGCCAGTTTATTCCGGGAAATTTCTCACTTGTATAAATGGCACACTTAGGTTTTATTTTAAGATATCTGACATTGCAACCTAGAACGTGGGTATCAAGAAGTTGAGCTGAAGAAGTTCTTGGGTTAATTTTCTTCCTTTTTCTCTTAAATTTCAATTGCTTGTATGATTTCTACTTGTTTGAAGATGTTTAATCATCGAATGGGTGGCTAATTCACCTTTTGCTGAGGTTGAGGATGATTGCAGTAGTATGTAATTGATGTGATTTCATTTTTTATCTTCTCTACACTGGTTGTTCTACTAATTCTTGTTTTCACTATATTAATGCTTGGCCATTGTTAATGTATATCCTAGAATTCCAGTTTTATTTCCAAAAGGAAGATTAATTGGATAGATGTGAATTTGTAGGATATGTTCTTGTCTTGGTTGAGAAATTAAGAGAAGATTAACGTTAAGAATAGAAATATATCTGTAACGTCATATTTGGTCATCTATGGAATTTGTTGTGTATTGCTAGAATATGAGGTTTTTGCATCACAGAAATGTGTAATGTAAGTCTCATGATTCTTTAATTGGAGAGGAGTTCGAAATATCCAATCAATGGGTTAATAATTCCTGACTAACAACCGAAGAGAAGTGTTGACTGAAATTTAATCAATAAATTACATATCTGCATGTTTTGCCTTAATCTCATCTTGTTCGTGCTATTTCTCAGATTATAATTTACAATCTTTTTACTTAAAGTTACATTAACTAGTATTCTTGAAAAATCACCATTTGTTCTGTTTGTCTTCTTATATAAAGAAGTGCGTATATTAAACACTTAAAGAAAAATTACTGCCACATTACAGTCCCTGTGGGTTCGATACCTGGCTTGAAATAAAGTCACATTATTACTTGTATGACCACATGCACTTACGTGTAATTGGGAGTGAACAAGTTTTTGGCGCCGTTGCCGGGGACTAGCAATTGGTGACTTAAATTTTCTTAGTGTTAGTTTACACGTTCGATACAAGTGTTGACAACTTGATCTTAGCATTTCTCTTGTAGGTACTAAGTTGTTTCTGAAAGCTGGCAAGAGATAAGGAGTTAGTGGATTCGTTTTTAGAGCCGAAGAGACAATTTCATCTACAGAAGAGGGAAGCTCTAGAGAAGAAGTTGCAGTTATTAAGGAGAGCAATTCTGGAGCAACAACAACAACCACCAATTAGAAGGACAGTTTTAGTGCCCGAAGAGATGTTAGCTAGACCGGTCCGCGAGGTGGCAATCCCATATGAGAACAATGTAACATCCAGCATTCGCAGGCCGGAACCAGGAGGGAGATTTGAATTGAAGCAGAATATGGTGCAGTTATTGCACACCAGCAGGAAATTTGTAGGTCTCCCTCACGAAGATCCACAGCAACATCTCCAAAACTTCTTGGAGATAAGTGACACATATATACCTGCTGGAGTATCATCTGATTATGTGAGGCTTACACTATTCCCGTTTTCACTGCTGGGGGAAGCCAAGAGGTGGTTAAAGGCTGAACCGCCAAATTCTATTACTACTTGGGATGACCTAGCGAGGAAGTTTTTGATACGATTCTTTCCATCAGGGAAGACAGCCAGGCTTAGAAGTCAGATTCTAAGTTTCAAACAGAGAGAGGGTGAGAATTTGTATCAGGCTTGGGAGAGGTTCAATTCAATGCTAAGAGATTGTCCTCACCATCACCAGTCTAATGATATGTTGGTGCATACATTCATTGAGGGCTTAGAACCGCATACGAAAATTTTGTTAGATTCAGCAGCCGGGGGGCAGGCATTGGAAAAGACCTACGAAGAGCTTTACACCTTGTTGAACCATATTTCACAAGGTAATTCGGAATGGAATGCCGATACAACTCGAGGGGGAGCAAAGAAAGCCACAGGGGTCTTTGAGATGGATGGATTCACAGCTATCGCTGCACAGATAGCTACTTTGCAAAATCAACTTACCACTCATTTCAGCAGTATGAGCTTGAGCTAGGCACAAGCCCCAGTCAATGCAGTTCATCAGGTGTGGTGTGAAGTCTGTGGAAGTAGTGAACACTCAGCTGAGTGTTGTGGTGCCAATCCAGATTCAGTAAATTTTGTTGGAAACACCCAGAGGAGCAGTAATCAGTAGTATGTCAACAGTTACAACCAAAATTGGAGAAATCATCCCATTTTTTCATGGGGGAGTAATAGTCATTAGGGATAGAGTTCAAATCAGGGCATGCACATAAATCAAGGGGGTCATCACAATTTTCAGCCACAGTTCAGAGGAAATAATGCACCACCCTACTCCAGCAACATCAAGGATATGCTTAAAACCATAATAGCTAACCAGGCGCAGATGCAGGCTGATCAGGTAAAATTGACAGCTGATATGAAAAATCAGCAGTTAGCTACAAAGGCATTGGAGTATCAGTTGGGACAGTTAGTTGGAGCCAAAAATACTAGAACGAGGGGAGGATTACCAAGTGATACAGACCTAAATCCTAAGCAGGTGAATGTAGTTACTACCCGGAGTGGAAAGCAACTCGGGGAGGTGGAACCCGAAAGGACACCTCAGAAATCTGGAGCAACAGAAAAGGATGAAGGAAACGATGATGTGAGGGGGAATGAAAAGGCAGTAGAGATGGAAAGACCACGGTCCCCGTTTCTTCAATGAATGAAAAAGCACAAGGAGGAAGCATGCTTCAAGAAGTTCGTGCAAGTGCTGAAGCAGGTACATATTAATCTTTCTTTAGTTGATATGTTGCAGGGAGTGCAAAAATATGCTAAGTACATCAAAGACATTGTAGCAAACAAGAGCAGACTGACAGAGTATGCTAAAGTTGCACTTATTGAGGAGTGCACCTCCCGTATTAAGAATCGATTGCTGACAAAGCTCAAGGATCCTGGGAGCTTCACTATTCAGATTACAATTGGGCAGTCTATTTGAGCTTGTGGTTTGTGTGATTTGGGAGTAAGTATAAATTTGATGCCAACATCAGTATTCAAGAAGCTGGAGCTGGGCAGTCCTAGACCCACTACTGTGATCTTGCAGCTAGCTGACCGTTCATTGGCCAGACCTGATGGAATTGTGGAGGATGTGCTAGTGCAAGTAGGCTCCCTTATTTTCCCTGTGGATTTTATAATTCTTGATTTTGAGCTAGACGCGGAAGTCCCATTTATTTTGGGACGTCCCTTTTTGGCAACCGGGCGAGCCTTAATTGATGTAGCTGCTGGGCAGCTAACCATGAGAGCTCATGATAAGGTAGAGGTCTTTGATGTCTACAAGGCCATGAAGCTACCGGCCATCTATGAAGAGTTATGAGTAATCACTGTGCTGAATTAGGAGTCGACCCTTCAAATTATTGACTCATAGGATCCCATGGAGAGAGCCTTGGTGGGACGTGATCATTTTGGGGATAGTGCGACATATGAGATGGTGCAGACTTTGAATGAGCCAAAATGGTTCTTCAGGAAGCAAGATTTTGAACCATTGCAGAGGTCCTTGGAACCATCCCCAAAGCCATCAATAGAGGAGGCACCTAAATTTGAGTTAAAGACATTGCCTCCACATCTGCAGTATGTATTCTTGGGTGAAGATGATACCTTACCAGTCATCATTTCAGCAGAACTGACAGATGCACAAGTGAAAGATGCATTGGTGGTCCTTAAGAGGAGAAAGAGAGCAATGGGATGGCAGATGTCGGACATTAAGGGGATTAGTCCATCTTTCTGCATGCACAGAATATTTATAGAAGAGGGATCCAAGACAACCATGCAACATCAGTGGAGATTGAACCCGGTGATGAAGGATGTAGTCAGAAAGGAAGTAATCAAGTGGCTGGATGCAGGAGTGGTATATCCCATCTCAGACAGAGAATGGGTTAGCCCAGTTTAATGCGTTCCCAAGAAAGGGGGGATGACAGTGGTCACAGATGAAAAGAATGAGTTGATTCCCACACGCACAGTCATGGGCTGGCGAATTTGCATGGATTATAGGAAGCTCAATGAGGCCACTCAGAAAGATCATTATCCTATTCCATTCATTGATCAGATGTTGGACAGGCTTGCAGGGCAGGAATATTATTGGTTTTTGGATGGTTACTTTGGCTATAATCAAATAGCCATAGCACTGGAAGATTAGGAGAAGACCACGTTTACATGTCCTTGTGGGACATATGCTTTCAGGTGGGAGACCTTTGGTCTATGCAATGCACCAGCCACATTCCAACGATGCATTATGGCGATATTCCATGATATGGTGGAAGACTATTTCGAGGTATTTATGGATGACTTTTTGATTTTTGGTAACTCATTTGCTATGTGTTTGCAGAATCTTGACAAGGTGTTAGAAAGATATGAAGACTCAAACCTGGTGCTCAACTGGGAAAAGTGTCACTTTTTAGTCAAGGAGGGTATTGTTGTTGGCCATAAGGTGTCATGCAAAGGATTGGAAGTTGATCGTGCAAAGATAGAGGTGATTGAAAAGCTACCACCGCCAGTATCAGTTAAGGGTGTCCGCAGCTTTCTAGGACATGCTGGGTTTTACAGACGGTTTATTCAAGACTTCTCTAAAATTTCTAGACCGTTATGTCGGTTGCTAGAAAAAGAGGTAAAGTTTAAATTTGACAAGGAATGTGTAGAAGCATTTAAGGAGCTGAAAAAGAAGCTGGTGGAAGCTCCTATTCTTATTGCTCCTGATTGGGAATATCCTTTTGAGTTAATGTGTGATGCTAGTGATGTGGCTGTAGGAGCGGTATTGGGGCAGCGAAGGAATAAGATTTTTCATTCCATATACTATGCAAGCAAAACACTTGATGCTGCACAAGTTAATTATACAGTCACTGAGAAGGAGATGCTGGCTCTAGTATTTTCATTTGACAAGTTTAGATCCTACCTGGTGGGGTCGAAAGTGGTGGTACACACTGACCATGCGGCAATTCGGTACTTATTTGGAAAGAAATATGTGAAGCCCAAGCTAATTAGGTGGATATTATTACTGCAAGAGTTTGATCTGGAGATCTGAGACAAGAAGAGAAGTGAAAATCAGGTTGCAGATCACCTATCGCGGCTACAACCGTTCACACGTGAAGGAAGGTGAGAGCATCAGAGAAGAGTTCCCCGATGAACAACTCTTGGCAATAAACAAAGCTGAAATCCCTTGGTATGCAGATATTGTGAACTGGTTAGTAAGTTGAGTATACCCACCTGAGGCAACGGCTCAACAAAGGAAGAAGCTGAGGCATGAGTCCCAGTACTACATGTGGGATGAGACATATCTATTCAAGCAAGGACCAGTGAAGTGATGAGGCAATGCATTCCAGAAAGTCAGACGACAGAGGTGCTGAGGAGTTGTCATTCATCGTTGTATGGAGGTCATCATGGAGGAGAGCATACTACTCACAAGGTGTTGTAATCCGGGTTCTTTTGGCCCACACTGTTCAAAGATGCTGCAGCTTATGTCAAAGTATGTGCTAGATGTCAAAGAACAGGAACAATCGGCAGAAGACAGGAAATGCCATCGCATCACATATTGGAAGTTGAGGTGTTTGATGTGTGGGGGATAGATTTTATGGGCCCGTTTCCACCATCGTTTGGCAATCGATATATCTTGTTGGCGGTGGACTACGTGTCTAAGTGGGTTGAGGTAGTAGCTTGTCCCAGGAATGACAACAAGGTGGTGACTAGATTTGTGAAGAAGCAGATTTTCACCAGGTTTGATACGCCACGAGCAATTATCAGTGATGGAGGGGCACATTTTGTGAATGCGGGGTTCAGGAATTTGCTAGCGAAATATGGGGTTCGGCATAAAGTTGCTACAGCATATCATCCTTAAACTAGCGGGCAAGTAGAGGTGTCAAACAGGGAAATTAAACAGATTTTGCAGAAAATGGTGAACGCACAACGCTTGGATTGGGAAAGCAAATTTGTTGATGCGTTGTGGGCATATCGAACTACATATAATACACCAATTGGGACTTCACCGTACAGATTGGTTTACGGGAAGGCATGTCATCTACCCGTGGAGCTGGAACATCGAGCTTTTTGGGTTGTGCGGAAGCTGAACATGGATCCTGAGCTTGCAGGAAAGAGGAGATTGATGAAGCTGAGTGAGTTGGACGAGTTTCGATGGCACGCATATGAAAGTGCAAAATGCTAAAAAGAAAAAACAAAAAGGTGGCACGACAGGCACATGGTGCGTTGAATCTTTGAGCCCGACCAAAAGGTGTTGCTATTCAACTCTAGGTTGAAACTCTTCCTAGGGAAATTGCACTCCAAGTGGTCAGAGTCATTTGAAGTAGCAAGGATGACCCCGCACGGGGTGGTTGAATTGTGGAAAGAGGATAAAAGTGCCACATTTTTGGTGAATGGACAAAGGTGTAAGCACTACTGGGGTGAAGACGTTAATCGAGAGAAGACGTCTATCACCTTAGTAGATGAATGAGGATGTCAAGCATCGAGCCGCAACGGTAAACCAGGCGCTGCACGGGAGGCAACCCGTGGATGTAATGTACTAGACTAGTTAGGAACAAATTCTAAAAACAGAAAAACAAAAGAAAAACAAAAGCTGGCACTAGGTGGGAGGCAGCCCACAATTTTCTAACAAGTTATTACTGTTTGATGATTTTCAGGAAATATGGAGGGCAAAAAGACAAAATCGCAAGTGGAAAAATAAAGGTAAAAATTTAAAATTGCGGCAAGAGATAGTGAGCCTACGTGTTGGCTCCGTGTCACGAAGGCTGACCTCCGCGTTACCCTCCATGACACGTTGAGGCTAATCCAGGTATGTTCAGCTTTCCAGTAAGCTGTCGAGTTGGCTCCGTGTAACGGAGCTTACCCTCCGCGTTGGCCTCCATGACACGTTGAGGACAATTTCGCGTCGGATCAGTTCGGGGCAGCGTGTTGACCCGCGTGAAATCACTAACTTTAACCCTAAAATTCTTATTTTTCCCCATATTTTCTTCATCCCTCCGTGACAACACTCCCAATCCCCCTTCTCCCTCAACGTGACACGCCCCTAACATCAAAAATTTTCAATTTCTTTTTCAAAAACATCTCATACCAGGTATGTTCTTGCACTTCTATTCATTTTTCTGCAAATTTTGTATCATGAACATATTGTATGCTTAATTTCTTCCCTAAGTTCATATAAAGTGTTGTAATCAATTGGGTTATGGATGAATATGGCTTGTATGATCATTTTTATTGGATGAACTCATTGATTACATGATCTTTCTTAAAAATCTTACATTGTTGATAACTAGGGTTGAGAATTGAGTTGGGAAGAAGAAGAAAAGGGTAAAAATGGGGATATTTTGGGCTGTGACTGTTGTTTGAGTTGAAACATGTTGTGATTAAAGATAGATTATGTTATGGTTAAAGATTGATTTTTGGGGGTGAAAGTAAGAAAAATCCAATAGGTTTGTGTGCACAAACTTGAGAATTGCTCATGATTTTGTAAAGGGATAGATGGATGAACTTTAATAATGCATTGTATGAAGTCTGAGTAGTACAATGTAATTGTTCCATCGAATTTTATTAATGCACTGAATCTTTTGGGAAATAAGAACTGAAATTGTGTGGTTGTTCTTGTCAAATCGTACTGATTACGGCTAACGACTAAGTGTGGGGTGATCAATTTAAGCCCAGCCTTAATAGTAGCCAACTATACCATGAATGAAATTTGAAATATATGCTTTTGATGGACAGGACAAATGTCTAGAAGGTAAGACAAAGGGAAAGGCGCATCCACATCCGGCGCCAGCAGAAAAAGACTGAGAATTGTGGCAGCAGTGCCAGCAGCACCACCTGTTCTAAGGGGGCAACATAGACAATATGTAACATGATGGGTTACATATGAGGGAAAGAAATGGTACTCCAAACACAAGGAAACCAAGTATTTCCCAGAGAAACAAATAGCACGGGAACCACTAACTCAAGAATTCCCGAGAATCCTACACAGGACAAACACTGTTGGGTTAAACTTCATCTTTGAAGAACCCAAAGAGTGCAATCTCCACCTCATAAGGGAATTCTATGCTAACTGGAACCCCACCGTGTGCAACCACACAGTTAGGATCAGAGCACAGGTGGTTACTTTTGAACCACAACATCTTAATGCCATTTTGGGGACGCGAGACACAGACGCGCATGTCCTCCACCAGCTGAATATCACTCCACCATATGCAGATATTAGATGCACATTATGTGGAGCATGATCAACAACTAGGTGGAGTTGTCACAAGGAAAGAGGATATCACTAGAGATTTCCATACTCCCAAATGAACAAAGAAGCAAGGATCTGGTTGAAGATAGTGTGTGCTTGCTTGATTCCGGGGGTGCACATGACTGATGTCACCTGGGATAGAGTTTGTTTGGTATATGCATTGATGAAAGGACTGGAGATAAATGTTGGAGCGGTGATTATTTCCGCCATGAAGAAAGCCAGACTTCATCAAGGGCATCGGTATGGTTTCGGTGGTCTTCTAAAAGCTTTCCTCAGGGGCCAAGGATTGAAGAGGAGGCCCTGGACTACATTCCTTAACTTGACCGGCGTGCTTTGGATGTCTCTAAGACCAAAGCACCGTATACCACATTTGGGCATGTTCTTACACTCACCGAGCGAAATGCACGGGACGACCAATACATGGCCTGAATGTGTGGGATGTAGATGTTGCAACTGCGGATTGGTGGAAGGCCTTCTACGGAGGATGAATTGGCAGCTCGACATGGATTATCCATTTAATGAGCATTCCTGAGCATTATGCAGTGTTGGGCCCACATTTGTAGAACCAGTTGATGATGACGTCCCTACTGATGTGGAAACACGCCAGGATGACTGAAACATTGAATCAGAGGAGGACGGCGAAGAAGATTCTAATCTTGGAGATGAGGCACTAGCACCTGATGAAGAGATTGAACATTTTGATTGATCAGGGAGTTACACCACCCAAACTTTGTTTTAGTTGTAGATATGTGAACACTGGGGACAGTGTCCCTACTAAGTGTGGGGTGGGCGTAGTTAGATGTTCGTGTAGTAAGGTTGTGCTGTGCTTGTGGTTCTATGGCTGTTTAATGTGTGAAATCGTGTTTCGTGTTATGTTGTTGATGCTTTTGTGTGTTGGTGCTGGTGATGTAATAAATTGTTAAGGAGTTATTTGTGTAAGTTATTTGCTATTTTTATATTTTATTTTTATTTTTTCTATATTTTTTTTATTTCGGTTTCTCAGTTTTTGTTTTCTATGCTTTTTCCAAGAATAGTCTCTTTGAACCGAAGTCTTAGTTAGAGACTGTTCCCTATGATGGATGGATGACGACCGTCTTAAGGGAAATTTAGTCAGTAAGTTTAGATTTTTTTTGAACACATAGCTAATTAATGGTTCGATATTCCTGTTATGTGCTATATTGTAAGATGCAAGTGTGATTACGATGGAAGCATGCAAGTGTTTTAAACATGTTGATACGCCTAGGCTCTAGAATTCGAGTCGATGTGATTAAAGCTTAATTTTGAATTCTTGTAATTAACTGAGTTTAAGAGTCTGCGAATATGTCTTGAATTGAGCATGTGCAATGAGTGCGAGTTTTTCTAATATGTCATGCTACTATGAAGTGTCTAGAACTTGCTTGGTGTGTATATAAAACGAAATGAAGGATATGGATTGTAGGAGAGATGTAGGCATTTCTTTGAATGAACCTAAATTCTATCCTTTATCTTACCTACCTTGAAAGTTAAATCCTAGTTAGCCCCATTGAGCCTTAAGCCTATTCTTTGATAGTTACAACATAAGCTTACTCCTTTTCTTTCATTAGCCGTGAATTTGATCTAAAACTCCAAAGCACTTAAGTGAAAAATTCCAAAGAGTGAAGGAGTGAGAAGCGTGAAACAGAAGGAAAAGTAGAAGTTGTGAAAGTTGAGAAAAGGACAAAGGTGCACTTGTTTAAAAATGATTAATTATTAGTAGAGAGTACAAAAGTAAATGAAAAATTTTCTTAAATACGCTTTACTAGTAAGCTGAGTGTGCTTAAAGAAATCGGAACAAAAAGACAAAATTCAAGAGTGAGAAGAATGAGGAAGAAGTATAGCGGAGATGTCTTTAATGAATGTGGATGTATTAAAAGCGCTTGGGGGAAGACAGTCACTATTACTGGCTAGAATAGTATCTACCCATCCCTTAACTTACATTACAACCCATTAAGTCCTACTTGATCTTACGTTCATGCATCCTTAAATTAGTGTGGTAAACACTAAGGGCAAGCTTATGGTTCACTACATGATGCATGTGAATTATTTGAGAGAGTGAACATAATTTTATTCATATACCCATACCTTTTGTGATTTGAAATTCTTTTGACGTAAAAATGGGGTAACTCTCTTGTGTTGTGAGGGCACATGTTTAATGATAAATAACATTCATGTGGATTTCTTGAACGGTTGATTTGCACGAGTTTGCTAAGATTGCGAGTCAATTCTTGAGGTTAGGGGATCTTAACATAGTTGTAATTCATTTCAATGATTAAATTATGCAAGCCTTATTTAACTTGCTATCTTAAATAATCCTTATAGCCATAACATGAATTGTCTTGCTAAATTAGCTAAGCGAGTCTTCAATTACATGATATGTGAAAGGATTGTTCGAGGACGAACAAGGGTTTAAGTGTGGGGTAGGTGATCTTGGGCATAATTTCATGCCCAAGTGATACTTTATTACCTAATTTGGACTTGTTTATCTACTTTTATGTGTACATTCTCATGTGTTTTTTATGTAAATGTGGATTTATACTAACCAACATGATTAGTTATTGTTTTTTCAGTTAGAATGAATTTTGGAAACTAATCTACAAGTTGGTGAACTGGAGGAATGGACTCGGAAGCAAAACTCGGAAGTCGGCAAGAAAATGCTAGAACCTGATGCTCCGCGATAGAGGCCGTGTCACGCTACCATCGCGGAGGCATTCTGCCTACAGTGGAATTTGAGTTGAATTCAAGTGAAGGTGCATGATGGCACCGTATCACGAAGCCTATGCTCCACGTTCACTTCAGTGACACGATGGGAAGACTTAGCTGCATACCCGGATTACAGTGAAGGTGCGCGACAGGTCCGTGGCATGGAGCTGAGGCTTCGCGGTACCCTCCGTACCACGCTGAGGATAATAATCCGACATCCAAGTTCAAGTGAAGCTCCGCAACAGGATCGTGGCCCGGAGCTGATGCTCCGCGATACCCTCCGTGCCACATTGCCAGTTTATTCCGGGAAATTTCTCACTTGTATAAATGGCACACTGAGGCTTTATTTTAAGATATCTGACATTTCAAACTAGAACATGGGTATCAAGCAGTTGAGATGAAGAAGTTCTTGGGTTAATTTTCTTCCTTTTTCTCTTAAATTTCAATTGCTTGTATGATTTCTACTTGTTTGAAGATGTTTAATCATTGAATGAGTGGCTAATTCACCTTTGGCTGAGGTTGAGGATGATTTCAGCAGTATGTAATTGATGTGATTTCAGTTTTTATCTTCTCTACACCGGTTGTTCTACTAATTCTTGTTTTCACTACATTAATGCTTGGCCATTGTTAATGTATATCCTAGAATTCCAGTTTTATTTCCGAAAGGAAGATTAATTGGATAGATGTGAATTGGTAGGATATGTTCTTATCTTGGTTGAGAAATTAAGAGGAGATTAACGTTCAGAATAGAAATATATCTTTAACGTCATATTTTTTCATCTATGGAGTTAGTTGTGTATTGCTAGAATATGAGGTTTTTGCATCACATAAATGTGTAATGTAAATCTCATGATTCTTTAATTGGAGAGGAGTTCGAAAGATCCAATCCATGGGTTAATAATTCCTGACTAACAACCGAAGAGAAGTGTTGACTTAAATTTAATCAATAAATTACATATCTGCATGTTTTGCTTTAATCTCAGCTTGTTCGTGTTATTGCTCAGATTATAATTTACAATCTTTTTACTTAAAGTTACATTAACTAGTATTATCGAAAAATCACCATTTGTTTTGTTTTTCTGCTTGTATAAAGAAGTGCGTATACTAAACACTTAAAGAAAAATTACTGCCACATTGCAGTCCCTGTGGGTTTGATACCTGGCTTGGAATAAAGCCACTTTATTACTCGTACGTACACGTGCACTTGCGTGTAACTGGGAGGAAAAAATGATGAGTTATGAGAAGGAATGTAAGTTAGAGAAAATTCTATGTAAGGAAGAAGTCATGAGTGATGTTACGACCAATGGTAGGAAACCACCAGTCGTGGGTTGTAACTAAAGGAGGGATGAGGCAGTGTTGGAGACGGATGATTCCAATGACTCGTGGGATTATTGCACGAGTCGTTGTATGAACAATGGAGAAATTCTAGGTAAGATTGGAGAGCAAGGCAATAGTGACAATGGATCTCACCACGAGTCGTGGGATCAGAGCACGACTCGTGAGATGAGTCATGACCCCTAGCAGTGTATTTTTCTTGCGAAGTTAGTAAGGGTAAATCCGTAATTCCTAAGCCCCTAAGTCCTAAATTATATCATTTTAAGCTCAGTTAGGAGGGTTTTAAGAGTACTTAACCTATCATAAGACTTTCCATTCCATGCATGCAATTTTAGAGTATTCCATTGGAGATCAAACTTGACAATTCCCCCAATTTCTTCTCCAATTCCTTTGGGCATTCAAGGGGGAATCTATGATCACATTACCCAGGTATGTAGGGTTGTGGATTAGAGTTTCTCGTCACTCTCATTCCTTAATTTCCCTCCATGTTCAGGAATTAAAGTATTAAAGTAAATTGATGATCCTATGGGCTTTTAAGCCCAAACTTATCTAATTCTCTTTGATTTGGTTATGGGTCAATTCCCTTCATGTTTTAAATTTTGCTTTAAGGTCTATTGGCAGATTTTATATTTAAATGGATTATTTATTTAATGGTTTCAAATCTTAAACATCTATGCCCAATCATGCAAGGTTTCATGAAAAGTCAAGTTATGGTTCTATTATGATTTTTATCTTACTAAGCCTAAATTATGATTTATGATTTATGTTATGGTTTCTCTTCAAGTACACTTCATGGATTTATGAATATCAAGTATATGAATTTTCACAAGCATGCATGGTCTTCATGATTTATGAATTTATGGCTTTTGGCCGACTCACGGGCCCTTATTCATGGCTAATCAAGTATTTCAAGTATGATCAAGTATATTATGATTTAGGGCCCTTGTTCATGGCTAATCAAGTATTTCAAGTATGATCAAGTATGTTATGATTTAATTGGCTATGAACTTCATGAATGATTTCATAATTACGATAAGAGCCTCATGTGCATGCTTTTGCGAGTAGAGTCTAGCACCGAGTAGACCCGACGTTTAGGTAAATCCCATGGTCTTAGTACTACGTTCCACCATAGGTGTATATATATGTTTTCGGATCCCTTTTGATATCACATCATGACCTTGTCTTTCATCCTAGGATGGCTTTGCCAATTTGAGCGAATAGTTGGGGCATCATGTACGCTCTATCATAATGGTGTCAGTTATGACGAGTTCTGCAATTATTCCTCATGATTTATGCATTTTAATGTTTATATTTTACTTTGTCTCAACTTATGTTTTTATAAGGTATCTTTTATGACTATGATTTTGATTAGATTATGAATGGTTGAAAATCTTGAGCCCTCATGTTTGTATTATGCTATGTACTACTTGCTCATGTTGTCCTACTCTTCTGGAATCTTATGTATTTTTAACTGTCCATTTTACATACCTTGTATTATCAGTATATTCCAAGTGGTGACCGCATACTCTATGTTGTATCGTTTCATGAAACAAGTCTGAATGACCAGTCTCAGACACATCATTAGTCCTATTTCCCTCTCAGACCTATTTCAGCGTTTGTGAGTCCTCATCCTTCGATGACATTCAACAATCCATTGTTATATTGTTTTAGTTACATACTTTTGTCAAGCTAGTTGGGGGTGCTATCCCATCAACTCATCAGTTATGTTAGAGGCTTTTCAGACAATATATAGAAAATCATCTTGTCAGTGTTGATTGTATTTTAGATTGAGACAATATATAGAAAATCATCTTGTCAGTGTTGATTGTATTTTAGATTGATATGTATGCACACTTCCACTTAAGCATGATTTAGTTTATCAGTTTCCGCTTGTTGTATGCTCTTAGCCGTTATATTCATGCCATAGGTTGACTTGGAGCCTCTTGGGGTTCCTTGTCTCGTGTCTCTATCTAGGCCTATGTTCAGGTTATGAAAATGAGTGTGATGACTAAGTGACATACCATTACTATGAGACGAGCACATCATGCTAGAGATAAGTGTCCGGGTGAGCGGATAATTTTATAAGTGGGTCGTGTCTGAGGTGAGAATTTGGATGAGCAGATGAGTGGAAACGGGTACCGCGGAGGTGTGGTACATGAATTTCTAGAGTCCTCTATAGGTCATGACTAGAATGGCAGACATAAGACCCTCTAACATATGTATATAGTTGTGTGATAGATAAGAGATTAATATGTGCACAGATATTAGATAGATGTGTGATAGATATGTGATCAGGTGATATCAAGGACGGGACTGATGAAATAAAAGACTATTTAGCTGTAATTTAGTATGGACATTGTTCCATTGACTTTAGTTGATTTGCCTTATGATGGGAAGATATTTTTTATGTTTGATGGTGTCTATTCTAAAAGACTTGTACTTTCGAAAAGGGAATCGTATAAATTGTTGAATATGACTTCTGTATATGAGTACTACTAATTACTAATCCTTAAGATTTGATGAGTGTATAATAAACTCAATTGATTGACTGGTCTGATGGTGAGGATGTGTGATTCACGTGTGTTAGAGCTGTTTTGTTGATAGGTTTTGGACATATGAACTAAGTTTTATGGCAATGTGTTGTATGTCGAGTAAAGGATGGGGGACGAATTAGCGTATGAGGAAATGGATTACCCAAGCTAGTGGGGGTCTGCATCGGTAGCATGGCACGCTGCAGCTCCACTGCATTGGATGTCATGTCACGGAGGCTAGCTGGTAGTGGCTACCTATTTAAGAATTGTTTGGTCGACTATGTGGATCATTATACATATTTCCAGCAAGTTCAACGACCAAATCTCTCTAAAGCTCCCTCTTACATACATATGTGATCCTTAGGCTAGAAGCTAACCTCAAACATTAACTTTGATGCTAGAAAGTCGATAATCGTGTGTAGTTAGCATTTTAGAGATGTTTCTGTAAGATTTGGTCGCTGCCATTGAGGAATCTTTGGTAATCCTTTCTATTTATGTGTTCTTAGATTCGTACGTTGGTTTAGAAGTTGAGGATGTTGGCTGGATTATTATCCTATAAGTTCTACCATCAAATTCAACAGAACTAGTTGAGTAAACGTCATCTTATGTTGTTTGCCCATTGGACTTGGTAGTAATGTTTTTTTGTGTGGGTTGCTTCTCTTAGGTAGTCTCTTGGTTCTCTTGGATGTGAGGATTCATCTAGCTTGCATTCGTGGGAGTTTAAGCTATGTAAAGGCCATTTCCTTGTCTCATTTATCATGAATTCCACATTATTGTTGTTACCTATTATGCTAAATTGTTGGTTGTCTTGATACTGCTTGGTATGGCTAAAATATATGTTGATGACCTATTGTACTTGGACATAACCTAAATGAGTGGTTAAGACACCCTATTTTGGTCGAGACTCGCGTGTACGGCGACACATCGGTGAGTAGTATCCTGCGGTAATATTGAGTTGTGCTTGTCTATTCTCATATGGCATAAAGTTTTGATGTAACTGCTTTGGAGTAGATGTATAGCTACTGGAAGAAAGGACCAGAACCTTCCTTTCGTAATATAGTAGTATTACACTCGAGCGTCCCGTAAAGAAGTCACCTAAGTTAATTTAAGGTCTAATTTTATTGAAACAACTCATGGTGATAGTTGGTGTTGCGATGAAGACTAAGGACTTTAATTATGCATGTATATGAGTATAATTTTACCGGGATACCCTAGCACGAGAGTTATTTCTACTAGGGGTTTGGCCCGAGGATTATCTTGATTCATGGAGTTGATGTTTCCCTAATACCGAGGTGCGACATGACTCAAGAGTTATTCTAGCATGTATGAGCCTTCTTGTGATTTTGATAGTTCTCTAGTTGGATTGAGCTCCAGTGATAATGCAAAGACGAGAGTGGTTCCGATCGTGCTATATCTGGACTAGTATGCCATTCTATGATATGCTTGTTTGTGTTGCTTAAGGTAATGTGATTTTGTTAGAGGTTCTATAACATGCCTAGTTTGAAGGTATGGTTGTTGTTGTGACTTGTGGGCTGGTTTCGGTAGAGTTCGTATTGCTGCCTCTTAATCCTATTATGCTATTGTTCTAACAATTGTCTTCTACTTGTGAATTATTATTTGTTAGTCACCTTACATACTTGATACATTGTTGTGCTGACGCCCTAGTAGGGGGTGCTGCATTCATGCCTATAGGTCTTGATAGCCTGGGTGATTGAGGTCCCCGAGGTTGAGTTGAATCTCGGGCAGGTATGGTAATTAGAAACTTGTTCGGATATGCCATTTGTGATTTTGAACACATTGGTTGGGGCCCTGTTCTGATCAGTATAAACATGTTAAGCTCTTTAGATGTTCGTATTCATATATATGTTGGGTTGTAAGTGTTGTACTAGGCCTTTATAAGCCTTTGTATGTATCTTTTAGTTGTGTGTGGCTTTGACAGCCCTAGTTGTATAGTATCTCATCGCTATATTTATGTCTGGTTGTTATTTCTTTTGGTTACTATAATGCCGGATCTTATTGATCCTAGATTATTATAGTGTGTCGTGGTGGCAGAATGTGCTAGATCAGGTGCACCATACGGTACTAGTTGCACCCCTATATTTTGGGGTGTGACAAACTTCATATCAGTGGAATTCGTATCCTAGGGGGTTTATGAGACATAGTCTTGTTTATTTGGGTGTTGTGCAGCGTACTTATAAACAATAGGCTATAGAACACATAGGATTGTAACCCTTCTTTCTGAATCAAATCATGCGATAAGTCAGAAGTTGTGGGAGTGGGGTCTCGGCTTATATTTGTTACATTTTGCAGAGAATGCCTGTTGTCGCAGAATGGATAACAGTCAGTTGCTTGATGTAGCAGTAGGTAAAGGCACCAACAGGGTGTGACAAGTAGAGACAAACCCATATGAGGCTCAAGATGAGGCCATAACTCCACCACCAGGCTCGGTACCCCTTTTTCGAGATATTCCAGGAGCTGGGCATGCCCTGAGGGATGCGCCACCTCAAGTATCTTCCTCAGTCATGAAAAATTAGGAAATGAGAGCCATGGCACAGTTATTGGCCAGAGTGATGGCAGGACAACCAAAAATTGGGGCCAACCAGGTGTGGGAATTGGAGAGCAAGCAAGAAGTTCTAGGACTCGGGAATTCATAGCTTTAAGCCCTTTGAAGTTCTAAGGGACAAATGTAGAGGAAGATCCATAGGACCTAATTGATCAGTTTGGAGGATCATAACTTAAAGTAGCTAGACCATGAATGAGTTGGGAGGGAGCAGCACCATAGGTCAAGGCTGATGGACTTTCAGAGTACGACTCAAGGTGGCTTCAGGCCATGACACCTGGGGGAGCCATCCCGATACCCGTTGCCATCAGTGTCGTGGCTTGGGGGAGCCATCTAGATACCCGTTACCATCAACATCAGGTGCTAGACTGATGTCTCCCAAGCTCACATAAGCGCACATGGTCATCAAGTAATATAGGACAATGAACTCCAGATTATCGATCCCTCAAAGACTTGTCAGATTAATAGTTTAAGGTTAACACTTTATTTCACTACTCTAACAAACACAAATAAAAATGGGGAATGGTTTGGAGATTAAACTACTAAAACTTGAAATTTAAATTAACTACTAAACTAAAATCATTGCAAATGTGTTTGTACTTCGAATGATGATGAAAATCTAGGGAAATGGCACTTTCCCTTCAGGTTGAGTTTTCAAGACTTGATTACACTAGATGTATTCTTCCTAAGACTAGTAGTTGGAAGTTACTATCCCATTTCTTGACACTCTCCCAAGCAACCAAGAACTATCCCATGAACCCTAACTCCTATATCCCTATGGTTGCAGGAGAAGCATGAGACGACGGTTGTGGCTACTTGTATATCAACTAAACAAGGTTGAAGGGTATATTCCTGTCCTCATCAATGACTTCTATCTTGAGCTCAGTTGAACAAGAGTCTTGGAATACCTTTTCAATTCTTACTTTTAACCCTTTTAGTTCCCTTTCCAAGTTCAACCAAAATCCAAAAGATTTCTTTGAAAGGTGATCAATCTAACGAATAAGAAATTAACATAAGTAAGAATAAACAACCTTTAAGAAGAATCAATACTAGCATAAACAAAGTGTGAAATGTCAACCATTAACTATGTACAAACCCTAGAATAGGCGTTTAGCCACTCATGTTCAAGTGAAAAAACAAAGACATAATCATCATTCGAATTATAAATGACAAAGAAAAGAAGAAAAACCTAAGTACTTGTCTCTGATAACGCTCATACTCACACTTCCTAAGAATGTATGAAGCATTCATTGTCAATAATAATCCCAACTAAGAGGTTGGGGTCTAACCCACAGGAAATACGACAAGATCTAGACTAATGCCGGTAAGTGAACTTGCTAGTGAGTTATGTCCAAATTGGGAGTTTCAAGAAAATAATGTTAAGGCAAAGATTTTAATTGTAATTCAAATCAATATTTGAAAACAACTAGGGTAAGTTTTCCCTATGGGTTCATAACTACTTCGGGTATACACACGCGATCAATCCCAATGCTTACTTGTAGAACTAATGACAAGGGTTCATCCAAATGACTGGTTCATCCCTATTTGATGACTTTACCCAATCACAGGGTCAGGACTCAAGAGAAATTTCAAACTAACTATTATCAATATGTTCCAAATTTAACTATCCTGTGACCGCAACTCAAGGTAATACAATTATCGTAAAGATCAAGGCTTTGTTGTAATTCTCTTTTCGTAATCTCTACTTGTGTAGGTTCAAGAAAGTAAAGAGTTTGGGCAAATCCTAATGTTGTACACTATTAAGAAATTCTTAAACATGAAGAGAGTACAATACAAACTTTTCGCATTGGTTTTGAATCACTTTCGTGCAACCCTAATTTGTTAATCTGCCATGGTTTCCACAACCTCTAGTTGTAGAGGTTTTATCCTCTCATTGTTGTAAGATTTTAATTTTCATTCATAGAGAAACATATAATTAAATACTCGCAGCAACAATTGAAAGGAAATCATATTTGATTATCAAAGAACAACCACAAGAATAATATAGGAAATCCAGAATTTGATCCCAAGAATTGCTCCTCAAAACTTGATAAAAATTCTAAAATAACAATTCACATGTCTACTAACTCAATTATGTCCTCCTCTAACTAAAATAAAACATAAAGAATATCTATACAGACATTGGAAACCCTTTCCTAAGATAACATGGAGTTTTCCATATTTGGTGCCGACTATGCCACGATTAGACCTATAACCCATAGCAGGATTGTACGGGTCGTACCCTCTTTCCATAAATTGTTGGATTCTGCAGATTTTGCTAAGTGTTGGCATACTGGTATGACTCGTACCTTCATCCTATGGCTCGTACACTTCTTCCGTGGTTTGGCCCTAAGAACTCTGACATCTTCTGGAATTCTTCATATGTGTTGTGGTACGACTAGTACCTTCTTTCCCCGACTCGTACTGTCTATAGTGTCTGAAGTTCTTCCAAGTACTGAAAAATCTTCTGAAGTTCACCACGGCTATTGGTACAATTCTTACATTGATGCCACTGTTCATTAGTACATTTGCACCAGAAGTCTGCCTTTGGGCGATTTCATCTGAATATTTTCATGACTCCAGTTATGGCTTATACCATCTTTGAATGGCTTGTACCATCTTGGTACGGCTCATACTGAGAGTCGTATGTTGCCTTCCTCCCAATTAATCCTTCTGACTTTCATCAAGGTTCTCAGTACGGCTCATACAATCAAGGTACGACTCGTAATGAGATTGGTACTTTGGATGATTTTCTGCATTTTAAGGCTTCTTTAGTGCATCATTGCTCCAACACTTATTTTCCCTAAAATCAAATGAAAAATGCCTTATATCCGTATAAACATACTTAAGTCTATGCTATTTTCTCAGTTTTAAGCGTTGAAAGTGCAATAAACTCACAGCACATAAACACCCTTAACTTAAGTCTTTTACATGTCCTAGGGCCCTAAACTAGGTCATTTTAACCTATGAGAGATGGGTTTTTATAGGATTAAACAATTCTAAGTCCCCATTCATGCATGCAAGAGTATAGAGAAGTGTTCAAGGGTGATTTAAGGCTTCTCTCTTCAAATCCTTCCAATTCCTTCTTGGGCATTTAGGAGAGGTTAAGAATCTGTTGTTTTCAGATATGTAAGGCTATCAATGAGTGTTTCCTTTCAGAACCATGCCCATTCTCTATGATTAGGTGAAAATTCTATCATAAGTTTATTGGATTTTGAAATAGAATTATATAAAAATGTAATGATTTCTTAATGGGTTTTGTGATTTTTGAATCTTATCATATTCTATGGGTTTTTGATAAGATTTTATGATTTAAATTATTTATAATGCTATCGATTTTGATTCTATAGAATTAAGAGTAATTATGCATGACTCATGATGAATCAATTTACAATCTACTTTTCCATTAATGATATTTACAAGCCCAACATGAATTATGATTTAAATTATGGATCTAATCAATTACCCATCTTGGTACAATAAATTTCAAGCTATGGGCATGATCTACAAGTACGTATGAACCTTATGATTTATGAATTACGTTTTGGTCGACTCACGGGCCTTGTTTCATGGCTAGTTCACGAATGTACAAGTATGTTTATGATTATCATGCTTTAACTAGACTATGAATTCATTCATGTTATATTATGAGAACTATATATATTTTTGAAGTAGTATCGAACACCGTGTAGGTTCAGGGCCCAAGTTATGCCCCGAATCTCATAAACTACTTTCCATCATAGGTATGTTGGGACCTCCTTTGTGACTATCCCCAATCCAAATGGCCCTTTTCATGGTGATATCATTCCCTTCATGGTTCTATCCTTGACATGGTACGAATGGCCTCCCGACTAGGTTCAAAAATCAGACTTCATGTGTGCTTATATAGGGTATGCTGGTTAAGAGAATCTCCCACTGTTCCTCATGATTTATGAATGTTTATTATTATGTATTTTGGTTCAAGTCATGTTAAGTAATGCTTTTCTCCTATGATTATGATTATGTTTGTACTACGAATGTTTTGAAAAACTTAAGCCTTATGTTATATTATGATGTTTATGATATGAGCATGATGTCCTACTCCTATGATCGTTTATGAGTTTTATAAGTTATAAATGTTCGTTTTACTTATCTTGCATACTTGGTACATTCCACGTAATGACCGCATACTTTCTATGTTGTATCATTCATGATACAGGACCCGGCTCTCAGGCTCACCCTCCTCAGTAGCTTTCCAAAGTTTGCTATCAACTTATTTGATTATTCCTCATGTTCCGAGGGCCATATGTTCAGACTTTATTGTTCTCTTCCAGTTTCAGTATTGTAGGTTTAGTTGGGGTATATTCCCTTCAACCAGTCTTTCATGATTAAAGGATTTTCAGACTATCAGTTGTATTAAGCCATCATGTATGGAGCATGTATTGCCTTTTCTCCATTATTATGTCATGATTTCGTTTTCTTATGTTAAGTCTTCCGCTTACAATGAATAAATTAGATGAATGCTCATGTCATGGGTCGAGTTGTGGTCTCTCGGGGCTCCTTGTCCTGTGTTTACTATCCAGGTGTACGTCCAGTCGTGAAAAACATGGTATCAAAGCCATAGGTTTGAGGTTTCCTAGGGTGTCTGAAAGCCACGTTAAGTAGATCTTTTTCATGGGTGTGAAGCGCGCCACACTTATGATGAAGAGGCTACGAGATGTTTAGGAAATGTTCCCTTCTTTCATGATCTATGTCATGCGATGAAAATTGTTTTCTATCCTTCTCATTCATTCTATTCATGTTTGTAGAATCATGCCTCCATGTCGAGTGAACACCAGTAACGGCAATGATCATGAGGGTGCCAATGGTGATGGGCATTAGCCATCCCCACCCTTTCACAAAGAGAACACACCAGAGCTAGCTGCCTACGCTGAGTTTAGGGTAGCGATTCAGATGCTGGCACAGGCCATTACTGCCCAGGTTCATAATAAGACAGTGGTGCATTACCCTAATAATGGGAATGCGACGGCAGTTAGGGTGAGAGATTTCTTAAGGATGAGTTCTCCTGAGTTCACGAGTTCAAAGGTGGGCGAGGATCCCCATGATTTCATTGAGGAGATTCTGAAGATCACCCAGGTTATAGGAGTGAATAATGGGGAGTGTGTTGACATGACCTCCTATCAAGTTAAGGGGGTGGCTCACATATATTTGAAGTAGTGGAGAGATGCGAGGGCGGTGGGAGCAGGCCCAATAGGTTGGGAAGAGTTTCACACGACATTTTTGGATTGGTTCTTCCCTTGGGAGATGAGGGAGCTAAAGGCGGCCGAGTTTGTTAATTTGAAATAGGATGACATATCCATCCAGGAATACGCATTGGAGTCACCTGATTATCCAAGTATGCTCAGAGTTGGTGGCGGACCAGAGGGCTCGACTGAGTCATTTTGTTCATGGGGTGGCAGATTATTTGGACAAGGATTGCAGGATTGCCATGCTACATCAGGATATCAACTTTTCTCGCATTATGTTGCATGCACAACAGATGGAGTCAGTCTACCGTAGGAAAAGGGAGGCCAAGAGGGCCAAGACCGATAGCTATGGGACTTCATATGTCAAGTTAGGGGGTGGACATTGTCAGCAGTCCTAACACAGGTCTATTGTTCCAGCCCTATCATTGGCTAGCACGCCATCTAGATTCAGAGGGGATCGGAGGAGTAGGGATTCAGATTCAAGGGGCCAGGGTTGCATGCAGGTGGAGTGCACATTTCCATTTTTTGTGTGGTGCGGCAAGAATGGAGGTGCCTAGTTGGCTCAGATGCTTATTTCGAGTGTGGTAAACCTGGACACAGACTCAGGGATTTCCCTTTAGCTTGATCAAGGGACAGTGGAGCCCATATACCAGTAGCCAATTCTACCGCTCTAGTAGCATGTCCCACTCTGCAGGGTGCCTCGACCGGTTCAGCCGGCGGCCAGCGTCAAAAATAAGTTTTATGCTTTAGAATCCCTTCAGGAGAAGGAGGTCTCCCCGGATATGGTCACTAGTATGTTGCATGTCTTTCATATTGATGTTTATGATTTGCTAGATCCGGGAGCTACCTTGTCTTTTGTTATCCCTTACATTGCTAGTAGATTTGGAGTTAGTCCCGAGACTCTGTCAGAACCATTTTCAGTTTCTACTCCTGTCGATGACTCGGTTGTAGCTAGGCGAGTGTATAGAGGATGCCGGGACACTATTTTGCATAAAGTCACCTCCGTAGACCTGGTAGAGTTAGTCATGACCGAATTTGATATTATTCTTTGCATGGATTGGTTGTATGCGTGTTATGCTTCTGTAAATTGTAGGACCCGTGTGGTGGAATTTCGTTTCCCAGGTGAAGCACCTTTGGAGTGGAAGGGTGGTTTAGCTGTACTAGCAGGTTAATTTATTTCATATCTTAAAGCTAGGAAGATGATTTCTATGGGTTGCATGTACAATCTAGTCAGGGTCAAGGATGTTTAGTCCAAGACCCCGACTATCTAGTCAGTTCTGATGGTGCGTGAGTATCCAGAGGTCTTCCCCGATGATTTTCTAGGTGTTCCTCCCGAGCGGGAGATTGATTTTGGTATTTACAGTTTACCCGATATGAAACCTATAACTATTCCTCCTTACAAGATGGATCCAGTCTAGCTAAAGGAATTGAAGGATCAGTTGAAGGACCTAATAGGTAAGGGTTTCATTAGACTGAGCAAGTCTCCATGGGGTGCCCTATTTTATTTTTCCGGAAGAATGATGGTTAGCTTCGGATGTGCATTGACAATCAACAACTGAACAAGGTCACCATCAAGAACAGGTATCCTTTACCCAGGATTGAAGATTTATTTGACTAGCTTCAGTGTGCCAAGTGTTTCTCAAAGATAGATCACAGATCCGGGTATCATCAGCTCAGGGTTCGAGAGTGTGATATCCCGAAAGACAGCCTTCAAGACGCGATATGGCCATTATGAGTTTGTAGTTATGTCTTTTGGATTAATGAATGCTCCTGCAGCTTTCATGGACCTGATGAATAGGGTGTTCAAGAAATATCTAGACATGTTGGTGATCGTGTTCATCGATGATATCCTTATATACTCTCGAAGCGATGGAGAGCATGCTGCTTATTTGAGAGTAGTGATGCAGACCCTCAAGGATCACCAGTTGTATGCCAAGTTCAGCAAGTGCAAGTTCTATTTGAACTCGGTCGCATTTTTGGGCCATGTATTATCAGGTGAGGGTATAAACGTGGATTCTCAGAAAAAGGTAAAGATCCAATGCTCAGAGTCTTGTGAGAAAAGCTTCCAAGAATTGAAGACTTGACTCACCTCAACACCAGTGTTGACCCTACCCGAGGGTATTGATGGTTTTTTGGTGTATTGTAATTCTTTGAGAATCAGACTATGATTTGTTTTGATGCAGCAAGGAAAAGTGATAGCATATGCTTTGAGACAGTTGAAGGTCGATAAGAAGAATTACCCAACCTATGATCTTGAGTTAGCCGCGGTGGTATTCGCATTGAAGATATGGTGACATTACTTGTATGGGGTCCATGTGGATGTATTTACAGACCACAAGAGCTTGCAATATGTGTTCACGCAGAATGATCTAATTCTTCAGCAAAGGAGGTGGTTGGAGCTACTCAAGGACTACGATATAAGTGTCCTTTACCACCCGGGTAAGGCTAATGTGGTAGCGAATGCACTTAGTAGGCTCTCTATGGAGAGTGTGTCCCACATGGATGAGGGAAAGAAGGAGTTGGTGAAAGATGTCCATCGGCTTGCAAGGTTGGGAGTTAGATTGGTCGACTCGACCGATGGCAGCGGCGTTGTGCAAAACGGATCAAAATCGTCCTTGGTGACTGATGTGAAGGCTAGACAAGATGAGGATCCAATTTTGGTAAAGCTAAAAGTAGCCGTTCGGAGTCATAAGGTGGAGGTCTTCTCCCAAGGAGGAGATGGTGTACGCAAGTTGGCACAACGCTTTCTCTTTAAAAAAATAGTGCTCATTATGTCTGTTGTGTTGCAATACTAGGGTCGTTTGTGTGTTCCAGATGTGGATGATTTAAGGTGTTGGATATTGCATGAGTCACACGGAACAAGGTATTGTATCCATCTCAGTGCAACCAAGATGTATCATGACTTGCAAGGAATATATTGGAGGAATGGCATGAAGAGATATAATGCAGAATTCGTAGCCAAGAGCCCGAACTGTAAGCAAGTGAAAGTCGAGCATCAGAGGCTGGGAGGCGTACTTCTGGATATTAGCATCTCCACTTTGAAATGGGAAGAGATTAATATGGATTTCATTAAAGGCCTACCTCATACTCGCCGACACTATGATTCTATTTGGGTGGTGGTAGACAGGTTGACCAAGGCTGCACACTTTCTACTGGTCAAAACCATAGATTCAGCGGATTATTATGCCAAACTGTATATCCAGGATTTGGTGCGATTACATGGAGTGCCCTCGTCTATTATCTAAGACTAAGGTACTCATTTTGGCGGTCTTTTCAAAAAGGGCATGGGACTCAGGTTAAGTTCAGCATGGCCTTTCATCCGCAGACAGATGGCCAGGCGGAGCAGACAATTCAAACTCTCGAGGACATGTTGAGAGAATGTGTGATGCACTTCAAGGGTAGTTGGGATGATCACTTGCCCCTGATTATGTTGGCTTACAATAACAGCTATGACTCCAGTATCCAAATGGCACCGTTCAAGGCTCTCTATGGGTGGAGATGTAGATCACCCATCGGATGGTTTAAGGTTGGTGAGGAAGCTATGATAGGGAAAGATATGGTTCATGAGGATATGGTGAAGTTTTAGTTGTTAACGGACAGGCTAAAAACCACTTAGAGTCGTCAAAAGTCATATGCTTATGTGAGGAGGAGAGAGTTGGAGTTCGAGGTGGACGATTGGGTATTTCTGAAGGTGTCGCCCATGAAGGGAGTCATGTGGTTCAGAGAGAAAGGAAAACTCATCCCCCTCTATGTTGGTCCCTACCGGGTTATGAGAAGAGTTGGTAAGGTAGCGTTTCAGTTGGACTTGCCATCAGAGTTATCTTCAGTTCATCTCGTCTTTCATGTATCGCTCTTGAAAAAGTTCTTAGGTGATCCAGCTTTGGTTTCCATGGTGGAAAGTGTTGGTGTGAGAGATAGCCTCAGTTATGAGGAAATTCTAGTTGCAATCTTGGATCGTCAGGTTCAGAGGATGAGGAAAAAAGAAGTAGCTTTAGTAAAGGTGTTATGGAGAAATCAACATGTCGAGGGAGCTACGTGGGAAGCCAAAGCAGATATGATGGATAAATACCCTCACCTGTTCCCTACCGGCTCAGTTTTAGTTTAAGGTATCAGTTTTTGCCATAATTCTCTAATCATTTTCCATGTTCATTTCATGTGTTCCAGTTTCTTTAATGTGTATGGATGTCTATATGAAGCATGAGATCACTTCAGCTATGTGATATGAATCGGAGGTAGTTATTATTTGCATATGATGATTGCACGTTTCTGAGTTTTTTGTGTGTTTCTAAAATTTGACAATGAATATTCACAAGGGGGAGATATTTTTATACCCCAGGAACCCAAGGACCAGACCCGGGAGTCAAAATGGTAAAATGCTGAAATTTCTCACCATATCACAGAACGATCTGTGAAGTGGCTCGTGAGGAGTGACCACGATTTGTGAAGTGACTCGTGGTCAAGAAGGGAGGTGGACTAGTCTGGGGGTCACCACGGGCATGAACACGAGTTGTGGTCAGGCCACACGAGTCGTGAGGTCAATCGTGGCCTCGATTGGAGGCTTGGCAAGGATAGTTGGGCAGTGTGGACCATGGATGGTCACCACGAGTCATGGTCACTCACCACGATTCGTGGGGTCCCATGGTGAATTTTTGGCAGTGTACCTCACAACTCCAGGCCACGAGTCGTTAGCCCTGGTCACAAATCATCCAGTCCCTCGTGGGGACTGGCAATCAGCAAAATTCTGGGATTTTAGTAAGGGATCTTCTGTAATTTCTAAGTCCTAGGGCCCTAAACTATGTCGTTTTAACCTATGAGAGATAGGCCTTTAGAGGATTAAACTATTCTAAGTCCTCATTCATTCATGCAAGAATATAGAGAAGTGTTCCAAGGGTGATTTAAGGCTTCTCTCTTCAAATCCTTCCAATTCCTTCTTGGGCATTCAAGAGAGGTTAAGAATCTGTTGTTTTCACGTATGTTAGGCTATCAATGGGTTCTTCCTTTCACACCCATGCCCATTCTCTACGATTACATGAAAATTCTATCAAAAGTTTATTGGGTTTTGAAATAGAATTATATAAAACTCTAAAGATTTGTTAATGAGTTTTGTGGTTTCTTAATCTTACCATATTCTTTAGGTTTTGACCATCTTTTATGATTTAAATTATTTATAATGCAATCTATTTTGATTCTATGGAATTAAGCCTAATTATGCATGACTCATGATGAATCAATTTACGATCTAGTTTTCCATTAATGATATTTACAAGCCCGACGTGAATTATGATTTAAATTATTCATTTAATCAATTACTTGTCATGATTTCATGAATTTCAAGCTACGTTCATGATCTACAAGTATGTACGAACTTTATGTTTTAGGAATTACGTTTTGGTTGACTCACGAGCCTTGTTTCATGGCTAGTTCACGTATCTACAAGTATGTTTATGATTATCATGATTTAACTAGCCAATGAATTCATGAATGTTATATTATGACCACTATATATGTTTTGGGAGTAGTATCGAACACCAAGAAGGTTTGGAGCACAGGTTATGTCCCGATCTCATAAACTACGTGCCACCGTACGTGTGTTGGGACCTCCTTTGTGACTTTCCCCGGCCCAAATGGCCCTTTTCATGGTGATATCACGCCCTTCATGGTTCTACCCTTGGAAAGGTACGAACGGCCTCCTGACTAGGTTCAAAAATCAGACTTCATGTGTGCTTATATAGGGTATGTCGGTTAAGAGAATCTCCCACTGTTCCTCAAAATTTATGAATGTTTATTATTATGTATTTTGGCTCAAGTCATGTTAAGTAAAGCTTTTCTCCTATGATTACGATTATGTTTGTACTACGAATGTTTTGAAAACCTTGAGCCTTATGTTATATTGTGATGTTTACGATATGAGCATGATGTCCTACTCCTATGATCGTTTATGAGTTTTATAAGTTATAAATGTTCGTTTTACTTAAATGGCATACCCGGTACATTCCACGTTATAACCACACACTTTCTATGTTGTATCATTCATGATACAGAACCCGACTCTCAAGCTCATCCTCCTCAGTAGCTTTCCAAAGTTTGCCATCAGCTTATTTGATGATTTCTCATGTTTCAAGGGCCATATGTTCAGACTTTATTGTTCTCTTTCAGTTTTAGTATTGTAGGTTTAGTTGGGGTATTGTCCTTTTAACCAGTCTTTCTTGATTAGAGGATTTTCAGACTATTAGTTGTATTCAGCCATCATGTATGGACCATGTATTGTCTTTTCTCCATTATTATGTCATGATTTCATTTTCTTATGTTAAGTCCTCCGCTTACAGTGAATAAATTAGATGAATGCTCATGCCATGGGTCGACTTGGGGTCTCTCGGGGCTCCTTGTCCCGTGTTTACTATCCAGGTGTACGTTTGGGTCGTGACAGACTCTCACTCTCACAAAGAAGTTCCAAATACTACATATCGATACCGTACACTTACCCTTATTTTATCTACTTCAGTTTGTCAGCTGGTTAGGTTAGGATCACTATAGGACTTTCTTTGGCTTGTAATGAAGGATTTTGGGCTAGGCAATGTAGATATGGAATCTTTTGAGTGACTAAAACCCCTCCTTAGCACTACATACATGTGGCTCCATTTTGTCACTTTTTCACTTTTTCTTTTCTTGCATTTTTTTCTCCCTTTTCACCCCCTTTTTGGTACATTTGTATGAGTGTGGTTGTTTCTTTAAACTTTTATGCATCTTTCGCTTTTTGTATTTTCTTTTTGAATTTTTCTTTCTTTTTCTTTTTATTTTATCACAACACACCTCATTTTTCACTTTTTTCCTCTTTTCACTCCCTTTTTCACCTTCCCAATCTTTATGAACCCATACTATTACCACCCTCAACTTAGGCATTTTGCGTAAATTTAGGTTCACAATGTTTAAGGAGGGACCAGGGCCAATGCAGGTTCATAATAAAAATTAGTAGGGTTAATTGGTTGATCAAAGAAAGAAAGGGTCTATTTAAGGTTCAAAATCATGATCAAGGGAATCATATTATTCTTCTATGGTCATTTAAGTTAAGAATGGGCTAAACAAAAATGGCCTATGATCCTTTCCTTACCAACCATCCTAAAACCTATGCAAAGACCAATCGGGCAAGTTCTAGATCCTCTACATAGTATTAAACTAGGTATCAGACCTCACTCATGCATGGTACATGATTTGTACTCACTCTAACTATCCAGTTTATACATGGCTTAAGAAAAACTACACATGATATTATGCTAAATGATATAAAAAGATCCACAGAAATCATGTATGCAATCATAAGTACATAGCTAATTCATCAAAAAAATTTAATAGGGTCAATTTTTCAAAAATAACAAATGTAGTGCACTTTATTTGTTGAGTACTCCTAAGCTACTTTCTAATTAAACAAAAATCACACAAAACTAAAGTCCTAAACATGTCGGTTCTACTAGATAGCATGCCCGAGGGAAAAGAAACACAGTAAGAAAAACCCTCGGATGAATTTAAATCCCCAAAAATGCAAGTACACCCCTCCTCTTTTTAAAAAGCATGCTTCGTCTCTGAAGCATAGAATGTAAACTTAGATGGAAGGGAAAATACCTGCAGCACTCTAAGCGCTCGTGTGATCCTGCGAGGAATAGCCTCTACTGTAATTGTGGCGCTGGTGGTGGCCAACGCAATCACTGGTGGATCAACAGGGGGAGTAACTACCCCCTCAATAGTCTCATCTGTCTCTACGGCTTCTAGAATGGTCAGGGCTGAATGTGGCTTGTCCGAAGGGTCCTACCACTAACAAGCTCAGTCTATGCCATGGTGGAGCTACCTGCTCCTCTAGCTCGTTTCTACAGCTCCGACAAGTGTGTGTCATGAGTCTGCAGGTTCTCTACTCGTGCTCGCGTGTGTTCTATTTTCTCTCTCTTCTTCCTCTTTCTCAGGTTCTTATCTCCAACATCCTCGGAGACCCTCTTCTTCCCTTTCTCTTTCCTTGCTACTATGGGCTCCCAGTACGCCTCTAGATGAAGCTCACATCTATGTATACCTCAAAGTCAGGAAGAGAGGGGTCTACTATGACTGCTGGATCCTGTGATGACAGCTCGGCCACTTGGCTTCGAAGAGCCCCCAACTCCTTACATAGATTGCCTACATCCATCTACACAGTCATACGCCTATTGAATCGACTCTCAAACCTATTAAGTCGGGCATGCAAGGCCTGTGCAACTATCTCAATCTCAGCTTTCACCCAGGGCTTAACATTCTCCGTAATTGATTGTATCTTTCTTTCAACCAACTTCTCGAGAAAATCCTAGCTCATTAGGATGTATCTGGATGGGGTGTTACTCAGGAGGATGGTATGTGGTTTAGTAGAAGTGTTGGGATCTACATCTGAATAACCGATATCTATAGCCAGTGTCTCTTCTGCTCCTATGAGGTAGGGGCATTCACCTGTGCCCCCCCAATATGTCGAGTCAGTGGAATGGCAGTGGACTGTTGGGCCCTACTCATCAGGTTTTTTTCATCCCGAATTAGGCTAATATCAACCAACCACTGTCCTCCAATCAAGCACTCCTCACCTTGGTGAACTGTGATTCTTTCCTCTGTGCATAATCTGAAGACGAGACTCGGGAACAGAATAGTAGTGCTCAATCCGATGGCCTGATCTCGCAACTCTTCTGCAAGGACCCTTTGAATATTGATGGGGTACCTCGACATGATACAGGCCACCAAAGATTCTCTATCTGCACAGAGGGTATTGTCATTGACCATCAGTGCCAACCGGTGGCGCACTAACGTCCAACAAGCCTTTGTTATAAAATTGAGAGAATTCTTTGTAACCTGCTTTCCGTTAGTGACCCACTCTGCCTCCTCTTTGTCCTTAGCAATAATGCTAGACAACCACTGTATCTTCCTCCTCCTCTCATCAAAGCCCAATTGCTTGATCTGTTTTAATGCCTCCACCCGATACTCATATTCTAGCATAGCATGTGGAGGCATGAACTGGGTCCCGTATAATATCCGAGCAATGGTGCACTCGAATATGTCGACCTCTCGGCCTCTGACTAGGATGCTCTTCATCTTGGGTTGATCTTTCAACTTTTTCCCCTCTTTAGCTTTTGCTCCACGTTTTCCAAACAGATGGCATAGAACTCCCAGACAATTTCTAGAGTGTACTAGTCTGGTGCCCTAGCCAACTACTCAAAGCTGTAGAAGCTAAATATTCCCTTCATCTCCTCCACCTCGTTCAATGAATTTGTGAGGATCCACAACTCTTCTTGAATGCTCTGCCTAGGTTAATTTTTGGTGGTGAGAGAAATGTCCTACTCATATATCTCCTAGGCTCCTGGCACTTCCCACCTGATAGAGCGGTTCTCCCTAGGCGGAGTCTGCTTCTGCTCGACATTTGGTGCCTACTCCTCTGAACCAGCACCACTGCTTGCATCTCCGAATTGAGTCTCTTCGGACACCTTTTTCTTCATTAGAGTTACTTCTCGAATCTTGAGCTCTTTCCTCAGCTCCCTCCTCAACTAGGGAGCACCTGTAAATGTGGCAGTAGCCACCACCGCTTGGGCTTTGTCCTTTGCCCTAGTGGTTTAGGTCTCATCAGTGTCTGATATATCGACCCTATACTTCTCTATAGAACCACTAGAGGAGCCGCCTTCCTTATCAGATTCGGAGGTTTCATCAAGTAATATCCTCCGTGCAGTTGCCTTTCATGCTTTGTGCTTCATCGTCATTGTACCTATAGAGAAAGAGGGTTAGAATTTTATAACTGAGAAGAAGAAAGCAAGAACAAATTCCTATAAAGTTTATCACGGGTAAACAGTACGGGCCGTACCTTGGAGGTACGATTCATACTGAGAGCCGTACTGTCTCAAGTCGGTGTACAGCTCTGAGGTAAGACTCATACCATGAAGGTACGGTCCGTACCATGAGTCGTATGAGGATATCCCTATTCATAATTTTTCTGTATTTTTCCACGACTCATGGTACGCTGATTTCGCGAGTCGTAGGAAGGATCGTACTGTCACTTGTACTTGACCTTTTCCAAATTTTTTGGTACGACTTGTAGTAGTAAAACATGAGCCATACTAGGATTTGTACCTTGTGTATTTTCAAATTTGGCTTGGGACAGTCCCAATAAGCCATCCTACGAGTCGTAGCATGTAACCATGAGTCATAAGAAGGCATGTGAAGCTTGTCCCTACCTCGATTTTGATTCAGTTTACAAAGAGTTCTATTTTATGATTTGGGTACTCAGAATTCCCCAAGTCTAGGCTTGCATTTTAACCCATTTTACAACTACTCATTCCTCCTTTTTTAATCACTTCTTCTAACTCAATTGTTAATGGTTTAATGTGCAATTTCATCAAGTTCAAGTTCTTTCCCAGTCACACATAGCTCAATCACACCCCTGGTCATTCTCTTTTTTGAATTTTTCAAGCAACGACGAAGACTCGCATAGGGTTTGACAGATTTACATCAAGCATACAAGTTTTTATCTATCAATTTTGAAGAAATACACTTACTTGACTGCTTGATACTTCTACTTGTGAGTTAATACTAGGGTGTGAATCAAGTATTTCGATGTAATCTCTACCAGAACTTTCTATCTGATTTATGGTAATTAGTTACGGCTGTGAGGTTGTCGTGAGGTTAGTTTTAGTGAGATGAGTGAGTAGTACGGTTCATTTGAGCATTTAATGGTCTTAGGGCTGATTTGTAAATCTGGGTCAAGTTAGGTGGATTTAAAAATTTTGACACGTCATGACTCTTACCACGAGTCCTAGGACGATTCTACGAATTGTCCTTGGACCTGTACTTAAAGAAATTTAGGAACTTACCTGTGGACCTACAAGTGCATCCCACGACTTGTAAAACTGAGGTATGAGTCTTACTATGACTATTAGGCCTTTGTTATTCATTGTGGTTCATGCCTTGCATAATTCATAAGCACAGTGAGTACTATGATTCGTATAATGAAATTACGAGTCATAGGATTAACCGTACCCTAAAATCATGCACTGAAGTATATCTCTGATTCTCACCACGACTCGTGCTACGACTCATACAACCCTCGTAATGAGAACTATATCACTTGCCTCTTCGACAATTATTCTGCCCCCTGTTTTTGTTTCCCCTACACTCGAAACACACATTAGTTAATTCACTTGGATTTCCTCTCAAGAAACGCTTGGTTTAACATCGCAGCACAATGTAGGTGGCTCGGTTACTCAGAATTCACCAAGCAACCACTTCGGTTGCCTTCCAAGAAGCTCCTGATTTAACGTCACCGCACGACACAAGTCTCTTGGCTACTCAAACTTCGTCAAGGAACTCAGATTCATCCTCAATCGCTGAGACCACTCTATATTCTTTCGGTTGCTTCATTGACCGACATATGTTGAAGGTGACCTCTTCTTTATTTAGTTTTAACTTCAACTGGCCAGCCTCCATATCTACTAAGGCCCTCCCAGTAGCAAGGAATGGTCTCCCGAAAATGATGGGGACCTCATAATCAACCTCGCAATCAAGGATCACGAAGTTATCTGGGAATATAAATCTATCAACTTTGACAAGCATATCGAACAGGATCTCCACAGGTTTCTTCAATGTTTTTTGGCCATCAACAGCCGCATGGTAGTTAGTGTGGGGGCTCCCAAACCCAACTGCTTAAACACAACCAGTGGCATCAGATTGATGCTTGCTCCCAGATCATAGACTACACTTGTAAACTCAACATCGCCAATTGTGCATGGAATAGTAAAAGCACCTGGATCTCCCTTTTTCTGGGTTAGGACCCATGAAACTATGACACTACAATGGTGTGTCTTATCGATGGGCTCATAACTCATGGACCTCTTCTTCATCACAAGGTCCTTGATAAACTTAGCATATCCCGACATTTGTTCCAACACCTCGACCAATGGTATGTTTATAGATAACTGTTTGAGCATTGACAAGAATTTCTGAAACTTACCATTCTCTGCCTTCTTCTTCATTCTTTGGGTGAACAGTGGCGATGGTTGATAACGGGCAAAAATATATGCCCGAGATACTCTTTATTACTTCAATTAGTCTTGTTTATCTAAGTTATTGTATACATTTTCATGTAATTTTATATAATGTGGAGATATGTGCTAACCAACATGATTAGCCTTTGTTTTGTAGGTTTTGATAATGTTTGAGTAACTAATCCATGAGTTGGTGAAGTAGAAGCTTTGAAACGGAATTAACACGCGAACGTCGGCAAGGAAGAGGCACAAAACAGCCCACCGGCGCGTCGACAAGGTGCCACGGCAGGCAGGCCGCTCAAAACAGCCCACCTGCACGTTGGCAACGTGCCACGGCAGGTGGACTCCGCGACGCACTCCGTGATACGTTGCTTGTTAATCCGGGAAAGATTCCTACTAATATAAATAGCACACTTAGGTTTATTTTTGAGGGGGAAGACTTGGTAGAGCTAGGACGTGGGTTAGCAGCAGTTGAGGGTCGAAAAAGCAAAGGGTTTTTCTCTCTTTCTTTCTTCTTTCAATCAATTGTACGTATGATTTACACTCATTTGAGGATGATCAATCCACAAATGAGTGGCTAATTCTCTTCCTTGCTAAGGTTTTGAACATGTGTATTGAATTTTGATTGTGAATTATATGGTTTTTCATCTTCTTCTTTAATGTTGTTCTATTAATTCTTGTTCTTTACTGCATTAGTGTGTGGCCAACATTAATGTACATCTAAAAAGTCCAATTTCACTCGAGAGAGCAAGAAATTGGAAAGTTGTGAATTAATAGGGTATTGTTCTTAACTTGATTTGGGAAAATTGGGTTTTGATGTGCTTTCCTGATAGAAATATACTTGAAAGCCATATTAGTCAATTTAGGAACCGGAATTGTATTGCTAGGTCATAAATTGCATTTGATCACAGAAATGTAGACGAATGGTTTATGATTCTAAAGTGAGATTAAATACGAGAGTTTTAATCTCTAGGCTAATGTTCTTGGCTAGCAACATGAAGAGAAGAATAACCGAATTATGATTACTATCGAATTCATTACTTGTTCTTAACCTTGGCAGGCTCTTATCCATAGTTTCAATTCAAGTAAATATTTGTTAATAGTTTTAGTATATAGTTTATAAACAAAATTATTTAACTTTTGGTTACATTGTTGTCAACATAATTAGAAGTAAACTAGAATATAGTATACTTAAGCAATTTTACTTATCCAGAGTCTCCTTGGATCGATACTTGGCTTACTTAGCCACTTTATTACTTGTTTGACCACGTGCACTTGCGTGTCGGTTTTTAACCCCTACCAAAGCACCGAGCAATGGTCGCAAAATAGCCTTGTAAATTTGTATGGCTCCTTATTAAACTTCAGGCCCTTTTGCACCAATTGGGGTGTCACACCCCACCTTGGGGGGTACGACTGGCACCTGGTGCCCTACTAGGACCTGACTTGCTGGACTGTTAAGCCTGGGCACATCTGGTGCCTGG
This sequence comes from Datura wrightii, assembly GCA_035772735.1. Taxonomy (NCBI): domain Eukaryota; kingdom Viridiplantae; phylum Streptophyta; class Magnoliopsida; order Solanales; family Solanaceae; genus Datura; species Datura wrightii. The sequence goes on from JASDFA010000016.1 coordinate 117,002,627, forward strand.
CTGGCTTTAACTCACATTCCTGGAAACAAAGAGCTATATAACGGCTGTAAATACAGCCCCCGGCCCATTGGCATATAGCCATCTGTACCTGTATTACAGCTGACCAGAAACATGTTAATTCAGGGGAACCTATGCGGGCCAACAAGGCCACCATGCTGTCTAGTTATCTGTTACTCAAACATAACATACAAAAAAGCTACGTGACCGGCAAGGTCACCACTACTGGCAAACTATGGCCCCACACGGCCATTACAAAAGAAAGAAGGAGTAAAGGCAACTATACAACTGCACGGCCTCACACGACCGGCTCATCTGACCACAGGGAATATATACGGACTGCAAGCCTCTAGGAATAGTAATAGAACCGGCCGGGACAGGGCCCCGACCTACCCGTACTATATACCACAAAAGAAACTGAACTACACATCTGAAATTCAGCCTCCGGATGACTGGAGCTGAATACTCAACCGCTGACAGGGAGTCACATAGAATCGCCTGCTCGTCTATGAGTACCTGCAGGCAAGTAATGCAGCGCCCCACCGGGCATCAGTACCGCTGGTACTGAGTATGTAAAGCAATGACTGAAAAAGATATCTGAAATCAATAATATAACTGTCAAAACTGAAATAGGAAGGACTAAATTATCTGTCTGATGATATAAGTCGTACCTGTTCTCAATCATACCGGGAGGAGTAGGTGTCATATCTGGAGACGTATCATTCTACTACTATCCTACTCATGTCTAATATAACATAGCATAACATACATATCATAACATAGCACACACAAACCTTACCCGGCCCCCATAAGCCGGGAGGTACAATCAACATAGAATCTATGCCCCTACCCCGGTCATCCCATCTCCTACAGTGGCTGTAAGCATCCTGCCGGTCCCTGGGTATGCACTTGGGCTCGCTGAGCCCCTAACTATAACTGTATCTGAGTCCGAAGGACTCCAAATCAACACCCCGGGCGTACCCGCTCGACGGGGGTGTATAAGGGCCGACCAAGGCACAATATGGGGAAACTGGCATCCCATCTTCGTCCCCTTGCGGGACGGCATATCACTCCGAAGAGTGACGTATCCTCGTCCTCTGGCGGATGAGTCGATACAGCTATTAACCCTGGGCGGGCAGGGATGCTAGGTAATCCAACCCCAATCAATACAACGGTCTCAACTAGTCATGCTGTCTGTGTATCTCATAAGCTAAGACTAACAGGTGTAAGGTATCATATTAATCACATACTGAGCTAATAATAGTAATCTGTAAGTGTCTGATACATGCTGAGACAGGTAAGTATAAATATAAGTATAGCCTCCTGTCGGACTGTACTGGAGCAAAGGTTATACAAGAAGGTATTTCTGCTGAAAACTATACTGTTTACTGAGTTTCTGTATTAACATGATTTCCTACTTCTAACATGCTTCCTAACCCATATTTAGTTACTATTCTTTGTCTGAAATGCTTCACAAATACTGTACTACTTCACGAGGTTTCAGCTAAACACAACAATATCTTAACATGGCATATTACATCACATACTGAATATACTGGGCAATCTTAACCACTTACGTCCGAATCTATATCATACGGATAGGTATCGTACACGTTACAACCCAAAACTTCTCATATTGCACCAATATTCAAAATAACACAATAATCGATTTCTGAACATTCTACTGGTCTGTAATTTACTATACTGCTTCAACTTTACTTAACTTGTCGAGGAAACTTAACTTTACATACCTTATCTTCGACTATTCGTCCGTCGGACGAGGCTCGGCCGGTACTTCAACTATTTTCTTCCAACTGCATTCATAAATACGTCAATTAGTACTAAATACATCTTTATTATAAAGAGCGACATTACTTTCGATATAGTTTATAGCCTAAACTTAGGCTTATCGAAAGACGATCGAAAACTCGCTATTTTCCAGCGGCCCAGAAGGGAGAAGTATTCACTTCTCAGCTAGGAACACATAGACATTAATTTAGAGCAATTCTACTTACTTCAGTTCGGTGGCTCGCCGATTCGTCGGCCGTATTTCGCGAAACTAATTCCGTAGAAATGCTCTTTGCTGCTAAATACTCGGGTATCTGGGATTAATTTGAGTTTGGGCAGCACTTGGCAGCGTAATCGGACGATAATTTATAATTTTCCTTCGTTTTCCCTCTGCTCAATGCGTTTTCTGGAAATTATTAAGTGATGAAATGATTTTAAACCGAAGTGGGGGCTTATATACTTGGGCCTGAACCTGGGCAACGTGTCACGGAGCCATCGCGGAGGCCTCACCTCCGTGACACGCTGCCATCGCGGAGGGGCTCTGCCTCGGCTCCTCCCGCGATGGTGCGACGGGTTTCTCGTCCGATCTTTTCCCGGGCCTTTCCCTAGCACGTATGGCCTTCAAATATGCTTAACCAACATGCGAATAGGTCATCTAAGTGCGGGGAATTCTACTGGGTATAACATTCTCCCCCCCTTAGGAACATTCGTCCTCAAATGTATACTGTCATCTAGAGGACTACTTACTTTACTTTCTGGAAAAATTTTGGCAGAGTTTCCCCTGTAATATGGACTATCGCAAAAACCTGAAATGCAGAAAAGTCCAACACAGGCTCCGCACGCAATGATCTAAGATTCACTGGATAATTAAATATCACTTTTTCTTTATCATTTACAAACACACAATCATAAGATACTGTATAAGTAATGATACGGACATACCTGTCGTCCGACTAGGCCTGAAATAGGTGAGGGTATCTGATTTTCATATCTTCTTCAGCCTCCCACGTCATTTCCTCCCAATTTCTGTTACGCCATAATACTTTGACAGACGCAACATCTTTAGTTCTCAGTCTGCGAATCTGTCTGTCTAAGATGGCTATGGGAACCTCTTCATAGGCTAATTCTTCTGTGATCTGATCATCCTAAACTGGAACTACTGTAGAAGGGTCCCCTACGGACTTCCTTATCATAGAAACATGGAATACTGGATGAACCGACGCTAACTCTGGAGGCAAGTTTAACTCGTATGCCACGCGGCCTATTCTTCGCCGAATCTGATACGGCCCAATGAATCTTGGGCTAAGCTTGCCTTTCTTGCCAAACCTCATTACCCCTTTCATCGGGGACACTTTCAGATATACCCAGTCGTCTACCGAAAATTCTAGATTTCTGCGCCGCCTATCTGCATAAGACTTCTGGCGGCTCTGCGCGGTCAGTAAACGTTCTCGGACAAGCTTTATCTTTTCCTCGGACTTCCGAACGATGTCTGGCCAACTAATGCTGATTCTCCTGTTTCAAACCAGCCCACCGGCGATCTACATTTTCGCCCGTACAATGCCTCGAAAGGCGCCATCTGAATAGCTGAATGGTAGCTATTATTATAAGCAAATTCGATTAACGAAAGATGTTCATCCCAGCTACCCCCAAAATCTAACACACACGCTTGTAGCATATCTTCGAGCGTCTGAATCGTACGTTCAGCCTGCCCGTCTGTCTGAGGGTGGAATGCTGTGCTCAAATTAATCTGCATCCCCAAACCTTTCTGAAACGACTGCCAGAACCTAGCTGTAAACTGCGCTCCCCTATCTGAAATAATAGATACCGGCACTCCATGCAACCTAACTATTTCTCTGATATATAATTCGGCATAATCCTCAGCTAAGAAAGTAGCCCTTACTGGCAGGAAATGAGCTGATTTTGTCAGCCTATCAACTATCACCCAAATGGAATCATTTCTGCATCTAGTACGGGGTAACCCTGTTACAAAATCCATGTTTATTGCTTCCCATTTCCACGTGGGTATCATTTTCTCTTGCGTCAAACCACCCGGTTTCTGGTGCTCTGCTTTCACCTGCTGACAATTAGCACACCTAGATACAAATTCAGCTATCTCAGTTTTCATACCTGGCCACCAGTAGATGTCTCTAATGTCGTGGTACTTTTTTGTCGCCCCTGGGTGAAGGGAATAGCGAGCGTAGTGTACCTCATGCATGATCTGCCCACGAAGTCCTGCGACATTCGGGACACAAAGGCGGCCCTTACAATGTAGCACACCATCCTCGGTCATCTGAAAATCTGGCTCCTTACCCTTCTGAAATCTATCTCTGAGCTGGACTAAATTGGGATCCTCATACTGTCGTTCTTTTACCTCTGTAACTAACGATGACACTGCAGAATTCTGAATTACTGCTCCATTATTTTCTGTTTCAATTATTCGAACGGCTAGATCAGCTAACTGATGAATTTCTTTAGCTAATTTCTGTTTCTCAGGTCGCAAATACGCCAAACTCCCCATTGACTTACGGCTCAGGGCGTCTGCTACAACGTTAGCTTTTCCCGGGTTATACAGGATGTTCACATCATAATCCTTCAACAATTCTAACCAGCGACGTTGCCGCAAATTCAACTCCCTCTGAGTAAAAATGTACTGTAAGCTCTTGTGATCGGTATAAATATCAACATGAACTCCGTACAGATAATGCCTCCACATCTTCAAGGCATGAATTACTGCGGCCAATTCTAGGTCATGGGTAGGGTAATTCTTTTCGTGTTTCCTCAGCTGTCTAGAAGCATATCCAATCACTCTACCATGCTGCATCAACACACAACCCAACCCGATACCTGACGCGTCGCAATAAACTGAATACCCTTCTGTGCCTTCCGGCAGTGCTAGTACTAGGGCGGAGGTTAACCTGTCTTTCAGTTCCTTGAAACTCTGCTCACATGCCTCCGTCCACTGAAACTTGGCTGCTTTCTGTGTCAATTTAGTTAAAGGTGCTGCAATGGTTGAGAATCCCTCAACGAACCTCCGATAGTATCCTGCCAACCCCAGAAAGCTACGAACTTCGGTCGGGGTGGTAGGTCTCGGCCATGACTTAACTGCTTCTATCTTCTGCTTATCTACCTGTATACCAGCGTCCGAGACAATATGCCCTAAAAAGGCTACTGAGTTAAGCCAAAATTCACACTTCGAAAATTTTGCGTACAACTGGCGGTCCCTGAGAATCTGGAGCACTGTCCGCAAATGAGTCCGGGGATCTGCTTCAGAGCGTGAATACACCAGAATATCATCAATGAATACTATCACGAACAAGTCCAAGAAAGGTCTGAAAATACTGTTCATCAGGTCCATGAAGACTGCTGGGGCATTCGTTAGCCCGAAGGACATAACCAAAAATTCAAAATGTCCATATCGGGTCCTGAATGCTGTCTTAGGAATATCCCTCTCACGTACTCGGACCTGGTGATAGCCGAACCGCAAGTCAATCTTGGAAAAGTATCTGGCTCCCTGTAGCTGATCAAATAAGTCATCAATTCTGGGAAGCGGATACTTGTTCTTTTCTGTAACTTTGTTTAGCTGCCGATAATCTATACACATTCGGAGAGAGCCATCTTTCTTTCTCACAAACAAGACTGGCGCACCCCACGGGGAAGTACTCGGCCTGATAAAACCTTTATCTAACAAGTCTTTCAACTGCTCCTTTAATTCTCTGAGTTCTGCAGGAGCCATACGATAGGGAGGTATTGATATTGGCTGAGTGCCTGGTAGCAAGTCAATAGCAAAGTCTATTTCCCTTTCTGGGGGAATACCAGGTAACTCATCAGGAAATACATCTGGGAATTCATTTACCACTGGGACAGACTGGAGTGTCGGAGATTCTGCTTGGACATCCTGAACTCTGACCAGATGATAAATACATCCCTTAGATATCAACTTTCTCGCCTGAAGGTAGGAAATAAACCTACCTTTTGGCGTTGCGGTGCTGCCCTTCCACTCCCGTACTGCCTCCCCCGAGAAGTGGAATCGGACCGTTTTGGTCCAACATTCAACATTAGCAAAACATGGTACTAACCAATCCATACCCATTATGGCATCGAAGTCTATCATTTCTAACTCGACCAGATCTACTGTGGTCTGACGATCAGCAACCTCTACTGTACACCCGCGGTAAATTCGGCTAGCTGTGATAGAGTCACCGACGGGCGTGGATACTAGGAAGGGCTGTTGTAATGATTCTGGTACAATACTAAACTTCCGTGCCACAAATGGAGTAATATAGGACAAAGTAGACCCTGGATCAATTAGTACATAAGCAGGGTGTGAGCAGATAGTCAGCATACCTGTCACAACATCAGGTGATGCTTCTGAATCTTGCCTCCCTGGTAAGGCATATGTGCGGCTTGGGCCTGCACCTGTACTGGAGGCCCCTGATCTGCCCCGACCCCTGCCTGCTGAAACTGGGGGCCTGCGCCCAGTCGAGGATGCTGTAGCTCGTGATCCTGTTGATGCCCTATCCTGTCTGTCCCGGTCCTCACGACCTCTAGCTGGGCAATCTCTCATCAAATGGCCTTCTTGGCCACAAATATAGCATGTGGTGGAACAATACCTGCACGCTCCAGAATGACGTCGACTGTATATAGGGCAAAGTTGTAGGGTATACCTACTCTGCTCTGCCCTCCTCTGTAATGGTGAGTCTGCCATCTGCGAGCCTCTACCAGCCTCTGACTGCCCCCTGTGGTTGAATTTACCCCCCTGTGACTGTGGCGGAGGCGGGGGCCTGGGCGGCCTGTCTGACAATCGTGGCCTGGGTCCTCTCTGGGCCTCTCTCTGTAACTCAGCTGGCCTATCCCGGCGACGCTGCTCCTGATTGACCCTTCTGATCTCCCGATGTCGCTGTCTGATGCCCTCAATATTCTGGGCAAATGCCTGGATTCGGGAAATATCCATGTCCTCTCGCAGTGTGGCCGTGATACAAGTCTCAACATATTCTGGGTTCAACCCCATAATAAAACGGTGCACTCTGGATGCCATGGTATCCACGAAGGCTGGTGCATATCGAGCCAAAGAGTCAAACCACAAGGAATATTCCCGAACACTCATGGCCCTCTGTTCTAGATGTAGGAACTGGTCTACCCGAGCCTGTCGGATCTCCCGCGGCAAATAGTGATCTAGAAAGGCTCCTGAAAAGATGGACCAGGTGGGAGGGGAAACATCTCTCCCTCGGGACCTCTCCCAGCTTTCATACCATAATACTGCAATATCTCGTAACCGGAATGCGGCCAATTCAACTGACTCAGTAGGCGTAGCATGCATAACCCTGAAGATTCTCTGCATCTAATCTAGAAAATCCTGAGGGTCCTCTGTTCGGTCCGTGCCTGTGAACTGTGGGGGATTCAGGGCTAAAAACTCTCGGACCCTCGAACTACCGGTCCCTCCTGATGCTCCTGCAACTGTGGATGGCACTTGCTGACGCTGAGCAGCCATCATCTGTGCTATCATAACTACAGCACTCCTAACCTCCTGGTCGGAAGGTGTCGGTATAGGGACTGCTGAAGGTACTGTCGCTCCAAATGGCTCCTGACGTGGTGGATACTGCTGAGGAGGCTGGGATGAAGCCTCTATAGGGCCCTCTGATCGGGCTGTCTCCAAATGAGGGGGAGGCATCCTGCTGGTGCCCTCCCCTGCTGCAATGTCTAAGCTCCGACCTGTGGTAGGATGTTGCTGGTCTGACATTATCTGTAACCAAAGAATATGGTAAGCTCTTAGGGACTCAACCCTATACTGTACCACTCTATAGCACGACTGAATCAGAATAAAACACAACCATCCTATCATGCCTTGCAGCCTCCTACCCATAGTATGTGGTGCACAACACATCCATGGACAGGACTCTACTTAGCACGGCTTGCAGACTCCCTGGGATGCGACCTGCTCTGATACCAAGTTTGTCACACCCCACCTTGGGGGGTACGACTGGCACCTGGTGCCCTACTAGGACCTGACTTGCTGGACTGTTAAGCCTGGGCACATCTGGTGCCTGGCTGGCTTTAACTCACATTTCTGGAAACAAAGGGCTATATAACGGCTGTAAATACAGCCCCCGGCCCATTGGCCTATAGCCTTCTGTACCTGTATTACAGCTGACCAGAAACATGTTAATTCAGGGGAACCTATGCGGGCCGACAAGGCCACCATGCTGTCTAGTTATCTGTTACTCAAACATAACATACAAAAAAGCTACGTGACCGGCAAGGTCACCACCACTGGCAAACTATGGCCCCACACGGCCATTACAAAAGAAAGAAGGAGTAAAGGCAACTATACAACTGCACGGCCTCACACGACCGGCTCATCTGACCACAGGGAATATATACGGACTGCAAGCCTCTAGGAATAGTAATATAACTGGCCGGGACAGGGCCCCGACCTACCCGTACTATATACCACAAAAGAAACTAAACTACACCTCTGAAATTCAGCCTCCGGATGACTGGAGCTGAATACTCAACCGCTGACAGGGAGTCACGTAGAATCGCCTACTCGTCTATGAGTACCTGCAGGCAAGTAATGCAGCGCCCCACCGGGTTTCAGTACCGCTGGTACTGAGTATGTAAAGCAATGACTGAAAAAGATATCTGAAATCAATAATATAACTGTCAAAACTGAAATAGGAAGGACTAAATTATCTGTCTGATGATATAAGTCATACTTGTTCTCAATCATACCGGGAGGAGTAGGTGTCATATATGGAGACGCATCATTCTACTACTAACCTACTCATGTCTAATATAACATAGCATAACATACATATCATAACATAGCACACACAAACCTTACCCGACCCCCATAAGTCGGGAGGTACAATCAACACAGAATCTATGCCCCTACCCTGGTCATCCCATCTCCTACAGTGGCTGTAAGCATCCTGCCGGTCCCTGGGTATGCACTTGGGCTCACTGAGCCCCTGACTATAACTGTATCTGAGTCCGAAGGACTCCAAATCAACACCCCAGGCGTACCCGCTCGACGGGGGTGTATAAGGGCCGACCAAGGCACAATATGGGGAAACTGGCATCCCATCTTCGTCCCCTTGCGGGATGGCATATCACTCCGAAGAGTGACGTATCCTCGTCCTCTGGCGGATGAGTCGATACAGCTATTAACCCTGGGCGGGCAGGGATGCTAGGTAATCCAACCCCAATCAATACAACGGTCTCAACTAGTCATGTTGTCTGCGTATCTCATAAGCTAAGACTAACAGGTGTAAGGTATCATATTAATCACATACTAAGCTAATAATAGTAATCTGTAAGTGTCTGATACATGCTGAGACAGGTAAGTATAAATATAAGTATAGCCTCCTGTCAGACTGTACTGGGGCAAAGGTTATACAAGAAGGTGTTTCTGCTGAAAACTATACTGTTTACTGAGTTTCTGTATTAACATGATTTCCTACTTCTAACATGCTTCCTAACCCATATTTAGTTACTATTCTATGTCTAAAATGCTTCACGAATACTGTACTACTTCGCGAGGTTTCAGCTAAACACAAAAATATCTTAACATGGCATATTACATCATATACTGAATATACTGGGCAATCTTAACCACTTACGTCCGAATCTATATCATACGGATAGGTATCGTACACGTTACAACCCAAAACTTCTCATATTGCACCACTATTCAAAATAACACAATAATCGATTTCTGAACATTCTACTAGTCTGTAATTTACTATACTGCTTCAATGTTACTTAACTTGCCGAGGAAACTTAACTTTACATACCTTATCTTCGACTATTCGTCCGTCGGACGAGGCTCGGCCGGTACTTCAACTATTTTCTTCCAACTGCATTCATAAATACGTCAATTAGTACTAAATACAGCTTTATTGTAAAGAGCGACATTACTTTCGATATAGTTTATAGCCTAAACTTAGGCTTATCGAAAGACGATCGAAAACTCGCTATTTTCCAGCGGCCCAGAAGGGAGAAGTATTCACTTCTCAGCTAGGAACACAGAGACATTAATTTAAAGCAATTCTACTTACTTCAGTTCGGTGGCTCGCCGATTCGTCGGTCGTATTTCGCGAAACTAATTCCCTAGAAATGCTCTCTGCTGCTAAATACTCGGGTATCTGGGATTAATTTGAGTTTGGGCAGCGTTTGGCAGCGTAATCGGACGATAATTTATAATTTTCCTTCGTTTTCCCTCTGCTCACTGCGTTTTCTGGAAATTATTAAGTGATGAAATGATTTTAAACTGAAGTGGGGGCTTATATACTTGGGCCTGAACCTGGACAACGTGTCACGGAGCCATCGCGGAGGCCTCACCTCCGTGACACGCTGCCATCGCGGAGGGGCTCTGCCTCGGCTCCTCCCGCGATGGTGCGACGGGTTTCTCGTCCGATCTTTTCCCGGGCCTTTCCCTAGCACGTATGGCCTTCAAATATGCTTAACCAACGTGCGAATAGGTCATCTAAGTGCCGGGAATTCTACTGGGTATAACATGGGGCCTCATGCAACTCAGCATCCTCATTATGTTCTTTCTCAGCAACATCGTCCTCATCTTCAATCACGCTCTCTTTCTTCCTTTCGTCTACAAATGGTAGACGGGGGTCAACAGTAGTCTTTCCACTCCTAGCCATCACAATCATACAGTGACTATCATTTTTTGGATTTTGGACTGTGTTGCTAGGTAGTGTTCGATTTTTCCTAGGGTTCATAGATGCCGACAGTTGCCCTAGCTACTATTCAATCTGCTTGACAGCCAATAGGGGAGGAGGTGTACTTGTATTTTTTGGGGATTTTGAGTCATCTGAGGTTTTTTCATTCCATGTTTCTTTTCCTTTGGGCATGCTATCTAGTAGAACCAACATGTTTAGGATTTTATTTTTGTGTGATTTTTGTTTAATTAGAAAGTAGCTTTGGAGATAACTCACCAACAAGTTCACTTATTGGCATTAGTCTAGATCTTACCCTATTCCCTATGGGTTTGACCCCAACCTCTTAGTTGTGTTCTTTATTGGCAATGACTGCTTAATACTTTTTCAGGAAGTGTGAGTTGGAGCATTATCAAAACGTGGCGTCGTTGCCTGTGACTCCACTCTCTGACCCATGCTTGATATATCAGTACGGATGTCTTTCAACTAATCATCTATGGACCTCACCTTTTTAAGAATCTCGGTCATCATGCTCTTTAACTTTGACTGTCCAGCCTCCCCCTCACGTGCATTAGGAGGCACATATAATCCATCTTGGTCTTTGTGGTGGCCATCATTCCTTCTCCAATCTCCTTTGTGCTCACGACCTCGGCTTCTGTCTTTGTACCCATTCCAACTATAGTTGTCTCTATATTGGTTCCGACCTTGATTTCAAAATCTTGGCACCAAGTGTCTTGTCCAAAACCTTTGGCGTTTACTCAGAAATCCACCACTTGGTTGTGTAAGAAGTTTTCCTCCTCCTTGGAATCTGAGAGGTCTGGCCCTGTCTCCTATCCCTGTGTCACAACTGCATTCACCTTTCCGGCTCCAGCTCCCATGGTGTGCTTAATAAGAAAAGCCAACAATGGGTGCATATGAGCCAACTCCTACTCACGCTCTTCTTCTTTCCTATGTTGGTCTATAGACAAATAAACAACATATGTACTAGTTGGTGCTTCCGCCTCCCGAGTGTGCCATGTCCTGTTTGTCTTTGTCACCCTATTAAGAATGGTAGCGGCTTTCTCCCAGATGTGACTCATCGGCGCTCCTCCTGCCACTATGTCTGCTACAACATTGGTATTGTTGTTTAAGGACCTGTAAAAGATTTCCAAGAAACTGTCATCTGTAATCTTATGGTTCGGGCATTTTGTCAACTTCTTCTTGAACCTCAACCAGGTTTCATGAAGTGACTTAGTTTTAAGTTGTTGGAAGTTATAAATTTCGTCCTTGAGGTGAAGCATCCTGGAGGGTGGAAAGAATCTCTCTAAGAAAGCTTGCTTGAGCTCCCTCCAGTTGGTTATGGAGTTGTTGGGAAACTCTGATAACCTAGTGGCTTTCCCAGATAGAGAAAAGGGGAAAAGTCTGAGTCTGATGACATCTTGGCTGACTCTGAGCAACCTGTTCACCTTTCGTATTCCCATGAAGTTCATCAGGTGTAGGTTGGCATCGTCAGCTGCATGACCACTAAATATCCCTTTCATGTTCAACAACTGAATCACAGTGCTAGTGATATCAATTTAGCCCCAGAAGGCAGTGGTGGTAGTACAATGGCTCCGGTTTACCCGACTTCATTGATATCGGGGTCATCTTCATAGAAGAACTGAGGGTCATATGTTTGGCCTCTGTTGCCCCTCCCATGTCGGCCAACATTCAAGACCTCATCTCGAGCATCCTCCGCATCCTAAAGTGCAGCTTGCCGAGCTAGCTCGGCTTGCCTAGCTTCTTCAGTTATACGGGCATCTATCTGCTCCTTGTTTTCCATCCTACGCAGCGTTCATTCAAGTTCAAGATTCAATGGAATCAGGGGGTTTCAACTCAGACTAGTACTTTTCATTCACCAAGAAACAACCTGTGGATATTCAAAAACAAAAAGAAAACGTAATTCAGGAAATAACAACGAAAGTCAAATACAAGCAATTACTCTAATCTTAGTTGTATTCCCCGACAACAACGCCACTTTTTGATAACACTCAAACTCATACTTGTTGACAAACTATAAAGCGGTTGTTGTCAATAAAGAACCCAACTAAGAGGTTGGGGTCGAACCCATATGAAATAGGGTAAGATTTAGACTAATGCCGGTAAGTCAACTTGTTGGCGAGTTATCTCCAAATTGGGGGTTTCAAGAAAACAATGTTTAAAGAAAAGATTATAATTGTGATTTAAATCAATATTTGAAAACAACTAGGGTAAGTTTTCCCCATGTGTTTATAACTACTTCAGGTATACACACGTGATCAATCCCAATGCTTACTTATAGAACTGATAACTAGGGTTTATCCAAATGACTAGTTTGTCCCTGTTGGATGACTTTACTCAATCACCAGGTTAAGTCTCATGAGCAATTTCAAACTAATTGTTATCAATACGTTCCACATTTAACTATCATGTGACAACAACTCAAGTTAATACAATGATCATAAAGATCAAGGCTTTGTTGTAATTCTTTTTTCCTATTTTCTACTTCTCTAGGTTCAAGCAATTAAAGAGTTCGGAAAAATCCTAACGTTTTACACCGTTAAGAAATGCTTAAACATAAAGAGAATATAACACAAGATTTTTGCATTGGTTTTGAATCACTTTTGTGCAACCCTAATTCGTTAATCCTCCATGGTTCCCACAACCCCAAGTTGTGGAGGTTTTAGCCTCTCATTGTTGTAAGATCGCAATTAGCATTCATAGACAAATGCATAATTAAATACTTATAGCAACAATTCAAAGGAAATAAGATTTGATTATCAAAGAACAACCTCAAGAACAATGTAGGAAATCAAGAATTTAATCCCAGGAATTACTCCTCAAAACTTGATCAAAATTCAAAAATAACTATGCATACATCTACTAACTCGATTATGACCTCCTCTAACTAATATAAAACGTAAAGGATATACATACAGAAATTAGAAACCTTTTCCTAAGCTAATAGGGAGTTTTCCATATCTGGTGCTGACTATGCCACGATTGGACCTACGACCCATAGCAGGATTGTACGGGTTGTACTTGTTTTTCGTAAGTTCTCGGCTGCTGCAGATTTGGGTAAGTGTTGGCATGCTGGTACGACTCGTACCTTCATCCTACAAGTCATACATTGCTTCCATGGTTTGGTCATGAGAATCTAACATCTTCTAGAACTCTTCATGAGTGTTATGGTACGATGCATACCTTCTTTCCATGACTCGTACTGTCTATAGTGTCTGAAGTTCAGCCAAGTGCTAAAGAATCTTCTAATGTTCACCATGGCTCCTTGTACGATTTGTACATTGATGCCACAGTTCGTGAGTCCATCCATACGAGGAGTCTGCCTTTGTGCAATTTCTTTTAAATATTTCCATGACTCCAGTTACGGCTCATACTATCTTGGTATGGATCTTACTGTAAGTCGTATGTTTCCTTCTTCCTAATTCATCCTTTTGACTTTCATCATGCTTCTCAGTACGACTTGTACAATCAAGGTACGGCTCGTACTGTGACTGGTGCTTTGGCTGAGTTTCTACATTTTAAGGATTCTTTTGCACATCTTTGCTCCAAAACTTATTTTTCATGAAATCAAAGTAAAAGTGCCTTATATCCGTATAAACATACCTAAGTCCATGCTATTTTCTCAGTGTTAAACGTCAAAAGTGTTGTAAACTCACAACACATCAGTCTCTCACAAAAGCTACTTACAATGATCAATACAATACCAAAATGTGATGTATGACAGCTAACAAACGACCTGGAAGTTATATTTATAAGCAAGGCCTCAAATGATGGATTTTCCCTCAAGTAATTAGCTTTAAAATTAGTAAAAATGTCACGACCCGAGTCTATACCCTGGATGAGACACGGTACTTGGAGTCACAAGTAACCCCAAGCCAACCCATGGTCTTTCATAACACTAGTAAACTGAGTAATCATAAGCGGAAGCTTTAAATAAATAAAATCATTTAAAAAAACTGAGTTAACAAGAGTCAATACATTTGGAAGAGAAACAAAATACAATACTGATAATTCGAGTCTATGTCTGAAAGCCATCTACTAATGATGTGTTGTTGGAAAAAGCCCCCAGCTAACTCTGAAGTCTAACTAAAAGAAATTAACTGAAAATAAATATTGTCCTTGAAAGATGAGGACTCACCCAAAAGTTGTTGCTGGTATCGTCTGAGAAAAAAATCCATTGACGGTTTGGGGCTGAGAACCTGCGCATGTGTCATGATACGATATAGCATAGAAGGTATGCTTCAATAGTTTGAATGTACTGACTAAGTGAGAGATAATATAAATGTGACGAACAAGTAGCCGAACTGCAATGACATGTAATGACCAATTGAACTGCTGGAGTTGATACAACTGAAGTATAACTGCTATGATCAATAGTGACCCGGACTGATGGTCATAGACATGTTGTGGATCTGAGATACTGATCTGACCTAAACTGAACTTAGCTAAATTTAAACTTTACTAACTAGTGGGAGAGTCTATAATTGACATATAGCCACGTGACCTAGACATGAGTTCCATGTATACGCCCCATCGATATGACCCAATATACCTTGCCAGGGTATAAAGGAATAAACTGGGTGATCAGAAATATGGAGCCATAGGGCCAATGAAATAACCTAAGTTGGCATCGTAGTTCTGGGAACCTAGGTGCGTTGGAACCTCAATTCGCTCGGTGCTATGTCCTACTCCCACTAGATAGTCTTAATTTGACTACTAAGCTGATAGCTCAGAACTGGGGTCCAAGACTAAATCAGGGATACTAATTTTGAAGTACCTTGAGAGTCTTACTGGAACAGATTTTGTAATTAGTGTTCTAATACTGGCCAGAGCTGCTTATTTGGAAGCATTGTAACCGTCTAAAGAACTAACTAATATCTGATAATTGATAAGTGATATCTGGAAGGCACTACTAACACTTCAAGAAAATACTATAGTCAAACCGATCAGCTGACATTTTTGAAAAATATAGAGTATGCTAACATTTTGACAGAAATTGGACTAGCATGCAAGTGACAGAGATTTCAACTAGTATTAATAACATGGGAATCCCAACACAGATAGAATCAAGCAACATGAATAACTAATAAACTATGCAAGACTCTAATTTACCGCATTCAAAAGTTGGGGCTAAAACCATCTTTACAAGAAAAAGTATCAACATGATAGCTAGGTAGTGAAAATATAGTAACAATTAACATGAACAATATTCCACATGATATAGACGAAATCTGGTTGAAAATTTATTCACATTCGAAACTTAGGGACTAGAATAGATAAGAAAATTTAGATGGATTTTGGGAACAAGAGAAGGACAATTCCCTTGCTAAATTCTTGCATACCTGGTGAATGATTTCTAAGAAAATCCTAGAGAAATTCTAAGAGGAAGAATTCGAACCCTTGCCCTCCTCTGTGCTTCCTGTATGAGATTCTACATTTTGACTTATGAGGGAATTAGAGGAATGAAGTATAAATGTCCATTATGCCTATAAATCCCCTAAATATAACCCAAAATTATGTAGTTTAGGTATTAACAAGGTGGGAAGTTACAAAAAAACCCTAGAAAAAATTCTGGAAAACTGCCCAACAGGGACCAACGAGTGA
Source organism: Datura wrightii (assembly GCA_035772735.1). Classification (NCBI taxonomy): domain Eukaryota; kingdom Viridiplantae; phylum Streptophyta; class Magnoliopsida; order Solanales; family Solanaceae; genus Datura; species Datura wrightii. The sequence continues at coordinate 117,018,703 of JASDFA010000016.1, forward strand.
CACAACGAGTCATTGGTTGACACCATGTCTCGTCGGGACCAATCATATATCCTAGGCTTAAACCTAGGGCTTACTAGAAATTCCAACGAGTGGGTACCACAAGTCGTTGGAAGAATCAATGGGTGGTTGGTACCTCCCATGGTCATTGGTAGGGATTCGAGGAAAAACACTAGAACCTCAAAGAGTGGGTCGTTGTTGCCACTCGTTGATGTCAAGCCCCAAGATTACTTTAGGATTTCCATTATCCAGGACGAGGGGTGAGAACGATTCTTTCTCTCAACCAACGAGTCGTGGTGTCACCCATTAGAGAAGGGTCTAGTGTTTTTGCTCGAATCCATGCCAGTGGCCACGGGAGGTACCAATGACCTGTGGTTATTCGAACGAGTCATGGTACCCACTCGTTGCTAGTTCTAGTAAGCCATATGTTTAATCCCATGATAGAAGACTGATCCCAATGAGTCGTGGTGTCAACCAACAACTCGTTGTGTGACCCGTTGGTCCCTGTCGGACAGTTTTCCAAATTTTTCTTTCAGGGGTATTTTTGTAACTTCACACCTTTTTAATGACTAAAATACATCATTTTGGGTTATTTTTATGTGATTTAGAGGGGTAATCAATTTTTTTACTTCATTCCTCTCATTCCCTCAAAAGTCAGAACGTAGAATCTCGGACAGGAAGCACAGAGCAGGGTGAGGGTTTGATTTCTTTGTCTAAAAAGTTCTCTAGGATTTTCTCAAAAATCCTTCACCTGTTATGTGAGAATTTATCAAGGGAATTTTCCTTCCCTTTTACCCCAAAATCCATCTAAATTTTCCTATCAATTCTAGGCCCTAAGTTTCAATTGTAAATAAATTTTTAGCCAAATTCTATCTATATCATGTGGAATATTATTCATGTTAATTGTTACTGTATTTTCATTACCTAGCTACCATGTTGATACTTGTTCTTGTAAAGATTATTTTATCCCTAGATTTTGAATGCAGTAAATTAGAGTCTTGCATAATTGATTAGTTATTAATGTTTCTTGATTCTATCAGTGTTGGGATCCTATGTTATTAATTATTAGTTGAAATCTTAGTCAGTTGCATGTTAGTCCAATTTCAGTCAGAATATTAGCATACTCAGTATTTTTTGAAAATTTCAGCTGATTAGTTTGAGTGTAGTCTTTTCTTGAGGTGTCAATAGTGCCTCCCAGATATTAGTTAGCAGACTCAGTTATCAATGATCAACTATTAGTTTGTTCTTTAGACAGTTACGATGCTTCCAGATAAGCAGCTCTAGCCAGTCTTAGAACACCAGTTGTAGAATCCGATCTCATGAGACTCTCAAGGTACTTCTAGATAAGTATCCCTGATTTAGTCTTAGACCCCAATTTCGAGTTATCAGCTTAATAATCAGATTAGGACTATCCACTTGTAGTAGAACTTAGCACCAATCGGACAAGGGTTCCAGCATACCCAGTTTTCCAGAACTACATTGCCACCGTAGGTTATTTTATTTGCCCTATGGCCCCAGATTTGTGATCATCCAGTTCATGCCTTTATACTCTGGTAATGTATATTGGGTCCTATCAATGGGGCATATACACCAAACCCCACATCTAGCTCACGTGGTTATATGTCAGTTATAGACTCTCCCACTAGTTAGTACAATTTCAGTTTAGCATAGTTTCAGTTTAGCTCAGATCAGTGTCTTGATCTTGGGTAGAATTATATGCCCAAGTGATACTCAAATGCTTCATTTCGTCTTGTTTATCCATTGGTAGTTGTACATTCTCATGTGATTTGTAGTTAAAATGTGAATTTATACTAACCAACATGATTAGTGTTGCTTTGCAGGAAAAATGTAATTTTAGGAAGCTAAGATGCATGTTGGGATAAATCGGGAATGGACTGGAAGCGAGCAGTGGAAAAGGCCAAGGTCATGCAGCAAATTAAGGGGCTCCGCGAAGGAGCCGTGTCACGCTGCCATCGCGGATGCATTCTGCCCCGGATGATTAAAATAGACCAAGTTCCAGTGAAGGTCCGCGTTGGGGCCGTGGCACGTTGGCCAAGCCCCGCGTTGCACGCCGTGGCATGTTGGGCATAATTGCCTGGAGGATAGGATTCCAATGAAGGTCCGCGTTTGTGGCGTGTCATGGAGGCAGTGCTCCGCGATGCACTCCGTGACACGTTGCTTGTTATTCCGTGAAAAATTCCCACTAGTATAAATAGTACACTTAGGTTTATTTTTAATTATTCTGACCTGGTTGAGCAAGAACGTGGGTTACAGGCAGTTGAGGGGATGAAATTCTTAGGGTTCTTCTCTATCTCTTTCTTCTTTATTCCAATTGTTTGTTTGATTTACACTCATTTAACGATGTTTAATCTACAAATGAGTGGCTAAATTCACTTCTTGCTGAGGTTAAGAACATTTGTAGTGGAATGTAATTATTGATCATCTTGGTTTTTCATCTTTTCTTCCATGGGTGTTCTATTAATTCTTGTTTTTACTGCATTAATGTGTGGCCAATATTAATGTATATCTAAAAAATCCGGTTTGCGTTCGAAAGAGAAAGAAATTGGAAAGCTGTGAATTAACAGAATATGATCTCTTCTTGGTTTGGGACAATTGAGAATTGATTTACCTTCAAAATAGAAATATATCTGAAAGTCGTATTAGTCAATTAAGGAATCAGTTTCGTATGGCTAGAACATGAATTTCTTCTTATCACAGAAATGTAGGTGGAAGGTTCATGATTCTTAAGTTGGGTTAAATACGAGAGTTTTAATCTATCGGCAATAATTCTTGACTAGCAACCGAAGGAAAGATTAACCAATTTGTATCAATAAATTGCTTCCCTGCATGGTTGTTTTAGCCTCAGCATGCTCATTACTATTGTTCAGACTCAAATTGTACATTTGTTTTAGATTAGTATAAATTAGGAAACAAACTCCCAAAATCTTCTTGAAACTGTTGTCTGCATTATTAGAGTTAGAGTTTATTAACACTTAATTAGATTATTACCTTGGTCTAGTCCCTGTGGGATCGATACTTGGCTACTCTATCCATTTTACTACTTGTTCAACCACGTGCACTTGTGTGTAGGCATTCCAAACCACCAAACAAGTTTTTGGCGCCGTTGTCGGGGACTGGCAATTGGTAAAATTGTTTTCTTAAGTGTTAGTTTACGATTTCTTATTAGTGCTGACAACTTGGTCTTAGCCTGTCTTTTGTAGATATTGAATTCTGTTGAACACTGGCAAGAGACAAGGAGCTGGTGGATTCACACTTAGAGCCGTAAAGACAATTTCATCGTCAAAGGAGAGAAGTTCTAGAGAGAAAGTTGCAGTTTCTCAGACAAACAATCCTGGAGCAACAACAGAATCCACCAATTGTAAGGGCAGTGTTAGTGCCCGAAGAAATGGCAGCTAGGCCGATTCGCGAAGTGGCAATCCCACATGCTAACAATGTTACATCTAGCATTCGCAAACCAGAGCCAGGAGGGAGGTTGGAGCTCAAACAGAATATGGTGCAATTGCTGCACACCAGCGGGCAATTAACAAGTCTCCCTCACGAGGATCCACAACAACATCTCCAAAACTTTTTGGAGATAAGTGACACTTACATCCCCGCTGGAGTGTCACTCGATTATGTCAGGCTTACATTGTTCCCATTTTCACTTTTGGGAGAAGCAAAGACATGGCTGAAAGGTGAGCCACCTAATTCCATTACTACTTGGGATGATCTTGCAAAGAAATTCTTGATATGATTCTTTCCATCCGGTAAAACAGCAAGACTTAGAAGTCAAATTCTAAGTTTTAAACAAAGAGAGGGGGAGAATCTGTATCAAGCTTGGGAACGATTCAAATCTATGTTGCGGGATTGTCCTCATCATCACCAATCCAATGATGTGCTGGTGCATACTTTCATAGAGGGTTTGGAACCCCACACAAATATCTTGTTAGACTTAGCAGCTGGAGGACAACCATTAGAAAAAACTTATGAGGAGCTGTATACTTTGTTGAACCATATTTCGCAGGGAAATCCAGAGTGGAATGCGGACTATTCTAGAGAAGGAACAAGGAAAGCGGCAGGAGTCTTGGAAGTGGATGGTTTTACAGCTATCGCTGCACAGATAGCTGCGTTATAGAATCAACTCAATACCCACTTCAACAATGTGAGCATGAATCATTCTCAAGCCCCAGTGAATGTAGTGCAGCAGATTTGGTGTGAAGTGTGCGGCAGTAATGAACACTCAGCTGAGTGTTGTGGTGCGAATCCTGATTCAGAAAACTTTGTTGGTAATGTACAGAGAAATAATCACCAACAGTATGGCAACAACTACAACTCTAATTGGAGGAGTCACCCAAATTTCTTTTGGGGTAGTAACAGCCATCAAGGGCAGAGTTCGAGTCAGGGAGCACAGAGAAATCAAGGAGTGCAGCAGAACTATCAGTCGCAATACAGAAGCAACTATGCACCTCCTCCACCACCATCACCCAGTATTGAGGAAATATTCAAAATTATGATAGCTAACCAAGCTCAATTGCAGACTGACTATGTGAAATTGGCAGCCGATGTAAAGAATAATCAGTTAACTAGAAAGGCATTGGAGTACCAGTTTGGGAAACTAGTTGGAGCTTTGAAGACCAGGCCGAGAGGAGGACTTTCGAGTGACACTGACCCCAACCCCAAGCAAGTGAATGCAGTGACCACAAGGAGTGGTTTACTACTCAAGGAGGTGGAACCAGAAAGACCACCACAATGGTCGGGAGCAATGGAGAATGAGAGGAACACAATGATGATAGGGGGAAGGAGAAGGAAGCTGAACCAGAAAGACCACCACCCCCGTTCCCTCAAAGATTAAAGAAACACAAGGAGGAAGCGTGTTTCAAAAAGTTCATGGAGGTGCTTAAACAAGTACACCTTAATTTACCTCTTGTTGATGTTTTGCAGGGAGTGCCGAAGTACGCAAAATATATCTAGGACATCGTGGCGAACAAAAGCAGGTTGTCGGAGTACGCTACGGTGGCGCTTACAGAGGAGTGCACTTCCCGGATACAACATAGGTTGCCCAAAAAGCTCAAAGACCCTGGGAGCTTTACAATTCAACTTATAATTGGGCAGAGTATCTGAGCTTGTGGATTATGTGATTTAGGAGCGAGCATTAACTTGATGCCGACATCGGTATTCAAGAAATTGGGGCTAGGCAGTCCTAGACCAACAACAGTGATCTTGCAACTAGCGGATCGTTCCTTGGCCAGACCAGATGGCATTGTGGAAGACGTGTTGGTGCAAGTGGGCTCCCTTATCTTTCCAGTAGACTTTGTTGTGCTGGATTTTGAGCCGGATGCGGAAGTCCCATTTATTTTAGGACGTCCTTTATTGGCGACCGGGAAAGCACTGATTGATGTAGCTGCAGGGAAGCTAACCATGCGGGCACACGACAAGGTGCAGGTATTTGATGTGTACAAGGCCAAAAAGCTTCCGACCGTGTATGAGGAGCTCTCAGTGATCAACGTGCTTGATCGAGCGAATATTGCTCAGAGTGTTGATTCACGAGAGCCAGTGGGAAAACCACCGGTGAAGGACCCCCCAAAATTGGAATTGTGGCAACCAGATCGAAGTGCCACGTTCTTAGTCAATGGGCAGTGCTGTAAGCATTACTGGGGTGAGGACGGTAGTTGAGAGAACACATCTGTCACCCTAGAGGATGACTAAGCTTCAATGACGTCGAGCCGTGGCGGTAAACCAGGCGCTGCATGGGAGGCAACCCGTGAAATTGTTGTAATACTTTAGTAGATTTAGTAGAAAAGAAAAAAAAGAAAAAAATAGAAAAATAAAAATAATAACAAAAAATGTATTTTATGTGAACCTATGAATTCTAACCAATTTCTTGTTGTTAGATGAATTTCAGGTTGAACGGAGGGCAAAAATTCAAAGGATCGCAAAGGAAAAATCGAGGTGAGAAAAATAATAAAAAGTGGCAAAACAGTGAGCCTGTGCGATGGCTCCGTGTCACAGAGGAGGGCCTCTGCATCACCCTCCGTGACACGTTGAGGTGTAATTCTGGAATTTTTACCTCGACGTTGGCTCCATGCCACTGAGGGGGTGCTCCACGTTACCCTCTGTAACACGTTGAGGCATTAATCGCGACGGCTCACACCGGGTCACCGGGTGACCCGCGCGAAAATCCCCCTTTTTAACCATGAATTCCCTCAATTTTCCCTCATTTCTCACCCCCTCCGTGACAAACACCCAAAAACTCCCCCTTCCCCAATGTGACAAGGACCTAGGCACAAGTTTTCTTCGACTTTTCTTCGATTTCATCGAATTAAAGGTATGTTCTTTAACTTCATCTCAATTCTTGTCAAATTTTTCCATTTTGAGCATGTGAAGTGAGTAAAACATGCCCTAATTGTAAATTGAGCTTGAATTCATTTAAGTTATTGTTGATTGATGTTCGTAGTATCATTTTGATTGTATGAACTCGATAAATACATGCTTGATCGAATTTTTGTGAAATATGTAGTTAGGGTTGGAATTTGATTGCGAAGAAACTAAATGCGATAGAAAATGTGGAAATTATGGGTTGGACATGTTGGGTAAGGTGAATTGTGTTGGCTTGATGTGAATATGCTAACTAAACGATGAATTTTCGGGAGAAAGAAATTGGTGAATTGCATAGGTTGTGTTGAGAGAAGTTTTTGCTAAGTGCTATGTGATGAAATGGTATCGCTGGTGATATTTTGATTAGCTATATGAAGTCTGAGTAGTACATAGGATTTATCCCATCGAATTCTCTGAATGCACGAGGCATGTTATTGTTTTTTTGTAAATTGGAAAGTGAGAATTGTCTTGACGTAATATCGTAATTGTGGCCAAGGACTAAGAGTGGGGTGGACTAGCTTAACCCATCCTTAGTCGAAGCTAATTTTGATTTGAATAACATTGGGACTGTCTGTTTGATTTGACAGGAACAATGGCAAGAAAGCAAGCCAAAGGAAAGGGCGCATCTACATCGGGCGCTGGAAGGAAAAGAATTAGACGAGGAACAGCAGTCCCAGCAGCACCAGCGGTTCCGCGCGGCCAATGCCGTCAATATGGAACCTGATGGGTGACAGGCGAAGGGAAGAAATGGTACACAAAGCATAAGGAGAACAAATACTTCCCCGAGGAGCATATTGCAAGGGAGCCGTTGGCACAGGAATTCCCTAGAATTGTACACCGAATTGACGCTGCCGGGCTGAACTTCATTTTTTAAGAGCCCAAGGAGTGCAATATCCACCTTATTCGGAATTTCTACATCAACTGGAACCCGACACTCCGAAGTCACACTGTCAAGATAAGGGGGCAGGTAGTCACCTTTGAGCCCCATCACCTTAATGCAATTTTGGGGGTGAGGGACACAGACGCCCATGTACTCCGGCAGCTGAATATCACTCTACCATATGCGGATATCAGATGCACTCTGTGTGGAGCCCGTTCTACAGCACGGTGGAGCAGGCATAAGGAGAGGGGCTACCATCAGACACTGCCCTACTCTCAAATGAACAGGGAAGCCAGAATTTCGCTTAAGATCATGTGTTCCTGCCTGATCCCGAGGGTGCACATGACAGATGTCACCCGGGATCGTGTGTGCTTGGTCTACGCCCTGATGAAAGGGCTGGAGATTAATGTTGGGGCGGTGATCATCTCCGCCATGAAGAGAGCCCGTTTGCATCAAGGGCATAGGTACGGGTTTGGTGACTTTATGACCACGTTCCTGAGGGGCCTGGATATTAAGGAAGAGGCCCTGGACTACATCCCACAGATGGAGAGGCGTGCCTTAGATGTCACCAAAACTAAGGCACCCGGCACCACTCACGGGCCAGTTCTCACATTAGCCGAGCGACATTCTCGGGATGATCAGTATATGGCCCGCATGTTCGGGATGCAGATGCTACAGTTGCGCATAGGCGGGAGGCCAGCAACAGAAGATGAGCTGTGGCAGCTCGAGTTGGACTACCCCTTTGGCGAAAATGCTAGGGCTCTATGCCGAGTGGGGCCAGCTATTGTGGAGCCCATTGATGATGATGTCCCGACAAACGAGGAGACACGCTGTGATGACTCAGATGTTGAGTCAGATGAGGATAGTGGGGGTGATTCGGATATGGGGGACGAGGCAACCGCACCTGACGAAGAAGTGGAATACTTTGATTGATCAGGGAGTTTCACCACCTACTCTTGTGCTATGCTAAATTTTGTGAACACTGGGTATAGTGATCGATTTAAGTGTGGGGTGGGAGTTGTTAGGTGTTGGTTGTTTTGTTGTTGTTTATGTTTATGTTTTGTTGTTGTGCCTGTGAAAAATTGTGACCCTGTGATTTTGGTGTTTATGTTTTGTATTGTAATTTGGTGTTGTAATTAATGTGAAGCTGTTGTGTGCTGTATGGAGTTGTTGTTAGCTGGTTGTGTAAATATTGTTGTTTTATCGAAATTATCGATATTTTTAAAATTTTTCGTGAAATCTTTTTTATGATTGGGATTCTCGGCATTTGTTTTCGGTGCTTTTATCGAGAATAGTCCCATTGAACCGAAGTCGTAAATAGTGACCGTTCCCTATGATGGATGGATGACGACCGTCTTAAGGGAAATGTAATCGATAGGAGTAGATTCTTTGTTCTTTTTAAATTTTTTTCTTTTGTTTGTTTATATACCGAACGTGTCATTACTTTATGGTTCGAAATTCTGGTTGCGTGTTGTACATGATATTTATAAGGCTAATTCATATGAAAGCATGCAACTTTGTAAACATGTTGAGATACCTAGACCATAGAGTTCAATTTGGTGTGATTGAGGCTTAATGTTTGAATTCTTGTAATTAGCTGATTGAAGAGTCTGTGAATATATCTTGAGTTGACCATGTGCAATGAGAGTGTGGTGAGGTTTTGATTCTTCCATGCTATTGTGAAGTGTCTAGAACTTGCCTGGTGTGTGTACGAAACGAAATGAAGGATGTGTATTGTAGGAAAGGATGTAGGCATTTCTTTGATTTAATCGAAAGTTTTTTTTCTCATTATCGTACCTACCTTGAATGTACATCCTAGTTAGCCCATTGAGCCTTTAGCCTATTTTTTTCTTTGGTCGAAAAGGTACAAACCGAGCTTAACCCCTTCTTTTCATTATCCATGAATTTGATCCAAAACTCTTAAGTGCTCAAGAAAAGAAATTTTCCCACAGTGTCAAGGAGTGGTAATTGTGAAAAGAAAGGAAAAGCGGAAGTGGTGAAAGTAAAGAAAACGTCAAAGGTGCACTTGCCGAATTTAATAAAATGAAGATGTATAACTAATCTTTGTTATTAAGTCGAGTGTGCTTAAATAAATGGGAACAAAAATAAAGAAAGGCTTCAAGAAAGGGGAGGATGAAGGAAGAAACAATGCCCATAATGTGGTGGGATGAATGGAAAAGCGCTTAAGGGTGCTAGTTGCTACTATTGGTTAGCCCAGTATGTACTAGTTGCTTAGCTACATTACAACCCGTTAAGTCCTATGTGATCTTACATCACTCGTCCATATATTAGTGGAGTAATACACTAGAGGCAAGCTTATGGGTCATGACATGATGCATGTGAATTCTTTGGGAGAGACACCGAAATCATGTTCATATGCCCCTGCATATAATGTTTTTGAGATCATATGATTGAAAAGGGGGAAATTCTCTTGTGTTGTGAGGGCACATGCTTGACGAGAGATTAAATTTCGGGTCGGATGTCTTGATCAGCTGATTTGCATGAGTTTGCCGAGATCGAGAGTCGACTCTTGAGTCTAGGATGTCTTAATGTGTTTAATGTCATGGTATTGATGAGACTATGCATGTTTTCTTGATGATTTTCTATGTAAATAATCGGTATAACCGTAGCTTGAATTTTCGAGACAAAGTAGATATGATTGGGCATCAATTGCATGAAATGTGAGATTATTGTTCGAGGACGAACAAAGTTTTAAGTGTGGGGTAAGTGATCTTGGGCAGAATTATATGCCCAAGTGATACTCAAATGCTTCATTTCGTCTTGTTTATCCATTGATAGTTGTACATTCTCATGTGATTTGTAGTTAAAATGTGAATTTATACTAACCAACATGATTAGTGTTGTTTTGCAGGAAAAATATAATTTTAGGAAGCTAAGATGCATGTTGGAAGAAATCGGGAATGGACTCGGAAGCGAGCAGTGGAAAAGGCCAAGGTCATGCAGCAAATTAAGGGGCTCCGCGATAGAGCCGTGTCACGCTGCCATCGCGGATACATTCTGCCCAGGATGATTAAAAAAGGCCAAGTTCCAGTGAAGGTCCGCGTTGGGGCCGTGGCACGTTGGGCATAATTACCTGGAGGACCAGATTCCAGTGAGGGTCCGCGTTTGTGGCGTGTCACGGAGGCAGTGCTCCGCGATGCACTCCGTGACACGTTGCTTGTTATTCCCGAAAAAATTTCCACTAGTATAAATAGCACACTTAGGTTTATTTTTAATTATTCTGACTTAGTTGAGCAAGAACGTGGGTTATAGGCAGTTGAGGGGACGAAATTCTTAGGGTTCTGCTCTATCTCTTTCTTCTTTATTGCAATTGTTTGTATGATTTATACTAATTTAACGATGTTTAATCCACAAATGAGTGCTAAATTCACTTCTTGCTGAGGTTAAGAACATTTGTAGTGGAATGTAATTATTGATCATCTTGGTTTTTCATCTTTTCTTCCGTGGGTGTTCTATTAATTCTTGTTTTTACTGCATTAATGTGTGACCAATATTAATGTATATCTAAAAAATCCGGTTTGCATTCGAAAGAGAAAGAAATTGGAAAGTTGTGAATTAATAGGATATGATCTCTTCTTGGTTTGGGAAAATTGAGAATTGATTTACCTTCAGTATAGAAATATATCTGAAAGTCGTATTAGTCAATTAAGGAATCGGTTTCGTATGGCTAGAACATGAATTTCTTCTAATCACAAAAATGTAGGTGGAAGGTTCATAATTCTTAAGTTGGGTTAAATACGAGAGTTTTAATCCAATAATTCTTGACTAGCAACCGAAGGAAATATTAACCAATTTGTATCAATAAATTGCTTCCCTGCATGTTTGTTTTAGCCTCAGCATGCTCATTACTATAGTTCAGACTCAAATTGTACATTTGTTTTAGATTAGTATAAATTAGGAAACAAACTCCCAAAATATTCTTGAAACTGTTGTATCCATTATTAGAGTTAGAGTTTATTAACACTTAATTAGATTATTACCTTGGTCCAGTCCCTGTGGGATCGATACTTGGCTACTCTAGCCATTTTACTACTTGTTCGACCACATGCACTTGTGTGTAGGAATTCTAAACCACCGAACATGTCTCAGATCCAGGACATGTTTATGATCGTCAATCAGGGTCACTATTGATCATATCAGTTATAATTCAGTTGTATTAGTTCCAGCATTTCAGCTGGTCATTACATGCCATTTCAGTTCAGCTATTTGTTCTTTATGTTTGTATTATCTCTCACTTACTCAGCACATTCAAAGTACTGACGCATACCTTCTATGTTGTATCGTATCATGATACAGGCACATGCTCTCATCCCCAGCACCGTCTGTAGATTCTTTTCTCAGACGATACCACCAGCAGCTTCTGGGTGAGTCCTCTTCTTTTGAGGACGATATTTATCTTAAGTTAATTTCTTTCAGTTAGACTTTAGAGTTAGCTGGGGCTTGTCCCAGGAACTCATCATTAGTAGATGACTTTCAGACATAGACTCAAATTATCAGCATTGTATTTTCTTTTTTCTTTTAGATGTATTGACTCTTGTCAACTCAGTTTTCTTAAATGATTTTATTTTTTTAAAGCTTCCACTTATGATTACTCAGTTTACTAGTGTTATGATAGACCATGGGTTGGCTTAGGGTTACTTGTGACTCCAAGTACCGTATCTCATCCAGGGTATAGACTCGGGTTGTGTCAAAAAATCCATCCTGAAATGGCCTAGCGTGCCGCGCCCTCTAGTGCACCATGTATGGCTTCGATTTCTTCTGATGTTTTGCTTTGTGTGCACCATGCCAGCCAATGCACCAACGTGTTAGTCAAATTTAGGAGCATCTGTACCCCTCTAGCGGGCCACGCTACCTAAAGCACCAAGGTGTTGGAAAAATTCCCTAAGTATGGAATGCTTTTGGTGCGCCACGCCACTCATCTCGCAAGGTGTTGATCAAATTTTCTTTTGAAGTTAGGGACCTGGCACGTCACACCACCCATAGCACAACCTTTTATGTAGATTTCTCTGATGTTTAGGGGTTGGCGCGCCACGCCAGCCATCTCACCTAGCCAACTTCTGCGAACTCTTCTTTCTCACACCTTCGGTTATTTTTGATTCCTTCTTTCATAGATTCCTGCTCAAAACATCTAAAAATATTTGTTACTCACAAAACATAGATAAACATAATTCATGTATTTCATAAGGATTATGGACTCAAAATAAGGAAAAATATGAGTAAAAACATTGTAGAAGGGTATAAGAATATTCCCAACATCACGGACCTAGTTATGGTACTCCGGAAGAGTGTAGGCACCAATAGACTAAGAAGCTGATTGCATTGTTTTGTGATGAATATTTTAGGAGACACTTTGGTAGACGCAGAAGGAGGCCGAGAACTTCTTTTTCTTGTGGTAGTGAAGATCATATGGTACAGGGTTGTGCCCACCGAGAGAAGAGTAATATGGCTCAATTGGCAGGATCCATGGTATAATCATCTGCAGTAGAAGGGGCGATGGAGTCAAGGGTACAACTGGGTTGAGGACAGGGTTGAGGTGGGGTTGCCACCTAGAATCATGCCTTTTAACATCCATGAATTTTTGTGTTGGGGAGCCAGCAAGCTGTAGGGACTTTAAAAGGCAACATGCTAGGTATATGTATGATTTTGATTATTATTTGAGTAAGTCATACCTTTGAAGGTCCAAGGTGTGTCATATCCTTCTTGGTATTCAAGTCAGACTTAATATTTTGTGGCTCCATGGGTTAAGGTATATTGTGTTTAATCTCTAGGCTCAAATCATGCGTGTTGTCCCACATTTGAGTATGAATGTTTTTAAGGGGGAAAATGTAACACCGATAAATTTAAAGTTGTCTCGTTGATAGGTTCCGGATGCACAAGTCTAATTTTACTATTATGTCTGTACGTCGAGTAAAGTCCTCAGGTGAATTGGCGAACGAGCGAGCGAGTGCCTGACATAAACCAGCGGGGGTCCGAGTCTGCAGCGTGGCACGCTGCAGCTCTTCCATGTTGGAGTCTATCTCACAGAGGCTGGATGGTGGTGGCTGCCTATTGAAGAATTTTCTGGTCAGTTGTTTGGATCATTATCCGTATTTCTAGAAAGTTGCATGAGTGAAGCTCTCTCAATAACCCTCCAATATACATATATTGATCCTTAGTCTAGAACCTAACCTCCAACACAAACATTGATGCCGTAAAGTCAATAACCGCGTGTGTTTTCATGAGTTTTAGTAGCTGTCGTGTGACAAATCTTTGTTAAGAGTTTAAATTTATGTGTTCTTAGCTACTTAGGTTGGTTTAGTAGGTGAGGGAGTTGTTTGGATTATTATCCTAGAAGTTCTACCATCAAATTCATCAAAACTAGTCGAATAAATGTCGTCTTGTGTTGTTTCTTTTTTGGACTTGGTAGCTGTGTTTTTGCGGTGTGGGTTGCTACTATAGGTAGTCTCTTGGAAGTGAGGGTTCATCTAGATTGAGTTAGTGGGTGTTTAAGGTATGTAAAGGTCGTTTCCTTGTCTCTTTCAACATGAATTCCACATTATTGTCATTACCTATTGTGCTAAGATGTTGGCTGTCTTACTACTACTTGGTATGGATGAAATATATGTTGATGACCTACTGTACATGTCCATAACATAAAGGAGTGGTTAAGCCGCCTCATTTGGGTCGAGACTCACATGTCGAGCCATATGTCGGCGAATCGAATTGGGCGGTAATGTTGAGTCATTTTTGTCAAGTCACATGTGGCATTAAGCTTTGGTGTAATTTCCTTGGAGTGGTTTTATAGCTAATTATAGCAAGACTCTTATTACTCTTCATTCCATAATTCGGTCATACTAAACTTGAGCGTCCATTAGAGGCATCACCTAAGTTAATTTGAAGTCTAAGTTCATTTAAACGACTCATGGTGATAGTTTTTGTTGTGATAAGACATAGGACTATGTTTATGTCTCTATATGAGTACAGGTTGTCTTGGAATTTGTATGTTTCTATGTGATTCTTTTTATCTATTATTGAGCATGCTTATTTGGTACCTTGTGACTTGTGGATATCCGACCCGCGAGAGTTGTTCCGGCTAGAGGTTAAGCTTGAGGATTAGCTCAATCTATGGAGTTGATGGTTCATCTATAGTACTGAGTTGCAAATGACATGAGAGTTATTTCGGCATGTCTAAGCCTTACTGAGATTGTGATAGTTCTCCTATTTGGATTGAGCTCTAGTGATAATGCAAAGCCGATAGTGGTTCTGGCCGTGTTGAATTTGGAATTGTATACTATTCTATGATATTATTGTTTGACTTGCTTAAGGTAATGTGGTGTTGTGAGAGGTTGTATAATAGGCCTAGTTTGAAGGTATGGGCATTGTTTTGACTCATGGGTTGGTTACGGTAGAGTTGGTATTGCTACCTCTTAATCCTATTATGCAATTATGCTGACAATTGTCTTCTACTTCTGAATTCTTATTATTTAGTTGCGGCCTTTCATACTCAGTACATTGTTGTACTGACACCCTAGTTGGGGGTGCTGCAGTCTTGCCAACATGTCCTGACCATCAGGCTTATTGAGGTCCTTGGGTTAACTTGAGTCCCGGATGCGTGTAGTAAGCTCCACCTTGTTTAGAGAAGCCATTTGTTATTTTTTATACATATTAAGTAGGTTGAGGCCCTGTCCTGATAAGTATAAACTTGTTAAATACTTTGGGCTCATAAATTGTATCTGTTGGGTTGTAAGTGTCATACTATGTTGTTGAGCTCTTGTATGTATCTTTTTGTTGTGCACGACCCTAGTGGTATAGTATTTAGTCGCCTATGTTTATGTATGGTTGTTTTTTTTTATTATAATGTCGAACGTTGTCAGTCCTAGCCTATTATAGTGTATTGTGGTTGCTGGATGTTCTTGATCAGTTGTGACACAAGCTGCTAGTCGTGCCCTTTGATTTTTGGGTGTAATAGGATGGTCCTATAAAAAGGGATAGGGTTAGGATACCGTATATGAATTAATGATCAGATGAGTGAGGGTTGTTCATAAGTATTATGTATTGATAACGATGTTAGTTAAATAGTAGCAATGTTGATGTTTGAGAATTACTGATGCAATAAGACATGATAATGATACATTTTATCTAAAATTAGACGTGTATAAATATGATGGTGTGGTGGTGAGGTAATAAAGAGATAAATGTGTTAGAAGTAAGGGGTGCTCTATTCTTACCGAGGTATTAGTTGAAAGGGGTACCATTATAGTGGAGGAATTTGTGATGTAGTGGGACTGCCATAGTGGTCAGAGTGTCGTTGCAATGGTGGTGATCCAGAATACTAGTAGGGACTTATAGTTAAGGACTCATTAGAATACAAGGAGATTAATGAGAGATTATAGATAGATGCCCCCAATTGTGGAATGGTTTATTATTATTATTATTATTATTATTATTTTATTTAATTATTGCCTATTGATATTAGTTTTATACTATGTTGTGTGAAATAATTTATGCCGGTCAATGATGGTTACCGGTATGTGTGGTGTACTAATTGTCCGGCTGATTCGGTATATGGGTTAAAAACCGACACGCAAGTGCACGTGGTCAAACAAGTAATAAAGTGGCTAAGTAAGCCAAGTATCGATCCAAGGAGACTCTGGATAAGTAAAATTGCTTAAGTATACTCTATTCTAGCTTTACTTCTAATTATGTTGACAACAACGTAACCAACAGTTAAATAATTCTTTGTTTATAACTTATATACTAAAACTATTAACAATTATTTACTGTGAATTGAAACTATGGATATGAGCATGCCAAGGTTGAGAACAAGTAATGAACTTGATTATAATCATAATTTGGTTAATCTTCTCTTCATGTTGCTAGCCAAGAACAGTAGCCTAGAAATTAAAACTCTCGTATTTAATTTTACTTTAGAATCATAAACCATCTGTCTACATTTTTGTGATCAAATGCAATTTATGACCTAGCAATACAATTCCGGTTCCTAAATTGACTAATACGGCTTTCAAGTATATATTTCTATCAGGAAAGCACATCAAAACCCAATTTTCCCAAATCAAGTTAAGAACAATACCCTATTAATTCACAACTTTCCCATTTCTTGCTCTCTCGAATGAAATTGGACTTTTTAGATGTACATTAATGTCGGCCACACACTAATGCAGTAGAAACAAGAATTAATAGAACAACATAGAAGAAGAAGATGAAAAACCATATAATTAACAATCAAAATTCATCACCATTGTTCAAAACCTCAGCAAGGAAGAGAATTAGCCACTCATTTGTGGATTAATCATCGTAAAACGAGTGTAAATCATACATACAATTGATTGAAAGAAGAAAGGAAGAGAACAAATCCCTTAGCTTTTTCGTCCCTCAACAGCCTCTAACCCACGTCCTTGCTCCACCAAGTCTGAATTAATTAAAAATAAGCCTAAGTGTTCTATTTAAACTATTGGGAATTTTTCCCGGAATAACAAGCAACGTGTCACGGAGGCCAACGCGGAGCACTGCCTCCGTGACACAGCGTGGACGTGGACCCTCACTGGAAATCCAGGGTCCGGGAATATAGCCTCAACGTGGCACGGAGGCCAACGCGGAGGCTTATCTCCGTGCCATGGAGCTGTCGCGAGGCTTCACTGGAAATTGCCATTTAAAGTACCCTCCAGGCAGTGTGCCTCCGCGATGGTAGCGTGGCACGGCTCCATCGCGGAGCCCCTTTACTTTGCGCATTCTAATGTCTTTTCCATGCTCGCATCCAAGTCCAACTCCGATATAATTCCAACATGCATTTTAGCTCCTAAAAATCACATTTACCTGCTAAACAAATGCTAATCATGTTGGTTAGTATAAATTCACATTTTATTACCAATTACATGAGAATATATACACATTGCACCACAAACAAGGCGAAAATGATACGTTTGAGTATCACTTGGGCATATAAATCTACCCAAGATCACTTACCCCACACTTAAATCCTTGTTCGTCCTCGAACAACACATACACAACTCATGCAAATTACATCCTAACCTTTGTCACTATGGTGCGACAATTTACGCTACGGTCATACCGATTATTCAATTTTTGCAAATCATCAAGAAAACATGCATGGTCTTACAATGCAATGACCTTTCATACATCAAGACTTCCTAGACTTTAAGAATCGACTCTCGATATCGGCAAACTCATGCAAATCAGCTAATCAAGATATCCGATACGAAAATCAATCTTTCATCAAGCATGTTCCCTCACAACTCAAGAGAATCTTCCCTTTTATGTTCATGCAACACACAAACATTCAAGTAGGGGCATGTAGAAATTAATTTCACTCTCTCTCCCAAAAGAATTCACATGCATCATGTCATGACCCATAGGCTTTCCCTTAGTGTATTACTCCACTAATATAAAGAAATGCAATGTAAGATCACGTAGGACTTTAATGGGTTGTAACGGAAGCTATGGAACTAGTATATATTGGATTAGCCAATAATAGTCACTAGCATCCTTAAGCGCCTTTTCAACACATTCCCATCAACTCATGAACATTGTTTCTCTCTTTTCTTTTTCCTCTCATCCCATTCATGCTTGTTTACTTTCGTATGGCCCATTTCATCAAAAACACTTGACACAACAACAAAGGGTTTCCATGCACCTTCATTATCATTTCATTATACCAAGTGCCTCTTCAACCTCTTCTTTTCTTTCTTCACTCTGCTTTTCTTTTCTTTCCACTCTTCTCACTCTTTGACACTTCGGGAAGATTTTTCTTTTCTTAAGCACTTAAGAGTTTTGTATAGACTTTACGGCTAATGAAAAGAAAGAATTAAGCTCAGTTTATACAATTTTGGACAAAAGAAAGAAATAATCGGCTAAAGGCTCAACGGGCTGACTAGGGTATACTGTCACATCAAAAGGTAGAGTATGATAAGAAAAAAATAGAAACTCTCGGTTAAAACAAAGAAATGCCTACATCCTTTCCAACACTACACTTCCTTCATTTCGTTTTGTACACACACCAGGCAAGTTCTAGACACTTCACAATAGCATGGAATAAAAATACCTCACTTCACACTTTATGCACATGCTCGATTCAAGATGCATTCACAGACTCTTTAATTAACCAATTACATGAATTCAAAATTAAGCCTCAATCACACCGAATCGAATTCTACAGCCTAGGTAACTCAACATATTTACCAAATTGCATGCTTTCAAACGAATCACTTTTACATTTTGAATATCAGTTACAACACGCAACAAAAATTTCACAACCATTTCGTAACTACAGGTTCAGTGATGCAATCCACCAAAGAAAAAAACTTAAAACAAATTAAAAATCCTACTCCTACCGACTACATTTCCCTTAAGAGGGTCATCATCCATCCATCATAGGGAACGGTCACTAACTATGACATCGGTTCAATGGGACTATTCTCGGTAAAAGAACCGAAAACAAACTCCGAGAAACCCAAAATAAAAATCAAAAAATTTTTGCAAAACATCGATCATTTCGATAGAAAAATATTTACAAAATATTTTGATAAGTGCAAAATATTTTCGCAAAAATTTTGAAAAATATCGATCATTTCGATAAAGAAAGAAAAATATTTACAAAAATTTACAGAATAACACTGGCAACCATAACCTTTCACAACACACATCATTAACCACAAAAATATGTACAGATACAACACAAATCAGTTCACAACCACAGGGAAACATAAAAACATACATGCAGAAACAAAGGAAGAACATACAGCAGATTAACCCAGTTCCCAGCACCTAACTACTCCCCACCCCACACTTAAATCGAACACTGTCCCCAGTGTTCACAAAAATTAAGATCACAAAATTTCGGGTGGTGGAACTCCCTGATCAGTCGAAATATTCGACTTTTTCATCCGGTGCTGCTGCCTCATCGCCCATGTCCGAGTCAGCTCCATCGTCGTCATCGGACTCCACATCGGAGTCCTCCCGACGTGTCTCCTCGTCCGTGGGGACATCATCGTCAGTAGGCTCAACGAAGGCTGGTCCCACTCGGCACAAAGCCCTGGCGTTCTCGCCAAATGGGTAATCCAGCTCCAACTGCCATAACTCTTCCCCTGTGGCTAGTCTCCCACCAATCCGGAGTTGAAGCATCTGCATACAAAACATTCGTGCCATGTACTGATCGTTACGAGCATGTCGCTCGCCCAGTGTCAGCACTGGCCCGTGTGTGGTGTCGGGGGCCTTAGTTTTTGTCACATCAAGGGCCCTCCGCTCCAACTGCGAGATGTAGTCCAAAGTCTCTTCTTCAACGTCGAGGCCCCGGAGAAAGGTGGTGATGAGTCCGCCGAACCCATATCTGAGGCCCTGGTGTAGTCGGGCTCTCTTCATGGCGGATATGATAACCGCCCCAACATTAATCTCCAGCCCTTTCATAAGGGCATACACCAGGCAGACACAGTCCCAGGTCACATCCGTCATGTGAACCCCCGGGATCAAGCACGAACACACTATTTTCAGCCATATTCTGGCCTCCCTGTTCATCTGCGAATAAGGCAGAGTCTGGTGATAACCCCTCTCCTTATGTCTGCTCCATCGGGCTGTGGATCGAGCCCCACACAAGGTGCATCTGATATCAGCGTATGGTGGGGTGATATTTAGCTGGCGAAGAACGTGGGTGTCTGTGTCCCGCGCTCCAATGATGGCATTTAATTGCTGGGGTTCCAGAGTGACAATCTGCCCTCTGATTTTTATTGTGTGGCTTCTGATGGCCGGGTTCCAATTTGCATAGAACTCCCGGACTAAATGTAGTTTGCACTCCTTGGGCTCCTGAAATATAAAGCTGAGCCCAGCTGCCTCGATCCTTTGCACAATACGAGGGAACTCCTGCGCTAGTGGTTCCCGTGCAATATGCTCCTCAGGGAAGTACTTATTCTCCTTATGTTTAGCGTACCACTTCTTCCCTTCATCGGTCACCCACCTCGTTCCGTATTGGCGGCGCTGGCCGCGCGGAACAGCTGGTGCAGCTGGGACTGCAGTGCCCAGTCTCATGTGTTTTCTCCCGGTGCCTGAGGTAGAAGCACCTTTACCTTTTTCCTGCCTACTCGCCATTGTACCTGTCAATATACATAAACAAGCACAATGTTAAGCTAAATACATGTTAACTTCGGCTAAGGTCGGGTCAAACTAAGTTTACCCCACACTTAGTCCTTAGCTACGTTTACGCGACTTCGGCAAGGATTACTTTATTTACAACCCAAACATAAACCACTATACAATTTATTGCTTAGTGCGTTCACAAAAAAAAAAATTCGACAGTATAATGTTTAGCGTACTACTCAGACTTCATACAGCTAATCCCAATCCTACTATCGCTAGCAATTCAACCATCACACTTAGCAACGAAAACAACAAACAAAAACAACAACAAAAATTCTATATACCTATGAATCCAAATAATCAAACCAATTTGCACAATTTTCGCATTTTCCCAAAAATTCGAGAATTCGTCGTCTTTTACATTCAAACAATATTTACAATGACTTATCTCAATTCACAAACACACCCCGGCATATAATTCACCAATTTATCAGGTTACCCAATTCGATTTCAACAACCCAAGCCCTAGAAATCTATTTTACAATCACATTCGAATCATTCACACAATCGACAAGTTCAAACGCTAATTACAATATTCCGAACATCTATCAATCAAAGAATAATTCAATATCATGCTAAATTTCTACTTAGGATGATATATCTCACCTCACATGCTCAACTTCGACTAAAATCGCCAAAAACTTGAGAGAAACGAGGAAAACATACCTTTACATTGAATAACCGAAGAAACTTGACAAATTGTTTGCTTAGTAGCGTGGCACGTTGGTTGGGAGAGGGGACTTAGGAGTTTTATCGCGGAGAAGAGAGAAAGTGAAGGAAAAAAGGGCAAAAATCGGGGTTAAAAAGAAGAAAAACACGCAGGTCACCCGGCAACCCGGTGTGACCCGGCACTGAATATAGGGCAATGTGTCACGGAGGGTAACGCGATGCCCTTCCTCTGTGACACGGAGCCAACGCCCCAGTGCACTGTCTCTTCATTTTATTTATTTTTTCATACCTTGCCTTTTCCTTCCCGACTCCATGCATATTTTTCTCCGGTTGACCTGAAAATCACCTCACTAAACAAAATTGGTTAGATTAATAGATTTCCCTAACTACAATGAAAAATATTAACTAAAACAAAGAAAATTTATACCAAATCAAGAAAAGAAAAATAAAATGAAAACTATTTACACTTTACGAAAAGAAGAAAAACAAAATATTTTCCACGGGTTGCCTCCCGTGCAGCGCCTGGTTTACCGTCGCGGCTCGACGTCCTTTATGCTCAATTATCCACTAGGGTGATGGACGATTTGTCACGATCATTGTCCTCCCCCCAGTAGTGCTTACATCTCTGCCCATTTACAAAGAACGTAGCACTCCGATCTTCTTGCCACAGTTCTACGGCCCCGTGAGGGGTCATTCTCACCACTTCAAAAGGTTCCGACCATTTAGACCTTAGCTTACCAGGAAACAACTTTAATCTCGAATTAAAGAGCAAAACTTT
Organism: Datura wrightii; assembly: GCA_035772735.1. Taxonomy (NCBI): domain Eukaryota; kingdom Viridiplantae; phylum Streptophyta; class Magnoliopsida; order Solanales; family Solanaceae; genus Datura; species Datura wrightii. Next base: position 117,040,566 of record JASDFA010000016.1, read on the forward strand.
CTGTCCCGGCTCGAAAATGCGATGCACCACATGCTTATCATGCCATCTTTTGGTTCTTTCCTTGTAGTACTTAGCACTCTCATAGGCATGCCAGCGGAACTCATCAAGTTCACTGAGCTGCATTAGTCTCCTTTTGCCCGCCAGCTCTGAGTCCATATTTAGCTTTCTGACAGCCCAGAAAGCTCGGTGCTCTAATTCCACCGGGAGATGACATGCTTTGCCGTAGACCAATCGGTATGGTGACGTTCGAATCGGTGTCTTATAAGCAGTTCGGTAGGCCCACAATGCATCATCGAGTTTGCTTGACCAATCATTCCATTGTGTATACACCGTTTTCTGAAGAATCTGCTTCACCTCCCTATTTGACACCTCTACTTGCCCACTAGTTTGAGGGTGGTATGCTGTTGCCACTTTATGGCGCACCCCATACTTGGCTAGTAATTTCTTGAAACTTGCATTGACAAAATGAGCCCCTCCGTCACTGATAATTGCTCGGGGTGTCACAAACCTTGTGAGGATGTATTTTTTCACAAACTTCGTTACTACCTTGTTGTCATTTCTGGGGCAAGCTATTGCTTCCACCCATTTTGATACATAATCTACAGCCACCAAGATGTAACGGTTACCAAATGACGGTGGGAATGGACCCATGAAGTCAATGCCCCATACATCAAAGGGCTCAACTTCCAGTATGTTCTGCAAAGGCATCTCTTGTCTTCTGCCAATTGATCCTGTATGCTGACATCTATCACACATTTTGACATACGCCATAGAGTCTCTGAACAGTGTTGGCCAAAAGAAACCTGACTGTAGAACCTTGTGCGCTGTTCTCTCACCTCCGTGATGCCCTCCATACAACGAAGAATGGCAGCCCCTTAACACTTCTGCTATCTGACTCTCTGGGATGCATCTTCTCATTACCTGGTCTGGTCCCTGCTTGAACAAATATGGCTCATCCCACACATAATGTCGGCTGTCATTCCTCAATTTCCTTCTTTGCTGGTCTGTTGTTTCAGGTGGGTAAACTCCGCTCACTAGCAAGCTGACTATGTCTGCATACCAGGGAACTTCAGCTTCTCCCACTGCCAAGAGTTGCTCATCTGGGAAGTCTTCATTTATGTCATCACTTTCCATCACATGCGACCGACTTTCCAGTCGTGATAGGTGATCTGCTACTTGGTTCTCACTCTCCTTTCTGTCTCTAATCTCAAGGTCGAACTCCTCTAACAATAAGATCCATCTAATCAATCTGGGCTTAGCATCCTTCTTGTTGAATAGGTATCGAATAGCTGCATGATCGGTGTACACCACAACTTTCGAACCCACCAAATAGGACCTAAATTTATCAAATGCAAATACTAGAGCTAGCATTTCCTTTTCTGTGACTGTGTAATTGCTCTGAGCCGTATTCAGTGTTTTGCTTGCATAATAAATAGAATGAAAAACTCTATTTTTCCTTTGTCCCAATACGGCTCCCACAGCCACATCACTGGCATCACACATCAGCTCAAATGGTTGTTCCCAATCAGGAGAAGTAAGTATAGGTGCTTCTATCAATTTCTGCTTCAATTTTTCAAATGCTGTAACACATTCATCATTCAATTCAAACTTTACCTCCTTTTCTAGCAGTCTGCGTAGTGGTCTAGAAATGTTGGAAAAGTTTTTGATGAACCGTCTGCAGAATCCTGCATGCCCCAGAAAACTGCGTACACCTTTCACTGACACTGGGGGTGGCAATTTTTCAATGACCTCGATCTTAGCACGATCGACTTCCAACCCCTTTTTAGACACTTTGTGGCCCAGGACAATCCCCTCCTTCACTAAGAAGTGGCATTTCTCCCAGTTTAACACAAAGTTGGATTCTTCACATCGAGCCAGCACTCTGTCAAGATTCTGTAAACAAGTAGCAAATGAATTACCGAAAACAGAAAAATCATCCATAAATACCTAAACAAAATCCTCAACCATGTCATGGAAAATAGCCATCATGCATCTCTGGAATGTGGCGGGTGCGTTGCATAACCCAAACGACATCCGCCTGAAAGCATATGTCCCATAAGGACAGGTGAAAGTCGTCTTCTCTTGATCCTCAGGAGCTATGGCTATTTGGTTATAGCCAGAGTACCCATCAAGAAAGCAATAATACTCCTGTCCTGCCAACCTATCAAGTATTTGATAAATAAAAGGGATGTAGTAATGATCTTTCCTCGTGGCTTCATTTAGCTTTCTGTAGTCCATACAAATCCGCCAGCCTGTGACGGTTCGAGTAGGGATCAACTCATTTTTCTCGTTGGTGACTACAGTCATACCCCCTTTCTTAGGAACACATTGAACGGGGCTGACCCACTCACTGTCTGAAATTGGGTAGACCACACCTGCATCAAGCCACTTGATTATTTCTTTCCTTACCACATCCTTTATTGCTGGATTAAGTCTCCGTTGCGGCTGAACGGTTGTTTTGGCTCCTGTCTCCATGAATATCCTATGTGTGCAGAAAGCTGGATTGATACCCTGAATGTCAGACATTTGCCAACCCATTGCTTTCTTCCTCTTTCTCAGGACACCCAATGCTGCCTTTTCCTGTGCCTCCGTTAAGTCTGCAGAGATGATAACTGGTAACGTCTCCCCCTCCCCCAAAAAGATTTATTTTAGATGGGGAGGCAATTCTTTCAGCTCCAATTTCGGTGCCTCCTCAACAGACGGTTTCGGCACGGCTCTAGTGATCTCATCAATGACTGGAATTCCTGTCTCCTCAGATGATTAGGTGCTTCATTCAACAATTGGACCATTCCACAAGCTTCTCTATCCCCAAAATGATCAGAATGCGTCAACGCTCTTTCCAATGGGTCTTGAGATTCAACAACCTGCCTAATTTCTCCATGTTCAACCACACTAATTTCTGAAAGCTCCTCATTTATAGCTGGCAGCTTCATGGATTTTAGCACATCAAATACCTCTACCTTGTCATGTGCTTGCATTGTAAGTTGACACGCAGCCACGTCGATTAATGCTTTTCCGGTTGCCAAAAAGGGTCGTCCCAAAATAAATGGGACTTCAGCGTCTGGTTCAAAATCCAGAACAATGAAATCGACCGGACAAATGAGGGAGCCCACTTGCACAAGCACATCCTCAACAATGCCATCCGGCCTCGCTAAGGATCTGTCTGCTAGCTGCAAGATTATAGTTGTAGGTCTAGGACTCCCTAGACCTAACTTTCTGAATACCGAAGATGGCATCAGATTTATGCTCGCCCCCAAGTCACATAATCAACGAGCTCGGATACTCTGCCCAATAGTAAGCTGGATAGTAAAACTTCCAGGATCTTTCAGCTTCGTGGGCAGTCTATTTTGAATTCGGGAAGTGCATTCCTCCGTCAAAGCTTCCGTGGAATACTCAGTCAAACGACTTTTGTTGGCCACGATGTCTTTAATATATTTGGCATATTTTGGCACTCCCTGCAAGACATCAAAAAGAGCTAAGTTAACATGTACCTGTTTAAGCACCTCCATAAATTTCTTGAAACACGCCTCCTCCTTGTGTTTCTTGAGTCGTTGAGGGAACGGGGGTGGAGGTCTTTCTGATTCCGCTTCTTTGGTCGTCCCCCTATCAGAACTTTGTTCCTCCTCAACTTCTGCTGCTCCTGACTTTTAAGGCGGTATTTCCGGTTCCACCTCCTTCAACTGCAAACCACTCCTCGTGGTCACTGCATTTACCTGCTTCGGATTAGGATCCGTGTCGCTAGGCAGTCCTCCTCTGGGCCTTGTATTTTGGGCACTAGCAAATTGCCCAAATTGATACTCAAGAGCCTTGGTCGCTAATTGATTGTTCTTCACTTCGGCTGCCAATTTAACATAGTCAGCCTGCAATTGCGCCTGATTAGCGATCATGGTCTTGAACATCTCCTCAATGGTATGTGATGGTGGTGGAGGAGGCGCATTGTGATTTCTGAATTGGGATTGGTAGTTCTGTTGCCCTCCTTTATTCCTCTGCATACCCTGACCTGAACTTTGGCCTTGTTGGTTGTTGCTACCCCACGAAAAATTTGGATGATTCCTCCAATTTGAGTTGTAGCCACTACCAAACTGCTGCTGGTTTCTTTGTGCATTGCCCACAAAGTTAACCGAATTTGGGTTTGCTCCACAGCACTCAGCTGAGTGCTCACTGCTACCACACACTTCGCACCACATTTGCTGGACCGCATTGACTGAAACTGAAGGCTGGTTCAAGTTCATATTGCTGAAGTGGTTATTTAACTGATTTTGCAAGGCAGCTATCTGTGCAGCGATAGCAGTAAATCCATCCACTTCAAGCACTCCTGCTGCTTTCCTTGCTCCACCTCGTGATAAATCAGCATTCCATTCTTGATTGCCCTGTGAAATTCGGTTGAGCAAAGTGTACAGCTCCTCATAAGTCTTTTCCAGCGCTTGCCCTCCAGCTGCTGAGTCTAACAAAATTTTAGTATAGGGTTCCAAACCCTCAATAAATGTGTGTACCAACACCTCATTGGACTGATGATAATGAGGACAGTCCCGCAACATGGATTTAAATCTTTCCCAGGCTTGATACAAATTTTCTCCCTCCCTCTGTTTGAAACTTAGAATTTGACTTCTAAGTCTGGCTGTTTTACCAGAAGGAAAAAATCTGATCAAGAACTTCCGTGCTAGATCATCCCACGTTGATATAGAATTTGGTGGTTCAGCTTTTAACCACCTCTTGGCTTCACCAATTAAGGAAAACGGAAATAAGGTGAGCCGAACATAATTAGGTGACACTCCAGCGGGTATATAAGTGTCACTTATCTCCAAAAAATTCTGGAGATGTTGTTGTGGGTCTTCATGAGGGAGACCGGTAAATTGCCCGCTTGTGTGCAATAGTTGCACCATATTCTTCTTTAATTCAAACCTCCCTCCAGGCTCTGGTTTGCGGATACTAGAATGTACATTGTTGGCATGTGGGATTGCCACCTCGCGAACCGACCTTGCTGCTGCTTCATTGGGCACTAACACTACCCTAACAACCGGTGGATTTTGTTGCTCCATAATAGAATGTTTGAGCAACCGCAGCTTCTTTTGTAGAGCTTCTCTATGTTGACTATGAAATTCACGTTCAGGCTCTAAGTAAGATTCCACCAGCTCTTTGTCCCTTGCCAGTGTTCACAGAAATCAAGTCTGCAAAATACAGGCTAAGACCAAGTTGTCAACACTTAAGAAAATAAAACAAAAATACAGTAAATTTACACTTAACACAATTTCACCAATTGCCTAGTCTCCCTGGCGACGGCGCCAAAAACTTGTCCGGCTGATTCGGTATATGGGTTAAAAACCGACACACAAGTGCACATGGTCAAACAAGTAATAAAGTGGCTAAGTAAGCCAAGTATCGATCCAAGGAGACTCTGGATAAGTAAAATTGCTTAAGTATACTCTATTCTAGCTTTACTTCTAATTATGCTGACAACAACGTAACCAACAGTTAAATAATTCTTTGTTTATAACTTATATACTAAAACTATTAACAATTATTTACTGTGAATTGAAACTATGGATATGAGCATGCCAAGGTTGAGAACAAGTAATGAACTTGATTATAATCATAATTTGGTTAATCTTCTCTTCATGTTGCTAGCCAAGAACAGTAGCCTAGAAATTAAAACTCTCGTATTTAATTTCACTTTAGAATCATAAACCATCCATCTACATTTCTGTGATCAAATGCAATTTATGACCTAGCAATACAATTCCGGTTCCTAAATTGACTAATACGGCTTTCAAGTATATTTCTATCAGGAAAGCACATCAAAACCCAATTTTCCCAAATCAAGTTAAGAACAATACCCTATTAATTCACAACTTTCCAATTTCTTGCTCTCTCGAGTGAAATTGGACTTTTGAGATGTACATTAATGTCGGCCACACACTAATGCAGTAGAAACAAGAATTAATAGAACAACATAGAAGAAGAAGATGCAAAACCATATAATTAACAATCAAAATTCATCACCATTGTTCAAAACCTCAGCAAGGAAGAGAATTAGCCACTCATTTGTGGATTAATCATCCTAAAATGAGTGTAAATCATACATACAATTGATTGAAAGAAGAAAGGAAGAGAAGAAATCCCTTAGCTTTTTCGTCCCTCAACTGCCTCTAACCCACGTCCTTGCTCCACCAAGTCTGAATTAATTAAAAATAAGCCTAAGTGTTCTATTTATACTATTGGAAATTTTTCCCAGAATAACAAGCAACGTGTCACGGAGGCCAACGCGGAGCACTGCCTCCGTGACACGGCGTGGACGCGGACCCTCACTGGAAATCCAGGGTCCAGGAATATAGCCTCAACGTGGCACGGAGGCCAACGCGGAGGCTTATCTCCGTGCCACGGAGCTGTCGCGAGGCTTCACTGAAAATTGCCATTTAAAGTACCCTCCAGGCAGTGTGCCTCCGCGATGGTAGCGTGGCACGGCTCCATCCCGGAGCCCCTTTACTTTGCGCATTCCAATGTCTTTTCCATGCTCGCATCCAAGTCCAACTCCGATATAATTCCAACATGCATTTTAGCTCCTAAAAATCACATTTTCCTGCAAAACAAATGCTAATCATGTTGGTTAGTATAAATTCACATTTTATTACCTATTACATGAGAATATTTACACATTGCACCACAAACAAGGCAAAAATGATACGTTTGAGTATCACTTGGGCATATAAATCTGCCCAAGATCACTAATACTACTCTTTCTTTTGCCTTTTCAGGTGGAGGTTTGTGGCAAGTAATGAAGTTTTATGATTGAGGAAATGATACTCCGCATTAGCTTCAGCATTTGTTTCCTCAGGTGAAGCTGTATCTTTTGTTGTCGTAACTCAAATTAGGGCTCTTGTACATGTATAGACTAGGACCATGGGAATTATTGTTATCATATCAAATGAAATTGTAGAATATTGATTGTAAAATGATATTGTACCAAAAATCTTTAGTTTCTATTAAGAAGATGTATTCTTATGAAATTAAGTCATATAAAGGGGTTCTCCTATCTATTTAGTGTCATCTGGGTGCTCGATCTGTTAAATTGGGTCTACCAAATAAGACTCAACAGCCAAGCAATAGACACCAACAATCAGACACGAACATCATCCAATTCACAAATTTCGGTAATCATCGATGCTAAGCAGTCATGTTAACATCATTACTCCTATAATTTCCAATCAGTAGGATATATTTATGTGATCCTCAAAATCATACATCAAACATCACAAGATTATAATGTAAGTCACAATAAATGCAATGGAATCATGTCCATACTGAACATATGACTATTTAGCTATGTATCTCATCAATTTCACATTTGTACCAAATTTGTTCTCGTATTAGTCACTCATCAGTCTCATATTTTTACACACATGCCAGATGGTCTTATGTTTATCTTCCATTCATGACCTGCAGGGGACTCTAGAAATCAAATGCACTGTACTAGAATTGTATCCGCTCCTACTCATCTGCTTATCCAAATGTGATGTGTCATGGTTTTACGGTAGTTTCGACACTTAAAACATAGGAAAAATGTTTAGTCATAGGTGTGTTTATACAGATATGAAGTTCTATTACTTTGTTTTCAGGGAAGTCATGTACGGAAGTTGGAACTTGAACAAGAAGGGCTAAAGTGCCAAAATGGCTTGCTATAGGTGATCATTCGAGCCGTATCATGTGGTATGAACTGTACCTAGTGCCCGTAGCAGAGGTTCAGAAAATAGCCAACTGTAGAGATATGGTACGAGTAGAGGCCATGTGTTGTGACACCATTGTATGAGTTGTTTCACTGACTTGTGGGGAGATTTAGAGAAACTAGAAACATGACATCCTCTAGTTAAGGGTGGATTCCACGAATTGTACCAGGCTTGTACAAATTGTAAGATGTACCCATAGGATGATAATCAAAAAAGTTGAAATTCAGAAGTTCAGACTATGACTACCACCTAAGACTCATAGTGACACATCATTAGTCGAATCATACATCCGTATCTGAGAGATCCAGATGCTGCATTCTATACAATGATAAGCAGCCACAACTTGTAGCAGCATGCTATAACCTGTAGGTCATACAGACATCATAATCCCTGTTGATTTGGAAAAGAATTTCATTAATTGTATAAATTCTTCCCTTTTATTTTTCATTAGAAATACGACAATTTTCATTGTATTCATGTTTTTGAGTTTCCCAACGCTACTTGGAGAACAAGATACACGAAAACCTTCAGACAATTTCATTTTTGTGTTTTTGATTTTCAATGTTTCTTGTGCAATTGATTCGTGGGTCTTATTCCTTCAATATTATAAGTTGTTCGTTATGATTTCTTCCATGATTTCTGATTTATTGCTTGCAATTATGAGTAGCTAAAACCTTCACAACTAGGGTTGTGGGAACTATGGTGAAATAACAAAGTAGGGTTTACACAATGTGATTCTACACCAATATGGATTCTTGTATTGATCTTCTCTTCATGTTAATTTATTCTTAACGGGGCGCAAAGTTGGGATTATCCCTTATTCTCTTCTTAGTTGAATTGAGAGAAGTAGAGATTAGGAAAAGATAAGAACAACAAAGCCTTCAAAATAATTTTAATTGAATAACTTGAGTTGCTGTCCTAGGAAAGTTAATATGGAAATATTGTCACGCCCCGAGCCTACACCCTGGATGTAACACGGTACTTGAAGCCACAAGTGACTCCAAGTCAACCCCTGGTCTATCATACACTAACATTCTGAGTGAACATGCACAACGAAACTTATAGAGAACAACTTTATCAGTTTAAGAAAATGTAAAGACTGAAAGTAATATATCTGAAATACAATTGTGAAAGACAAGTCTAGTCTAAAAGCCATCTACTGAGGAGTTTCTGGGACAGGTCCCCAGCTAACTCTAAGTCTAAACAAAACCATAACTAAATGAAATAAATAAACAAGGCCCTCGAATAATGAGGACTCACACTCTGATCTACTGAAGTGGAATGCTTTGAAACTAAAGTAACTATCTGAGCTGAACTTGAGAACCTGCAGCTATATCATGAAACGTTACAACATGAAAAGCATGCGTCAGCACTTCAAATGTACTGAGTAAGTGGGGCAGACATACTGAAAATAAAGTCTAAACTGAAATGACACGCCATGACGAGCAAGTAACTGAACTGAACTACTGATATAATCTGAAATGCTGAAGACGACCCTGTCTGATGGACATGGACATACCCTAAGTCTGAAACACTGAATCTGAGATACTGTACTGAACTGAGCTACTTATTCTGATAATGCACTGGACTGACTAGTGGGAGAGTCTATAACCGACATTTAAGACGTGGAGTCTGATGTATACACCCCACCGATAGGACCCAATATTCCAGGGTATAAAGGCATGAACTGGGTGATCACAAAATATCTGGGGCCAATCAGGCCAAATAATACCAAACACCTACGTTGGCAACATAGTTTTGGGAACCTGGGTGCGCTGGAACCCTGACCCACTCAGTGCTAAGTTCTACTCCCACTGGAAAACCTAAACTAAACTACTAAGATGATAGCTCAACACTGGGGCCCAGGACTAGTCAGGGATGAATAACTGCATGTACCCTGCGAGCCTTATCAGACCAGATTCTAAAACTGGGTTCTAAGACCGGTCAGAGATGCTTATCTAGAAATGTCGTAACCGTCTACAGAACAACTAATAACTAAACAGGGTCCTATGGCCGGTCAGAGCTATAACTAAATGTCATGACCACCTAATGGACCAAATATCTGAAATCTGAATCTGAGTCTGAAAACTGGGAGGCACCACTGACACTTCAAAAGTAAACTGGAGTCAAATGATCAGTTGACATTTTTCTGAAAGATTATGAAGAGACTCTACATTCTAACTAGTCTAAACTACTAGCAGCTAACAGAGAACTCAACTTATCCCAACAATATGGGAATTTCATAATATAGAGTAATTTCAAGGATTCTAGGAATTTCATTCAACAGGGTTAACGTCATTCTCATTAATGGAATATCTACTCCACATATATAAATATATACGAAATTCTAGAAAATTCAGCCCATAGCATTCTTCATTCAATAGAGGAAATTTAATAAGCAAAATTCATAACTCAAAAGTTAGGGCTTAGATTCCCTTATGTATAAACGCTGACAATTTGATAGGAATTTATGGGGATCATATCAACAATATAAATGAACATCGTTCTAAGTGAAATCAATGAAAATAACCATGAAACCTTTTCCTACTCAAAAGCTTCAGGGCTTAAAACTGATAGAAGAAATTGATGGGGGATCTTGGGGGCACAAGGGAAGAACGAAATTGTTTCTAAAACCCCACATACCTGATGAAGAACCCACAAAAATCTTGAGAAATTGAGGAGAAGAAAGCTACCCTAGTTCTTGCTCTGAGAATTGTTGGGAGAACTTACGATCTACTTTTCTAGTGCTTGAGTGGGGAATGAGGAAAAGGACCCATTACCCCCACTAAAACGTCTAAAACCGAAGTCAAAACGTTGTGGTTTAATGCTTGGGCAGATAGAAAATTACTAAATAGCCCTTAGAAATTCGTGGGGAAAAACTGTTAGGTGTCCCTAATGGGTGACCTAACGACTCGTTACAAGATCCAACGAGTCATTGGGTCCTTCCATCAAGTTCACTGGAAAAATCTATTGACTCACATGATGAGTTGTCATGCCTGGGAACGACACGTTGTGTCATCCGTTAGGTTCACTGGTAGGAAAGATGGAAAGGACTGGAAACGAAGGACCTGACGATTCATTACTGCTTACGACGACTCGTGATGACCTTCCGTCAAGTACACTGTCTACTTTTCTAATTCTAAAAGTACAGCTTGGCAGCGGGTAACTTAACGATTCGTGCAACCTGATAACGACTCGTGTTGTCGTCCGTAGGGAAACACTAACTCATCATCTTGGCATCCTTCTCATGGTTGACCTAACGACTCGTTGGGTCCCTTAACAACCCGTTAGGTTGGTCATTCTGCAACTTTTTTGCAGTTTTCCAGATTTTCTATTCACCTCCCGGATATTGATTTTGACCTTCCAGGGCATTACAAATATTGACAAAGGTTAGTTGAAAACGCTCATGAGACCTAATCTTATAATTGAGTGTAGTCATCTAATAGGGTGAATCAGCCATTTGGATTATTGTAGTTTATCAATTCTACAAGCTAAGTATTAGAATAGATCACAAATGAAATAACTTGACCTAGTTAAGAAGCCATGGGAAACACTTCCCTAGTCAATCTTGTATCTTTATTAACAACACCATTTCACAATACTGCTACTTAATTATTTCTGTTAAAATCCCCCGTTAAGAAATCTAATTGAACCAAAAGTATAAATACTAGCATTAGTCAATATCTTGACCATATTCGCTACGGGATCGGCCCCAACCTTAGTTGGGTTCTTTATTAACAACGACCGCGTTTGTCACCACCCAAAACATACACCCAGATCCTAGACACTGGATAAGGAGCCCCGAGAGACCCCATGTTGACCCATGGCATGAGCATACATCTAATTCAATCACATGAGAGGAAGACCTATCATAAAGAAAATATATGCGTGTCATAATAACGGAGAAAAGAAAATACATGATTCCATACACGATAGTTGAATACAAATTATAGTCTTAAAACCCTCTAATCATAAAGGACGGGTTGATGGGAAAACTTCCCCAACTAACCCATAATACAAAAACTGAAAGAGAAGCATAGAGTTTGAACATATGGCCCTCGAAACATGAGGACTCACAAATACGTTGATAACAATGTCAGAAGCACTACAGATGAGGATGAGCCTGAGAACCGGGACCTGTATCTTAAGACGATACAAAAAAGAAAGTATGCGGTTAGTACGTGGAATGTACTGAGTATGAAAGGTAAGTAAAATGGACATTTTAAAACATATATGAAATTCATAAATCATCTTAAGATTAGGCCTTCATGCTCGTATCATAAATCATAATAACATATCATATGGCTCAAGGTTTTTCAAAATGTTTGTAACATAACATAATCGTAATTATAATAGAAGTGGTTTACTTAACACGACTTGAGACAAAATACATAATCACAACATGTATAAATCATGAGGAACAGTGGGAGATTCTATTAACCGACATATCCTAGATGAGCACACACGAAGGCCGAATTGTAAGCCTAGTTAGGAGGGTGTTCGTACCTTGCACAGGGTAGGAACCATGAAGGCCGTGATCACACATGAAAAGGGCCATTAAGGCAGGAAAGGGTCCCAACATACCTATGGTGGCATATAGTTCATGAGATTCGGGGCTTAACCTGAGCCCTGGTAACACCCCGAAAGGGCCTACGAATAGACCCAGGAGTTGAAGTTGGAAACTGCAGAAAACCTGGAACTTGCACCAGTACGACTTAAGGTATGAGTCGTGGTATGGATCTACGAATCGTGACTCGAGTCGTGATGAAATCAGGAGCTTGAGGTTTTGTCATGGGTAGTCCTACGAACCATGGTGAGAAGGTACGACTTATGGTTAGGAGTCATGATGAATATCTCAGTGGTGCCAAGAGTGAGTCGTCACGGTCATGGTACGACTCGTAGGATGTATCAATGAGTCATGGTGAGGGGTTTTGGTTAAGTCAAAGTGGTTTGGGTGGATGGTGCCACGGTTGATAATATAACCTGTAGAATGGTGGTACGAGTCGTGGTATACCAGTCGTGGCCAAATTTTTTAATGTTGGGAAAAAGGGTGAAGTGACCACGAGAGGTAACCATGAGTCGTGACTTGGTGGCATGACTTGTGGCACGATTGGTGGTCGGGATCAGAACTACTTTTCAGGGAAATTTCAATAAGGGCAATTTCTACTTTTCTATGCTTTTGAGCCTTAAATCACATCGTTTTAAGGATGGAACAGGGTCTTTAAGGGATGAAAACTCCTGTTAAGTTCATTTTAGCAATTTCAAGTGTTGGAGAAGGGAGTAGGAAGTGTTTCAAGCCATTTTCTTCTAGTTCTTCAAGTTTTCACTTAGGGTTCTTCAACGGAGAAGGAAATCACGAAATTTCCAGGTATGTAGGGTTTGAATGGGTAGTTTAGTCCATACCCATTCCCATTTCTTCCCATTTCCTATGTTTAATTTGCTAAATTCTTGCGACCCGTTTGCATGATTCCTCAAAAGCGTACATGAACTTGCGATATTATGTTAAATTTGTGGGTTTGAAGTGTTTTGACTGATTTTACTTATATATATTTTATATTTCATGATTTAAATCTCTAAAATTATGGATACCCAATTATGGGGAAGTTTTTAGTGAATTTTACGATCAAGATGATTACAAAAGCATGAACAAATTTCTCTTAAATTATTTTGGCATGTCTTCACGTTTTGATTTCTCATGCTTCATGATTGTTTTCTTATGAATTTAAGCATGTCAAGTATTTTTGAAATTATGGGCAACGCCAACATGTCTATTATGAATTATAACTACGATTTTAGCTGACTCATGAGCCCAATTCCATGGCTAGAAATGCAAACTCTCATGTATGTTATGATTTCCATATTTCCACTAGCCATGCATGTCATGTTATGAATGTTATGAGCATGTTACATGTTTTGGGAGCAGTACTTAATACCGAGTAGGTTCGGGGCCTAGGTAAAGCTCCAAATCTCAAAACTACGTGCCATCGTAAGATTATGCTTGGGACCTCCTCAGTGATTGTCCCCTATGCCCTATGGGGCCTTCATGAGCGATATCACGCCTTTCATGGTTCATACCCTTGGAAAGGTATGAACGGCCTCCCTACTAGAGGTACAAGTCGGACTTCATGTGTGCTCATGTGAAGTATGTCAGTTATAGAAATCTCCTATTGTTCCTCAAGGTTATGAAATATGTATGATTATTTTCTTTCGGCTCAACTTATGATTTATGAAATGTTTTCCCAGCATGTTATGACTTTGATGAGTATTTTTGGAAATATTGAGCCTTATGATATACTTGCGATTTTAGTTTTATGATCATGCTGTCCCACTCCTATAACTTTCATATTCTTAAGCATTGTTTATCATACCTTACATACTCAGTACTTTTCCAGTACTGACCCATATATTTTCAGGATCCGATTTGCAGGTTCAGCATCATCCCTAGCTTGCACCTAGTTCCGCTCAGTCTTCAGTGGTGAGTCCTCATGATTCGAGGGTTTCATGTTCAAACCTTGTTTATCTTATTTTTTCAGACTATTTTGGTTAGTTGGGGTCTTTTCCCTTCAACCCGTCTTTATGAATAGAGGCTTTCAGACTTATGTGTAGTATTCAGTCGTTTATGATTGGATCTCGTATTGTTGTTTCCTTTATCTCTCATGATATGATTTTCAGTTAGTTTACAATTTATGAGTTAAGTTTTCCGCTGTATATGAATGAATTAGTGTTATTCTCACATCATGGGTTGAGTTGGGGTCTCTCTAGACCCCTTGTCCCGTGTCTACGATCTGAGTGTACTCTCGGGTCATGACAAACTTGGTATTAGAGCAATAGGTTCAGATGTGTCCTAGGGAGTCTGAAAGCAATGTTAGGTAGAGTCCTTTTCATGGGTGTGAAGCGCGCCACACTTATGACGAAGAGGCTACTAAACATTTTAGGAAATGTTCCTTTCTTTCATGATCTATGTCGTGCGGTCAAAATCTCTCCATCCTTCTAATTCGTGCGATTTGCGATTGCAAAAAATTTATGGCTCCCAGAAGGATAATCAGGAGGAGGAACAGAAATGGTGAAGGCCACGGGGGTGGCAATGATGATGGTCGTCAGCAAGCCCCACCTGTTTAGGAGCCCCAGGAACCTGAGCCAGCTACCCATGTCGAGTTTTGGGAGGCTATCCAAATGCTGGCGCATGCCTTGACTGCTCAGGTCAACCAGCAGGTTATTGTCTCTGTTCCTCAAAACGGTAATGCAGCGGCGGACCAAATTAGAAAGTTTGTGAGGATGAACCCTCCCAAGTTCACAGGGGAAAAGATGGACAAGGATCCACACAAGTTCATCGAAGGGATTTTGAAGGTCACTCAGGTCATGGGAATGACAAGTGAGGAATGTGTTGATTTGGCCTCTTATCAGCTGAAGGAGGTTACTTACATTTGGTTCAAGCAATGGAGGGATAGCAGGGCAGCGGGAGAAGGCCTCTCAGCTGGGATGAGTTCCACATAGCCTTTCCCGACAGGTTCTTTCCTCGGGAGATGATGGAACTAAAACCAACTGAGTTTTTCAACCTTAAGCAAGGAAAGATGACGGTGCTGGAAATTCACTTGAGTTCACTCGCCTATCAAAATATTTCCCGGAGTTAGTGATGGATCAAAGGGTGCGGGTGAGAAGATTCATGCTGGGAGTAGCTGAGTATCTAGATAAAGACTGCAGAACTGCAATGCTTCATTAGGATATGGACTACCCGCGGATGGTCCTCTATGCTCAGCAAATGGAAGCAGCTCATATGTGGCAGAGAGAGGCCAAGAGGGCCAGAACTGATAGCCACAGATTCTCCCAGCCTAAGCCGAGGGGTGAATCTTACGGACAGTCCCAGCCCTGGTCCATTGTGCCAGCACCATCATCAGCCAGTACTCCGTCTAGGCCCCAGGATAGTCAAAGGAGCAGGGCCTCAGGATTGAGGAGTCAGAACAAGATACGCACATTGCTATCTTGTGCTACTTGTGGCAAGAACCACCTAGGGAAATGTTTGGTGGTTTCAGACGCTTGTTTCGAGTGTGGAAAACGCAGACACAGACTTAGGGATTTCCCAGCAGCTAGGTCAGGGGGTAGTGGAGCCCGCACTTCAGCAGCCAGTTTATCCATCCCAGTAGCACATCAGACTCAGCAGGGTGCTCCAACTGGCTCAGCTGGCGGCCACCGCTAGAACCGGTTTTATGTACTTGGCTGTCGACAGGAGTACGAGACTTCCCCCAATGAGGTTACAGGTATGTGGCGAGTCTTTCACATTGATGCTTATGCTTTATTAGATCCAGGAGCCACACTATCTTTTGTGACACCTTACATTTCTAGTAACTCTAGAGTCAATCTTGAAATCTTGTTCGAACCATTTTCTGTCTCTACCCCGGTTGGTGATTTGGTCATAGAAAGGTGGGTATATAGAGGTTGCCCTATTATATTATTTCACAAGGTTACCTCCATAGACTTAGTAGAATTATCTATGACTGATTTTGACATCATCTTAGGCATGGATTGGTTATTTGCATGTTATGCTTCTGTTAACTGTAGAACTCGAGTAGTGGAGTTTTGGTTTCCAGGTGAAGCAGGTTTAGAATGGAGGGACGGTTCAGCAATACCTGTAGGTCTCTTTATCTCCTACATCAAGTCTAGAAAAATGATTTCCAAGGGTTGTATTTACCACCTGGTTAGGGTTAAGGATGTCATGCCCGAGACCCCGACCATTCAGTTAGTCCCCGTGGTGGGTGAATACCGCGAGGTATTTCCAGATGACCTACCAGGTGTTCCTCCCTAGAGAGAGGTTGATTTTTAGATTGACCTTTTACCCGACATGCAACCCATATCAATTCCTCCTTACCGTATGGCCCTAGCCGAACTAAAAGGGTTAAAGGAGCAGTTGAAGGATTTGCTAGATAATGGTTTCATTAAATTTAGTAAGTTCCCATGGGGTGCTCCAATGTTGTTTGTCTGGAAGAAAGATGGGTCTCTGCGGATGTGTATTGACTACAGACAGTTGAACAACGTCACCATCAAAAATTGATATCCCTTACCTAGGATTGATGGCTTATTCGATCAGCTTCAGGGTGTCAAATACTTCTTTAAGATAGATCTCAGGTTCGGGTATCACCATCTCAAAGTCCAGGGGAGCGACATCCCAAGGACTGCTTTTAGGACGTGGTATGGCCACTATAAATTCGTTGTTATGTCTTTTAGACTCACCAATTCCCCTACTTCTTTTATGGATTTGATGAACAGGATATACAAGGAATATTTAGATATGTTTGTGATCGTGTTCATCGACGACATATTAATATACTCCCTGAGCGATGAGGAACATGCCACACACCCGAGGGTAGCACTCAGAACCCTCAAGAACCACCAGCTATACGTTGAGTTCAGCAAATGTGAATTCTGGTTGAAATCAGTTGCATTCTTGGGACATGTAGCATCAAGCTAAGGTATAAGGGTGGACTCCCAGAAAATAGAAGTAGTTAAGAACTGGCCCAGACCAGTAAATACTTCAGAGATCAGGAGCTTTTTGGGCTTATCAAGTTACTATCGGAGGTTCATGGAAGGCTTCTCATCCATTGCAGCCCACTGACTAGGTTGACTCAGAAAAAGGTGAAGTTTCAATTGTTATAGGCTTCTGAGAAGAGCTTCAAGGAATTGAAGGCCAGACTCACTTCAGCACCACTGTTGACTTTACCGGAGGGTACCGATGGCTTCGTTGTATATTGTGATGCTTCGAGGGTCGGACTGGGATGTGTGTTGATGCAGCACGGGAAAGTTGTAGCATATGCATCCAGACAGTTGAAAGCTCACGAGAAGAATTACCCGACCCATGACTTGAGTTGGCTGCGGTGGTATTTTCTTTGATGATATGGTGACACTACTTGCATGGGGTTCATGTAGATGTATTCACAGACCACAAGAGTTTACAATATGTGTTCACACAGAAGGATCTAAATCTTCGGAAATGAAGGTGGTTGGAGCTACTCAAGGACTACGACATGAGTGTTCTTTACCACCCAGGTAAGGCCAACGTTGTAGCAAACACCCTTAGTAGACTTTCTATGGGAAGTGTATCACATGTGAGTGAAGATCGAAAGGAGCTGGTAAAGGAGGTACATTGACTTGCATAGTTGGGATTTAGGCTAGTTGGCTCGACCGATGGTGGGGTAGTAGTTCAGAATGGATCAGAGTCATCCTTGGTAACAAAGGTAAAGGCTAAGAAAGATGAGGACCCAAATTGGTAAAGTTGAAAGAAGCTATTCAAAGTCAGAAAGTAGAAGTATTCTCCTAAGGGGGAGAGGGTGCTTCGGTACCACAGTCACTTATGTGTTCCAAATGTGGGGGATTTGAGGAGTAGGATGTTGCATGAGGCTCACGGGTCCAGATATTCTATCCATCCAGGTGCCACCAAAATGTATCATGCCTTGCGGGAAATCTACTGGTGGAATGGCATGAAGAAAGATATTGCAAAATTTGTAGCCAAGTGCCCGAATTGCCAACAGGTGGAAGTCCAGCACCAGACTGGGGGTGTACTTTGTACTGTTGGAATGGCATTCCTACTTGGAAGTGGGAACAGATCAACATGTACTTTGTAATAGGTTTACCTTGCAATCGTAGACAGTATGACTCTATTTGGGTTGCGGTGGACAAGTTGGCCAAGGCTGCTCATTTCGTATCGGTCAAAACCACCGATTCAGCAGAAGATTATGCAAAGTTATACATCCAAGAGTTGGTTAGGTTGCATGGAGTGCCCTTGTCCATTATATCAGATAGAGGTACCTAGTTCACCTCTCAGTTTTGGAAATCTTTTCAAAAGGGACTTGGCACCCAGGTTAAGCTTAGAACAGCAATCCATTAGCAAACAGATGGTCAGGCGAAGCAGACTATCCAGACTCTTGAGGACATGTTGAGAACTTGTACTATCGACATTAAGGGTAGTTGGGACAAGCATTTGCCTCTTGTTGAATTTTCTTACAACAATAGTTATCACTCCAGCATACAAATGGCACCATTTGAGGCTCTTTACAGGCGATGGTGTAGGTCACCCATTAGGTGGTTTGAAGTCAGTGAGGCTATGTTTGTGGGACCCGATTTAGTCTATGGCGTCGTAGCTGGGGAATACGTCTTTGGATTAGATTAATTTATTTTGTTAAAATTTTGTATTTATTTCCTCATTTATGTTTCTTTTGTTGTTGTTTCATATAGGTTACCACTTGATGAATACAAAGTACTCGGAGTAGCGGAAACCCCCTAGTGCTAATTGACCAAGAACTTGAAAGAACATTGAGAAGAATGGCTGGTGTGGAGACCCCCAAAATGATGGAAGCTTGACTAGCTATTGAAGCTCACTGAGCTAACGAGGCCCACCAGGAAGAGTTAGCTTGGCAATCTATTCTTTAAGATGTTGAGGATGCCTAGGAAGAGGTTAATAATGTTGGCCATAATAGAAGGGGAAAAAAGATATCGAACCACACCAGTTCCATGGATATGCTCCTCACTTTGATGATGATAGATATGCTCCTCACTTTGATGATGATAGATATGCTTCTCAATTTGATGATGATGAAGATATAAATATTGATGAAGCCGGGTCAATAGGAGCTATTGTACCTCCACATGTGCCTGCTGGGGCAAAATTTGACATCACTAACACGATGATTCAACTGCTTAACATGAAAGGAGTGTTTAGTGGTAATGTTGTTGATGATGAAAATCTCCACTTGATTAATTTTTTGGGTATTTGCAATGCGTAGAGGTTTCCATGAGTGAGCCAGAGTGCTATCACACTTAGGCTCTTTTCTTTCTCTCTAGCGGATGAGGTTACTCTATTGTTATCGAAGTTGTCAAATGACTCCATCACTAACTTGAGAGAACTGAAACATGCCTTTTTGGAAAGGTTCTTCCCACCTTCTAGAATGATGTAGCTCAAAGATGATACCTATAACATCCGACAGCTCAAGACAGAGGCACTTCATGAGACATGATTGTTGTTCAAGAAGAAGTTGACTAAGTGCCCAAATCATAGAATTCCCAATGAGAGCTTGCTAGAAATATTTTACAGATCTCTGAACAACAACAAAAGGCCATGGCAGATACAATAACAGGTGGAGCATTGACGAGTCACACATGGGAGGAAGCAGTAACCATACTAGATCGAGTGACCAAGCTAATAGTGCCTGGCATACCAGATGCTTAAGCAACTGCTGGTATATATGCTATTAGGATGACTGCAGAGAAGCGCAGGAAAGAAGAGAAATGAGACTAGGATTTAGCTCATATGAGGACATCCATTGACCTTCTCGTGAAACATATCGTAGGATATGGAGCTTAGAAGGTGAATGTAGTGGGAGCTTAGGGTCAAGAGACTGGGTTTAAGCATTCTGATTTCATGGAGGAAGTAACCATCTTGGATAACCAGGCGGTGGGTTTTTGGGCAAACACCCAAGGGTCTGCTCAAGATACTTGGTGCCAAGGCTCTTAAATCAAGCTTAGAACCAATACATGGACAACTACAATAGAGATGGATACAGGGACAGAAGTAGAGGATGAGATTGGGAAGATGATTGGTGGAAAAATGATGGATACCACAATGATCACATTAGTCTATATGTTCCTCTAAAGACTCGTGAGGGAGATCTAGAAACCTCAAAGTTGGAGAGCGTGATGGTTGAGCTGCTGAAAAAGGCAAAGTGAGCTGATGATCACCTGAAGGACATTCACGGAGACATATCTGTCATGTACTAGAAAGTTGAGTCACACGCCATAGTGATTTAATAGATTGAGTATCAACTACGCCAGATGTCCGCATACTAGAACCAGAGGCAAAAGGGTACACTCCCTAGTAACACAGTTCAAAATCCAAAGAATGACAGTCATTGCATGGATGTAACTACTAGGAGTGGTAAAACCATAGTTGATCTTCCCATGTAGATTGTAATTGAGAGGGGAGAACCAAAGGTAGTTGATTTAGATGAGGAGACTAAGACTGCAGAATAGGTAGCTGAAGGTAGTGCAGATTTTATCATGACTCCAGTTGATGCAAAGGAGCTTGTTGCTTACAAAGGAAAGGTGAAAGAGGCCCTATAAATTTTTAGGCCTATCCCTCGACCGCCTCAACCTTTTCCTCAAAGAATGAAGAAGAAGTGGGTAATGGGAAATTTCAGAAATTCCTATCCATGTTGAAGCAATTATCAATGAATATCCCCCTGGTCGAGGTATTAGAGCAGATGCCTAGGTATGCAAAGTTCATGAAGGATCTAGTAACAAGGAAAGGATCACCACTATAGTGCAATAGCCTCATGGTTCCTTGCATGGAAAAAAATAAGACCCGGGTGCCTTCACCATCCCATACACTCTCGAAGATTTTGAGTTTGCAAAGACACTGTGCGATTGGGAGCTAGAATCAATCTGATGCTGCTAGATGTGTTTAAGTAGTTAGGCTTGGGAGCTCGCACTCTGAAAAAAATGCACCTATTGATGGCGGATCGCATAGTGAAGAAGTCAGTGAGTATCCTTTGTGATGTTCTAATGAATGTGGACAATATTATTTTTCTGGCTGACTTTGTGATTTTAGATTGCGAAGTGGATTTTGAGGCCACCATCATTTTGGGGCTACCATTCCTTGCCAAAGGGCAAGCCCTAGTGGATGTTAAAGCTGTACAGTTGAAATTTAATCTAAATGAAGATGATGTCACTTTTAATGTCGATAGGTCAATGAAGCTGCCTAGTGAATTTATAGTGGTCTCAGCAATTGATATGGAATCTGAGTTTCTTGATGGATTGTGAGTAGTCAAGAGACCGGATCATGCCGCGACGTAAAATCGGGCGCTACATGGGAGACAACACATGAGGTAGTTTATTGAAGCCTGAGTAACTAAACTACCTGCGTCGTGTCGTGATGTTAAATCAGGCGCTTCTTGGGAGGCAACCCAAGTATCTTGACTAATGTGTGTTGTGTTGTGCAGGTGAAACAGGGACTAAATGATAAAAATTGAAATACAGGTCTGGACTACGAGCCTCAGTACAAACCGTATAATGGTGATACGGCTCATAGTCCTATCTGTAATTGGGAACAGAGTTGGACATATTTGCAAGTTCACACTACGGTTGGTCATTACGAATTGTACCTACAAGGTACTTTTCATAGTATCCACTATCGTGATACACTATCTTAAGTGTCAAATTGCAAAAACTACAACCTATCAGTCACGGTACGAGTCGTGTGACCTTGGTACGAATCCTACTATGTACACATAGGTTCCTAGGTTAATAGTCTGAATCCTAGTTATGGAAGAAAGGGACGAATCGCAGGTATGACCTACGTATCTTGGTACAAGTTGCGACAAACCACTTAAATGAAATAACCCAGCCAACCCGACTCTACCCTTATTTTTAAAATTTGCCCAAAACCTATTTAAAAAACAAACTCCGATTCTAAATTCATTACATGATCCCAAGATTTCCTCCCCTCACTCCTCACTCACCCGTAAGTTAATCCCACTCAATTTGAGCATAAAATTTTGCAATGGAATTGCATTATTTGATCAAATTCCCACTCCAAAACCTAAGCAAGAAAGAATTGTTCAAGAACTTGGCAAGTAAGTAAAAAATTTTATAATTTTTTCTTGCTAAGTAGTAGCCGAAAAATCAATTGTGAATCCTCCACCCATGAAAATAAAGTGGAACAATAAGTAGGCTATTTGTGATAGTTTATGATGGGTTTATTAAAATAAAAATGCTCTCTGGATTTTTGTGTTTATGGGGGAAATAAATTGTGGGTAGTGTAGGGTAGTGAAATTTGTGTGTTTTTATGAAGTTAAGGACTGGTGAAGTCAGAGTATCCACCCTCAAAGTTGATTACTGGCATAATTGTTTATGCATAGGGGGAGAACAAGCTTGACGAGTCATCCTACAACTCGTGGTATCTCACTACAACTAGTATGATGATTAATTGGGACAATCCCATGAAACCTAGTCTGAAGTTAAGGTACCGAACATGGTACAAACTGTGGTATCTCACCATGAGTTGGACCAAGTGATCATACTAGAGAACCAGCAAGGGTCTCATGAAAAATCTAAGGCATTTCCCATGGTACGACTCGTGGGATCCTATCACGAGTTATAATATTGAGTCGTACCAAAAAATCCAAAAGTTTCAATTCTTTGAATCTAATTCTATGACCCTCAGTACAAATTGAACTATATTGGTATGACTTGTACCAAGGATTTGTACCTATGAATTTGAACATCAGGACTCATAGTAAAATTCGTACCACCTGGGTACAACTCGTACTGATGAGTCATAGTAAGATACTGTAGATAATCGATTTTTATTTCATCCTCTAAAATCACATGTACTAATCCTTCCTCCACAGGTACAATGGCAATAAAAGGTCAATCAAGAAAGAATTCTCAGGATAAGAAGGCTCGAGAGGAGATTGTAGCTCGAAGGGCATTCAGGCATGAAGCCTCAGCATCTGAGCAGGAGATAAACTATCCTAGTGGTTCAATGGAAGAATATGATATGGACACTGATGAAATTGAGGAGCCATGAACCACTAGGGTGTAGGCCAAGTCTTAGGCCATAGTTACCTCAGCAAATTCGGTTGAAGCTCTGCAGTCTTAGAAGGGAGATGATACACAGTCCCATGAGTCTGGCAGTGGCTCAA
Organism: Datura wrightii; assembly: GCA_035772735.1. Taxonomy (NCBI): domain Eukaryota; kingdom Viridiplantae; phylum Streptophyta; class Magnoliopsida; order Solanales; family Solanaceae; genus Datura; species Datura wrightii. Next base: position 117,063,973 of record JASDFA010000016.1, read on the forward strand.
ATGCAGAGGAAGGGTCCGTTGAGGCTAAATCTAGAGAGGGTTCAGGCAAATTCGAATTTAAGTAGGAGGCGCAAGAGGATGAGGATGAGCAAAACCCTATATGCAGAAAGCTGCACAACAAAGTGGGGTATGCCTGGTGCTCAGGAGATCAATGAGTAGGTTTTAGCCCTAACATCAAAGCTAAACCTGAAGGGGTGTATTAGGAGAAACCCCAAATCTTGCTCGGGGAATTGAATGAGGTAGAGGAGATGAAACCACTATTTGAGCTATATAACTTCTATTGGATGGCAAGGACCCCTGACAGCTTCAGTGCTAACATGGTCAGGGAGTTCTATACTAATTATTTGGCTTTGATAGACCATCTGACCCTAGCCAGATAAAGGTGAAAGATCAGTCCAGGCTAGAGAGTGTCATAGTCCAAGGGAGAGTAATGGATATGTAAGAGAGGATCATTACCTGAATGCTGTATGATCCAGACTATCAAGCTCCAGCCATCACTGCCTAGTTTGACCACCACATAGAGGCCATGAAAATGGTCAAACAGTTGAGTTATGAGGATCATCGGTGTCATGTAAAGTGGCTAGCTAGTGCTATTTCTGAGGACAAGAAGGAGGCAAAGTGGGTGACTAGTAGACTGTAGGTCACAAAAGCATCGCTAAATTTCATTGCTAAGGGTTTCTGGACTCTAGTCCATCATAGGTTGGTATCAATGGCGAATGATAACACCTTGAGCGCAGATAGAGCAGGGTTCGTGTCTTGCATAATGTCAGTGTATACTATTAACATCCCTCTTATTATAGTTGAGGAAATCTGGGATAGAGCCTTGGTATTGAGCACCACCATCCCCTTCCCGAGCTTGGTGTACCATATGTGTATGGAGTCTAGTGCAAGGACTATAAAATAAATTGATGACCGAGTGGGAGGCACGTTGACAGTAGATATCGAACTTATCTGTGATGAGATGAACTCGGTGGGCTGGGTTAGAGCATAGTCTGTAGGCCTGGCACCGCAGATAATAGGGGGCGAGCATGTGCATGCCCCCACTATAGTTGAGCAGAGTGAGATGCTGGCCCTTGAGTTCAGACACACAACAATTACTCCCAGCACATCATCCGCTCCGCCATCGACCACTCCAGGCTAGGTTCTGGCTCCGTACTTCCTATAGAAGTTGGCCAAGCGATTGATTATTATAGAAAAGAAGGTCAATGTCATGATGGAGCAGGTCAAATTGTGGGTGAGGGAAGAGATTGATGAGGCATCCAGAGAATTGCATACTAGGCTCAACAGTTTTGAGTTTCGACTCAATGAGAGATTAACAAACATGCTGTATATGAGGAGACTAAGGGATGAGTTGGGCACACTTAGGATTGAGGTGGATGAGTTTTCATCTTAACAACCGGCCGTATTACGAGCCCCGACCATTCCGCTATTTAAGGATGAGATTAATGAGGAGCTAGATTTAGGGAAGTTCTGGACCGATGAGTCGGCCACTGTAGATAAGGGTAAGCGAAGGTCTACTGGGATAGATTATGAGGAAACTTCTAGGATGAGGAGGAAGATAGCAAGGAAGGAGCAGAGGTAAGCGAAATTACCTAGCCAGCTGACTTATGACCAGCATATGTCTGAGCTGTAAAAGTGAGTGAGAGGAGCGGGGAGCTCCACTACTGTGCCTAGGGAGCTTGTGAGTGTCAAGGACTCTTCGAGTAAGCCATATTCAGCCTAAAAAATCACTAAGTTCATTGAGGTGACCGGGACTATTGAGAGGTAGGGATAACCCCCACTATCACCACCACACCACTGAGTGCGTCGGCCACCACTGGCGCCACAATTGCTGAGGTGAAGAGTGTATCATTACACCCGCCTGCTAAGGATTGAAGGAGCACTACAAGTATGTCTCTTCCCTGGTTTATATTTTACTTCTTTGAGGATAAAACATGATTTTTGTGCGGGAATGATGTATTCAATTTTTGTTCACCCGAGGGTTTCTATTGTCGCGTTTCATTTCCCTCAGGCATGCTATCTAGTAGAATTGGCATATTTAAGATGTTTTGTTTTGTTAAATTAGAAATAATTTAGGAGTACTTAACAACCAATAAAATGCACATGTGTTTAATTTTTGTCATTTTTGAAAAAATGACCCTTTTAAAATTTTTTGTGATTAGTTCTGTGTTGTCTGCAAAGCATAACCAATATGGATCTTTTTATGACATTTGATGGATTAGCATGATTAACTATAGTGTAGTTGTGCATGAACTAGATAGGTAGTCTGATATAATCTTGTACTAAGTGTGAGTGAGCTTCTTGTTTAGTTCAATACTGTGTAGGTGATCTAGAACTTGCCTGGTTAGTCTTTGCTTAGGTTGGAGTATAGTTATTAGGAATTGATCATAGGCCATTTTGGATTTAGTGCACTTTTAGCCCATACCCAACCAAATGAAATAAATATCCCTTGATCCCATATCTGAGCTTTTGACCTTTTTCTTTGATTAGCCCATTCACCTTCCTACTTGTTTATAATGAACCTATTTTAGCCCAGTCCCTCCTTGGAATTTGTGAACCTCAACTCAAGCAAAATGCCTATGTTGAGGGTGGCTATTGTAGGGGTGCGTGGTCTGTGTAGGGGAAATAAAGAAGAAAATATAGTCAGTGAAAAGTTTGATGTGGTGTGAAAAAAGAACAGAAAAATATGAAAGTCAAAGAAAAGAAAGAGAAAAAGAAAAAGTGAAAAAGAAACCACACCCACAAGTTGAAAGCTAAATAAAATGTGAAAAGGGGAGAAGATAAGGAAAAAGGTAGAAGTGGAGACAGAGTCTGAGTAGTGCTAAGGAGGGGAAGTCACTTTGTCCATATGTACCATATCCAACTCCAAGCCTACATTACAAGCTGAATAAAAGTTCTATAGTGATGCTAACCTAGTTGTCTGAAGAACTAGAGTAGAGAAAATAAGGGAAAGCTTATGGTATCGCTTTTACAATATTTGAACTTCTTTATGAGAATGAGAGCTTCGCTAGTCCCAATTTCTTATATGCATATCATTATATGTGTTTGGGACTTCATTTTTTGTGAGGGTACATGGTTTTTATTACACACTGCCACTTGTCTGTGTGAATAACATTAGTGATTGCTCAGTTGTCTGTTAGTAATTTAATGCCATTTCTAGATCCCTTTGTGTCATGAGTTATAGTTGCATGAGTACAGAACAATCTTGGTTTTAAGTGTGTAAAAGTAAAGGCGGTCAATACTTGATAGTGGTCATGTGTGCAAATTTTAACATGGTTGGCTGTGAGTCTTCTTCTTTACTTTCTAGGTAAGTGTCATATTTATAGTAGAGTTTTTATTTTCTTGAGGACATGTAAAAGTTCTAAGTTGATGGTGTTGATGTATCATAGTTTTTCGACACTTTCGATGCTTAAAATATATGAAAAATGCTTTGACTTAGGTGTGTTTATGCGTGTATGATGTTCTTTTACTTTTTTCTCAGAAAAAAATCAGGTCCAGAAGTTGGAACTTGGAAAAGAAGGGCTAAAATGAAGAAAATGGCCTTCTACCGGTCATAATACAAGTCATACCATGTGGTACGAGTCATACTTGGTGCACGTAGTAGAGGTTCATAAAAAGGCCAAGGGAAGATCTATGGTACTAGAAGAGGCCACAAGTTGTGATACCATTGTAAGATACGTGCCACTAACTTGTGGTGAGATTCAAAGAAACTAGAAACATGAAATCCTCCAGTTACGAGTGGATTTGTAACCGTAGGATGATTATCAAAAAGGTTGATATTCATATGTTTAGACCACGACTGGCACCTACGGCTCGTAGTGACATATCACAAATTGTACCATCCCTTTGTACCTGAGAGATCCCAATGATGCAGGTCATACTATAATCAGCAGCCACGACTTATAGGTATGCTACGACTCGTAGGCCATCACGACATCAGAATCCCTATTGATTTAGAAAAGGATTTAATTAATTAGATAAATAATTTCCTATTTATTTTTCATTAGGAATCCGACACTTTTCATATTATTCACGTTTTTGAGTTTGCAAACGCTACTTGGAGAACATGATACACGAAAACCTTGAGACAATTTCATCATTGTGTTTTTGATTTTCAAAGTTCAATATGCAATTGATTCGTGGATTTTATTTCTTCAATGTTGTAAGTTGTTTATTATGATTTCTTCCATCATTTCTAATTTCTCACTTGCAATTATGAGTGGCTAAAACCTCCACAAATAGGATTGTAGGAATTATGGTGAAATAACAAAATCATGCATCAGAATGTGATTCTAAACCAATACGGATGCTTCCTTTGATCTTCTCTACATGTTAATTGATTCTTAACAATGTGCAACAATAGGATTAACCCTAATTCTCTTCTTGCTTGAATCTAAAGGAGTGGAGATTAGGAAAAGAGAATAACAACAAAGCCTTGAAATTAAGTTTCATTAAATAACTTGAGCTGCGGTAGCAGGAAAGTTAATGTGGAATTATTGACAAAGGTTAGTTGAAAGCGCTCATGATACCTAACCCAGTAATTTAGTATAGTCATCTAATAGGGGTGAATCAATATTTTGGATGAACGTAGTTTATCAATTCTACAGGCTAAGTATTAGAATAGATTATAGGAGTGATAACCCAACCTAGTTAATAAGACATAGGGAACAATTTCCTAGTTAATTGCATATCTTGGTTAATAACACCATTTCACAATACTGTTACTTAATTATTTCTCTAAAAATCCCCATTTAGGAAATAATTGAACTAAAAGCATAAATAGTAGCATTATCTTGACTATATTCTCTATGGGATCGACCCCCAACCTTAGTAGGATTCTTTATTAACAATGATCGCGTTATACTTCTTTAGAGTTGTAATTTGAGCATTATCAAAAATGGAACCATTGCTGGGGAATAAGGCTTAGGATTAGATTAATTGATTTTATTTAACTTTTAGACTTAATTTCCTGATTTATGTTTTATTTTGTCTTTGTTTCATATAAGTTACCACTTGGTGAATTCCAAGTACTTAGAGTTGCGGTAACCCCCTAGTGCCAATTGACTAAGAACTCGAAAGGACATTGAGAAGAATGGTCGGTATGGAGACCACTGAACAGATGGAATCTTGATTAGCTACTGAAGTTCGCTGATCTAACAAGGCCCACCAGGTGGAGCTAGCTTGACAAGCCGTTCTTCAAGAGGCAGAGGATGCCATGGATGAGGTTGATACGATTGGCCATAATAGAAGGGGAAATAGAGGTTGTGAATGACACTAGTTCTATATATATGCTCCTCACTTTAATGATGATGAGGATCTGCATATTGATAAATCTAGGTCAACATGAGCTATTGTACCTCCACCTCTTCCTGTTGAGGAAAAATTTTACATCACTAGCAAGATAATTCAACTGCTTAACATAAAGGGAGTGTTCAGTGATAATATTGTTGATGATGAAAATCTCCACCTAATATATTTTGTGGGTATTTTCTAGGCGTACAAGTTTGTAGGAGTGAGCCAGGATGCTGTTAGACTAATGTTATTTTCATTCTCTCTGGTGGGTGAGACTACTCTATGGTTCTTGGAGTTGTCAAATGACTCCATCACCAATTGGAGAGAACTGAAACATGCCTTCCAGGAAAGGTACATCCCACCTTCTAGAATGATGTAGCTCAAAGATGAGATCTATAAGTTCTGACAGCTCAAGACAGAGGCACTTCCTGAGACATGACTGCGGTTATAGAAAAAGTTGACAAACTGCCCGAATCACAAAATTCCCAATGAGAGCTTGCTGGAAATACTAATAAATCTCTGAACAACACCAATAAGGTTGTGGAAGATATAGTAACAGGTGGAGCATTGATGAGTTACTCATGGGAGGAAGAAACAACCATATTGGATTGAGTGACCAAAACTAATAGAGCCCGGCGTACCTGAGAAGCTTAAGCAACTGCAGGTAGATATGCTATTGGGATGACTGCAGAGCAGCATAGGAAAGAAGCAGAACATGAACAAGAGTTAGCTTATTTGAGAAAATCCATTGATCTACTCACGAATAATATCAGGATCTGGAGCTCAGAAGGTGAATGCAGTAGGAGCTTAGGGTCAAGAGCTGGGTTTGAGCACTTTGATTTTGTTGAGGTAGCATACTTCTTGGATAACCAGGTGGCGGGTTTTTGGGCTAATGCCTAAGGGTTTGGTCAGGACACATTGGACTAAGGCTCTGAAAATCAAGGTCAGAACAAATACAGGGACAACTACAATAGCATTTGATATAGGGATAGAAGCAAAGGATGAGATGGGGAATGTGATTGGAGGAAAAACAATTGATACTACAATGGTCGCACAAGCCTATATGTTCCTCAAAGTCTTGTGAGGGTGATGCTAGAACCTCAAAGTTGGAGAGCATGATGGTTGAGCTGCTAAAAAAGGAAAAGAGAACTGATGATCATCTGAAGGACATTCGCGGAGAAATATCTGGCATGAACCAAAAGTTGAGTAGCACGCCACAATGATTAAACAGATTGAGCAGCAACTAGGACAGAGGTATACATCCCTATACCAGAGGCATAAGGGTAGAGTCCCTAGTAACATAGTTCAAAATCAAAAAAATGATAGTCACTGCATGGTTGTCACTACTCTTAGCGGTAAAAGCAAAGTTGATCCATCCATGTCCATTGCAGTTGAGACGAGAGAGCCTAAGGCAGTTGATTTAGATGAGGAGACTAAGACTGCAGAACAGGTAGCTGAAGGTAGTGCATATTTGACCAAGACTCTAGTTGATGCAAAGGAGCTTGTTGCTGACAAAGGAAAGGAGAAAGAGGCCCCACAAATTTTTAGGTCTATCCATCGACTGCCTCCACCTCTTTATTAGAGAATGAAGAAGAGGGTGGATGATGGGACATTTTAGAAATTCCTATCAATGCTGAAGCAATTTAACAATGAATATCTCCCCTAGTCGAGGCATTGGAGCAGATGCCTGGGTATACAAAGTTCATGAAGGACATGGTGACCAGAAAATAATCTGTGAGCTATGAAATAGTTGGAAATTTGCACCACTATAGTGCAATAGCCTTACAGATCCTTGCATAGAAAAAGGAAGATGATCTTGGGCAGATTTATATGCCCAAGTGATGCTCAAACGTATCATTTTCGCCTTGTTTATTGTGAAATATGTATACATTTTCATGTAATTGGTAATAAAATGTGAATTTATACTAACCAACATGATTAGCACTGTTTTGTAGGTAAAAGGTGATTTTGAGGAGCTAAAAGGCATGTTGGAACAATATCGGAGTTGGACTTGGATTCGAGCACGAAAAAGGCATTGGACTGCACAATATAAAGGGGCTCTGCGATGGAGCCGTGTCATGCTACCATCGCGGATGCACTCTGCCTGGAGGGTGAATAATTTGTCAATTTCCAGTGGAGCCTCGCGACAGCTCCGTGGCACGGAGGCAAGCCTCCGCGTTGCGTGCCGTGCCACTTTAAAGCTTTATTCCCGGACCCCAAATTTCCAGTAAGGGTCCGCGTCCACGCCGTGTCATGGAGGCAAGCCTCCGCGTTACCCTCCGTGACACGCTGCTTGTTATTCCGGGAAAAATTCCCATTAGTATAAATAGAACACTTAGGCTTATTTTTAATAAATTCAGACTTGGTGGAGCAAGGACGTGGGTTACAGGCAGTTGAGGGACGAAAAAGCTTAGGGTTTTTCTCTCTTTCTTTCTTCTTTCAATCAATTGTTTGTATGATTAACACTTGTTTTAGGATGATTAATCCACAAATGAGTGGCTAATTCTCATTCTTGCTGAGGTTATGAACAATGGTGATGAATTTTGATTATTGAATTATATGGTTTTTCATCTTCTTCTTCCATGTTGTTCTATTAATTCTTGTTTCTACTGCATTGGTGTGTGGCCGACATTAATGAACATCTAAAAAGTCCGATTTCACTCGAGAGAGCACGAAATTGGAAAGTTGTGAATTAATAGGGTATTGTTCTTAACTTGATTTGGGAAAATTGAGTTTTGATGTGCTTTCCTAATAGAAATATACTTGAAAGCCGTATTAGTCAATTTAGGAACCGAAATTGTATTGCTAGGTCATAAATTGCATTTGATCACAGAAATGTAGACGGATGGTTTATGATTCTTAAGTGAGATTAAATACGAGAGTTTAATCTCTTGGCTAATGTTCTTGGCTAGCACTTGGAAAAGAATATTAACCAAATTATGATTATAATCAAGTTCATCACATGTTCTTAACCTTGGCATGCTCATATCCATAGTTTCAATTGAAAGTAGATATTTGTTAATAGTTTTAGTATATAATTTATAAACAAATTATTTAACTTTTGGTTACTTTGTTGTCAGCATATATAGAAGTAAGATAGAATATAGTATACTTGAGCAATTTTTACTTATCCAGAGTCTCCTTGGTTCGATACTTGGCTTACTTAAGCCACTTACTACTTGTTTGACCACGTGCACTTGCGTGTCGGTTTTTAACCATATAGAAAACATCCGAACAAGTTTTTGGCGCCGTTTCCGGGGAGACTAGGCAATTGGTGAAATTGTATTAAGCGTAAATTTACTGTATATTTATTTTATTTTCTTAAGTGTTGACAACTTGGTCTTAGCCTGTATTTTGCAGACTTGATTTCTGTGAACACTGGCAAGAGACAAGGAGCTGGTGGAATCTTATATAGAGCCTGAACGTGAATTTCATAGTAAACGCAAAGAAGCTCTACAAAAGAAGCTGCAGTTGCTCAAACAGACTATTATGGAGCAACAAAATCCACCGGTTGTGAGGGCAGTGTTAGTGCCCGACGAAGCAGCAGCAAGGCCGGTTCGCGAGGTGGAAATCCCACATGCCAACAATGTACATTCAAGTATCCGCAAACCAGAGCCTGGAGGGAGATTTGAACTCAAGCAGAATATGGTGCAACTGTTGCACACAAGCGGGCAATTTACCGGTCTCCCTCATGAAGACCCACAGCAACATCTCCAGAACTTTTTGGAGATAAGTGACACTTATATACCCGCTGGAGTGTCACCTGATTATGTTCGGCTCACACTATTTCCGTTCTCATTACTTGGTGAAGCCAAGAGGTGGTTAAAAGCTGAGCCACCAAATTCTATCTCAACGTGGGATGATCTAGCACGGAAGTTCTTGATAAGATTTTTCCCTCTGGTAAAACAGCCAAACTTAGAAGTCAAATTCTAAGTTTCATACAGAGGGAGGGGGAAAATTTGTATCAAGCCTGGGAAAGATTCAAATCCATGTTGTGGGACTGTCCTCACCATCATCAGTCCAATGAGGTGTCGGTGCACACATTTATTGAGGGTTTGGAACCCCATACTAAAATTTTGTTAGACTCAGCAGCTGGAGGGCAAGCGCTGGAAAAGACTTATGAGGAGCTGTACACTTTGCTAAACCGGATTTCACAGGGCAATCCAGAATGGAATGCTGATTCATCACGAGGTGGAGCAATGAAAGCAGCAGGAGTGCTAGAAGTTGGTGGATTTACAGCTATCACTACACAGATAGCTGCCTTGCAGAATTAGTTGAACAACCACTTTAGCAATATGAACTTGAACCAGCCTTCAGCTTCAGTCAATGCGGTCCAGCAAATGTGGTGTGAAGTGTGTGGAAGCAGTGAGCACTCAGCTGAGTGCTGTGGAGCAAACCCGGATTCTGTTAACTTTGTGGGCAATGCACAAAGAAATCAGTAGCAGTTTGGTAGTGGCTACAAATCAAATTGGAGGAACCATCCAAATTTTTCGTGGGGTAGCAACAACCAACAAGGCCAAAGTTCGGGTCAGGGTATGCAAAGAAATCAAGGAGGGCAACAGAACTACCAATCTCAATTCAGAAATCACAATGCCCCTCCTCCACCACCATCACCTATCATTGAGGAGATGTTCAAGACCATGATCGCTAATCAGGCGCAATTGCAGGCTGACTATGTTAAATTGGTAGCCGAAGTGAAAAATAATCAATTAGCGACCAAGGCTATTGAGTATCAATTTGGGCAATTTGCTAGTGCCCAAAACACAAGGCCCAGAGGAGGACTGTCTAGCTACACGGATCCAAATCCGAAGCAGGTAAATGCAGTGACCACAAGGAGTGGTTTGCAGCTGAAGGAGGTGGAACCAGAAAGACCACCTCAAAAGTCAGGAGCAGCAGATGTTGAGGGAGAGCAAACTTAGGATAGGGGGAAGACCAAAAAAGCATAATCAGAAAGACCTCCACCCCCGTTCCCTCAACGACTCAAGAAACACAAGGAGGAGGCATGTTTCAAGAAATTTATGGAGGTGCTTAAACAGGTACATGTTAATTTACCTCTTGTTGATGTCTTGCAGGGAGTGCCAAAATATGCCAAATATATTAAAGACATCGTGGCCAACAAAAGTCGTTTGACTGAGTATGCCACGGTAGCTTTGACGGAGGAATGCACTTTCCGGATCCAAAATAGATTGCCTACAAAGCTAAAAGACCCTGGAAGTTTTACTATCCAGCTTACTATTGGGTAGAGTATCCGAGATCGTGGATTGTGTGACTTGGGGGGGAGCATAAATCTGATGCCATCTTCGGTATTCAGAAAGTTAGGTCTAGGGAGTCCTAGACCTACAACCGTAATCTTGCAGTTGGCAGACAGATCCTTAGCTAGGTCGGATGGCATTGTGGAGGATGTGCATGTGCAAGTGGTATCCCTCATTTTCTCAATAGATTTTATTGTTCTAGATTTTGAACCAGACGCGGAAGTCCCATTTATTTTGGGACGACCCTTCTTGGCAACCGGGAAAGCATTAATCGACGTGGCTGCGGGTCAACTTACAATGCGAGCACATGACAAGGTAGAGGTGTTCGATGTGTACAAAGCACCCAAGCTCCCGATGGTGAATGAAGAACTCTCGGTGATCAATGTAATTGATCATGGGAATGCTAAACAAATGAATGATTCCCGAGAGTTGATGGGAAGACCACCGGATAAGTGTAAGCACTACTGGGGGGAGGACAATGATCGTGAGAAATCATCCATCACCCTAGCGGACAATTGAGCATAAAGGACGTCGAGCCGCGAAGGTAAACCAGGTGCTGCACGGGAGGCAACCCGTGAAAAATATTTTTTTTTCTTTTATTTTGAAAAGTGTAAATAGATTTTATTTTAATTTTCTTTTTCTTGATTTAGTACAAAATTTTCGTTTAGTAGTATTTTTTTTCATTTTAGTTAGTGAAACTTATTAATCTAACCAATTTTGTTTAGTGAGGTGATTTTCAGGTCAAACGGAGAAAAATGTGCACGGAATCGTGAAGGAAAAGGCGAGGTATGAAAAAATGACTAAAATGCAGAGACAGTGAGCTGGGGCGATAGCTCCGTGTCACGGAGGAGGACCTCCGTGTTACCCTCCGTGATACGTTGAGGTTTAATCTGGAATTTCTAAAAATTCCAGTGAACTATCGCGATGGCTCCGTGTCACAGAGGCAGTGCACCGCGATGCACTCCGTGACACGTTGCCCTATAATTTTTAACGGGTCACACCGGGTTGCCGGGTGACCCGCGTGTTTTATTCATTTTAAACCCCGATTTTACCCCTTTTCCCCTCATTTTTACACTTCTCCGCGACCAAACGTCCCAAAACGCCTCCTCCATCAATGTGCCACGGTATAAAGCAAAGCAATTATCGAGTTTTCTTCGGTTCTACAACTACGAGGTATGTTTTCCTACTCTCTCTCAAGTTTTTGTCGATTTCATTCGACTTTAAGCATGGGAGGTGAGATAAATCACCCTAAGTCAAAATTTAGCATGAAATTGAGTTATTCCTTGATTTATAAATGTTCGGAATGTTGTAATGAGCGTTTGAACCTGTCGATTGTGTGAATGATTCGAATTTGATTGTGAAATTAAATTCTAGGGCTTGGTTGTTGAATTCGAAATTGGTAACTTGGTAAAGTTGTGAATTATATGCTGGGTTGTATGTATTGAATGAGATAAGTCATTGTAGAATATTGTTTGAATGTAATAGACGACGAATTCTCGGGATTTTGGGAAAAAGTTGAAAATTGTTCGAATTGGGTTGATTATATAGGTTCATATGTATATAGAATTTTTGTTGTTGTTTTTGTTTTATTGTTTTCTTTGCTAAGTGTGATGGTTGAATTGCTAGCGATGGATGTGATTGGAATTAGCTGTATGAAGTCTGAGTAGTACGCTAAACTTATACCATCGAATTTTTCTTTGCGAACGCACTAAGCATGAATTGTATAGTTGTTAGTTTTGGTGTAAATAAAGTGATTCTTGCCGTAGTATCATAACCGTAGCTAAGGACTAAGTGTGGGGTAAACTTAGCTTAACCCGACCTTAGCCGAAGCTAAAATTCATTTAGCTTGACATTTTGCTTGTTTATTTATGTTGACAGGTAAAATGACAAGTAGGCAAGATAAGGGTAAGGGTGCATCTACTTCAGGCACCGGGAGAAAAAGACTTAGACTGGGCACAGCAGTCCCAGCTGCACCAGTAGTTCCGCGCGGCCAATGCCGCCAATATGGAACAAGGTGGGTAACCGATGAAGGGAAGAAGTGGTACACCAAACACAAGGAGAATAAATACTTTCTCGAGGAGCATATTGCACGGGAACCACTAGCACAGGAGTTCCCCCGCATAGTGCAAAGGATCGAGGCAGCTGGGCTCAGCTTCATATTTCAGGAGCCCAAGGAATGCAACCTACATCTAGTCCGGGAGTTCTATGCAAATTGGAACCCGGCAATCAGAAGCCACACAATCAAGATCAGAGGGCAGATTGTCACTCTGGAACCCCAGCAATTAAATGCCATCATTGGAGCGTGGGACACAGACGCCCACGTTCTCCGCCAGCTAAACATCACCCCACCATATGCCGATATCAGACGCACATTGTGTGGGGCTCGATCCACAGCCAGATGGAGCAGACATAAGGAGAGGGGTTACCACCAGACTCTGCCGTATTCTCAAATGAATAGGGAGGCCAGAATCTGGCTGAAGATAGTCTGTTCGTGCCTAATTCTGGGAGTGCACATGACTGATGTGACCCGGGACCGTATCTGCTTGGTGTATGCCCTGATGAAAGGGCTGGAGATTAATGTTGGGGCGGTCATCATATTCGCCATGAAGAGAGCCCGACTACACCAGGGCCACAGGTATGGGTTCGGAGGACTTATCACCACCTTTCTCCGGGGCCTCGACATGGAGGAAGAGGCTTTGGATTACATCCCGCAGTTGGAGCGGAGGGCCCTTGACGTGACCAAAACTAAGGCCCCCGACACCACACACGGGCCAGTGCTGACGCTTGGCGAGCGACAGGCTAGTGACGACTAGTACATGGCACGGATGTTTGGAATGCAAATGCTCCAGCTTCGGATTGGTGGGAGACCAGCCACGGAGGAGGAGTTATGGCAGCTCGAGCTGGATTACCCATTTGGCGAAAACGCCAGGGCTCTATGCCGAGTGGGGCCAACCTTTGTAGAGCCCACTGACGATGATGTCCCCACGGACGAGGAGACACGTCGGGAGGACTCCGATGTGGAGTCCAATGACGACGATGGAGGTGACTCGGACATGGGCGATGAGGCAGCAGCACCGGATGAAGAAGTCGAATATTTTGACTGATCAGGGAGTTCCACCACCCAAAATTTTGTGATTTTAAATTTTTGTTAACACTGGGGACAGTGTTCAATTTAAGTGTGGGGTGGGGAGTAGTTAGGTGCTGGGGCTGGGCTGGTGTGCTTGTATGCTTTCCTCTGTTTTGTTTTGTATGTATGTTTCCCTTTGTTTGTGAATTGCAAACTGGTCTGTATCTGTACATATTTGTTGTAATTGATGTGTGTTGTGAAATGTTGTGGTTGCCAGCTAAGTCTGTAAAAAATTTTGTAAATATTTTCTTCATTTAATTTTTTTTCTATCAAAATGATCGATATTTTTAAAATTTTGCAAAAATATTTTGTACATATTAAAATACTTTGTAAATATTTTCCCATCGAAATGATCGATGTTTTGCAAAATTTTTCAATTTTTATTTTTGGGTTTCTCGGAGTTTGTTTTCGGTTCTTTTATCGAGAATAGTCCCATTGAACCGACGTCATAGTTAGTGACTGTTCCCTATGATGGATGGATGACGACCGTCTTAAGGGAAATGTAGTCGGTAGGAGTAGTGATGTTAATTTGTTTTCAGTTTTTTTCTTTGGTGGATTGCATCACGGAACCTGTAGTTACTACATGGTTGTGAAATTTTGGTTGCGTGTTGTAACTGATATTCAAAATGTAAAAGTGATTCGTATGAAAGCATGCAATTTTTTAAATATGTTGAGATACCTAGGCTGTAGAATTCGATTCGGTGTGATTGTGACTTAATTTTTGAATTCATGTAATTGGCTAATTAAAGAGTCTGTGAATGCATCTTGAATCGAGCATGTGCATAAAGTGTGAAGTGAGGTATTGTATTCCATGCTATTGTGAAGTGTCTAGAACTTGCCTGGTGTGTGTACAAAACGAAATGAAGGAGGTGTAGTGTTGGAAAGGATGTAGGCATTTCTTTCTTTATCGAGAGTTTCTATTTTTTTCTTGTCATACTCTCCTTTTTATGTGATTGTATACCCTAGTCAGCCCGTTGAGCCTTTAGCCTATTATTTCTTTCTTTTGTCCAAAAATGTATAAACTAAGCTTAATTCTTTCTTTTCATTAGCCGTAAAGTCTATACAAAACTCTTAAGCGCTTAAGAAGAACAAAAAAAAGATTTTTCCCAAAGTGCCAAAGAGTGAGAATGGTGAAAAGAAAAAGAAAAGCAGAGTGAGGAAAGAAAAGAAAAAGGTGGAGGGTGCACTTGTTATAATTAAATGATAATGAAGGTGCATGAAAAACCTTTGTTGTTGTGTCAAGTGTGTTTGATGAAATGGGGCATACGAAGGTAAACCAGCATGAATGGGATGATGAAAAAAGAAAAGAGAGAAATAATGTCCATGAGTAGATGGGAATGTGTTGAAAAGGCGCTAAATGATGCTAGTGACTATTATTGGCTAATCCAATATATACTAGTTCCATAGCTTCCATTACAACCCATTAAAGTCCTACGTGATCTTACATTGCATTTCTTTATATTAGTGGAGTAATACACTAAGGGCAAGCCTATGGGTCATGACATGATGCATGTGAATTCTTTTGGGAGAGAGAGTGAAATTAATTTTTACATGCCCCTACTTGAATGTTTGTGTGTCACACGAACATAAAGGGGAAGATTCTCTTGAGTTGTGAGGGCACATGCTTGATGAAAGATTGATTTTCGTGTCGTATATCATGATTAGCTGATTTGCATGAGTTTGCCGATATCGAGGGTCGATTCTTAAAGTCTAGGAAGTCTTAATGTATTAAAGGTCATTGCATTGTAAGACCATGCATGTTTTCTTGATGATTTACAATATTGAATGATCGGTATGACCGTAGCGTAAATTGTCGCACCATAGTGGCGAAGGTTGGGATGTAATTTGCATGAATTGTGTATTTGTTGTTCGAGGACGAACAAGGATTTAAGTGTGGGGTAAGTGATCTTGGGCAGATTTATATGCCCAAGTGATGCTCAAACGTATCATTTTCGCCTTGTTTATTGTGCAATGTGTATACATTTTCATGTAATTGGTAATAAAATGTGAATTTATACTAACCAACATGATTAGCATTGTTTTGTAGGTAAAAGGTGATTTGAGGAGCTAAAAGGCATGTTGGAACAATATCGGAGTTGGACTTGGATTCGAGCACGAAAAAGGCATTGGACTGCACAATATAAAGGGGTTCCGCGATGGAGCCGTGTCACGCTACCATAGCAGATGCACTCTGCCTGGAGGGTGAATAATTCGTCAATTTCCAGTGGAGCCTCACGATAGCTCCGTGGCACGGAGGCAAGCCTCCGCGTTTCATGCCGTGCCACGTTGAAGCTTTATTCCCGGACCCCAAATTTCCAGTAAGGGTCCGCATCCACGCCGTGTCACGGAGGCAAGCCTCCTCGTTACCCTCCGTAACACGTTGCTTGTTATTTCGGGAAAAATTCCCATTAGTATAAATAGAACACTTAGGCTTATTTTTAATAAATTCAGACTTGGTGGAGCAAGGATGTGGGTTACAGGCAGTTGAGGGACGAAAAAGCTCAGGGTTTTTCTCTCTTTCTTTCTTCTTTCAATCAATTGTTTGTATGATTAACACTTGTTTTAGAATGATTAATCCACAAATGAGTGGCTAATTCTCTTCCTTGCTGAGGTTATGAACAATGGTGACGAATTTTGATTATTGAATTATATGGTTTTTCATCTTCTTCTTCCATGTTGTTCTATTAATTCTTGTTTCTACTGCATTGGTGTGTGGCCGACATTAATGTACATCTAAAAAGTCCGACTTCACTCGAGAGAGCACGAAATTGGAAAGTTGTGAATTAATAGGGTATTGTTCTTAACTTGATTTGGGAAAATTGAGTTTTGATGTGCTTTCCTAATAGAAATATACTTGAAAGCCGTATTAGTCAATTTAGGAACCGAAATTGTATTGCTAGGTCATAAATTGCATTTGATCACAGAAATGTAGACGAATGGTTTATGATTCTTAAGTGAGATTAAATACGAGAGTTTTAATCTCTTGGCTAATGTTCTTGGCTAGCACTTGGAAGAGAATATTAACCAAATTATGATTATAATCAAGTTCATCACATGTTCTTAACCTTGGCATGCTCATATCCATAGTTTCAATTCAAAGTAGATATTTGTTAATAGTTTTAGTATATAATTTATAAACAAATTATTTATCTTTTGGTTACTTTGTTGTCAGCATATATAGAAGTAAGATAAAATATAGTATACTTGAGCAATTTTTACTTATCCAGAGTCTCCTTGGTTCGATACTTGGCTTACTTAAGCCACTTACTACTTGTTTGATCACGTGCACTTGCGTGTCGGTTTTTAACCATGTAGCAAACACCCGAACAGAAGACCTAGGTGCCTTCACCATCCCATGCACTATTGGAGATTTTGAGTTTGCTAAGGAACTGTGCAATCTGGGAGCTAGCATTAATTTGTTGTCACGATCTATGTTTAAGAAGTTGTGAATGAAGCTGATGACAATGCAACAATTAATGGTAGACCGCATATTGCAGAAGCTAGTGGGTATCCTTCATGATGTTCTAGTGAAGGTGGATAAGTTCATCTTTCTAGCTGACTTCATGATTTTAGACTGCGAAGTGGATTTTGAGGTCCCATCATTTTAGGGCAACCATTCCTTGTCGCAGGGCGAGCTCTAGTGGATGTTGAAGCGAAAAAATTGAAATTCAAGATGAATGAAGAAGAAGTTACTTTAAATGTGTGTAGGTTAATGAAGTAGTTGAGTGAATTCAGAGTGGTCTCAGCAATTGATATGGAATCGATGAATTCGGAGTAGTCAAGAGACCCGCGTCATGCCACGATATTAATTCAGGCACTGCATGTGAGGCAACCAATGAGGAAGTTTGGTGAAGCCTGAGTAACCAAACTACCCATTTCGTGTCGTGACATTAAATGTGGCGCTTCTTGGGAGGCAACCCAAGTATCTTTACTAATGTGTGTTGTAGTATGTAGGTGAAACAGGGAATAAATGATGAAAATTAAGATATAGTTCTAGAGTATGAGCCTCAATATGAATCGTATGATAGTAATAGTCCCATTCATAATTAGGAATAGAGCTGAACAAGATTCAAAAGTTCACACTATGGTTGGTTGTTATGAATTGTACCTACATGGTACGAGTCGTAGCGCCTACTATCGAGATGAACTATCTTTAGTGTGAAATTGCAGAAACTACAACCTACGGGCCATGGTACCATTCGTGTGACCCTTGAAAGCTTTAATTCTAACATGGTAAGGGAATTCTACACAAATTTTGGCTACCATAGAGCATTAGACTCCATCTAGACAAAAAGTGAAATATCAGCCTAGGCTAGAGAGCATAATAGTTAGGGGTATAAATATGGATATCTCGGAGAGGACCATTCCCTGAATGATTTACAATCTAGATTATCGGGTTTCAAACACCACTTCCAAGTTTGACCACTGCATAGAGGCCATATAAAGGGTCAAACAATTAAGTGTTGAGGATCGGAACGGCATGTAAATTGGCTGGCTACTAGTCTTTCACAAGTTGGCACCAATAGTGAATGATAACACCCTAAGCGCAGATAGAGCAGGGTTGGTGGCTTACATAATTTCAGGTATGCTATAAACATCCCTCAAATCATAGTTGAGAAAATCCAAAATAGAGACTTGGCACTAAGCACCACGTCCCTTTCAGGAGCTTAGTGTACTGGCTATGTATGGAGTGTAGTGTGATGAATATAAAATAAATTGATAATCGACTGGGAGGAGGTACATGAAAAGTAGACGTTGAACTTATCCATGATTATATGTATCCAGTGGGTTGGGTTATAGCACATCTACAAGCTTGGCATCGTGGATAGAAGGGGTCGAGCATGTGGATTCCGCCATGATTATTGAGTAGAGTGAGATGTTGATGTGTTGTGGGTTTACAACACTTTCGACGCTTAAACCTAATAAAATGTGCATGGTATTAGGTGTGTTTATACAGATATATTGCACTTTGCGTTATTTGCGGGGAAATTAGGTGTTGGAGTTGAAATTTATAAAAGAAGGGAAAAGAGTGTAGAAAATAGGCTATGTGCAGGCCTCAGTACGAGTCGTACCTTGGTGGTGTGATCCATACTATGATTCGTGATACACTTCAGAGGACCTACTGAAGGCAATGACCAATTATGAATCCTGGTGTGAGAGGTACAATCTTCTCGTGGAAATCTTCAAAAGATCTTGCACTAAACTAATCTCCTGGTACGGGTAGAAACCACGATACGTGATAAATACCTATGATCCGTACAAAGGAGCCATGATGAATTTCAGAAAGAATGTTAAATGGCTGATTCTATGGTATAAGAGCAACCACCAGTCGTAAGAGCAAGGTATGAGTCATACCGGAGCACTCGTGGAAATATTCAAAGGATGTGATAAATCACAGGATTAGACCACGACATATATGTACGACTCGTAGGAGCATTATATGGGTCGTACCAACTCTTATCACTTAACCAAAATCAGGGTTGCCAAGCATCGTACGAGCAGAAACTACAACTACTATGACCATGGTACGAGTCTTAGGAAAAGGCGGCGACAGTTTAATTAGTTTCCTTGTTAATTTAGGAAAGTTTTCCAATTATTTGTATAAATACTTTTCTAGGTTATTTTTAGAAGGAATCATATTCTTAGACAAAATTATTGATAGAGAACGAATGCTTTGGATATTCTTCTTGAGTTTTCTAATATTCTTGGAGATTTATTCATTGTTCTTGGATTGTTGTTAGTTGAATTTTTACAATAATCAAGTGGGTTTCATTTCAATTATCATAGGAAGTTTCTAATTACGTTCTTGTCTATGAATTCTAATTCTTCTCTTACAACTATGAGAGGCTAAAACCTCCATATCTAGGGTTGTGGGAGCCATGGTGAATTAACCAACTAGAGATTGCACAAAGGGATTCTAAACCAATATAAAAGCTTGTATTGTCTTCTATTCGTCTTAAACGTTTCTTAATGGAGCGCAGCGTTAGGAATTGACTGAATTCTCTACTTGCTTGAACCTAGATAGATAGAGATTAGGAAAAGATAAGAACAACAAAGCCTTGAACTTTGTGTTTCATTGTATAACTTTAGCTGTGGTAGCAAGATAGTTAATTTAGAATAAATTGATAATGGTTAAAGTGAAATCATGCAAGAGACCTAATCCAGTAATTGAGTATAGTCATCCAATCGGGACAAATGATTCGTTTGGATGAACCTATGTAATCAGTTCTACAAGCTAAGTATTGGAATAGATCACAAGTGTAAAACCTGAAGTAGTTATGAATTCATGGGGTACACCTCCCTAGTTAATTGCATAAATTTGACAACAACTTCAACTTTCAAAACTGTTAAGTGTTTATTTCTTGAAACCCCCTTTTTTGGAAATAATTGCACTAAAAGAATAAATACCATCATTATTCTATATCTTGGTAATATTCCATGTGGGATCGACCCCAAACTTTGTTTTGTTCTTTATTGACAAATTCCATGTCATACTTTTATGGGAGTGTGTTTTGAACATTATCAAAAGTGGCACCATTGCCAGGAAATACGGCTTAGAATTAGATTAATTGCTTGTGTTTAACTTTTATACTTAATTTCCTCATTTACATTTTTCATTTATTTTTGACACCCATAGGTTTCCACTTGGTGAATGCCAAGTACTTGGCGAAGAAGAAACCCCTTGATCCCACATGGTCCAGAGCATGTAAGGACACTATGAAATATGAAGAAAAATGAAACCCCCAAACAAATGCGATTCAGATTAGCCACCGAGGCTCGTCAGGCAGAGTTAGCATGGCAAGCTGCTCTTCAGGGAGTAGATGATTCCCAAGGAATGGTGGACAATGCTGACCAACACAGATGGTGTAACAAAGGCAGTAGATATACTCCTCAATTTGATGAAAATTAGGACCTAGATATTCATGAAGCCAGGTCAACCGAAGCCATTGTGTCACCACCTTTGCCTGCTGGGGCAAAGTTTGATATCACTAGCACCATGATCTAGTTGCTCAACATGAAAGAGGTGTCTAGTGGTCATGCAGCTGACAATGCGAATCTGCACCTGATGAACTTTGGGGGGATTTACATGGAATACAAGTTGTCAGGTGTGACCCAGGATGCTATCAAGCTGAGACTCTTCCCATTATCTTTATTCGGAGAGGCCACTTTATGATTTTCAGATTTTCCCAATGACTCCATCACCAACTGGAGGGAATTAAAACAATCCTTCTTGGAAAGGTTCTTCTCACCTTCAAGGATGCTACAGCTAAAGGATGAGACCTACAATTTTCGACAGTTGAAGACAAAGGCACTTCATGAGACTTGGCTGAGATTCAAGAAGAAGCTAACAAAGTGCCTAAACTACAAAATTCCCGATGACAGTTTGTTGGAAATTTTTTACAAGTCTTTGAACAATAGCACTAAATCTGTAGGAAATACAATGGCAGGAGGAGCACTAATGAGTCACTCGTGGGAGCAAGAAACTATTACACTAGTTTGAGTGACCAAAACCAACAGAGCCTAGCACACAAGGAAAGTTGAAGAAGTTATAGGTAAATATGTTATAGGGATCACTGTGGATCAACGCTGAAAATAGGAGGACCATGATTAGGATTTGGCCTATATGAGAACATCTTTATACTTGCTCACAAAACATATTATGGGTTCTGGAGCTCCAAAGGTAAAAGCAGTGAGAGCTCAGGATCAGGAACCAGGGCATGAACAGTCAGATTTTGAAGAGGAGGCAAAAATTTTTGGACAACCAGGTGGCGGGGTTTTTGGGCCAACACCAAAGGGGTATAGAAAGGACACTTGGCACCAAGGTTCCAAAAATAAATGTTGGAACCAATATAGAGAAAACTACAATAAGAATAGGTATAGGGATAGCAGCAGAGATCATGAGCGAAAAGGTGAATGGAGAAAAAATGATGGCTACTGCAATGACCACGCTGGTGTTTATGTTCCTCCTAAGGCTTGTGAGGGCGGTCCTGGACCTTGAAAGTTGGAGAGCATGATGGTCGAGCATCTTAAAAAGGCAAAATCCACAAATGATTAGCTAAAGGACAATCGGGGAGACATGGCTGGAATGATCCAGAAAGTTGAATCACATGCCACAATGATCAAGTAGATTGAGCAGTAGCTAGGGCAGATGTATGCATACCTAAACCAGAGACAGAAGGAATACTTCTTAGCAATACAATCCTAAATTTGAAAATGACAGTTACTATATGGTTGTGATGACTAGGAGTAGAAAGAACATTGTTGACCCTCTCTTACTTGTTGTAGTTGAGATGGAGAGACAGCAGGAGACCAAGTTAAATAAGATGGATGAGATTGTTGAACAAGACATTACACGTGATGCTGATTTGACTAAGGCTCCAAGTGATACAAAAGGGTCAAAGGCTGATGAAAGGAATGAAGAAGGGGCAACTCAAATTTATAGGCCTATCCCTCGACCACCACCACCATTCCCTCAGAGGATGAAGAAGAAGATGGAAGATGGGAAGTTCTAGAAATTCTTGTTAACAGTGAAATAGTTGTATGTAAACATCCTATTGGTTGAGTCATTGGAATAGATGCTGCTAGAGTATGCCAAGTTTATGAAGGTCCTGGTGACTAGAAAGAGGTCCGTGAGCTATAAGTTCCTGAGTAATTTGCATCATTGTTGTTGTTATACCCTGTAAGTTCCTATCATTTAACCGATGCGTGCATATGTATGTGCAGAATTATACAGTATGACACATGTGGGAGAAGGCCTGAGGGAGGACTGCGTGAGTATGAAACTGATCGAGCAGGAGGCCAAACTCAGAGGAAAGGCGCAAGGGGCGTCGTGCCGCACACCCCACCTCAGCGCAGGGAGCGATGCGTCACTCCTCAGCCCTGGCGCGATGGGGGGCACGCCAAAGACTCCCTATACCATCTCCCACCTATATATAAGTTATGAGTTTAAGTTAAGGTAATAAACATTTCCCCCAAATAAGAAACATGACCTTACAAAGGGTTCCGTCCATTTCTCATTCATTTTTCACTGATTTACATCGTTAAACTCTATCCAAATGCAAATTCATCTTGGATAACGAGTTATAGGCCTACAAGGGACGTCCCTACAAAGTTATTTCTTGAAAATTCGCACGGAGTACCGGAACCCCGCGGAGTAAAAGTTGTTGGAATCACTTCTAATTGAGTCCTAAGCGGCTACAAGTGATATGTAGGCATTTCTTCCTTCTAAACTCTCAGAAATTTGTAATCTTTCGGGCGAATTGGATGAAGTTTATTTTGTAGTTAATGTTTTTGAAAGTTATTATTGTTAATCCATTCCTATTATTGAAAATAGCTTTATTCTCTCAGCATAAGGGCTATAATTTAATAGAATCACTGGCTTCAGGTTGGAACTATTTTGGTGAACAGAAATCGGCATTTGAGGTATGTTAAGGATTATCTCTTTGGCAAGTTATTCTCGTCATATAGTGATACAACCTATACCCTAGAAAGTAGATAATGATCTTATATGTTGTGATTAGCTTCTACTAGTAGATAATGATTATGTATGTTATGGTCAGCTGCTATAAGACGTATTGAGATTATACTCTAGTATCCCTCATCTGTAAAGGGTTTGTTAAGTGTGACTTGTGATGGGTGTGCCATAGGGAGTTTGTCATTCACCCTTTTACCATTTAGAGGTATTCTGAGGTTTTGTTGTCGTGCCAAGGCCTTCGAAATTCATGGTTAGCTATTGGGTCTGAATTGGTAAGTTGGACAACATAGGGCATAGCAGGATGATATAACTTTTAGTTTGACACCTATATTGTCAGTAAAGCTCGCCTAGAGGCCGTTGGTATCCCTTGACTCCCCAAGGGCCAGAATCTTTATAGGGTGATCTTATCTTCGAGTTGATGGAACCATGGTTGCCTAATCAACTAAGCAACAACTTTTTGTATGATTGGCTACTATCAGTGACCATTAGTTTCAGCTGACTTAATGCTTGTCATATAGGTTGCCCAGGAAACCATCTCAGTTGTTACAAATCCAACGCCCCAGCCTGCTCTTACCGATGCCCATGTATAGGTTGCCGCGATTGGTAGGTCCAGATATACCTGCCTATGAGACTATGAATTACCCATAGGAGCCATATAAAATTTGGACAGAAAAAATTAATGTCTAAGGGGACTAGAACCATAGTATCACTGCGTTACCTTCAGGCTAAGGATTATAGAGAGCTGCCTATGGGAAGTCAGGGCCGACTACTTAAGAGCATGTCTGATAAGTAGAGGCCCTACAGTTGTTCTAAGTGAATGAATTAAATAGTTGGTTACCTGCAACCCTTTTAGTTTTCATGTGAGCTATCCTTGCCCCAATATGACCATCAAACTATCGTTTAGGTCGTCGGGACCTCATCCTTTTCGTCTAGGTCAACAGAGGCTGTAATTGCTTCCAGGACCTCTAGTCAGGTGTAGGCATATAGGGTGTTCCTGTTGGCAGCTATATAGAATATTCTAGGAGCGAGTAGCGGTCCCATTAGGCCTGAAGGGCTAGATATGCCTTTTGAATGACTAGATTTGTAAATTGTAATATAATGTCCCTAGTTGGGGTAGGTCATATTTTGTACTGCCTCTCACCACGATCAGCTAAGAGGCTGCTAGATGTACGAAATGCTTTCAGACCTATAAACTGTTTACAAAACTATGATGTTTCTAATGCTTATAGAGCTATAGATTACTTATGGAGCTATGATGTTGTATTACTTATGGAGCAACTGAATCACTTATCGAGCCATATATTGTCTATAAGGACTAATGTATAGCCGATGATGCTATATTAAAGTTTATTCACGTATGGACATCTTTGATGCCGTAGCGGCATTACAGACCCTTCATAGAGCCTCGTGTGCCCAGGGTACAATCATAAGGACGAAAAGGACCAAACTCAGTTGTAGGAACCCTGATGGCTCAGATACAGTTATAGGAGCCCAGGTGGCTCAGTTATAGTTACAGGAGCCCAGATGGCTCAGACATAGTTGCAAGAGCCAAAAAGGCTCTGGTATAGTCTCAAGAGAGCAGGTATGTTCAGTTACAGTTACTTGCAAGGCCTTAGGAATACTAATAGGGGTATATAGACTGATTGGTGCCTTCTAGGGCTTATGGGGGCCCAAGTAGGTTATCTCTGTGTTGTTAGTACCATCAAGGATTATGGGGGCCAGGTTAGGTTCTTGTTTGGCTACTTTCTTGCTAGTTATAGCTTATGAATGTATAGTCGTACAGCTTCAGCTCATATTCAAGTAGTGATTTACTAGATGCAAGTTAAGGATAAGAGAGCTTACAGGTTAATTTATGCCCTTCTTGATGATTACATTCAGTTCTTTATCAACTCCTATTCAACTTTTATTACTGCCTTACATATTTGATACATATTGTAGTGACGCCCACGCATAGTGCGCTGCATACTTTCCTGCAAGCTTAGATAGAAAGGTTTCAGGACCTCTTAGCAGCAATTCAAAGTTAGTAGATTGGCCAGCTCCTTTCATTCAGAGTTTCCAGGTTATAGAGGTTTACCAGTATTTTATGTATAGCATTTGGGTAGGCCGAGGCCCTGTCCCGACCAATATTTTCACTCTTAGAGGCATGCAAACTATAGTCTTCAATTAGTTGTTTGTGTTAGCTGTGTGTGGCCTATATTTGATATGTTTTGTATGTTGGTCATATGAGGCCTAGTGCTTCTAGTTAGCAGCCTTGTTGGCTCTAGTTGGTATATGACTTCCTGTCTTTCTTTCTATTATGACTAGACAGCATGGTGGTCTTGTCGGCTCGCATAGGTTCCCGTTATTATTATGTCGTTGGGTTAGCTATTTTCTTTTACAGGTTTGTTATATGGCCTTGTTGTCCAAGGCTATATTTACAACAGAAATATAGCTGTTTGTTTTCTCGATTGTGAGTTTCTGGCAAGCACCAGAGGTGCATATGTCTAGCAAGGTCCGCCCAGCACCCAGTGTGGTATTAGGTTCCAGTCATGCCTCCCAAGGTGGGGCATGGAAAACTTGGTATCATAGAAATGTTGTATCCTATGGAGTCTACAAGTCGTTTCTAGTAGAGTCTTATTTATAAATGTGTTGTGCACCACATTTTATAAGCATGAGGCCATGAGGCATGATAGTATTGTTACCTCTCCTTCTTCTCAAATCGTGCTATAGAGCTGAGGTATGTAGGATTGAGTCCTTAAGCTTTGATTGTTATGTACATCTAGAATAGTGTTTATATGATATCGACTATAGCTAGCTGCAAGTTAGCTACAGCAGTGGGAGAGGGTACCAGTGAGATGCCACGGTTGGAGGACAGCCCCACCTAGAGGTGAAAAGGGGGACGTCTCTTTAATCTCACCAGAATCCTCCCATGGCACTAGGAACCTTACAAGGTAACAGAAATGCCAGCACCATTGTCAGTTATTCCTACACTCTTGGAATAGGAGTTTATGAGTGTAATATATATGTTGGCTTATTTAGTATCTATTCATTATCGGACAGGGGAAAGAGTTAATGTTGGGTAACCTAAAATATGCGAAGGATTGTGTAATTGCGAGGTTTTACCTCTAACCCTTCAGAGTTTGTTGAGTTTCATAGCTTAGCCCCCTTATAGAATGATATGGTTATTTCCCGCCTCCCAGCTTCTTCTCAGTATAACAGAGAGCGTTAGTATTGACATTATGTTTCCAGGAGTAAATAGTAAAGGGGGATAGATCTAATGTGGTCAATACCTCTAGTACTTAAGTAAGCCACCTAGACCTTCACTACAGTAAATATTAGCATGATAGGTAAGATTGCAAGGAGTAGCCGAGTACAAGTGAGAGTCCGTAAGCAATAGACTCCCAGTAATAGTAAAGCTCGGGTTAGAAATAGGCTAATCCCACCACAGTGTGTTGATAAGGTAGGGAATTACCTGGAGAATAAAGCCTATGACCCCCAGCCTATTATGTTGAGGGGAAAAGAGATTACATGATGGGAACCGGCCCGAGTGTAGGTCAAAAAAATAAGGGTTAAGAGACTTGGCCAGTAGTGTCCTTGCTAGTGCAGTGCATGGGGCATGAACCCTGGATTTCATCTTATAAAAGTAAGTGGCAAGACATGAACATCGAGCCCTGGAGAAGGACAGAACCACTTCCAAGATGATAGAGCTTGGAATCGTCGTCGAATGTCTAAAGGGTAGTGAGATTGTGACCTAGAATACTATGGTATCACCTTTAGTTGTGGAGGCAAAGGAGTGACGGTACGAAGACCTTAGCCCAGTAGAGCCCAAAGAGAGGGCCCAGCAGAAGGTGTCATCAGCCTTCGAGATAGTAGGGGACACAGTCTTGAGACCTAGAGGTCGACTCTACGTTCTAAATGTGGCAGGGCTTCGTTAGTATACTGTCACAGAGTTACACTATACCTGTTATTCCCTCCACCCGGATTTGATAAATTCATATCAGGTTATAAAAGGGATCTACTAATGGCATAGGAAGAAGAAAGATATAAATGCAGAGCTCCAATCGCCAGTAGGGAAATGCTGGACCTCAAAAACTGAGTAGGCTAATTCAGGAGATAGTCGTGCCTGTGTGAAAGTGGAAAGTAGACAATATGAATATAGCTATAAGGTTAATTATACCAGGCATAAACGTGACCCTATTTGGGTCATTGTTCAAAGGCTAATGAGGTTAACTTATTTCTTGTCGGTTAGAATTACATTTCAGCTTAAGATTATGCTGAATTGAATACTAACGAAATATTCTGGCTATATGATGTCCTAGTGTCTATTAACTTTTAACAAAGGGGAACAACTCACAGCTAGGTTTTTGAATATCTCTCAAAACAGATTGGGACACAAGTTAATTTACCAAAGAAGGTCATTATAAGGGCAAGCCCAACTATATATTCAACGGGCCTTATTGGATTCTCCAGAAGATCGACCAAGTGGCCTATGAGATAGAGTGCCTTCATGGATAGGATCTATTAATAAACACTACGCAAGCACGTAAGAGACCTCTCTCGAGTTTTCCTAGTTGAGGATGCTCAGGTCACAGATGCGTCGTCCCATGAGGAGACTCCAATAGTTTAACTAGATTGGCAGGTTTGTAGGGACTATCTTGAGAACCAAAGATGTAGCCTAGTAAAGTCTGATGGAGGAATAGAAAGGCAGAATGAATTGATTGGGAAGCTTAGGACGACACATGATCTAGATATCTTCAGTTGTTTCAGGATCTATAATGATAACATATAGCTTACACAACTTCAGTTCAGGCAAGATAGTTTCAGATATCATACAGTTCACTTTGTTACTATTGTTATCAATTGCTTATATACATATGGTATTACTGTGTTATTCAGCTATAGCTAGCGTCCTGTGAGGTGCTTGGGTTTGGCTTTTCTGCGTTTCAAGTTTTAGGATAATCTATATTATAGAGGAGACTCTTCCGATCATTGTTCAGCAATAGTTCAAAGAGCTGAGCCCATAAGCTTAAGATTACATTCGAGGATAAATGTTCCTAAAGGGGGGATGATGTTACACCCCATAAGTTCCTATTATTTAACCGATGTGTGCATATGTATGTGGAGAATTTTAGAGTATGACGCATGCATGAGAAAGCCTAAGGGAGGACCGCGTGAGTATGAAACTGATCGAGCAGGAGGCCGAACTAAGAGGCAATGAGCAAGGGGCTCCGCGCCACACATCCCACCTCAGCGCTAGGAGCCAGGAATCGTGCCTCAGCCCTGGCGCGATGGGGGGCGCCGCAGACCCCCTGCACCACCTCCCACCTATATATAAGTTATGATTTTAAGTTAACTTCATAAACATTTCCCACAAATCAGAAACGCGACCTCACGAAGGGCTTCCTCCATTTTTCATTCAATTTACACTGATTTGCGCTGTTAAACTCCATACAAATGCAAATTCATCTTGGATAAAGAGTTATACGCCTATAAGGAACGTCCCTGCGGAGTTATTTCTAGAAAATTCGCTCAGAGTACCGAAACCCCGCCAAGTAAAATTTGTTAGAATCATTCTTAATGGAGTCCTAAGTTGCTACAAGTGATAGGTAAACATTTCTACTATAATTCCCCAAAAACCATTACATCAGACCCGGGAGTGGAAATGGGGAAATTAAAAAATCTACACCAAGTGACAAAATGGGCCATTACTGGACCCGTGGGGTAGACCATGAGTCATGAAGTGACTCGTGGTGAAATGTTGGACTTGAATTGGTTTTGGGTCACCACAAGCATGACCACGAGTTGTGGGCAGACCCTACGACTCGTTGAATCAGCAGTGGTCAGAATTGGCTAGGAGTTGAGGATTTTTGGGTAGTAAGGATCTCGAGAGGTGACCACGAGTCGTGGTCACCAATGATGATACGTTGCGTCCTGCATGGGGACCCTTTGTGGAAAATTGGCAGTGCACTCAACGAATGGATGTAATAACTCATGCCAGGTAGTAAAGACTCGTCCAATCCCTCGTGAGAACTGTCATTCTATTTTTTCCTACGAGTTTATTAAGGGGTTTTTCGTAATTCGTATGATCCTAAGCCCTAAAATACATCATTTTAAGCTATGAATAGTGGATTTTATGAGGGGAAAATTTATTCTAAGCTATTCCTATTCACGCATGCAAGAGTAAAAGTCTAGGGAGGGTGATCAATACTAATTCTTTAAGGTCCTTCATCAATTCTTCCTTGGGCAATCGGAGAAGTTATAGAACCAGATCCCTTCAAGTATGTAGAGTTATGAATGGGTGAATTCGTTTACACCCATGACCAATCCCTCTCTAAATCATGAAAATTTCTATGTTGATTCTATGGGGTTTTAGCCCGATGTAAGAAATTCCTATTATAAATTTTCTACATGGGTATGATCTAAATACGTTTCTACTATTGAATTATGATTCATGGTCAAGTTTTACACTGTTTTCAATTATAATCATATTTAAAGCTTTATAAAATAAAATGCCCATTTATGACAAGTTCATGAAAGCTAAGATTTATGATGAATGTTCAAGTATGATGAGATATTTTTGATGAAAAGTATGTTTTAAAGTTACCCATATTTATAATCATGTTTTTAAGTGAATTAAGTATTTTCAAGCATGTTAAAGTATTGGGAAATTTCATATGTTCAAGTATGATTTATGATTTCCTGAATTAAGCTTACCACATGGTTTTGGAGTTAAAGACTCCCATTTATGTTTAGCTTGTGGCATGGTTTGAGGAAAATTTCATCAGATATGATTTCAAATTTGATATGTATTTGAATATTAGGCTTCATCAATACACTATGTTAAGCTTCGTTGAAAAATGATGGAGAGCATGTGCATATTTTTGGGAGTAATGTCTAGCACCGAGGAGGCTAACGGTCGGATGACCCTATGCCTCAGACTACATGCCAACATAGTCTTATACATATCATATATACTTTGGGACCTCCCTTGTCAGCTATCCCCTACCCCGAATGGGCCTCGAGCTTGATATCGATATCATCGTATCGTCCTTAGCCCTGGTAAGTCTTTGGACTGCTCTACCCACTTGAGTGTGATAGTTGGGACCACGTAAGCTCTATCGTGGTATGTCAGTTATTTTACGAGTCTCCCATTATTACTCATGATTCATTTATGCAAGTTTATCATTCATGATGTATATATATATATGTTCAAAAGAAGCTTTGACCCAATGTTCAGTTTTACATATGATTATCCGATTTCAGCGTTGGGTTAATCAATTCAGTTATGATGTTATGTTGGTTTAGATCATGATTTCAGAAAAGAGCATGCAAGCCCTACTCTCAGATCCTTGATTTGATTATGTTTTATATTATGCATGTTTTAAATGATTTTACTTATTTAAGTGGTTTTACTTACCTTGCATACTCGGTACATTCCACATACTGAACTCATACTCTATGTTGTATCATTTTATGATACATGCTTTGATCATTAGACTCAGCCTCGCCACTAGCCAGCTTTCAGAGTTAGAGTCTATTTTGGTGAGTCCTCATCTGTCGAGGGCCCCTCTTTTATTCAGTTATGTTGGCGTATTTTCAATTTCAAACTTAGAGGCTTAGTTGGGGACTTGTCCCATTAACTCATGAGGATTAGAGGATTTTCAGGCAATAGATTGTATTCGGCTTCAGGCTCGTGTTGTATATTTTGGATTATGTGTTATGCTTAGACTACTGCTTTGCTTATTATGCTAAGCCTTCCACTTTATTGATTGAGTTATATGTATGTTCATGCCATGGGTCGAATTGGAGTCTCTCGGGGCTCCTTGTCCCGTGTCTCGATCTGGGCCTATGTTTGGATTGTGATAAACTTGATATCAATAAAATAGGTTTTGAAGTGTCCTAGGGTGTTTGAAAGCTGCATTAAGTAGAGTCTAATTCATGGGTATGAAGTGCGCCACACTTAGGACGAAGAGGCTATCAGCCATTTAGGAAATCATTCCTCTTTCATGATCCATGTCGTCCGGTATGTCTCTCTATCCTTCTAACTCATGTAATTCGCAATTGTAGAATCATGCCTCCCCCAGAGTTAAAGGCAGAAGGAATGGACAGGGAAATGTCCACGAGGATGGTAATGGAGACGGGCACCAACAAGACCCACCAGTCCATGAGCACCATGCAGTGGAGCTAGTTGCCCACACTGAATTTAGGGCAGCAATTCAGATGCTAGCGCAGGCCTTTACTCCCTAGGTCAACCAGCAGGCCGTGGTGCATGTTCTACAGAACAGGAATGAGACGGCAACATGTGTCAAGAGATTTCCTAAGGATGAACCCGCCAGAGTTTCTTGGGTCAACGGTGGACGAGGATCCACATAAGTTTATTGATGAGATCTTAAAGATCACCCAGGTCATGGGGGTGAATGGAGAAGAGTGTTTTGATTTGGCCTCGTATAAATTGAAGGGCGTCGCACACATTTGGTTTAAATAGTGGAAGGATAATAGGGCAGTTGGAGCAGGCCCTATCAATTGGGATGAGTGTCACGTCGCTTTTCTATATCGGTTCTTCCCTCGTGAGATGAGGTAACTAAAGGCGGTCGAGTTCATGAATATAAAAAAGGAAAAGATGACAGTGGAGGAATATTCCCTAGAGTTCACTTGTCTATCAAAGTACTCCCAGAGTTAGTAGTGGATCAGAGGACGCGAGTGAGTAGGTTTGTTCATGGGGTGGCAGACTAACTGGATAAGGTTTGTAGGACCGCTATGCTCCATCAGGATATGGATTTCCCTCAGATAGTCTTATACACCCAGCAGATGGAAGCAGTGCATATGAGGGAGAGAGAGGCAAAGAGGGCCAAGACAAACAGCTTTAGATTCTCTCAGCCGAGACCAGGCAGTGGGCACCGACAGCAGTCCCACTAGAGGTCTTTAGCACCAGCATCATCAGCGACGAGTGTGCCATCCAGACCTAGGCATGACCAGAGAGGGTGAGCATCAGGATCTCGGGGTCAGAGTAGCAAGCCCGTGGATTTCAGTATTCTAGTTTGTAGTAGGTGTGGTCGGGGGCACACAGGTTAGTGTTTGGCAGGTAAAGTGCTTACTTCGGGTGTGGAAAGCCCGGACATATGCTCAAAGATTTTCGAGCAGCTAGATAGGGTCGTGATAGGGGCCGAGGCCCAGATTCCAGTTTAGCAGCTCCACCCGCACGCGCAGCCCAGCAGGGGGCATCTACTAGCACAGGTGACGATCAGTGCAAAAACAGATTCTATGTCTTTGCATCCCATCAGGAGTAGGAGGTCTGCTCGGATGTAGTTATTGGTATGTTATGAGTTTTCCATCTTGATGTATATGCTTTATTAGATCTAGGGGCTACCTTATCTTTTGTGACACCTTATGTGGCTAGTAGTTTCGGAGTCAGTCCCAAAATCTTGTCAAAACCCTTCTTAGTCTCTACTCCACTAGGTGATTCAGTTTTAGCTAGATGGGTGTATAGAAGTTTCCCAGTTACAGTACTTTAGAAAGTCATCTCCATAGATCTATTAAAGCTAGCCATGATCAATTTTGATGTTATTCTCGGAATGGATTGACTATTTGCATGTTATGCCTTAATTAGTTGTAGAACCCATGCGGTAGAGTTCCGATTTCAGGGTGTGCCAATCTTGGAATGGAAGGGTAGTTTATATGTGTCTGTAGGTCATTTCATTTCCTACCTTAAGGCAAGAAAGTTGATTTCTAAAGGTTGTGTGTACCATCTAGTTAGGGTTAAGGATGCTACGTTTGAGACCCCGACTATCCAATTAGTTCTAGTAGTACGTGAGTATCCAGAAGTGTTCCCTAATGATCTACCAGGTATTCCTCTTGAGAGGGAAATCGACTTTGGTATTGACATTCTATCCGACACGCAACCTATATCTATTCCTCCCAACATAATGGCCCCATTCGAGCTAAAGGAGTTGAAAGATCAATTGAAGGACCTTCTAGACAAGGGTTTCATGAGACCTAGAAAGTCTCCAAGCAGTGCACCATTGTATTTTTCTGAAAGAAGGATAGTTCCCTTCGAATGTACATTGACTATTGGAAATTGAACAAAGTCACCATTAATAACATGTATCCTCTCCCAAGGATTGGCGACTTATTTGACCAGCTTTAGGGTGCCAAGTGCTTTTCGATGATATACCTCAGATCCAGATACCATCAACTTGGGGTTCACGAGAGTGGCATTCCGAAAACAACTTTCAGAACTCGGTATGGTCACTATGAGTTTGTAGTTAAATCTTTTGGACTAAAGAATTCTCCTGCAGCTTTTATGGATCTAATGAACAGGGTGTTCAATACATATCTAGACATGTTCGTGATCGTTTTCATTGATGACATCCTTATATACTCTCGGAGCGAAGAGGAGCATGCCGCTCATTTGAGGGTGGTGTTGCAGACTTTGAAGGATCGTCATTGTATGCAAAATTCAACAAATGTGAGTTTTGGTTATATTTTATGGCGCTCTTGGTTCATGTGGTGTCTAGTGAGTGTGTGCAAGTAGACTCGCAAAAGATAGAGGCGATGAAGAATTGGCCCAGACCGGTGAATCCTCTAGATATCAGGAGTTTCTTGGGCTTTGCTATCTACTCTCAGAAATTTGTTGAGGGGTTTTCATCTATTGCAGCACCATTGACCAAACTGACCCAGAAGAAGGTAATGTTCTAATGGTCGAAGGCTTGTGAGAAGAGCTTCCAAGAGTTGAAGGCGTGACTCACCTCAATACTGGCGTTGACCCTACCC
This sequence comes from Datura wrightii, assembly GCA_035772735.1. Lineage (NCBI taxonomy): Eukaryota > Viridiplantae > Streptophyta > Magnoliopsida > Solanales > Solanaceae > Datura > Datura wrightii. Next base: position 117,097,868 of record JASDFA010000016.1, read on the forward strand.
GAGGGCATGGATGTGTTTGTGGTTTGTTATGATGCTTCAAGGATCGGTCTTGGATATGTGTTTTTGCAGCACGGAAAGGTTATAGCTTATGCTTCTAGACAACAAAAAGTGCATGAAAAGAATTACCGGACTCATGATCTTGAATTGGCAGCGATTGTATTTGTCTTGAAAATATGGAGATACTATTTGTATGGGGTCCACATTGATGTGTTTATGGACCATAAGAGCCTACAATATGTGTTTACTCAGAAGGATCTCAATCTGCGTCAAAGGAGTTGGTTGGAGCTACTCAGCAATTATGATATGAGTGTCCTATACCACCTGAGCAAAGCCAATATAGTAGCAAACGGTCTTAGTAGACTATCTATGGGGAGTGTGTCCCATGTAGGGGAGGAGGATAAGGAATTGGTGAAAGATATGCTTAGACTTCCATAGTTGGGAGTTCGTTTGGTCAACTCGACAGATGGTGGAATAATTGTTCAGAATGTGTCACAATCATCCTTTATGACTGATGTAAAAGCTAGACGAGATGAGGACCCTATCTTTGTGAAATTGCAGTAAGCTATTTAGAATCAAAAGGTAGAGCTCTTCTCCAAAGGGGGAGATGGTGTGCTTCAATACCAGGATCACTTATGTGTTCCAAATGTTGATGATTTGAGAGATCAGTTGTTGCACGAGGCTCATGGATCTAGATATTCTATACATCCAGGTGCCACCAAGATGTATCATGACCTACGAGAAGTCTATTGGTGGAATGGCATGAAGAAGAACATAGCTGAATTTGTGGCTAAGTGTCCAAACTGTCAACAGGTGAAGGTTGAGCATCAAAGACCCAGAGGTGTACTCCAAGATATTAGCATCCCTACTTGGGAGTGGGAAGAGATCAACATGGACTTCATTACAGGTTTGCCTCACGTTCGCAGACAGTATGACTCCATTTGGGTTGTTGTGGATAGGTTGACCAAAGTAGCTAATTTCTTACCATTCAAAACTACCAATTCAATGGAGGATTATGCTAAGTCATACATTCAGATCGAGGTACTCAATTTACCTCTCAGTTTTGGAGATCTTTTCAAAAGGGACTTGGTACTCAAGTCAAGCTTAGCACAACATTTCACCCTCAAATAAATGGTCAGGCGGAGAGGACTATTTAGACTCTTGAGGATATGTTAAGAGCCTGTGTTATTGATTTCAAGGGTAGTTGGGATGACCATTTGCCTCACATTGAGTTGGCATACAACAACAGTTACCCTTCAAGCATTTAGAGTGTTCCGTTCGAGGCTCTCTATGGGTGGAGATGTAGATCGCCTATCAGTTGGTTTGAAGTTGGTAAGGCTACCTTGATTGGTCCGGATTTAGTACATGAGGCTATGGAGAAAGTTCAGTTGATAAGGGAAAGGTTGAAAATAGCTTAAAGTCACTAAAAGTCCTATGCAGATGTGAGGAGGAGGAAACTTGAGTTTAAAGTTCATGATTGGGTGTTTCGAAAAGTGTCTCCCTTGAATGGAGTGATGAGGTTCGAAAAGAAAGGAAAAGTCAATCCCCCCTATGTTGGCCCATAGCGGATTTTGAGACATGTTGGCAAAGTAGCTTATGAGTTGGAGGTACAATCAGAGTTAGCTTCAGTTCATCCTGTCTCCCATATATTGCTCTTGAAAAAGTGCTTGGGTGATCCAGCTTTAGTAGTTTCGGTGAAGAGTTTGGGTGTGAAAGACAGCCATAACTATGAGGAGATTTCGGTGGAGATATTGGATCGTCATGTTCGAAAGCTAAGGAACAAGTAGCTTTGTAAAGGTGTTATGGAGGAATCAACATGTTGAGGGAGCTACATGGGAAGCCGAAGCAGATATGATGGCTAGATACCTGCATCTATTCCCTTCCGGCTCAGTTTCAGCTTGAGGTATCAGTTTTTGCCCTAAAATTCTATTCAGGTTTCATGTTCAGTTCATGTGCCCAAGTTTCCTTTATGTCAAGGTATATGTGTATGGTTTGTGAATTTAGTTCAACCATGTGGATTAGTTCAGAGGTAGTCATTCCGTCAGTTTTCAACTTAAATGATCTCTATTTCATTATGATGATTGCATTTCTCTGCTTTTCTATATGTTTTCCTACATTCCAGGATGAATGTTCCCAAGGGAGAGATATAGTAATACCCCGGAAACCCTTAGATCAGACCCGGGAGTGAAGACGGAGAAAATTGGAAAATATGCACCAGGTCACAAAATGGGTCGTTACTGGACCCGAAGGGTAGACCACGTGTCGTGAAGTGACTCATGGTGGAGTGTTGGACTTGAGTTGGTTTTGGATCACCACAGGCATGACCACGAGTCATGCTCAGACCCCACGACTCGTTCAGTCAGTTGTGGACAAAATTAGATAGAAATTGAGGATTTTTTGGCTGTGAGGATCACGAGAGGTGACCACGAGTCGTGGTCACCAATGATGATTTGTTGGCTCCCTCGTGGGGATCCTTTAAGGAAAATTAGCAGTGCACTCAACGACTGGAGGTAACGACTCGTGCACAGTAGTAACAACTCGTCCAGTCCCTCATGAGGACTGGTAGTCTGTTTTTCCCTACGTGTTTATTAAGGGCTTTTCCATAATTCTTATGATCATAGGGCCTAAACTACGTCATTTTTTATGCTACGAATAGTGGGTTTTGAGAGGGGAAAATTTATTCTAAGCTATTCCTATTCATGCATGCAAGAATAGAAGTCTAGGGAGGGTGATCAAGGCTAATTCTTCAAAGTTCTTCATCAATTCTTTCTTGGGAAATCAGAGAAGTTATAGAATAAGAACCCTCCAGGTATGTAAGGTTATGAATGGGTGAATTCGTTCGCACCCATGCCCATTCCTTCTCTAAATCGTGAAAATTCCTATGTTGATTCTATGGAGTTTTAACCTGATGCATGAAATTCCTAAATTTTCTACATGGGTATGATTAAAATATGTTTCTACTATTTAATTATGACTCATGGTAAAGTTTTACATTGTTTTCAATTATAATCATATTTCAAGCTTTATAAACTAAAATGCCCATCTATTAGAAGTTCATGAAAGTTGAGATTTATGATGAATGTTCAAGTATGATGAGATATTATTGATGAAAATCATGTTTTCAAGTTACTCATGTTTATAATTATGTTTTCAAGTGAATTAATTATTTTTAAGCATGTTAAAATATTGGGCAATTCCCATATGTTCATGTATGATTTATGATTTCTCAAATTAAGCTTACCACATGGTTTGAGAGTTAACACACCTACTTATGTTTAGCTTGTGGTATGGTTTAAGCAAAAGCTCCTCATATATGATTTTAGGTTTGATATGTATTTGGTTATTACTCTTCGTCAATAAACGATGGTAAGCTTCGTTGAAAAACGATTGAGAGCATATGCATGTTTTGGGAATAGTGTCTAGCACCGAGTAGGCTATGGGTCGGATGACCCTATGACTCAGAACTACGTGCCAACGTAGATTTATACATATTATATATACTTTGGTACCTCCCTTGTGATCTATCCCCTACCCTTAATGGCCCTCGAGCTTGATATCGATATCATGGTATCATCCTTAGCCCTGGCAAGGCTTTGGACGGTTCTACCCACTTGAGTGTGATAATTGGGACCACGTAAGCTCTATCATGGTATGTCAGTTATATATCATGAGTCTCCCATTGTTACACATGATTCAATTATGCATGTTTATCATTCACGATATATATTCTAAAGCAGGATTGGCTCAATGTTCAGTTTTACTTAAGATTATTAGATTTCAGCTTTGGGTCAATAGATTCAGTTATGATGTTATGTTAGGTTCTGATCATGATTTCAGAAAATAGCATGCAAGCCCTACTCTCAAATCCTTGATTTGATTATGTTTTATATTATGCATATTTTAAATTATTTTACTTATTTAAGCAGTTTTACTTACCTTGCATACTTGGTCATTCCACGTACTAACCGCATACTCTATGCTATATCATTTTATGATAAGGGCTATGATTTTCAGACTGAGCCCCACCATTAGCCAGCTTTAGGAGTTAGCATTAGTCTCTACTGGTGAGTCCACATCTATCAAGGGCCCCTCTTTTATTCAGTTATGTTGTCGTATTTTCAATTTCAGACTTAGAGTGTTAGTTGGGGTCTTGTCCCATCAACTCATCAGACTTAGAGGCTTTTCAGACAATAGATTGCATTTGGCCTCAGACTCGAGTTGTATATTTTGGATTATCTGTTAAGGCCGACTGCTTAACAACATGTCCGATAAGTAGCGGCCCTAAAGTTGTTCTAAGCGAAGGAATAAATAGTTTGTTGCTTGCAGCCTACCATTTGCTTGTGAGCTATCCTTTCCCTAGCATGACCTTCATACTATCGCTTAGTTGCTCGGAACTTATCCTTTCCATCTAGATCGACGGAGGCTATAATCGATGCCAAGACCTCTAGTCAGGTGTAGGCATACAAGGTGTGCCAGTTGGCAGCAATATAGACTATTCTAAGAGCGAGTAGTATTCGCGTTAGGCTTGACGGGCCAAATAGGCCTTTTGAATGACTAAATTTGTAGATTGTAACATAGTGTCCCTAGTTGGGGTAGATCATATCTCGTACTGCCTCTCACCACAATCAGCTAAGAGCTTCTAAATGCATGAAATGCTTACAGAGCTATGATGCTGCTAATGCTTATAGAGCTATTGATTGCTTATGGAGCTATGATGTTGTATTGCTTATAGAGCTACTGAATCTCTTATGAAGCCATATATTGTCTATAAGGACTAAAGTAGAGCCTATGGGGCCATAGTGAAGTCTATTCACTTATGGACTTCTTCTATGTTGTAGCGGCATTACCGACCCTTCGTAGAGCCTCATGTGCTCGCGGTACAGTCACAAGGGAAAAAAGGCCCGAGCTCAGTTGCAGGAGACCAGATGGCTTAGATATAGTTACAAGACCCTAGCTGGCTTAGACACAGTTACAGAAGTCTCTAGTATAGTCTCAAGAGACTTGATATCTTCAATTATAGTTACTTATAAGGCCTTAGGGTACTAATAGGGGTATATAGAGTGATTGGAACCTTCTGGGGCTTATGGGAGCCTAGGTAGGTTATCTCTGTGTTGTTTGTACCTTCCAAGCTTATGGGGGCCAACTTAGGTTCTTGTTTTTGTATACATGCTTGCTAGCTATAGCTTATGAATGTATAGTCGTACAGCTTCAGCTCATATTCAAGTAGTGATTTACTAGATACAAGTTAAGTATAAGAGAGCTTATAGGATCATTTCTTCCCTTCTTTATGATTACTTTCAGTTCTTTATCAGCTTCTATTCAACTTTTATTACTGCCTTACATATTCGGTACATATTGTACTAATGCCCACGTATGGAGCGCTGCATACTTTCCTACAAGTATAGATAGACAGGTTTTGGGACCTCTTGGTAGCTATTCAGAGTCAGCAAATTGGCTAGCTCCTTTCATTCATAGTTTCTAAGTTGTAGAGGTTTACCTGTCTTTTATTTGTATAGAATTTGGGTAGGCCGGGGCCTTATTCCGACCAATATTTTCACTCTTAGAGGCTTGCAGACTATAGTCTTCAATTAGTTGTTCATGTTGGTCATGTGGGGCCTATATTTGATGTGTTTTATATGTTGGGTGTGTGGGGCCTAGTGTAGCTTCAAGTTAGCAGCCTTCCCGGCTGTAGTTGGTATATGAATGCCTGTCTTTCTTTCTGTTATGACTAGACAACATGGTGGTCTTGTTGGCCTGCATAGGATCCCTTTATTATTATGTCACTGGGTTAGCTATTTTCTTTTATAGGTTTTATATATGGCCTTGTTGGCCGAGGATGTATTTACAGTCGAGATATAGCTATTTGTTTTCTGAATTGTGAGTTAATGGTAAGGACCAAAGGTGCATATATCCGGCCAGGTCAACCCAGGTTCCAGTGTGGCATTAGGTGCCAATCATGCCTCTCATGGTGGGGTGTGAAAGTAGTGCCATAACTTCACAGGTCCTTCCTCAGAAAAAGGAAGATCCAGGCACCTTCACCATTCCGCGCCAAATTAGTGCTTTTGAGTTTGCAAAGGCATTATGTGACGTAGGTACTAGCATCAACTTGATGCTATTAGTCTGTATTCAAACAGCTGGCTTAGGATCCCCCACACTGACTACAATGTGGCTATTGATGGCGGATCACACAGTTAAGAAGCTAGTGGGGATCCTTTTTGATATGCTAGTCAAGGTGGATAGATATATCTTCCCAGCTGATTTTGTGATCCTAGATTGTGAAGTCGATTTTAAGGTCCCCATTATTTAGGGAAGACCATTCCTTGCCAGTGGAAGAGCATTGGTGGATATTGAGGCTGAACTAGGAGGAACAAAAACTTGTTCGGTCTGTTTGGAATAACTACACGCAAGTGCACGGGGTCAAACAAGTAGTAAAGTGGCTCAAGTAAGCCAAGTATCGATCCTACAGGGACTGGACTAAGGTATCAATCTAATCAAGTGTCAATAAACTTTAACTCTAAACTGCAGACAACAGTGTGAAGAAGATTTTGATATTTTCGTTTCCTAATTTTATACTAACTCTAAAATGAATATACAATTTGAGTCTGAACTATAAGTATGAGCATGCTGAGGCTAAAATTAACATGTAGAGAAATAAATTATCGATACAGTTTGGTTAATCTTTCCTCCGGTTGCTAGTCAAGAATTATTCCCTATGGATTAAAACTCTCGTATTTAACCCAACTTAAGAATAATGAACCCTCCACCTACATTTCTATGATAAAAAGAAATTCATGTTCTAGCCATACAAAGCCGATTCCTTAATTGACTAATACGACTTTCGGGTATATCTCTATTCTGAAGGTAAATCAATTCTCTATTTTCCCAAACTAAGAAAAGATCATATCCTATCAATTCACAACTTTCCAATTTCTTGCTCTCTCGAGTGAAACCAGACTTTTTAGATATATATTAACGTTGTCCACACATTAACGCAGTAAGAACAAGAATCAATAGAACAACCATGGAAGAAAAGATGAAAAACCAATTTATCAATAATTACATTTCAATACAAATGTTCTTAACATCAGCAAGAAGGGAATTTAGCCACTCATTTGTGGATTAAACATCGTTAAATGAGTATTAATCATACAAGCAATTGAAATAAAGAAGAAGGAGATAGAGAAAAACCTTGAGATTTTCGTCCCCTCAACTACCTGTAACCCACGTTCTTGCTCCACCCAGTCAGAATAATTAAAAATAAACCTAAGTGTTCTATTTATACTAGTGGGAATTTTTCCCGGAATAACAAGCAACGTGTCACGGAGTGCATCGCAGAGCACTGCCTCCGTGACACGCCACCAACGCGGACCCTCACTGGAATCCGGTCGTCCAAGCATTAATGCCTAACGTGGCACGACATGCAACGCGGGGCTAGGCCAACTTGCCACGGCCCCAATGCGCACCTTCACTGGAATTTGGCATATTTTTTAGCATCCAGGCAGAATGCATCCACGATGGCAGCGTGACACGGCTCCATCGCAGAGCCCCTTTAATTCATGCTTTCCTTTTGCTTTTTTCCTTGCTAGCTTCCGAGTCCAATCCCGATTTCTCCCAACATGCATCTTAGCTTTGTAAAATTATATTTTTCCTGCAAAGCCACGCTAATCATGTTGGTTAGTATAAATTCACATTTTATTACAATTCACATGAGAATGTACAAACATCGATAGATAAACAAGGCAAAATGACACATTTGAGTATCACTTGGGCTTATAAATCTGCCCAAGATCACTTACCCCACACTTAAATCCTTGTTCGTCCCCGAACAATAATCTTACACCTCATGCGATTGACACCGAATCCTGGCTACTTTGGCTCGACATTTCAAGCTACGGTTATACCGATTATTTAATATAGCAAATCATCAAGAAGCCATGCATAGTCTTATCAATACAATGACCTTCAACACATTAAGACCTCCTTGACTCAAGAATCGACTCTCGATATCGGCAAACTCATACAAATCAGCTGATCAAGGTATCCGACACGAAATTCAATCTCTCGTCGAGCATGTGCCCATACAAAACAAGAGAATTTTCCCCTTTTTAATCACATGATCTCAAAGACATTACATGAAGGGGCCTATAAACACGATTTCGTTCTCTCTCCCAAAAGAATTCACATGCATCATGTCATGAACCATAGGCTTGCCTTTAGTGTATTACTCCACTAATATAAGGACGCGTGATGTAAGATCACGTAGGACTTAACGAGTTGTAGTGTAAGCTACGGAACTAGCAAATACTGGGCTAACCAATAATAACAACTAGCCTCCTTAAGCGCTTTTTAAATACATCCCATCAACCTTATGGGCATTGTTTTCCTTCATCCTCCCATTCTTGAAGTCTGTCTTTATTTTTGTTCCCGTATATTTAAGCACACTCGACTTAATAAAAAAGATTAGTTATACATCTTCATTATATTTAATTTATAGCGAGTGCACCTTTGACCTTTTCTTTCCTTAAATCACTCTGCTTTTTCTTTTCTTTTCACAATTCTCACTCCTTGACACTGTGGGAAATTTTTTTTTTCTTTCTTTAGCGCTTCAGAGTTTTTGATCAAATTCGCGGATAATGAAAAGAAGCGGTTCATCTCGGTTTACACCTTTTTGACAAAAGAAAAAAATAGGGTAAAGGCTCAATGGGCTAACTAGGATGTACATTTAAGGTAGGTACGATAATGAAAAAAACTTTCGGTTAAAGCAAAGAAATGCCTACATCCTTTCCTACAATACACATCCTTCATTTTGTTTCGTACACACACCAGGCAAGTTCTAGACACTTCACAATAGCATGGAAGAAAAAAAACCTCACCACACACTCATTGCACATGCTCAACTCAAGACATATTCACAGACTCTTCAATCAGCTAATTACACGAATTCAAACATTAAGCCTCAATCACACCGAATCGAACTCTATGGCCTAGGTAGCTCAACATATTTACAAAGTTGCATGCTTTTATACGAATCACCTTTGCATTTTAAATATCATGTACAACACGCAACCAGAATTCCGAACCATAAAGTAACGACACGTTTGGGATACAAACAAACAAAAGAAAAAAATTAAAAAAAAGAACAAAAGAAATCTACTCCTATCGACTACATTTCCCTTAAGACGGTCGTCATCCATCCATCATAGGGAACGGTCACTAATTATGGCTTCGGTTCAATGGGACTATTCTCGGTAAAAGAACCGAAAACAAACGCCGAGAAACCCAAAAATAAAAAAAATTCATGAAAAATTTAAAAAATATCGATCATTTCGATAAAACAAAAATATTTACAAAACCAGCTAACAAAATTCAACAGCACACAAAAGCTTCACATTAATTACAATACAGACATACCCACAAAAATCACAAGGTCAAAGGTTTTTCCAAGCACAACAACAGAACAGAGACATTAATAACAACAACAATCAGCACCTAACTACTCCCACCCCACACTTAAATCGAACACTGTCCCCAGTGTTCACAAAATTCAGCATAGCACAAAAGTGGGTGGTGAAACTCCCTGATCAATCGAAGTATTCCACTTCTTCGTCAGGTGCCGCTGCCTCGTCTCCCATGTCTGAATCACCCCCATCATCATCATCTGACTCAACATCTGATTCCTCATGACGTGTCTCCTGATCGGTGGGGACGTCATCATCAGTGGGCTCCACAAAAACTGGCCCCACTCGGCATAAAACCCTGGCATTTTCGCCAAAAGGGTAGTCTAGCTCGAGATGCCACAGCTCATCTTCTGTTGTTGGCCTCCCGCCTGTGCGCAGCTGGAGCATCTGCATCCCGAACATGCGAGCCATGTACTGATCATCCCGAGCATGTCGCTTGGCTAGTGCGAGAACTGGCCCGTGAGTGGTGTAGGGTGCCTTAGTTTAGGTGACATCTAAGGCCCGCCTCTCCATCCGCGGGATGTAGTCAAGGGCCTCTTCCTCAATATCCAGGCCCCTTAGGAACGTGGTCTGTAAGCCACCAAACCCATACCTGTGCCCTTGATGCAAGCGGGCTCTCTTCATGGCAGAGATAATCACCTCCCCAACATTGATCTCCAGCCCCTTTCATCAAGGCATAGACCAAGCACACACGATCCCGGGTGACATCTATCATATGCAACTCCGGGATCTGGCAGGAACAAACAATTTTAAGCCATATCCTTGCTTCCCTATTCATCTGCGAGTAGGGCAATGTCTGATGGTAGCCCCTCTCCTTACGCCTGCTCCACCGTGCTGTAGACTGGGCTCCACACAGAGTGTGTCTGATGTCCGCATATGGTGGAGTGATATTCAGCTGTCGGAGTACATGGGCCTCTGTGTCCCGCACTAAAAAGATGGTATTAAGGTGATGGGGCTCAAAAGTGACTGCCTGCCCCCTTATCTTTATGGTGTGACTTCTGAGTATCGAGTTCCTGTTGGCGTAGAACTCCCGAATCAGGTGAAGATTGCACTCCTTGGGCTCTTCAAAGATGAAGTTTAGCCCGGCTGCATCAATCCTGTGGACAATTCTGGGGAATTCTTGTGCCAATGGTTCCCTAGCAATGTGCTCCTCGGGGAAGTATTTGCTTTCCTTATGCTTTGCGTACCATTTCTTCCCTTCCTCTATCACCCATCGGGTTCTGTATTGACGACATTGGCCGCGCGGAACCACTGGTACTGCTGGGACTGCTGTTCCCAGTCTGATTCTTTTCCTTCCAGCGCCCGATGTGGATGCACCCTTCCCTTTATCTTGCCTGCTTGCCATTGTTTCTGTCAAACAAAACAGACAGTTCCAATGTTATTCAAATTAAAATTAGCTTCGACTAAGGTTGGGTTAAGCTAGGCCACCCCACACTTAGTCTTTAGCCACAATCAAAACATTACAGCAAGACAATCATCTTTTTCTAACTTTCAAAATATAATAAAAAAAACAATAACAAAAATGCCTCGTGCATTCAGAGGGTTCAACGGTATAAATTCTATGTACTACTCAGACTTCGTATAGCTAATCCACTATTACCATCGATAACATTTCATCAATAGCACTTAGCAAAAATTTCTATCAACAAAACCGATGCAATTCCCCCAATTTCTATGAAATTTCAACAATTTCATTATCCCGAAAATCCGTCGCGCCTTTAGCAATTTAACGTTAAGCACTACATAATTTACCTCACTCAACATGCACAAACCAATGAGAATTTTACATTTCAACTTAATTTTTACTTCTTCATATTCAAATTCTAACCCTAGCTACAATTTCACAAGAATTTCTATCACCCATGTATTTATCGAGTTCATATAATCGCAACGATACTACGATCATCAATTAACAATAGCTTACTTGAATTCAAGCTCAATTTATAATTAGGGCAAGTTTTCCTCACTTCCCATGCTCAAGATCAGAAAAATTAGTCAAGAAATGAGATGAAGTTAACGAACATACCTTCAATTCGATGATATCAAAGAAAAGTTGAAGAATTTTAGCTCCTAGGTCTATGTCACGTTGGGGTAGGGGGGATTTTGGGTTGTTTGTCGCGGAGGGGAGTGAAAAATGGGAAAAATTGGGTGTTTTCGGGGTTAAAAAAGGAGGTTTTTCGCGTGGGTCACCCGACGACCCGGTGTGACCCGTCGCAAATAACACTTCAACGTGTCACGAAGGGTAACACGGAGCACACCCTCCGTGACACAGAGCCATCGCGCAAGGGTTCTGAAATTTGTAAAAAATTTCAAAACACCTTCAACGTGTCATGGAGGGTAACGCAGAGGCCCTCCTCCGTGACACGAAACCATCGCGCAGGCTCACTGTTTTGCCACTTTTTATTATTTTTCTTACCTCGATTTTTCATTTGCGATCCTTTGCATTTTTACCCTCCGTTCAACCTGAAATTCATCTCACAATAACAAAATTGGTTAGAATTTATAGGTTTCACATACAATGCATTTTTTTGTTTTTATTTTTATTTTTCTCATTTTTTTCTTTCTTTTCTTTTTTTCTCTTCTACGAAATCTATTCAAATATTACAAAAATTTCACGGGTTGCCTCCCATGGAGCACCTGGTTTACCGTCGCGGCTCGACATCATTATGCTCAGTCATCCTCTAGGGTGACAAACATTTTCTCTCGACTACCGTCCTCACCCATGTCATGCTTACGCTTGTCCGGTGGTTTCCCCAATGGCTCCCGTGACTCAACGCTCTGAGCATTCTCCGCTCGATCAAGCACGTTGATCACTGAGAGTTTCTCGTACACGGCCAGAAGCTTTGTAGCCTTGTACACCTCAAACACCTCCACCTTGTCATGGGCCCGCATAGTTAGCTGCCCTGCCGCTACATCAACAAGTGCTTTCCCGGTCGCCAAGAAAGGACGTCCCAAAATAAATGGGACTTCCGCGCTTGGCTCAAAATTCAGCACGGCGAAGTCTACCGGGAAGATAAGGGAGCCCACTTGCACCACCACATCTTCCACAATGCCATCAGGTCTGGCTAAGGAATGATCCGCTAGTTGCAAGATCACTGTTGTTGATCTAGGACTCCCTAGCCCTAACTTCTTGAATATCGATGTCGGCATCAAGTAAATGCTCGCTCCCAAATCACATAATCCGCGAGCTCGGATACTTTGCCCAATTGTAATTTGAATTCTAAAGATCCCAGGGTCCTTGTTCTTTGTGGGCAACCTATTTTGTATCCGTGAAGTGCACTCCTCCGTAAGCGCCACCATGGCGTACTCAGTCAACCTGCTTTTGTTTGCCACGATGTCCTTGATATATTTCACGTACTTCGGCACTCCCTGCAAAACATCAACAAGAGGTAAATTAATGTGTACCTGCTTAAGCACCTCCATGATCTTTTTGAAACACGCTTCCTCCTTGTGTTTCCTCAGTCTTTGAGGGAACGGGGGTGGTGGTCTTTCTGGTTCAGCTTCCTTCTCCTTCCCCCTATCATCATTGTGCTCCCTCTCCTTTTCACCTGCTTTCGACTGCTGTGGTAATCATTCCGGTTCCACCTCCTTAAGTTGCAACCACTCCTTTTGGTCACTGCATTTACCTGTTTGGGGTTCGGATCAGTGTCACTCGAAAGTCGTCCTCTCGGCCTGGTGTTTTGAGCTCCAGCAAATTTCCCAAACTGGTACTCCAACGCATTTGTAGCTAACTAATTGTTCTTTACATCGGCTGCCAATTTCACGTAATCAGCCTGCAATTGAGCTTGGTTAGCTATCATTGTCTTAAACATCTCCTCAATGCTTGGTGATGGTGGTGAGGGAGGTGCATTGTTGCTTCTGTATTGCGACTGATAGTTCTGCTGCCCTCCTTGATTTCTCTGTGCCCCCTGACTCGAACTTTGCCCTTGATGGTTGTTGCTACCCCAAGAGAAATTTGGGTGATTCCTCCAGTTGGAATTGTAGCTGTTGCCATACTGTAGGTGGTTATTTCTCTGTACATTACCAACAAAGTTCACCAGATCAGGATTTGCTCCGCAACACTCAGCTGAGTGTTCATTACTCCCGCACACTTCACACCAAATCCACTGCACTACATTCACTTGGGCTTGAGACTGGTTCATGCTCATGTTACTGAAGTGGGTGTTGAGTTGATTCTGTAACGCAGCTATCTGTGCAACAATAGATGTGAAACCATCCACTTCTAAGGCTCTTGCTGCTATTCTTGTTCCTCCTCTTGACGAATCCGCATTCCACTCCAGATTCCCCAGCGAAATACGATTTAACAAGGTATACAACTCCTCATAAGTCTTCTCAATGCTTGTCCCCCAGCTGCTAAGTCTAGCAAGATTTTTGTGTGGGGTTCCAAACCTTCTATGAAAGTATGCACCAGCACATCATTGGATTGGTGATGATGAGGACAATCCCGCAACATAGATTTGAATCTCTCCCAGGCCTGATACAGATTCTCTCTCTCTCTCTCTGTTTAAAACTTAGAATTTGACTTCTAAGTCTTGCTGTTTTACCGGATGGAAAGAACCGTATAAAGAATTTCTTTGGAAGATCATCCTACGTGGTGATGGAATTAGGTGGCTCAGCTTTTAACCACCTCTTAGCTTCTCCCAAAAGTGAAAATGGGAACAATGTAAGCTTGACATAATCTGATGACACTCCAGCGGGGATGTAAGTGTCACTTATCTCCAAAAAGTTTTGGCGATGTTGCTGTGGATCCTCATTGGGGAGACCTGTGAACTGTCTGCTGGTGTGCAGCAATTGCACCATGTTCTGTTTAAGCTCGAACCTCCCTCCTAGCTCAGGTTTGCGGATGCTAGATGTGACATTGTTAGCATGTGGGATTGCCACCTCGCAAACCGACCTAGCTGCCATTTCCTCGGGCACTAACATTGCCCTTACAACTGGTGGATTCTGTTGTTGCTCCAGGATTGTTTGTCTGAGCAACTGCAGCTTTTTCTCTAGAGCTTCTCTCCTTTGACTATGGAATTGTCTTTCCGGCTCTAAAGATGAGTCCACAAGCTCCTTGTCTCTTGCCAGTGTTCAACAGAAATTAGTATCTGCAAAATACAAGCTAAGACCAAGTTGTCAACACTAAGAAGAAATAGTAAACTAACACTTGAGAAAAAATTTACCAATTGCTAGTCCTCGGCAACGGCGCCAAAAACTTTTTCGGTCTGTTTTGAATAACTACACGCAAGTGCATGTGGTCAAACAAGTAGTAAAGTAGCTCAAGTAAGACAAGTATTGATCCCACAGGGACTGGACTAAGGTATCAATCTAATCAAGTGTCAATAAACTTTAACTCTAAAATGCAGACAACAGTGTGAAGAAGATTTTGATATATTTGTTTCCTAATTTTATAATAAGTCTAAACCGAATAAACAATTTGAGTCTGAACTATAAGTATGAGCATGCTGAGGCTAAAATGAACATGTAGAGAAATAAATTATCGATACAATTTGATTAATCTTTCCTCCGGTTGCTAGTTAAGAATTATTGCCTATGGATTAAAACTCTCATATTTAACCCAACTTAAGAATCATGAACCTTCCACCTAAATTTCTATGATAAAAGGAAATTCATGTTCTAGCCATACAAAGCCGATTCATTAATTGACTAATATGACTTTCAGGTATATCTCTATCCTGAAGGTAAATAAATTCTCAATTTTCCCAAACTAAGAAAAGATCATATCCTATCAATTCACAACTTTCCAATTTCTTGCTCTCTCTAGTGAAACCGGACTTTTTAGATATACGTTAACATTGGCCACACATTAACGCAGTAAGAACAAGAATAAATAGAACAACCACGGAAATAAAGATGAAAAACCAATTTATCAATAATTACATTTCAATACAAATGTTCTTAACCTCAACAAGAAGGGAATTTAGCCACTCATTTGTGGATTAAACATCATTAAATGAGTGTTAATCATACAAGCAATTGAAATACAAAAGAAGGAGATAGAGAAAAACCCTGAGATTTTCGTCCCCTCAACTGCCTGTAACCCACGTTCTTGCTCCACCCAGTCAGAATAATTAAAAATGAACCTAAGTGTTCTATTTATACTAGTGGAAATTTTTGCCGAAATAACAAGCAACATGTCACGGAGTGCATCGCGGAGCACTGCCTCCGTGAAACGCCACCAACGCGGACCCTCATTGGAATCCAGTCGTCCAAGCATTAAAGCCCAACGTGGCATGGCATGCAACGCGGGGCTAGGCCAACGTGCCACGGCCCCAACACGCACCTTCACTGGAATTTGGCATATTTTTAGCATCCAGGAAGAATGCATCCGCGATGGCAGCGTGACACGGCTCCATCGCGGAGTCCCTTTAAGTCGTGCTTTCCTTGTGCTTTTTTGCTTGCTAGCTTCTTAGTCCAATCCCGATTTCTCCCACCATGCATCTTAGCTTCGCAAAATTATATTTTTCCTGCAAAACCACGCTAATCATGTTGGTTAGTATAAATTCACATTTTATTACAATTCACATGAGAATGTACAAACATCGATAGATAAACAAGGCAAAATGACACATTTGAGTATCACTTGGGCATATAAATCTGCCCAAGATCAGAGGTCACCCTTAATGTTTGTAGGTCAATGAAGCTGCCTAATGAGTTTAGGGTTGTGTTAGCAATTGAGGATGAGTCCGAGTTTCTTGCTGAATTCTAAGTAGTCAAGAGACTTGCGTCATCCCACAACGTTAAATCAGGCACTTCTTGGGAGGCAACCCATGAAGTGGTTTGGTAAAGTCTGAGTAACTGATCCATCTGTGTTGTGCCATGATGTTAAATCAAGCGCTTCTTGGGAGATAACCCAAGTATCTTGACTTATATATGTTCAGTGTGTAGATGAAACAAAAACTAGAGTGTGAAAAAGTTGTATAATGGGACTATACTAAGAGCCTCAGTACAAACTGTAGGATGATTGTATGGCTCATATTACTATCCATGCTGAAGAAATAGACTTGACCAAGTGCATGAATTCACATTATGATTGGCCATTACGAACCGTACCTCCATGGTACGAGTCGTAGCACCTACTACAATGATGAACTATTCTACTCGTGGAAGTGTAGAAACTCTAACCTACGAGTCATGGTATGGGTCATAGCACCTTGGTATCATACCACACACTCATAGGTCCCTAGGTAAGTTCATTAGTCTTCATGTACGAATCCATGGGATGAGTTTCAGGTATGACCTAAGACTCATGGTATGAGTCCTGATGGGCTGAATAAATGAAATAACCCATGTGACCCCTGACTTGACCTAATTTGTTTTAATCTGATCCTGACCTATTTAAAATAAACGAAATTGGACTTCAACTCCTACACAAACACAATAAAAATCCTCTATCACTTCGCCTCAATCTTAAATCGCCCATAACTCAAGCAGGAATTGTTGAGCTCAAATCTGTGCAAATAAATTTACACGAGCTACTCAAACCCAAAACTAAAGCAAGCAAGAAATTGTGCAACTTTAAATTGCAAGTAAGTGATAACTTTTTAATTGAAATTTCTTGCTATGTGTTAGTCGTACATGAAATATGATTCCTCAAGTCATGAAAATGAGGAAGAGGCATGTGACCAGAGGCTAAATATGCATATGTATAGACTAGGTTAGGAATTAAAATGCTCAAACACATAAATTGATTTTGGGTAGTGAGTTACGGTGTATGAAGCATGTTAGGGATTGAGTAGGTATGCGAAAATAATGTAGTGTGCATAAATGGTTTGGGCAATTATATGTACCCATCTCAAAATGCAACTACATGCACAACTGAAACTGCATAGGGTGAGGACAAGCTTCACGAACCTTCCTACGACTCATAGTTTAGTCGAAGGAGGGTGTAGGAGAACAGTCTCAAGAGTTCAGTAGTGGCTCGAATGTTGAGGAAGGGCTTTAGGATGCCTAGTCCGTAGATGGTGCATATGAGTCTGGATTTGAGGAAGAGGACTCTGAGGATAAGCATGGTCAAACTCTGCCTCTAGAGAGTCAGACTATGAGGTATATTGTGCCAGGTGCTCATGACATCTATGAGTAGGGTCTCACTGTCAACTCCAAGTAGCATCCTAGGTAGAGTATTCAAGAGGAACCATGGATCCTAACTAGTGCACTCAACGAGGTCGAGGAGATAAAGTGGATTTCAGCTTCTATGGGTTTGAATGGATGGATAAAACCCCTGACAACTATAGTATTGAATTAGTTAGGTAGTTCTATGCTAACTACTTGGCGATAATAGAGCAGAAAGAAAAGACCAGGAAGAAACTGAAAGACCAGCAGGTGTGATAGTGTCATGGACTGGGGACAAGCAGTTCATGTCTCCTAGAAGACCATTGCCTGAATGCTGTATGGGACACTATTCAGAGCGCCAGATGCCACAGTCGAGTTTGATTACATAGTAGATGCCCTGAAAAAGGTTAAGCAGATGAGCCTAGAGGAAAGGAAGAACCAAATGAAATGGCTGGTGGGGGTAATAGCAAAGAAGAAGGAAGAGGTAGAGTGGGTGACTAGTGGATGATAGGTCACAAAGGCTTCACTCAACTTCATCCTGCAGGCCTGCTAGACACTGGTCTAACACAGGTTGGCACCGACAGTTAATGACAATACATTGAGTGCGAACAGAGCAGTATTGCTGGCTTGTATCATGTCTCAATACGCCATCAACATCCCGTGAGTGATAGATGAGGAGATCTAGGATCGCGCTCTGGGCCTGAGCATCACATCCCATTACCAAGTCTCATTCATAGACTTTGCAAAGAAGTCGGGGTAAGGGTGTTAAAGGAGATTGGTGCTATGGTTAGGGGACAACAAGACTGTGAAGATAGGGTTAATTTGGGATGATATGAACCCAGTGAGTCAGGTTAGACTATCAACAGTAGTTCCACGTCCATAGCCAGCAAGGGGTGAGCAGATAGATGCCCCTAATTCACAGGAGCAGAGAGAGATGCCTGCTATAGAGGCCGACCATATAGCAGCAGCTCCGAGTACATCCTCCACTCCTCCAGTGGACAAACCTTACCGGGTTCCATCTGGCTATTTCTTGGTTCCCCAGGTTTTCCTTCAGAAGATGGTAAAGAGATTGACATTGATTGAGAAAAAGGTCAATTTGATGATGAAGAATGTCAAACCTTGGGTGAAGGCTAATATAGAGGAGGTCATTAGAGGGTTGCACAGATGGTTGGATAGCTTTGAGCTCCATTTGAATGAGCGCTTAGCTGAGCAGCTAGACACAGGTAGTTTGAGAGAGGAGTTGGGGGTTCTTAGAGTCAGATAGCTGAGTTGTCGTCTAGATAATCGGCCATATTATTAGCTCCCACCATTCCTATGTTAGATGCCGAGCTTGACAAGAAGTTAGATATTGAGGCATATTGGGCTTTGATAGTAGCTGGTAGAGATAAGGGGAAGAAGAGGACCTTGGGAATAGTTGATAAAGATCCCTCAAAGAAGAGGAAGAGAAGGGAGATAAAAGAGCGCAAGCGGGCGATAGTGGAGAGCCTATGCAGGAGAGAGCCAGAGGAGCAGAGAGCTCCACCATGGCCCCTAGAGAGCTTGCAGGTGGCAACGACCCTCCGGGTGCGCCACATTTAGCTAGAGATGTTGGTGAGGTCATCGAGGCGACTTGTACTATTAAGCAGGTGAGCACTGCCCCGTGTCCCACATCATTGACTGCGTCGTCCACCGCTAGCTCCGTGACTGCAGTGGAAGGGAGTGTGCATGCACACCCACCTCCATAGGATGACAGGAGTGCTTAGAGTGCCACAGGTATATCCCTCTCCTAGTTCATACACTTTTACTTCTTTGGGACAAAGCATGTTTATAAATGGGGGGGGGGTATACTTGTACTTGTTTTTTATTTTTGTCGAAGAGTTTTTATTGTCATGTTTCTTTTCCCTCAGACATGCTATCTAGTAGAAGCGGTATGTTTAGGATGTTATTGTTGTTCGTGTAATTAGATGTTGTTTAAAAGTACTTTACAACCAATAAATGCATATCTTTTGATGTTTTGATAAAAAATGACCCTTTTTAAAATTTTTGTGCCTAGCTGTGTATGTTGACTGTGAAACATGACTACTTTGGATCTTTGTATGGCATTTGATAGATTGGCTTGTGTAATTGTAGCTTAGCTGTGCATGAACCAGCTAGGTAGAATAAATGCAAACTTGTAGCATGTGTGAGTGAGGATTCTTAACTAGTTCAATACTGCGTAGAGGATATAGAACTTACCTGGTTGGTCTGTACATAGGTTGTGGGACAGTTGGTTAGGAAAGGATCATAGGCCATTTTCTATTCAGCCCACTTTAGCTTATATGGCCTTACCATATAAAATCAATCCCTTGATCTCGTATTTGAGCCTAAAAGTTGACCATTTTTCTTTGATTACCCATTCACCTTTCCCATGTTTATAATGAATCTGTTTGGCCCTGGTCCTTCCTTGGACATTGTGAACCTCAACTCAGAAAAAATTACTAAGTCGAGGGTGGCTATAGTAGGGGTGCATAGACCAGTTAGGGGTGAAAAAGAAAGAAAAAGTCAGAGAAAAGTGGTGTGAGGTGTAAAAAAAGAGATGAAATGTCAAAAGAAAAAAAAGAGTTGAAAAAGATGAGAAAAGTTCACCAAATCCACAAATGACAGTTGAATGGAGAAAAATAGAGGAAAAAGTGAAAAAAGAAAACAGGGGTAAAAAGTCAACAGTGGAGTAAAGTTGTGTAGTTCCAAGAAGGGTAGTCACAATTTTCATATCTACCATACCCAATGCAAAGCCTATATTACAAGACGATGAAAGTTGTATAGTGATCCTACCTTAACTGTATGAAAAGCCAAAGTAGAAAAAATAAGGGCAAGCCTATGCTATCCGCTGTGTAGTATTTGGAACTTCTTTGTGAGAGTGAGTGTCACGACCCGAGTCTATACCCTAGATAAGACACGGTACTTGGAGTCACAAGTAACCCCAATTCAACCCATGGTCTGTCATAACACCGGTAATTTGTGTAAACATATGCGGAAGCTTTGAAACAAGAAAATCATTTAAGAAAAAGTATATCATAAAGCTTTATACAACTGAAAACAAAACTGAAAATCTAAATCAACGTCTGAAAGCCATCTATATTGGATGAATTGCTGGGACAAGCCCCAACTAACTTTAAAGTCTACCGAATGAAATAAAACTGAAGAAAAATAAATATCATCCTCGAAAGATGAGGACTCACCACTGGTGTAGCTGAAAACTCCTGGTTGAGATCTACTAACGGTGCTGAGATTGAGAATCTACAACTGTTTCATAGAATGATACAACATATAAGGTGTGCATCAATAATTTTAATGTACTGAGTAAGCAGGAGAAACATAACACAAAGAATAAATAACTGAGCTGTAATGACATGCAATGACCAACTGAAATGTTGAAACTCAATAAACTGAAATATACTGAGATGGTCAAAATGACCCTGTCTGATGGTCAAAGACATGCACTAAATCTAAGATACTAATCTGAACTACTATACGAACTAAACCAAACTGAGTAATTTGAAACTGTTCTGAGCTGAGCTAACTAAAATTGTACTGAATAGTCAGAGAGTCTATATCCGACATATAACAACGTGACATGGACGTGGAGTCCGATATATACACCACATTGGTAGGACCTAATATACCTTGCCAAGGTATAAAGGCATGAACTGGGTGATCACAAGTCTTGGGCCATAAGGCCAGTAAAAATAACCTACGGTGGTATCATAGTTGTGGGAACCTGGGTGCGTTGGAACCCCAGTCCCCTCTCAGTGCTAAGTCCTACTCCCATTGGATGGTACGAACATGACTACTAATACCAAGTTGATAGCTCAAAACTTGGGCCCAAGACTAATTCGGGGATACTTATCTGGAAGTACCCTAAGAGTCTTATCGGACAGAATTTAGTAATTATTTTTCTGACTGGTCAAAGCTACTTAGCTGGAAGCATCATAACCGTCTAAAGAACAAATTGATAACTAGAAGTGTTGGTTCTACGACTGGTCGGAGCTGCTTATCTCAAAGTGTCGTAACCGTCTAAAGAACCAACTAAAATATGATAAATAATGTCGGAGTCTAAACTCTGATAACTGGGAGACACCGCTGACACCTGAGGAAAATACTATAGTCAAAAAGATTAGCTGACATTTCTAAAATTACTGTGTAGGCTAGTGTCCTGACTAAAACTAGACTAGCATGAACTGACTAAGATAATCAACTGATTTAACAACATGGGAAATCCCAACACTAACAACTGACCATTCTGTAGAACTCGTGTTTTGAGTGTGGACTGAGACTTTGAGGTTGAATATACCATGATATTAATTTCTACTCAAGGAACTTTGTCAATCATTCGTAACTCGATCAAAATCTAACATATCAACATAACATTTCTTTTTTTGGTCCACATCATGCAAGTTCTACTCTAATTTATTATAATTACCAAGACTAAGGAACCTTCAGGTAATCAGAGGCCTAAGAGTCTAGGGAAATCATAGACATACCTTTTCTTACTCAATTCATAAAATCATAATATAGAGAGTAATATACATTATGGGTTCCTTATTCATGCAAGCTCATAAATTGAAATCATACTTTAAACATATATAGTGAAATCATGGTAAAAGTCATGTACATACTTCATAAGTGCCATATCTTGCTACATAGTAAAATTCTAATATCTAAATTCTAATACATAGTAAAATTCTACAAAACATGCTACCATCATTTCATATATCTAAATCAAGATTTTGGGAGTAATTTTATAACATACATTGCTGCTTATCATGAAGGTCTTGAAATTCACAGAAAACATGTAAGGGATCATGCTTAGATTGAGATCTTAAGACATAATATTTTTATAAAATTTAGTAACTAGGGTTTTACATACAACTTAAGATAGAAGGACAAAAGGGGATCCTTGTTGAAGTCCCACATACCTGGATGAAGGATTTCTCTAAAGGTCTTGAAGCTTCTGCACCTTAGAGAGCAATCCTAGTGCTTGAGCCTTGACAGAAAAAAAAAGAAATGGAGAAGAAGGAATCGTGAATGCTTTATGATTGAATGAGGGACTAGGTTAGATATTCCCCTTAAAACCATCCCACTAGATACCCAAAATAATGTAGTTTAGGAATTAGGAGCATAGGGTATTATGAAAACACCACTGAAAAATTCGCAGAAAAAATTCATCTACCAGTCCCCACGAGGCACTCCACGAGTCGTGGTCTTGACAACGACTCATGGTGCCATGTCGTGGAGTGCACTAAAACTTTTCTCAAAAATTCCTCGAATCTGCCGACGATTGACTTCACCAGTCTTTGTCTGACATTGTTCGCGTGATTTGTGGGTGTAAAACTCACACGCAAGTACACGTGGTCGAACAAGTAGTAAAGTCGCTTGAGTAACCCAAGTATCAATCCCACAGGGACTGGGATGAAGTGCAATCTGCTCAAGTGTACTATATTTTAATTTTGAAAATGCAGACAACAGTGTAACCAAGAAGTTGATATTTTGTTTTATAATTTTTGTGCTAAAGCTAAAACAACTATCTAATTTGAGTATGAACTATGAATGAGAGCATGCTGAGGTTAAACGAACATGTAATGAAATTAATTATTAATGTATATTAGTTAGTCTTTTCTTCAGGTTGCTAGCCAAGAACATTTGCCAAGAGATTAAAACTCTCGTATTTAACCTCACTTAAGAATCATGAACCATCCACCTACATTTCTATGATTAAATGCAATTCATGTTCTAGCCATACAAACCCGGTTCCTAAATTGACTAATACGACTTTCAGGTATATTTCTATCCTGAAAGTAAATCAATTCTCAATTTTCCCAAACCAAGTAAAGATCATATCCTATTAATTCACAACTTTCAAATTTCTTGCTCTCTCGAGTGAAACCGGACTTTTTAGATATACATTAACGTAGGCCACACATTGATGCAGGAAGAACAAGAATTAATAGAACAACCATGGAAGAAAAGATGAAAAACCAATGAATCAATGATCACATTTCACTACAATTGTTCATAACATCAGCAAGAAGAGGAATTAGCCACTCATTTGTGGATTAAACATCTTTAAATGAGTGTTAAACAAACAAGCAATTGAATACAAGGAGAAGGAAAGAGAGAAAAATCCTGATAATTTCGCCCCCTCAACTGCCTGTAACCCACGTTCTTGCTCCACCAAGTCAGAATATTGAAAAATGAACCTAAGTGTTCTATTTATACTAGTGGGAATTTTTCCCGGAATAACAAGCAACGTGTCACGGAGTGCATCGCGGAGCACTGCCTCCGTGACACGCTACGGACGCGGACCTTCACTGGAACTGGGGGTCCAGGAAATAAAGCCCAATGTGGCACGGCGTGCAACGCGGAGCCAAGCCACCGCGCCACAGACCCATCGCGTACCCTCTCTGGAATTTGGGCGAAAATTCCCTATACAAGCAGAAGGCCTCCGCGATGGCAGCGTGACACGGCTCCATCGCGGAGCCCCTTTATTTTATGCTGTCCAATGCCTTGTCCCTTGCTCGCATCCAAGTCCAACCCCGATATCTTCCAACATGCATTTAAGCTTCCCAAAATTACATTTTACCTGCAAAACAATGCTAATCATGTTGGTTAGTATAAATTCACATTTTATTACCAATTACATGATCATGTATACACATTGATAGATAAACAAGGCTAAAATGGCACTTTTGAGTATCACATGGGCATATAAATTTTCCCAAGATCAGACATCATGACTCGTGACTCCTTCCATTACCATTAAAGCCAACAATATTGTTCTTTCATCCCATGACTGACACGATGAGTCGTGACTTGCTATGATGACTCATCATCTCCCCTTGTCGTCACCACTACCTCGAGACTGATTTTCTTTCGGCAACAATCATAATGGGTCATTGCCTCACCTAATGTATTGTGGTGACCATCCGTCGTCACTAAACCCTTTATCCTACACATCCCCTCGATGACACCCAAGAGGACTCGTTACTGAACATAACAAGTCGTTAAGTCTCCCATCCCAGGAGTCTTGACATTTCAGGTTGCTGCTTGTGCCAATGACCCCATGACTCGTCTCCTCATACCACGAGTAGTTACATGGGTCGTTACCTCAAAGCTCTATAGAGGACTTCACTGACTGCTTGCCAAGAGTCTCACCACAACTCGGGGAGTCAGCTAACGAGTCATACCACGACTCGTTATCATGAAATTTCAACTTTCCTTCTAAAGTTTTTCTTGATGTTTGGGTCTGATCTTCAAAACATTCAAGGTGTGACAGTGAGGGTCTACTTGACTAGTACCAAGAGTCATTTATATATATCTGTGAGTGTTGGGGACTTCATTTGCTATAAGGGTACATGGGTTGTCTTGCATTTTACCAGTTATCTATGTAAATAGCATTGGTGGTAGCTTAATTCTCTGCTAATAGTTGGATACCATATCTAGATCCCTGTATGTCATGATTTTTAGTTGCATGTATGCATAGCTGACTTGGTCTAAGTAAAAAGGGGTCCGTATCGGATAATGGTCTTTTGTTCAAATTTTGTTGTGTTGATTGTAGGTCTTCTATTTTACTTTCTAGTTAAGTGTCGTTTATTGTTTTGTTTTGTTCGCCTGAAGACATGCAAAAGTCTTAAGTTGAGGGTTTTGATGTGTTGTGGGTTTACAACACTTTTGATGCTTAAAATTGACAAAATATATATGGTCTTAGGTCTGTTTATATAGATATGATTCACTTTTGCTTTGTTTTCATTGAAATCAGGTGTTGGAGTTGAAATCTGTAAAAGAAGGGAAAAGAGTGAAGAAAAGTAGCTAAGTACAGGCCTCAGTACGAGAATTACCTGTCACGCCCCATCTTGGGAGGCATGACTGACACCTACTGCCATACTAGAACCTGAGCTGACTTGGCTGGGCGTAGGCACCTCTTGTGCTTGCCAGCAACTCAAAATCAAGAAAAGAACGAGCTAATCTCGGCAGTAAATATAGCCTCAGGCCGATAAGGCCACACAGCAACTTGTAAAATAAAACGGCTAACCCAACCAACATGACGATAAAGGGATCCTATGCGGGACAACAACACCACCATGTTGTCTAGTCATAACAGAAGGAAAGAAAGCAGTCATATTTATACTATAGCCAACAAGGATGCTAACTAAAAGCTACATTGGGCCCCACACAGCCAATACGCAAAATATAATAAATATAGGCCCCACACGGCCAACAACAACCAACACTAAAAGTTGTAGTCCGCAAGACTCTAAGAGTGGAATAGTGATCAGGGCAGGGCCCCGACCTACCCAAAATCTATGCAACAAAAGGATAATCAAGCCTTAAACGTCTGGCAACTTTGGAAGAGAGGAGATAGAAAATATACTGGATCTGGACAGCTACTAAGATGGTCGCGAGCCCTGTCTGTCTGAACCTGCACACAAGTATGTAGTGCCCCAAGCGTGGGTGTTAGTACAATATGTACCGAATGTGTAAGGCAGTAAATAATGAATGAATAAAAGTTGATAAAGAGTTGAAAGTAATCAGTAATAACGGCCATATGTTAACCTGAATGACCTTATAATATGAATTGTAGGTAGCTAGTATAAACAAGAATCTAACCTGGCCCCCATAAGCCTAGAAGCTACAACAAGCAATGAATAACCTATCTGGACCCCCATGAGCCCCTGCAAGTACAAGTGATGCACACTCTTCTTATCCGAACAACTATACACCCATAGGCACGCTGTAACTAAGATATACTCGACCGCAAAAGTTGTACCCAAGCCTTCTACGCTCCTATAACTAGGTCTAAGCCATCTAGGCTCCTTAATCGTATTTGAAACTTTTGGGCTTCTTTAACTGTATCTGAGCTGTCTAGGCTCCTCTAATTGTATCTGAGCCATCTGGGCTCCTTTAACTATCTCAGCTGTCTGGCCTCCTATAATTGTATATGAGCCATCTGGGATCCTTTAACTGTATCTTAGTTTTCTGGGCTCCTGTAACTGTATCTAAGAGTGGAAAACAGCTATTCCGTTGCTATCATTTGGTAGTTCACTTGAAAAGCTACCAACCAGTCCTTCCATCAACCTTGGTGTCATTGACTGGGAGATAAGGTCGTTCTATCATGATTCTAGTCTTGCAAGCATCAAGATATGACAATGGTTTCTAAGTGAGCTCTCTTTCCTATGTATCGGTGTAAATGTTACACCCCATACGTCTCTATTATTTGACAAACGCGTGCATACGCATGTTGAGAGTTTCGAAGTATGATGCATGTGGGAAAAGGCCTTGGGAATGAATACACAAACATGGAATCAAGAGAGTAGGAGGCCAAGGCCAGGGGTCATGTACCTTGGGCGCCGCACCGAGCCAGTTGGTCTAGCGTTATGGCTGGCGCAATGCACACCCTTGTCTGGCGCTATGGCCGGCACGCAGCACACCCCTGTCTTCCGCGACCTGCCCACCGCCTCTTATATATATATATATATATATATATATATATATATATATATATGGGTTTAAGTGAAATTAGGTTCATTCTAATATATCCTCAAATAGACCCACGGCTCCTACGAGGTTCTCTCTCGAGTTTTTTTTGGTTTTTCGCTGATATACGCTGTTAAACTCCGTCCAAATGTAAATTCACTTTGGATAATGGGTTTCAGGCCTACGAGGAGCGTCCCTGTGGAGTTATTTCTTGAAAATCACTCGGAATACCGGAACCCTGCCAAGTAAAGGTTGTCGGAATTACTTCAAATTGAGTCCTAAGAGATTACATGCGATAGGTAAGAATTACTCCCTTCTAAACTCTTGAAAAATTATAAGTTTTTGGCTAAATGAAATGGAGTTGAAGTTATAGTTAACCCTATTAAAAGATATTGTTATTCACCGATTCCTACTATTGAAATAGCCTTATTTTCTAAGTATAAAGGTCGCAATTTAATGGAATCACCAGCTACATGTCGAAACTAATCGAATAAATGAGAATTGACATTTGAGATATGTTAAGGTTTATTCCTTCAGCAATTTATTCTCATCTTATAATGATATTACCTATGTTCTTGAACGGAGACAACGATCTTATACATTGTAATTAGATATTGCTAGTTGATAAGGATTATATATGTTTTGATTAGCTACTTTTAGTAGAATATGATTATATATATATTGTGGTTAGCTGCTAAAAGATGTTTTGAGTGTATATTACAATATCCCTTTTCGGGAAAGAGTATGTTAAGTGTGACTCACGCTAGGAGCATCATAGAAACTCCTATGTTCTTCCATTCACTATATTAGTAGAATTCTAATGTTTTGCTATCATGCTAAGGCCTTAGAAGTTTAGGGTTATCTGTTGGGCTTGAGTTGGTAAGTTGGATAGTGTAGGGCACTTCCGCGTGATATAACTTTCAACTTGGCGCCTATTATATTGTCAATAAAGCTTGCCTAGAGGCCGTTGGCATGCCTTGACGCCTCGACGCCTCGAGGGCCAGAATTTGAATAGGATGGTCTTACCCCAGAGTTAGTGGCACTAGCATTTTCCAGTGAAATGAATCACAACATGCCATGTAGTTAGCCACTGCCAGTGACTATTAGTTGCAATCGAACTTAGTGCTTGTCATACAAGTCTCCCAGGAAGTCATCCCAGTTGTACAAGTCAGATAGACCCGTGGGTACCCTAAGGAGGGAACCTTATTAGTAGTTGGATGGAGGGCCAATGCCCCAGCCTACTCTAATAGATACTTAGGTACAAGTTGCCGTGATTTTCTAGGTCCAAATAAACCTGCCTACGAGGCTATGAATCGTCTAGAGAATTCATATGAAATATAAACATAACAAGTTAATGTCTAAGGGACTTAAACCACAATAGTATAGTATTAACTTCAGGATAAGAATTATAGTAAACTGTCTGGGGAAGGATAGAGGCTGACTGCTCAGGAGCATTTCTGATTAAGTAGCAGCCCTATAGTTTTTCTAACCGAAGGAACCAAATTGTTGGTCGTCCGCGACCTTACGGTTCGCTTGTGAGCTATCATTGTCCTCGCATTACATTTAGAGTATCATTCAGGCCACTCTCAATCTTGCCCTATCCTTTCTAGACCATTAGAGATTATGATCACTTCCAGGGTCCCCTAATGTTATACCTCGGGAACCCAAGGATTAGACCCGGGAGTCAAAACGGAGAAAAATTGGAAACTCGCACCAGGTCATAGAACGACCCACGTGACCACGAGTCGTGGAGTGACTCGTGGTTAAGAACGGCATGGCTAAGATATAGGGTGAGACCACGAGCATGACCATGAGCCGCGGTCAGGCCACACGACTCGTTACGTCTCCCGTGGTCCAGGTGGACCAGTTGGCAAAATGGGAAAGGGCAGTGAAGACCATGGGTGGTGACCACGAGTTGTGGTCGACCACCACGATTTGTGGGGTCCCCTTGGGGATTTTGAGGCACTGAGCATGAGGGATCCTAGTCAAGAGTCGTGCCACTTGGCAACGACTCATGAGGTCCCTCGTTAGGGGGCCCTGGCTAAGTTTTTCCTGCATTTTAATAAGGTTTTTTTTGTAACTCCTAAGTTCCTAAGGTATAAACGACGTTCCTGTGGTTCAAGCAATGTAGAGGTGCTAGTACAGCAAGTGCAGGCCCAATAGGTTGGGATGCGTTCCACACCGCGTTCATGGATCGGTTCTTCCCCCAAGAGATGAGGGGGCTTAAGGCGACCGATTTTGTTAATTTGAAATAGGGCAACATGTCGGTCCATGAGTATGCCTTGGAGTTCACTCGGCTATCAATTTATGATCCAGAGTTGGGGGTGGATCAGAGGGCTCGGTGAGCCGCATTATGCATGGAGTTGCAGATTACTTGGAGAAAGATTGCCGGATCGCCTTGCTTCACGGGGACATCAATTTTCCCCATATTGAATTGCATGCGCAGGAGATGGAGTCGGTCTATAGGAGGTAGAGAGAGGCCAAGAGGGACAGGACCAACAACTACGGAGTTTCTCAGGCCAGGTGAGGAGTTGGACCACGTCAGCAAACTCAGCATAGGTCCATTGCTCCAGCTCCATCATTGGCTAGCATGCCATCAAGGTTTAGGAGAGACCAGACCAGTAGGGATACAGGCTTGATTGATTATGGTAGCATGTAGGTAGAGCGCACTTTCCCATTTTGTGTGAGATGCGGTAAACATCATCCCGGGAGGTGCCTGGTTAGTGCAGATGCTTGTTTCGGGTGTGAAAACCTGGGCACAGGATCAGAGATTGCCATGCTGCCAGTTCTACTACTCTAACAACACGACCCCCATGACAGGGTGCTTCCACTAGTGCAACAAGCGGTCAGTGCCAAAACCGATTTTATGCCCTAGTACCCCGACAGGAGAAGGAGGCATTTCTAGATGTGGTCACGGGTATGTTGCAAGTATTTCATATTGGTGCTTATTCTTTGTTAGATACAGGAGCTACTTTATCTTTTGTGATCCCTTATATTGCTAGTAGTTTTGGAGTTAGTCTTGAAATTTTGTCATAACCATTCTCTGTATCTACTCTAGTCGATGAATTAGTGGTAGCTACGCGGGTGTATAGGGGTTGCGCCATTACGGTGATGCATAAGGTTACCTCCACGGGCATAGTAGAATTGGCCATGACTGACTTTGACATCATTTTGGGTATGGATTAGTTGTTTGTATGTTACGCTTCAATTAATTGTAGGACCCGTGCGGCGAAATTCTGATTTCTAGGTGAGTTAGTTATTGAATGGAAGGGTAACTCAGTTGTACCAGCCGGTTGATTTATTTCATACCTTAAGGCTCGGAAAATGATCTCTAAGGGTTTCATGCACCACTTAGTTAGGGTTAAGGATGTAAAGACCGAGACCCCGACTATTCAGTCAGTTCGAGTGGTGTGTGAGTATCTGAAAATTTTCCCCGATGATTTGCCAGGTGTTCCTCCGGAGAGGGAAATCTATTTCAGTATTGATTTATTGCCTGATACGTAACCTATCTCTATTCCTCCTTACAGGATTGCTCCAGCCTAACTATAAGAGTTAAAAGAACATTTGAAGGACTTGTTGGATAAGGGTTTCATTAGACCGATCAAGTCTCCATGGGGTCCACCGGTTCTCTTCGTTCCAAAGAAGGATGGATCCCTTCGAATGTGTATTAATTATCGGCAGCTGAATAAGGTCACTTTCAAAAACAGCTACCCCTTTCCCAAGATTGATGATTTATTTGATCTTATCTAGGGTGCCAGGTGTTTCTCGAAGATAGATCTGAAGTCTGAATACCATCAAGTTAGAATTCGGGAGTGTGATATTCCGAAGACAGCCTTCAAAACTCGGTATGGCCATTATGAGTTTGTAGTTATGTCATTTGGACTAACCAATGCTCTTGCAACTTTTATGGACCTGATGAACAGGGTGTTCAAGTAATATCTAGACATGTTCGTGATCGTGTTCATCGATTATATTCTTATACACTCCCAGAGCAAGGAGGACCATGCCGCTCATTTGAGAATAGTGTTGCAGACCCTCAAGGATCGTCAACTATATGAAAAGTTTAGAAGGTGAGAATTTTGGCTAAACTCGGTGGCGTTTCTGCATCATGTGGTATCAAGTGAAGGCATAAGAGTAGATTCCTAGAAGATCGAGGCGGTAAAGAACTGGCCCAGACCGGTGAATCCTTCAAAAATTCAGAGTTTCTTGGGCCTAGCCGATTACTACTGGAGATTTGTTGAGGGTTTCTCATCTATTGCGGCATCTTTGACCAGGTTGACTCAGAAAAAGGTGAAATTCCAATTGTTAGAGGATTGTTAGAAAAGCTTCCAGGAATTGAAGATCCGAGTCACTTCAGCACCAGTGTTGACTTTACCCGAGGGTACTGATGGCTTTGTTGTATATTGTGATGAGTCGGACTGGGATGTGTGTTGTTGCAGTGTGGGAAGGTGATAGCATATGCCTCTCGACAGTTAAAGGTTCACGAAAAGAATTACCCAACCCATGATCTTGAGTTGGCTGCGGTGGTGTTTGCACTGAAGATATGGCCGCATTACTTGTATGGGGTTCACATGGACATGTTCACGGATCACAAGAGCTTGCAATATGTGTTCACGCAGAAAGATCTCAATCTTCAACAGAGGAGGTGGTTGGATTTATTAAAGGACTACGATACGAGTGTTCTTTACCACCCGGGCAAGGCTAATGTGGTGGCGGATGCACTTAGTAGGTTCTATATGGATAGCGTGTCCCATATGGAGGAGGGAAAGAAGAAGTTGGTGAAGGATGTCCACTGGCTCGCAAGATTGGGAGTTAGATTGATCGACTCGACCGATGGCGGGGTCGTTGTGCAGAGTTCATAGCCAAATGTCCTAATTGTCAGCAAGTGAAGGTCGAGCATCAAAGATTGGGAGGCGTACTTAAGGATATTAGCATCCCCACTTGGAAGTGGGAAGAGATTAATATGGACTTCATTACAGGCCTACCTCGTACTTGATGGCACTATGATTCCATTTGGGTGGTGGTAAATAGGTTAACTAAGGCTACCCATTTTCTACCGGTCAAGACCACAAATTCAGCAGATGTCAATGCCAAACTGTATATTTGGGAGTTGGTTCGACTTCATGGAGTGCCCTTTTCTATTATTTTAGACTGAGGTACTCAATTTACCTCCCAGTTTTGGTGATCCTTTCAGAAGAGACTTGGGACTCAGATTAAGCTCAGCACAGCATTTCATCCGCAGACGGATGGCCAGGCGGAATAAACGATTCAGACTCTTGAGGATATGTTGAGGGCATGTGTCATGGATTTCAAAGGTAGTTGGGATGATCATTTTCCCTTGATTGAATTTGCCTATAATAACAGTTATCACTCCAGTATCCAGATGGCACCATTCGAGGCTCTTTACGATCGAAGGTGCAGATCTCCCATAGAATGGTTTGAGGTTGGTGAGGTAGCCATGGTAGGACCCGATTCAGTTCATGAGGCCATAATAAAGGTCCAGTTGATAAAGAACTGATTAAAAACCACTCAGAGTCATCAGAAAATGTATGCTGATATGAGGAGAAGAGATTTGGAGTTTGATGTGGACGACTTGGTATTTCTAAAGGTATCTCCCATGAAGGGAGTCATGTGGTTTGGGAAGAAGGGGAAACTCAGTCCCCGCTACATTGGCCCCTATCTTTTGGCGTAAAGGACAGCCTCATCTATGAAGAAATTCCAGTGAAAATCTTAGATCGTCAAGTCCGTAAGCTAAGGAACAAAGAAGTAGCTTCCGTTAAAGTATTATGGAGAAATCGGCATGTTGAAGGAGCTACGTGGGAAGCCGAAGCAGATATGATGGCTAAATATCCACACACACCTATTCTCTAATAGCTCAATTTTAGTTTGAGGTATCAGTTTTTGCCCTAAACCTCTAATCAGCTTTCATATTCCATTCATGCGTACAAGCTTGTTTTATGATGTGGTAAATGTGTGTGATGTCTGGATTCAGTTCTGTTATGTAGTTCTTTTTAGAGGCAGTCAATCCGTCAGTTTTCAGCTTAAATGATCAGTAATTGAATGTGATGATTGCTTTTTTCTGATTTTTTTACATGTTTCTAACATTCAAGGACAAATGTTCCCAAGGGGGAGATATTGTTATACCCCGGGAACCCAAGGATTAGACCCGGGAGTCAAAATGGAGAAAAACTGGAAATTCATACCGGGTCACAGAATGACTCGTGAGGTGGGTCGTGAGGGGTGACCATGAGTCGTGGAGTGACTCGTGGTCAAGAAGAGCACGACTAAGTTATGTGCTGAGACCACGGGCATGACCACGAGCCGTGGTCGGGCTAGACAACTCGTTAGGTCTCCAGTGCCCCAGGTGGACCAATTAGCAAAATGGGAAAGGGTAGTGAAGGCCATGGGTGGTGACCACGAGTCATGGTCAGCCACCATGATTCATGGGGTCCCTCGTGGGGTCCCCTGAGGAATTTGGGGTAGTGAGCATGACGGATCCTAATCACGAGTCGTGCCCCTTGGCAATGACTTGTGAGGTCCCTCGTTAGTGGGCCCTAGCAGTGTTCTTCCTACGTTTTAATAAGTGTGTTTTCATAATTTCTAATTTCCTAAGGCCTAAACTACTTTGTTTTAAACTCTAAATGGGGTCTATTAAGGGGGATTAGCTCATGTTAGGCCTCATTCATGCATGCAAGAGTTTAGGGAGAAGGATAGAAGGTGATTCAAGGTGTTTTCCCCAATTTATCACAACTCCACCTTGGGCTTTCAAGGGAGATTAAGAATCAGTGTTTTCAGGTATGTAAGGTCTTCAATTGGTGGAATCTTCCACACCAATGTTCCTACTCAATGATTTCACTCCAAACTTATTTAAAAACTCAGGGAGTTTTATATTCGATTTATACAAAATCTAATGATTTAATTATGGGTTTTTGATCTTGAAATACTATCATAATTTATGGATTTTGATCATCTTTTGAGATTTAAATTGATTATAACATTATCAATTTGATTTCTAAGCGATTAAGCTCAATTATGCATGCAACATGATTAATCGATTTATGATCCATTATCCCATCGATGTTTTTTTTCAAGCCCAACATGAATTATGTTTTAAATTATGAATTTATTATGTTACCAAGTATGACTTTATGAAATTCAATCTATATGCATGATCTACGAGTATGTATGAATCTAATTAATCATGAATTTGTTTTTGGCCGACCCACGGGCCTCAAGTCATGGCCAGTTCATGTATGTTCAAGCATGTTTACGATTATCATGATTTAACTAGCCCATAAACTCATGTATGTATTATTATGAGTACTATATATGTTTAGGGAGTAGTATCGAACACCGAGTAGGTTCGGGGCTCACGATTAAGCCCCGGATCTCACGAATTATGTCCCACCATAGGTATGTTGGGACCCTTTCATGTTTGTCTCTGGCCTAATGGACCTTTTCATGTGTGATCACGCCCTTCATGGTTCCTACCCTTGGAAAGGTATGAACATCCTCCCGACTAGGGTTACAAGTCGGGCTTCATGAGTGATCCTATGGGGTATATCGGTTAAGAGAATCATCCATTGTTCCTCATTATTTATGCATGATTATGTTTGTTGGCTCAAGTCATGCTAAGTAAACCTCTTCCATTATGATTACGATTATGTTATGTTATGAACCTTTTGAAAACCTTGAGCCATATGATATGTTATTATGATTTATGATATGAGCATGATGTCCTACTCTTATGATGATTTATGAATTTCATATATGGTTCAAAATGTTCGTTTTACTTACCTTGCATACTCAGTATATTCCACGTACTGACCGCATACTTTCTATGTTGTATCTTATTGCTCGCACCCAGCGCACATGCAACCGTACACGGTCGTACAAGTAATACAGTGGCCCTTTTTCAGACCCAGATGTCGAACCCATAGGGACTGGACCAATTCGGTAAATATTCAAGTTCAAGTGTAAGATTAACCTTCATAAGTGTTGATTATAGGAGTTTTCGGGAAATTCTAATTAAGTCTAGGGATGATCACAAAATACTTGAGAAATAATAGAAGAAGCAACTAGTGTTAAGGCCAAATAATCATGCAATGCTACAATTCACAATGGTTCAAGTATGAAAACTTAAGTTGTTGTCACACATAATTAAAATGCTATGTTCATGGTCTTTTGAGCCTCTAAACACGACAAACTAGTCTCACACCTACACCGTTGAGCGGGGATGTGACATCCTAATTCGTGAGCAATTTAACTACGTGGATGTGGTTTACGGGGCTTGTGCCCTTGATTATGGACATTTGTACCTCTCATCATTTAACCGAACTTAGCTTCACAGCTACTTCTACGAGTGGTGATGTGATAATTCTAAGGCAGTTTCTAGCTCATCCAGTTTTAATAACCAAGCAAGCAATTTAGGTATAATTTCTATTCTAACCGCGAATCCTATCGTAAAGATAAGAACTTGCTCCCTAAATTATTGTGTTCTAGCCTAGGGTTACTCTTTCGAGCTTTTACCCAAGCTTAACATGTATGTTTTCATGGTGATCAAGCATAAAAACTGCCATAATAAAGAATGTAAAACAAAACAACAATTAAACTCAAACCAATGATGAATTCATGCATTTTCAATCATCTTACGTAGCCTCAACCCTACAGGAAGGGTTTTAGCTACTCATGTTCATACAAATACTCAAAAACATGTTTCAAGTAGATTACTTACAAGAATAATTAAAAGAGAATGATAAATAAGGAACCCTAGGTAGAGTTCTTCCGTTCTCCCTTCGCTCCTTTACAATTTCCCAAAAATATTTCGTAATAATTGATTTTAGGAACTAAGGGTTGAATTTATAGTAAGTGGGAATTGGCACTTTTTGGCTGTGCATGGAATGGCTCTGTGGCACGGAGGTGAATGCACCAATTTGCCTCCATGACATGGAGGTAATTCAGATGCCCACTAGATTGTATCTTCTCGGCAGGCCTTATGTGAGGCACCTGCACGTCACCCGATGTGGCACGCTTATGATCATGCCATGCGCCTGTCGTGGCACGTTGCCTATCGTGCAGGGCGTATCTTGTTAGCCTCCTCGTCTGCGCAGCCTGGGCGTGGCACGGCGCTGGGCGCGGCACATGCACAGCGTGTCATGCTGCCTAGCGCGGCCAGCCTTCCCTTTGACATGCCATGTTGCCTTCAAGTGCTATTCTTGCCATGCTTCTCCCTTGTGCCTTGGACATCATTTTTAGCCTCATCCTTGGCATAATATACCTAAAAAATAAAGGCTAATCACATTGGTAAATTTATGCACATAAATACTAAAAATCACATGAGAATATACTTAATTAAATTGGCAAACATGACTTAATTAAGTTATAAAATAGCACTTGGGAACATAATTATGCCCAAGATCACTACCCCACACGTAAATCCTTGTTCATCCTTGAACAAATTTTTTACATCTCATGCACATAAAGACTCTCATATAGCTAATTGAAGCAAGATAACTCAAGCTACGACTGCAATGATTGTTTTAGATGCAAGTTAAAAATATAGCATGCAAGGTATAACCATTAAAATCAAATATAACTATGTTAAGACTTCCTAACCTCAAGAATTGACTCTCAATCTCAACAAACTCATGTGAATTTATCCATCAAGAAATCTGACATGAATTTTAACCTTCATTAAACATGTGCCCTCACAACAAGAGAGCTATCCATTATCGCTCATATGTTTTCAAATTATAACACGCAGGTGTATATGGATAAGAAATAAGCTCACTCTCACAAAAAATTCACATGCCAAGTGTATTGACCCATAAACTTGCCCTTAGTGTTTTACTCCACTAATTTAAGAATGTTCTAAATATCAAGTAGGACTTATTGGGTTGTAATGCAAGCTAATGGCGGGTAGGTACTATTTTCCACTCCCACAACTACTATTTTCCTTCTTCTTTCACGTCTCACTCCTTAACTCTTTTGCAATTTCACATAAGCTCTTAGGAGTTTTTGGATCAAATTCAAATCTAATGAAAAGATAGTATTAAGCTCATTTTGTGGCTAGAAAGGAATAGGCTAAAGGCTCAATAGGGCTAACTAGGATCAGACGTTCAAGGTAGGTAAAGCGAGGGATAAAAATTAGGCTCATTCAAAGAAATGCCTAAATCATCTCCTACAATTGACATCCTTCATTTTGCTTTGTATACACACCAGACAAGTTCTAGACACTACACAATAACATGGAATATTCAAAAACCTTACACTCACAGCACATGCTCAATTCAAGACAAATTTAGCAGACTCTTAACTCAGCTAATCACAAGAATGCAAAATTCAGCTTTAAGCACTTTGAGTCATATTCAAGAGCCTAGGTGTCTCAAACAAAGTTGTACATTTGCTAAGATGCTTCAAAATTAACAACACTTGCATCTCACAATCATGTATAGCACACAACAAGAACATCAAGCCATCAATCAGCTAAGGGTTCAAAAACAAAAACCTATTGACTAATTTTCCCTATAGACATTCGTCAACCATCCATCGTCGGGAAAAGTCCCTAACTATGACTAACACAGCTACGTACAAACAAAGAAAAATTTTATTCATCGGTTCAAAGTGCCCCTCGTCGGAAAAGAACCAAAAAGAAAAACCAACAGGTGGGTGAAACATGCTCAACTATACTTTTCCATCCAATAATACCTTACGAAGAACTAATTCCACCCAAAATCATTAAGCACAAAATTTTGAAATTTTCCTCACACCACACTTAAAATATGCTATGTCCCCAAAGAATGAAATGAAAATTTTAAAAGGGTGAGAAATACTCCCTGAGGCCTCTAGGCCTAGCTAACAGAATGTTTTTCTTCATTTTTGTACAAGTGGGTTATCAACCCCACACTTTTCCTCATTCATGCTTCTTAGCTTCCTCTTCCAGGGGTACTCAGACTTCCCATCCATCTGTGATTAATTCACCACAAAAACAACAACAAGATGAACATAAACAAATTCAACATAGAGGAAAAACAAAATTGTACCTATTGTACCCTTGGGTTGCCTCCCAAAAAGTGCCTGATTAAACATCGCGGCACGACGTGGACTATCTTTCTCAAGACATCCTCAAACCAATGCTCCTTTTCGAGAATTATCTTCTTCTTTTTTAGTTTTTCATGGGAAAATCCTCCACTATGTCCCTCTCTTCTTCCAACTTCTTTTCTAACTAAATCCCTCCATCAGATTCAGGATGAAAAGTAATCATCTCCTATGGTCGTGGACCTAAGGAATCTGCCATCCCACACTTAGCCTCTAACAACACACTAACCTTACAATGGTCTCTATAGTGTGTGGGTGGGTTGATATTTTGGTAGACCCAGAAGAGTTCTTCTTCATCATCGACCCTCATTTTCAGGGTCCCTGCAACATCATTCGTGTTGGTCTCGGTTGACCCAACCCCAAGGTGTTAAACAAAGACAGGGGCATTAAATTAATTGCTGCCCCTAAATCACATAGAGCTCTTATCACCTCAGCTTTACCAATTTGTATGGGGAGGGTAAAACTTCCTGGGTCTTTGAGCTTTTTCGGTATCTTGCTCATTACCCTGTGGCTACACTCCTCAATCGGTGCCACTATCTGAACATCCACCAATATGACTTTGTTGGCCACCACATCTTTCAAGTACTTACAGTACTTGGGCATTCCCTGCAAAACATCAAGCAAAGGCAAATTTATGTGAAGTTCTTTGGAAATATCAACGAACTTTTTAAAGCATTCCTCCTCCTTGCTCTTTTTGAGTCTTTGCGGGAATGGTGGTGATGGTCTCTATGTTGGCTGCAATGATGATTGCACATTTTGTTGCATAGCACTCTTCTTATCTCCCTTTTCAGTGGATGGTCACTTTTTAACCAACTCCGGCTGCACCTCATTTCTCTTCTTTTTTGGTGGTACATTCGCCAATTGCCTGCCACTTCTCAAACTGATGGCGTTGACCTATCGGAGGTTTGTATGTGTGTCACTGGGTAACCCTCCCTGAGGTCTGGTGTGTTAAGAAGCTGCTATTTGACCCATCTGCTTCTCTAGATTGCGGGTGGCCAACTGCTGATTTTTCAAATCTGATGTCATCCTTGCCTGATTCTCTGCTAGTTGAGTCAGTGTTTCCATAATCTTCTGCAATGTCTCTTCAATGTTGCTGCTCAACTGGCCAACAATCTTCCTATTTTGCAACTGATACTGCTGCTGCTGAGGTCGCTGGTATCTTTGACTTCGATTTCCACCTTAAGAAAAATTTGGGTGGCTCTGCCAATTCTTGCTGTAATTGTCCCCAAAATTCTGATTGTTTCTCTCAACATTCCCACCAAAATTGACTGATTCAAGATTGGCCCCGCAAGATTCTGCATTGTTCCCATTATTACTGTAGATTTCACACCAACTAGAAGCCTACTAAACTGCATTCACCTGTCCCTTTTGTTGGTTCATACTCAGTTTATTGAACTGAGTCATCATCTGATGCTGAAATGATGCTAGCTGTGCCGCCAAGGCATTGACACCATCCACCTCCATTAGCCCTGTTGTTCTCTTTCCTGCCCCTCTCGATGACTCATTGTGCCGCTCTGGATTTCCCTCAGCAATCCTATTCAACAAAGTGTACCTCCAATGCTTGCCCACCTGATGCAGAGTCTAGTAAAATTTTGGTGTGTGGATCTAGACTTTACACAGAGGTATGGGCTAGCACTTCATTAGATTGCTGGTGATTGGGGCAGTTGATCGTGGGCAAATTTATATGCCCAAGTGATACTCAAAGGTGTCATTTTAGCCTTGTTTATCTATCAATGTTTATATGTTCTCATGTGATTGATAATAAAATGTGAATTTATACTAACCAACATGATTAGCGTTGTTTTGCAGGTGAAATATAATTTTTGGAAGCTAAAATGCGTGTTGGGAGAGATTGGGGTTGGACTCGGATATTATTAAGGGAAAAAGCATTTGAAGGCACAAATTAAAGGGGCTCCGCGATGGAGCCGTGTCATGCTGCCATCGCGGATGCCTTCTGTCTGGATAGGGATTTTTTGCCAAAATCCAGTGACGGTGCGCGTTGGGGCTGTGGCACGTTGGCCAAGCCCCGCGTTGCACGTCGTGCCACATTGGGCCTTATTACTCGGACAATCAATTTCCAGTAAGGGTCCGCGTCAGTGGCGTGTCACAGAGGCAGTGCTCCGCGATGCACTCTGTGACACGTTGCTTGTTATTCCAGGAAAAATTCCCACTAGTATAAATAGAACACTTAGGTTCATTTTTAATTATTCTGACTTGGTAGAGCAACAACGTGGGTTACAGGCAGTTGAGGGGACGAAATTGTCAGGGTTTTTCTCTATCTCCTTCTTCTTTAATTCAATTGCTTGTATGTTTAACACTTATTTTAACGATGTTTAATCCACAAATGAGTGGCTAATTCCTCTTCTTGCTGAGGTTAAGAACAATTGTGTTGAAATGTAGTTATTGATCAATTGGGTTTTTCATCTTTTCTTCCATGGTTGTTCTATTTATTCTTGTTCTTACTACATTGATGTGTGGCCAATGTTAATGTATATCTAAAAAGTCCGGTTTCACTCGAGAGAGCAAGAAATTGGAAAGTTGTGAATCAATAGGATATGATCTTTTCTTAGTTTGGAAAAATTGAGAATTGATTTACCTTCAGGATAGAAATA
The DNA here is from genome assembly GCA_035772735.1 of Datura wrightii. Classification (NCBI taxonomy): domain Eukaryota; kingdom Viridiplantae; phylum Streptophyta; class Magnoliopsida; order Solanales; family Solanaceae; genus Datura; species Datura wrightii. Next base: position 117,138,576 of record JASDFA010000016.1, read on the forward strand.
TACCTGAAAGTCGTATTAGTCAATCAAGGAATCGGTTTTGTATGGCTAGAACATGAATTTCGTTTCATCACAGAAATATAGGTGGACGGTTCATGATTCTTAAGTTGGGTTAAATACGAAAGTTTTAATCCATTGGCAATAATTCTTGACTAGCAACCGGAGGAAAGATTAACTATTAATTTCTATACATGTTCATTTAGCCTCAGCATGCTCAGATTCATAGTTCAGACTCACATTGGATATTCGTTTTAGACTTAGCATACAATTAGAAATCAAAATATCAAACTCTTCTTTGCACTGTTGTCTTCATTTTTAGAGTAAGTATAGTAACACTTAAGTAGTTTGTTACCTTATCCCAGTCCCTGTGGGATCGATACTTGGCTTACTTAAGCCACTTTACTACTTGTTCGACAACGTGCACTTGCGTGTAGTAAATACCCCAGAGCAGACTCGAACAAGTTTTTGGCGCCGTTGCTGGGGACTGGCAATTGGTGAATTTTTCTTAAGTGTAAATTTACTATTTTTTTTCCTAGTGTTGTCAACTTGGTCTTAGCCTGTATTTCGCAGATATAATCTTTGTTGAACACTGGCAAGAGACAAGGAGTTGGTGGACTCATATTTAGAGCATGAAAGACAATTTCATCGTCAGCGGAGAGAAGCTCTAGAGAAAAAGATGCAGTTGCTCAGACAAACAATCATGGAGCAACAACAGAATCCACCAGTAGTAAGGGCAATGTTAGTGCCCGAGGAAATGGTAGCTAGGCCGGTTCGCGAGGTGGCAATCCCACATGCTAACAATGTCACATCTAGCATCCACAAAACTGAGCTAGGAGGGAGGTTCGAGCTCAAACAAAACATGGTGCAATTGCTGCACACCAGCGGGCAGTTCACAGGTCTCCCTCATGAGGATCCACAGCAGCATCTCCAAAATTTTTTGGAGATAAGTGACACTTACATCCCCGCTGGAGTGTAATCAGATTATGTCAGGCTTACATTGTTCCTATTTTCACTATTGGGAAAAGCAAAGAGGTAGTTGAAAGCTGAGCCACCTAATTCTATTACTACGTGGGATGATCTTGCAAGAAAATTCTTCATACGATTTTTTCCATCCAATAAAACAGCAAGACTTAGAAGTCAAATTCTATGTTTCAAACAGAGAGAGGAGGAGAATCTATTTCAGGATTGGGAGAGATTCAAGTCCATGTTGTGGGATTGTCCACATCATCATCAATCCAATAATATGCTGGTGCACACTTTTATAGAGGGCTTGTAATCCCACACAAAAATCTTGCTAGACTCAGCAGCTGGGGGACAAGCATTGGAGAAAACATATGAGGATCTGTATACCTTGTTAAATCGTATTTCGCAGGGAAATCCGGAGTGGAATGCTGATTCGTCAAGAGGAGGAACAAGGAAAGCAGCAGGAGTTCTAGAAGTGGATGGTTTTACAGCTATTGCTGCACAGATAGCTACTTTACAGAATCAACTCAACACCCACTTCAGTAATATGACAATGAACCAGACTCAAGCCCCAGTGAATGTGGTGCAGCAAATGTGGTGTGAAGTGTGCAAGAGTAGTGAGCACTTAGCTGAGTGTTGTGGAGCAAATCCTGACTCGGTGAACTTTGTGGGAAACGTACAGAGGAACAACCATCAACAGTATTGCAACAACTATAATTCCAACTGGAGGAATCACTCGAATTTCTCTTGGGGTAGCAACAACCATCAGGGGCAAAGTTTGAGTCAGGGGCGCAGAGGAATCAAGGAGGGCAGCAGAACTATCAAGCACAATATAGAAACAACAATGCACATCCTCCCCCACCATCACCCAGCATTGAGGAGATGCTCAAGACAATGATAGCTAACCAAGCTCAATTGCAGGCTGACTATGTGAAATTGGCAGCCGAGTTGAAGAACAACCAGTTAGCTACTAAGGCACTTGAATATCAATTTGGGCAATTTTCTAGAGCCCAAAACACCAGGCCTAGAGGAGGACTTCCGAGCGACACAGACCCCAACCCCAAGCAGGTGAATCCGGTGACCACAAGGAGTGGTTTGTAGCTTAAAGAGGTGGAACCAGAAAGACCAACTCAACAATCGGGAGTAGCAGAAGTTCAGAGGGAGTAAAGTGATGAAAGGGGGAAGAAAAAGGAAGTTGAATAAGAAAGACCACCACCCCCGTTCCCTCAAAGATTAAAGAAACACAAGGAGGAGGCGTGTTTCAAGAAATTCATGGAGGTGCTGAAACATGTACATATTAACTTACCTCTTCTTGATGTTTTGCAGGGAGTGCCAAAGTATGCAAAGTACATTAAGGACATCGTGGTGAAAAAAAGTCGGTTGACTGAGTATGCTACGGTAGCTCTCACGGAGGAGTGCATTTCTCGGATACAAAACCGATTGCCCACAAAGCTCAAAGATCCTAGGAGCTTTACTATACAAATTACAATTGGGCAGAGTATCCGAGCTCGCGGGTTATGTGATTTGGAGCGAGCATTAATTTGATGTCGTCATCGGTATTTAAGAAGTTGGGTCTAGGGAGTCCTAGACCAACAACAGTGATCCTGCAACTAGCGGATCGGTCCTTAGCCAGACCTGATGGCATTGTGGAGGATGTGCTGGTGCAAGTGGGCTCCTTTATCTTCCCAGTAGATTTCATCGTGCTGGATTTTGAGCCAGACACGGAAGTCCCATTTATTTTGGGACGTCCCTTCTTGGCGACTGGGAAAACACTGATTGATGTAGCTGCAGGGCAGCTAACCATGCGAGAACACGACAAGGTGGAAGTGTTTGATGTATACAAGGCCACCAAGGTCCCGACTGTGTACGAGGAACTCTCGGTGATCAACGTGATTGATCGAGCTGATGATGCTCAGATAGTTGAATCACGAGAGTTATTGGGAAAACCACTAGAGCGATGTACGGACTACTGGGGTGAGGACGGTGGTTGAGAGAAAATGTCCGTCACCCTAGAAGATGAGTGAGCTGAATGACGTCGAGCCGCGACGGTAAACCAGGCGGTGCACGGGAGGCAACCCGTGAAATTTTTCTTTGTAAAGTATGAATTTCAGGTTGAACGGAGGGTAAACATGCAAGGAATCACAAAGGAAAATCTGAGGTATGAAAAATAATAAAAAGTGGCAAAACAGTGAGCCAGGGCGATGGCTCTGTGTCACGGAGCGCATGCTTCGCGTTACCCTCAGTGACACGTTGAGGTGTATATCGCGACGGGTCACACCAGGTCGCCGGGTGACCCGCGCAAAATTCCCACTTTTTAACCCCGATTCCCCCTCATTTTTCCTCATTTTTCATACCCTCCATGACCAACATCCCAGAAAACCCCTACCCCCTCAACGTGACACGGACTTACTCCCATAATTTCATCAAGTTTTCATCATTTCTTCGAATTCAAGGTATGTTCTTCAACTCTATCTTAATTCTTGTCGAATGTTTTTCGATGTTGAACATGTGATATGAGCAAAACTTTCCCTAAGTAGAAATTAAGCTTAAATTCAATTGAATTATTGTTGATTGATGTTCAGAGTAACGGTGTGATTGCTTGAACTCGATAATTACATAGCTTAATTGAATTTTTGATAAAATCATAGCTAGGGCTTGACTTTGAGTTTGAAATGGAAAAATTGAGTTGAACTACTGAAATTCATGCTGGGTTGTACATGTTGGGTGAGATGAGTCGATTGTGCTAACTGTGACTATGCTAAAAGATCGACGGATTCTCGGGTTAAGGAAATATTGGACATTCAAGAAATGGGTGAATTGTATAGGATCATGTAGTTAAAATTTTTCTTTTGTTTCTCCTTGCTAAGTGCTATGGGATAAAATGTTATCGATAGGTAAGGATTGTGGTTAGCTGTACGAAGTCTGAGTAGTACATAGAATATATACCGCCGAATTATCCCAAGGCACTAAGAATATTTGTTATGTTTTGTTGTTTGTTTGTGTAAATAAGTACGATCTTGCCTTAATGTTGTAATTTTGGCTAAGGACTAAGCGTGGGGTAGCCTAGCTTAACTCAACCTTAGTCGAAGCTAATTTTAATTGGCTTAATATTGAACTTGTCTGTTTGGTTTGACAGGAACAATGGAAAGCAGGCAAGACAAGGGAAAAGGCGCATCAACATCTGGTGCCGGAAGAAAAAGAATCAGACTAGGCACAGCAGTCCCAGCAGCACCAGCGGTTCCACGCGGCCAACGCCGTCAATACGGAACCAGGTGGGTGACAGAGGAGGGGAAGAAATGGTATGCAAAGCACAAGGAGAGCAAGTATTTCCCCGATGAACACATAGCAAGGGAACCGTTGGCACAGGAGTTCCCCAGCATTGTCCATAGGATCAAGGCAGCTAGGCTGAACTTCATCTTTGAAGAGCCCAATGAATGAAACTTGCACTTGATTCGGGAATTCTACGCCAACTGGAACCCGACTCTCAGAAATCACACCATCAAAATAAGGTGGAAAATAGTCACTTTTGAGCCCCACCACCTCAATGCTATCCTAGGGGCGCGGGACATAGACGCCCATGTGCTTCGACAGCTGAATATCACTCCACCATATGCGGACATCAGACGCACTTTGTGTGGATCCCGATCAATAGCTCCGTGGAGCAGACATAAGGAGAGGGGCTACCATCAGACCTTGCCTCACTCACAGACGAACAGGGAAGCCAGGATACGGCTGAAGATTGTTTGTTCCTGCCTAATCCCGGGGTGTATATGATGGATGTAACCCGGGATTGTGTATGCTTGGTGTACGCCCTGATGAAAGGGCTGGAGATCAATGTGGGGGCGGTGATTATCTCCGCCATGAAGAGAGCCCGTTTGCATCAAGGGAACAGATACGGATTTGGTGGACTACTCACCACGTTCCTGAGGGGCCTAGATTTTGAGGAAGAGGCCCTTGACTACATCCCGCAGATGGAGCGGCGGGCCTTAGATGTCACTAAAACTAAGGCACCTGACACCACCCACGGGCCAGTTCTTACACTAGCTGAGCGACATGCTCGGGATTATCAGTACATGGCTCACATGTACGGGATGCAGATGCTCCTGCTACGAATATGCGGGAGGGCGGAAACAGAAGAGGAGCTGTGGCAGCTCGAGCTAGACTTCCTTTTTGGCGAAAATGCCAGGGCTCTATGCCGAGTGGGGCCAGCTTTTATAGAGCCCACGGATGATGATGTCCCCACAGATGAGGAGACACGTCGTGAGGACTCCGATGTGGAGTCCGATGATGACGATAGGGGCGATTCAAACATGGGAGACGAGGTAGCAGCAACGATGAAGAAGTGGAGTATTTTGATTGATCAGGGAGTTCCACCACCCATTTTTTGTGCTATGTTAATTTTTGTGAACACTGGGGACAGTGTTCGATATAAGTGTGTGGTGGGAGTAGTTAGGTGCTGGTTGTGTTATTGTTTATGTTTCTGTTCTGTAGTCGTGCCTGTGGAAAAATTTTGTGACCTTGTGATTGTGATGTTTCTGTTCTTTATTGTAATTAAATGTGAAACTGTTGTGTGCTGCTGAATGTTGCTACCTGATTTTGTACATATTTTTGTTTAATCGAAATGATCGATATTTTTAAAAATTTTTCAATTCTTGGGTTTCTCGGCGTTTGTTTTCGGTTCTTTTACCGAGATTGGTCCCATTGAACCGAAGTCCTTGTGTGTGACCGTTCCCTATGATGGATGGATGACGAACGTCTTAAGGGAAATGTAGTCGTTAGGAGTAGATTTTTTTCATTTATTTTTTAGTTGTTTTCTTTTGTGGGTTGCATCCCAAAACCTGTAGTTACTTTATGGTTGCGGAATTCTGGTTGCGTATTGTACATGATATTTGAAATGCAAAGTTGATTCGTATGAAAGCATGCAACTCTTTAAATATGTTGAGATACCTAGGCCATAGAGTCGATTCAGTGTGATTAAGGCTTAATTTTGAATTCTTGTAATTAGCTGATTGAAGAGTCTGTGAATATGTCTTGAATTGAGCATGTGCAATAAGTGTGGGGTGAGGTTTTGCTTATTCCATGCTATTATGAAATGTCTAGAACTTGCCTGGTGTGTGTACGAAACGAAATGAAGGACGTGTATTGTAGGAAAGGATATAGGCATTTCTTTGTTTTCAACCGAAAGTTTCTCTTTTTCATTATTGTACCCACCTTGATTGTACACCCTAGTTAGCCCGTTGAGCCTTTAGCCTATTATTTTTTTCTTTTGTCAAAAATATGTAAACCGAGCTTAACCCTTTCTTTCCATTAACCGTAAATTTGATCCAAAACTCTTAAGCGTTTAAGAAGAGGAAATAATTTTCCCAAATTGTCAAATAGTGAGAATGGTGAAAAAAAAAGAAAAGCAGAGTGATGAAAGGAAAGAAAAGGTTGAAGGTGCTCTTGTTATAAATAAAATATAATGAAGATGTATGAATAATCTTCGTGATAGAGTCAAGTGTGCTTAATGAGATGGGTCAAAATAAAGACAGACTTCATGAATGGGAGGATGAAGGAAGAAACACTGCCCATGAGCTTGATGGGATGTATTGTAAAAGCGCTTAAGGATGCTAGTGGCTATTATTGGCTAGCCCAGTATTTACTAGTTCCGTAGCTTACATTACAACCCATTAAAGTCCTACGTGATCTTACATCACACTTCCTTATATTAGTGGAGTAATACACTAAAGGCAAGCCTATGGTTCGTGGCATGATGCATGTGAATTCTTTTGGGAGGGAGAGTGAAATTGTTTCTATATGCCCCTGCACGTAATCGTTTGAGTTCATGTGATTAAAAAGGGGAAAATTCTCTTGTGTTGTGAGTGCACATGCTTGATGAGAGATTAAATATCGTGTCGGATATCTTGATCAGCTGATTTGTAGGAGTTTGCCAATATCGAGAGTTGATTCTTAAGTCTAGGAGGTCTTGATGTGTTGAAGGTCATTGCATTGATAGGACCATGCGTGTTTTCTTGATGATTTGTTGTATTAAATAATCGGTATGACTGTAGCCTGAATTGTCGAACCAAAGTAGCCAGGATGGGGTGTAAAGTGCATGAGGTGTAAGATTGTTGTTCGGGGATGAACAAGGATTTAAGTGTGGGGTAAGTGATCTTGGGCAAATTTATATGCCCAAGTGATACTCAAAGGTGTCATTTTAGCCTTGTTTATCTATCAATGTTTATACATTCTCATGTGATTGATTATAAAGTGTGAATTTATACTAACCAACATGATTAGCATTGTTTTGCAGGTGAAATATAATTTTGGGAAGCTAAAATGCGTGTTGGGAGAGATTGGGGTTGGACTCGGATGTTAGCAAGGGAAAAAGCATTTGAAGGCACAAATTAAAGGGGCTCCGCGATGAAGCCGTGTCACGCTGCCATCGCGGATGCCTTCTACCTGGATAGGGATTTTTTGCCAAAATCCAGTGAGGGTGCGTGTTGGGGTCGTGGCACGTTGGCCTAGCCCTGCGTTGCACGCCGTGCCACGTTGGGCCTTATTACCTGGACATTCAATTTCCAGTAAGGGTCCGCGTCAGTGGCATGTCACGGAGGCAGTTCTCCGTGATGCACTCCGTGACACGTTTCTTGTTATTCCAGGAAAAATTCCCACTAGTATAAATAGAACACTTAGGTTCATTTTTAATTATTCTTACTTGGTGGAGCAAGAACGTGGGTTACAGGCAGTTGAGGGGACAAAATTGTCAGGGTTTTTCTCTATCTCCTTCTTCTTTAATTCAATTGCTTGTATGTTTGACACTTATTTTAACGATGTTTAATCCACAAATGAGTGGCTAATTCCTCTTCTTGCTGAGGTTAAGAACAATTGTATTGAAATGTAGTAATTGATCAATTGGGTTTTTCATCTTTTCTTCCATGGTTGTTCTATTGATTGTTGTTCTTACTATATTGATGTGTGGCCAATGTTAATGTATATCTAAAAAGTTCGGTTTCACTCGAGAGAGCAAGAAATTGGAAAGTTGTGAATCAATAGGATATGATCTTTTCTTAGTTTGAGAAAATTGAGAATTGATTTACCTTCAGGATAGAAATATACCTGAAAGTCATATTAGTCAATTAAGGAATCGGTTTTGTATGGCTAGAACATGAATTTCGTTTAATTACAGAAATGTAGGTGGACGGTTCATGATTCTTAAGTTGGGTTAAATACGAGAGTTTTAATCCATTGGCAATAATTCTTGACTAGCAACCGGAGGAAAGATTAACAAAAAATTGTATCGATAATTAGTTTCTATACATGTTCATTTAGCCTCAGCGTGCTCACATTCATAGTTCAGACTCACATTAGATATTCGTTTTACAGTTAGCATACAATTAGAAATCAAAATATCAAACTCTTCTTTGCATTGTTGTCTTCATTTTTAGAGTAAGTATAGCAACACTTAAGTAGTTTGTTACCTTATCCCAGTCCCTGTGGGATCGATACTTGGCTTACTTAAGCCACTTTACTACTTGTTCGATCACGTGCACTTGCGTGTAGTAAATACCCCAGAGCAGACCCGAACAACACTCTCGCAATAGTGACTTGAACCTCTCCCAAGCCAAATATAGGTTTTCCTCCGGCCTCTACTTAAATATTAAAATTTCACTTCTGAGTTTGGCAGTCTTGCTTGAAGGAAAGAATCTGATGAGGAACTTCATTGCTAAGTCATCCCAAGAAGTTGTGGAATTTGGTGGCTCATCTTTCAACCACCTCTTTGCCTCTCCCAATAATGAAAACAGGAAGAGTGTGAGTCAGACATAATCAGTTGACATTCCGGTGGGGACGAAGGTGTCACTGATCTCCAAGAAGTTCTGTAAGTGCTGCTGTGGGTCCTCATAAGTCATCCAGTGAACTGGCCACTAGAATGTAACAGCTGCACCATATTCTGTTTCAACTCAAAGTTCCCTCCAGACTCCGATTTGCGGATACTAGAGGTCATATTTGTCACTAGTGTGATTGCCACTTCGCAAACTGGTCGGGCTGCCGTGGTTTCAGGTAACAAATCTGCTTGCCATGCTGGTGGGTGTTGGTGTAACCGCTCCTGAAGTCTCTTTATCTTTCTCTGTAGAGCTTCCCTCCTGAGTAAATGCAATTTTCTTTTAGGTTCCAACAACGGTTCCACCAGCTCTCTATTCCTTGCCAGCTCTACAAGGACAACCTGTCACCTGCAATACAGCAGACTAATACCAAGTTTCTCATCACTTAAGGAAATTAAAAATCACACAAAAACAGAAAAATTCACTAGACTTCGCCAGTCCCCAACAACAACGCCAAAATATTGCTTGCGCCTAGCGCACACGCAAGCGTACGCGATCGTAAAAGCAATACAATGGCCCTTTTTTAGATCCGGATGTCGAACCCACAAGGACTGGACCAATTCAGTAAATATTCAGGTTCAAGTGTAGTTTAACCTTTTTCAAGTGTTGATTATAGAAGTTTTTGCGAAATTCTAATTAATTCTAAGGATGATCACAAAATACAAGAGAAACAATACAAGAAGCAACTAGAGTTAAGGCCTAATAAGCATGCAATGCGACAATTCACAATGGTTCGAGTATGAAAACTTCAGTTTTTGTCTCACATAATTAAAATGCTATGTTCATGGTCTTTCTAGCCTCTAAACACGACAAACTAGTCTCACACCTACATCGTTGTGTGGGGATGTGACGTCCTAATTTGTGAGCAATTTAACTACGTGGAAGTGGTTTACGGGGTTTGTGCTCTTGATTGTGTACTTTCATAGCTCTCATCATTTAACCGAACTTAGCTTCACAACTACTTCTATGAGTGGTGATGTGATAATTCTAAGGCGGTGTCTAGCTCATCCCGTTTTAGTAACCAAGCAAGGCAATTTAGGTATAATTTCTATCCTAACCGCGAATCCTATCGTAAATATAAGAACTTGCTCCCTACATTCTTGTGTTCTAGCCTAGGGTTACTCTTTTGATCTTTTACCCAAGCTTAACATGTATGTTTTCATGGTGATCAAGCATAAAAATAACAATAATAAAGAATGTAAGACAAAACAACAACTAAAACTCAAACCAATGATGAATTCATGCATTTACAATCATCTTACGTAGCCTCAACCCTAGAGGAAGGGTTTCAGCTAATCATGTTCGTACAAATACTCAAAAACATGTTTAAAGTAGAGTACTTACAAGAATAATTAAAAGAGAATGAAAAATAAGGAACGCTAGGTATAGTTCTTCCGTTCTCCCTTTGCACTTTTACAGTTTCCCAAATTTTGTTATAATTGATTTTAGGAACTAAGGGTTGAATTTATAGTAAGTGGGAATTGGAACTTTTCGTCTATGCATGGAATGGCTCCATGGCACGGAGGTGAATGCCGCAATTTGCCTCTGTGAGATGGAGATAACGCGGATGCCCACTGGATTGTATCTTCTAGGCAGGCCTTGTGCGAGGCACCTGTGCGTCACCCGGTATGGCACACTGCTGGTCGCGCCATGCCCCTGTCGTGGCACGCTGCCTATTGCGGCCAACCTTTCCTTTGACATGCCATGTTGCCTTCTAGTGCTATTCTTTCCGTGTTTCTCCCTTGTGCCTTGAACATCATTTTTAGCCTCATCCCTTGCATAATATACCTACAAAATAAAGTGCTAATCACATTGCTCAATTTATGCACATAAATATTAAAAATCACATGAGAATATACTTAATTAAATTGGAAAACATGACTTAATTAAGTTATAAAATAGCACTTGGGCACATAATTATGCCCAAGATCACATCTCATGGTACAGGTCCCAGTTATCAAGCTCATCCTCACCCGTAGATAGATTCGTACTTGCTCTCAGCGCACTTGGTGAGTCCTCATGTTCTGAGGGCTATATATAATCACACTCTATGTTATTCCTTCAGTTTCTTAATATTAGATTAGTTGGGGAGTTGTCCCATCAATCATCCTTTCATGTTTAGAGGCTTATCAGACTAAAAGTGTTATTCCGCCGTATTGTATAAGTAGTGTACTGTTTACCCTTATGTTATGTTATGATCGTGTTCTCTATACTAAGTCTTCCGCTCATATGATTGATTAGATGTATGCACTGTTCGGGTGTTTGTGGGTATACAAAACAATACGCAAGTGCACGTGGTCAAACAATTAGTAAGTGGCTTTAGTAAGGCAAGTATCGATCTCATAGAGACTTGGATTAAGTGCAATTTGCTCAAGTATACTATAATTTACTTCTGAAAATACAGACAACAATGTAACCAAAAAGTTGATAGTCTGTTTTATAAATTTTTATACTAAAACTAAGAACAATTATCTACTTTGAATCTGAACTATGAATAAGAGCATGCTGAGGTTAAACGAACATGTAATGAAATTGATTATCATCATAAACTGGTTTGTCTTTTCTTCCTTTTGCTAGCCAAGAACATTTTTCAAGAGATTAAAACTCTCGTATTTAACCTCACTTAAGAATCATGAACCATCCGTCTACATTTCTGTGATCAAATGCAATTCATGTCCTAGCCATACGATTCCGGTTCCTAAATTGACTAATACGACTTTCAGGTATATTTCTATCCTGAAAGCAAATCAAGACCTAATTTTCCCAAATCAAGTAAAGAACATATCCTATTAATTCACAACTTTCCAATTTCGTGCTCTCTCGAGTTAAACCGGACTTTTTAGATGTACATTAATGTAGGCCACACACTAATGCAGTAGAAAAAAGAATTAATAGAACAACATGGAAGAAAAGATGAAAAACCATAGAATCAATAATCAAATTTCATCACAATTGTTCATAACCTCAGCAAGAAGAGGAATTAGCCACTCATTTGTGGATTAATCATCATAAAATGAGTGTTAATCATACAAGCAATTGAATTAAAGAAGAAAGAAAGAGAGAAAAAACCCTGTACTTTTCGTCCCTCAACTGCCTGTAACCCACGTCCTTGCTCCACCAAGTCAGAATTCTGAAAAATGAACTTAAGTGTTCTATTTATACTGCTGGGAATTTTTCCTAGAATAATGAGCAACGTGTCACGGAGTGCATCACGGAGCACTGCCTCCGTGACACGCCATGAACGCGGACCCCCACTGGAACTGGGGGTCCAGGAATTCAGGCTCAACGTGGCACGACGTGCATCGCAGAGCACTGGCTCCGTGCCACAGAGCAAACGCGGACCTCCACAGGAATTTGGGTGAATTTTCCCCATCCAGGCAGAATTCCTCCGCGATGGCAGCGTGACACGGCTCCATCGCGGAGCCCCTTTATTTCATGCTGTCCAATGCCTTTTTCCTTGCTCGCATCCAAGTCCAACTACAATATCATCCAACATGCATTTTAGCTTCCCGAAATCACATTTTACCTGCAAAACAATGCTAATCATGTTGGTTAGTATATATTCACATTTTATTGCCAATCACATGAAAATGTATAAACATTGATAGATAAACAAGGCGAAAATGATACTTTTGAGTATCACTTGGGCATATAAATCTGCCCAAGATCACTTACCCCACACTTAAATCCTTGTTCGTCCTCGAACAACAAACATACAATTCATGTAATTTACATCCCAACCTCGCTACTTTGGCTCGACAATTTAAGCTACGGTTATACCGATTATTCAATACAGCAAATCATCAAGAAAACATGCATGGTCTTATCAATGCAATGACCTTCAATACATTAAGACCTCCTAGACTTTAAGAATCGAGTCTCGATATTGGCAAACTCATGCAAATCAGCTGATCAAGATATCCGACACGAAAATCAATCTTTCATCAAGCATGTACCCTCACAACTCAAGAGAATCTTCCCCTTTTTGCTCATATGACTCATAAACATTCAAACAGGGGCATGTACACACAATTTCACTCTCTCTCCCAAAAGAATTCACATGCATCATGTCATGACCCATAAGCTTTCCCTTAGTGTATTACTCCACTAATATAAAGAAGTGCGATGTAAGATCACGTAGGACTTTAATGGGTTGTAATGGAAGCTATGGAACTAGTAAATATTGGATTAGCCAATAATAGCCACTAGCATCCTTAAGCGCCTTTTCAACACATCCCATCAACTCATGGACATTGTTTCTCTTTTTTTTTTTCATCATCCCATTCTTGGTGATTTACTTTAGTATGGCCCATTTTGATTAAGCACACTTGAAACATCAACAAAGATTATTCATGCACCTTCATTATCGTTTATTTCTAACACGTGCACCTTCACCCTTTTCTTTTCTTCCCTCACTCTGCTTTTCTTTTTCTTTTCACCATTCTCACTCTTTGACACTTTCGGAAGATGATTTTCTCTTCTTAAGCGCTTAAGAGTTTTGTATAGACTTTACGGCTAATGAAAAGAAGGAATTAAGCTCGGTTTACACTTTTTGGACAAAAGAAAGAAATAATAGGCTAAAGGCTCAAAGGGCTGACTAGGGTATACAATCACAGAAAGGGGGGTATGCCAAGGAAAAAAATAGAAACTCTCGGTTAAAACAAAGAAATGCCTACATCCTTTCCTACAATACACCTCATTCATTTCATTTTGTACACACACCAGGCAAGTTCTAGACACTTCACAATAGCATGGAATATCAACACCTCACTTCACACTCTTTACACATGCTCGATTCAAGATGTATTCACAGACTCTTCAATCAGTTAATTATAGGAATTCAAACATTAAGCCTCAATCACACTGAATCGAACTCTATAGCCTAGGTATCTCAACATATTTACAAATTTGCATGCTTTCATACAAATCACCTTTGCATTTTGATTATCATGTACAACACGCAACCAAAATTTCACAACCATAGTGTAACTACAGGTTCTGGGATGCAATCCACCAAAGAAAAACGAAAAATAATTGAAAAAAAACTACTCCTAACGACTACATTTCCCTTAAGACGGTCGTCATCCATCCATCATAGGGAACGGTCACTACTTAAGACGTCGGTTCAATGGAACCATTCTCGGTAAAAGAACCGAAAACAAACGTCGAGAAACCTAACATTAAAAATGTCGAAAATATCGATCATTTCGATAGAAAAATTATTTACAAAATATTTTAAATTTTTTTAAAAAAATCAATCATTTCGATAACAATATAACAAAAATATGAACAGAATCAGAATCAGCTAGCAACCATTCGCAAGACACATCAATTTCACAAATATTTACAAATACAGAACAATTTGAAAATTCACACTCACAGGGACACACAACATACATGCTAACAGAAGAGAGCATACAAACAAAACAACACGCAAGTGCACGTGGTCGAACAAGTAGTAAGTGGCTTTAGTAAGCCAAGTATCGATCCCACAGAGACTTGGATTAAGTGCAATTTGCTCAAGTATACTATAATTTACTTCTGAAAATGTAGACAACAATGTAACCAAAAAGTTGATAGTTTGTTTTATAAATTTTTATACTAAAACTAAGAACAATTATCTACTTTGAATCTGAACAATGAATAAGAGCATGCTGAGGTTAAACGAACACGTAATGAAATTGATTATCATCATAAATTGGTTAGTCTTTTCTTCCTTTTGCTAGCCAAGAACATTTGCCAAGAGATTAAAACTCTCGTATTTAACCTCACTTAAGAATCATGAATCATCCGTCTACATTTCTGTGATCAAATGCAATTCATGTCCTAGCAATAAGATTCCGGTTCGTAAATTGACTAATACAACTTTCAGGTATATTTCTATCTTGAAAGCAAATCAAGACCCAATTTTCCCAAATCAAGTAAATAACATATCCTATTAATTCACAACTTTCCAATTTTGTGATCTCTCGAGTGAAACAGGACTTTTTAGATGTACATTAATGTAGGCCACACACTAATGCAGTAGAAACAAGAATTAATAGAACAACATGGAAGAAAAGATGAAAAACCATAGAATCAATAATCAAATTTCATCACAATTGTTCATAACCTCAGCAAGGAGAGGAATTAGCCACTCATTTGTGGATTAATCATCATAAAATGAGTGTTAATCATACAAGAAATAGAATTAAAGAAGAAAGAAAGAGAGAAAAAACCTTGAACTTTTCGTCCCTCAACTGCCTGTAACCCACGTCCTTGCTCCACCAAGTCAGAATTCTGAAAAATGAACTTAAGTGTTCTATTTATACTGCTGGGAATTTTTCTCGGAATAATGAGCAACGTGTCACGGAGTGCATCGCGGAGCACTGCCTCCATGACACGCCATGAATGCGGACCCTCACTAGAATTGGGGGTCTGGGAATTCAGGCTCAACGTGGCACGGCGTGCATCGTGGAGCACTGGCTCCGTGCCACGGAGCAAATGCGGACCTCCACTGGAATTTGGGTGAATTTTCCCCATCCAGGCAGAATGCCTCCGCGATGGCAGCGTGACACGGCTCCATCGCGGAGCCCCTTTATTTCATGCTATCCAATGCCTTTTCCCTTGCTCGCATCCAAGTCCAACTCCGATATCATCCAACATGCATTTTAGCTTCCCGAAATCACATTTTACCTGCAAAACAATGCTAATCATGTTGGTTAGTATAAATTCACATTTTATTGCCAATCACATGAAAATGTATACACATTGATAGATAAACAAGGCAAAAATGATACTTTTGAGTATCACTTGGGCATATAAATCTGCCCAAGATCACTTACCCCACACTTAAATCCTTGTTCATCCTCGAACAACAAATATACAATTCATGTAATTTACATCCCAACCTCGCTACTTTGGTTCGACAATTTAAGCTACGGTTATACCGATTATTCAATATAGCAAATCATCAAGAAAACATGCATGGTCTTATCTATGCAATGACCTTCAATACATTAAGACCTCCTAGACTTTAAGAATCGAGTCTCAATATCGGCAAACTCATGCAAATCAGCTGATCAAGATATCCGACACGAAAATCAATCTTTCATCAAGCATGTGCCCTTACAACACAAGAGAATCTTCCCCTTTTTGCTCATATGACTCATAAACATTCAAACAGGGGCATGTACACACAATTTCACTCTCTCTCCCAAAAGAATTCACATGCATCATGTCATGACCCATAAGCTTGCCCTTAGTGTATTACTCCACTAATATAAAGAAGTGCGATGTAAGATCACGTAGGACTTTAATGGGTTGTAATGGAAGCTATGGAACTAGTAAATATTGGATTAGCCAATAATAGCCACTAGTATCCTTAAGCGCCTTTTCAACACATCCCATCAACTCATGGACATTGTTTCTCTTCTTTTTTTTCATCATCCCATTCTTGATGATTTACTTTAGTATGGCCCATTTCATTAAGCACACTTGAAACATCAACAAAGATTATTCATGCATCTTCATTATCGTTTATTTCTAACACGTGCACCTTCACCCTTTTCTTTTCTTCCCTCACTCTTCTTTTCTTTTTCTTTTCACCATTCTCACTCTTTGACACTTTGGGAAGATGATTTTCTCTTCTTAAGCGCTTAAGAGTTTTGTATAGACTTTACGGCTAATGAAAAGAAGGAATTAAGCTCAGTTTACACTTTTGGACAAAAGAAAGAAATAATAGGCTAAAGGCTCAAAGGGCTGACTAGGGTGTACAATCACAGAAAGGGGGGTATGCCAAGGAAAAAAATAGAAACTCTCGGTTAAAACAAAGAAATGCCTACATCCTTTCCTACAATACACCTTCTTCATTTCGTTTTGTACACACACCAGGCAAGTTCTAGACACTTCACAATAGCATGGAATATCAACACCTCACTTCACACTCTTTACACATGCTCGATTCAAGATGTATTCACAGACTCTTCAATCAGTTAATTACAGGAATTCAAACATTAAGTCTCAATCACACTGAATGGAACTCTACAGCCTAGGTATCTCAACATATTTACAAATTTGCATGCTTTCATACAAATCACCTTTGCATTTTGATTATCATGTACAACACGCAACCAAAATTTCACAACCATAGTGTAACTACAGGTTCCGGGATGCAATCCACCAAAGAAAAATGAAAAATAATTAAAAAAAAACTACTCCTAACGACTACATTTCCCTTAAGATGGTCGTCATCCATCCATCATAGGGAACGGTCACTACTTAAGACGTCGGTTCAATGGGACCATTCTCGGTAAAAGAACCAAAAACAAACGCCGAGAAACCCAACATTAAAAATGTCGAAAATATCGATCATTTCGATAGAAAAATTATTTACAAAATATTTTAAAACTTTTTAAAATATCGATCATTTCGATAACAAAATAACAAAAATATGAACAGAATCAGAATCAGCTAGCAACCATTCAGCAACACACATCAATTTCACAAATATTTACAAATACAGAACAATTTGAAAATTCACACTCACAGGGACACACAACATACATGTTAACAGAAGAGAGCACACAAACAAAACAGCCCAGCCCAGCACCTAACTACTCCCACCCCACACTCAGCTCGAACACTGTCCCCACTGTTCACAAAAATTCAATTAGCACAAATTCGGGTGGTGGAACTCCCTGATCAGTCAAAGTATTCCACTTCTTTGTCGGGTGCTGCTTCTTCATCTCCCATGTCCGAGTCGCCTCCATCATCATCATCGGACTCCACATCGGAGTCCTCCCGACGCGTCTCCTCGTCTGTGGGGACGTCATCACCTGTGGGCTCTACAAATGCTGGCCCCACTCGGCATAGAGCCCTGGCGTTTTCGCCAAAAGGGTAGTCTAGCTCGAGCTGCCATAGCTCCTCCTCCGTCGCCGGCCTCCCACCTATCCTTAGCTGGAGCATCTGCATCCCATACATCCGTGCCATGTACTGGTCATCACGAGCGTGTTGATCGCCAAGTGTAAGCACTGGCCCGTGGGTGGTGTCGGGAGCCTTAGTTTTGGTAACATCTAAGGCCCGCTGCTCCAACTGCGGGATATAATCGAGGGCCTCCTCCTCAACATTGAGGCCCTTGAGAAAGGTGGTCAGTAGTCCACCAAAACCATACCTGTGCCCCTGGTGCAACCGGGCTCTCTTCATGGCGGATATAATAACCACCCCGACATTGATCTCCAGCCTTTTCATCAGGGCGTACACCAGGCATACACGATCCCGGGTTACATCAGTCATGTGTACCCCTGGGATGAAGCATGAGCAGACTATCTTCAGCCAGATTCGGGCTTCCCTGTTCATCTGTGAATAGGGCAACGTCTGGTGGTAGCCCCTCTCTTTGTGTCTGCTCCATCTAGCTGTTGATCGGGTCCCACACAATGTGTGTATGATGTCCCCATACGGTGGGGTAATGTTCAGCTGTCGGAGAACGTGGGCATCTGTGTCCCGCGCTCCTATGATGGCATTGAGATGTTGCGGCTCCAGAGTGACTATTTGCCCTCTGATCTTGATGGTGTGACTCCTGATCGTTGGGTTCCAGTTGGCATAGAACTCCCGAACCAAGTGCAGATTGCATTCTTTGGGCTTTTCAAAGATGAACTTGAGCCCCGCTGCCTCGATCCGGTGAACCATTCTGGGGAACTACTGTGCCAATGGTTCTCGTGCTATGTGCTCCTCGGGGAAATATTTATTTTCCTTATGCTTCGCGTACCACTTTTTCCCCTCATCGGTCACCCATCTTGTTCCATATTGGCGGCGTTGGCCGCGTGGATCTGCTGGTGCAGCTGGGACTGCTGTGCCCAGTCTGATTCGTTTCCTTCCGGCGCCTGAAGTTGACGCGCCTTTTCCATTATCTTGCCGGCTTGCCATTTCAACTGTCAACCCAAGTAAACAAGATCAATGTTAAGGTTACAGATATTAACTTCGGCTAAGGTTAGGGTACGCTAGGTTACCCCACACTTAGTCCTTAGCTACAGTTACAACAATACGGCAAGAATATCTTTATTTACACAAAACAACCAACTATACAATCATGCTTAGTGCGTTCGAAAAATTCGACGGTATAACTTCTGCATACTACTCAGACTTCGTACAGTTAATCGCAATCACTACCATCGCTAGCATTTTAACCATCACACTTAGTAAAGAAAAACAAAGAAACAAAAACAACAACAAAAACTTATACACATGAACCTATCCAACCAACCAAATTCGAACAAATTTCAACATTTCCCCCAAACCCGAGAATCCGTCGTCTATTAACATCCAAACAATTTGTACATCGACTCATCTCATTCAACACATACACCCCGGCATAAAATTCACGATTTCAACACATTTCCAACTTCAAATTCAACAACAAGCCCTAGAATTGATTTTATCAATAAAATTCGAATAATTTATGCAATCGACAAGTTTAAATAATCATAACGACATTCTGAACATTTATCAACAACAAATAACTCAAATTCATGCTTAATTACTATATAGGGCGATTTAGCTCACCTCCCGTGCTTAATTTCGAAGAAAATCGACAAGAAATTGAGAGGGAATCAGAAAACATACCTTGAAATTGAAGAATCGAAGAAAAGTCGGTGAATTTCTTGCCTTACTCTGTGTCACGTTGATAGGGGATTGTTTTGGGGGGGTTTGGTCGCGGAGGGAGTAGAAAATGAGGGGAAAAGGGAGGTTTTCGGGGTTAAAATGGTAGAAAAATACGCGGGTCACCTGGCGACTCGGTGTGACCCATCGCGATATACATAGCAACGTGTCACGGAGTGCATCGTAGTGCACTGCCTTCGTGACACGAAGCCATCGCGATACCATGTCACACCACACCTTGGGGGGTACGACTGGCACCTGGTGCCCTACTAGGACCTGACCTGCTGGACTGTTAAGCCTGGGCACATCTGGTGCCTGGCTGGCTCTAACTCACATTTCTGGAAACAAAGGGCTATATAACGGCTGTAAACACAGCCCCCGGCCCATTGGCCTATAGCCTTCTGTACCTGTACTAACAGCTGACCAGAAACATGGTAATTCAGGGAAACCTATGCGGGCCGACAAGGCCACCATGCTGTCTAGTTATCTGTAACTCAAACGTAACATACTGAAAAGCTACGTGACCGGCGAGGTCACCACTACTGGTAAACTATGGCCCCACACGACCAACATAAAGAAATCAAGAATACTGATAACTAAACAACTGCACGGCCTCACACGACCGGCTCAACTGACCACAGGGGATATATACAGACTGCAAGCCTCTAGGAACAGTAATAGAACTGATCGGGATAGGGCCCCGACCTACCCGTACTATATACAACAAAAGGAACTGAACTACACCTCTGGCATTCAGCCTCCGGATGACTGGAGCTGAATACTCAACCGCTGACAGGGAGTCACGTAGAATCGCCTGCTCGTCTATGAGTACCTGCAGGCAAGTAATGCAGCGCCCCATCGGGCGTCAGTACCGCTGGTACTGAGTATGTAAAGCAATAACTGAAAAAGATATATGTATCAATAATATAACTGACGAAACTGAAAGAGGAAGAACTAGATGATCTGTCTGAAGATGTAAGTCGTACCTGTTCTCAACCATACTGGGAGGAGTAGGTGTCGTGTCTGGAGACGTATCATTCTACTACTAATCTACTCATGTCTAATGTAACATAACATGACATACATAACATAACATGGCATACACAACCTTGCCCGGCCCCCATAAGTCGGGAGGTACAATCAACACAGAATCTATACCCCTACCCCGGTCATCCCATCTCCTATAGTGGCTGTAAGCATCCTTCCGGTCCCTGGGTATGCACTTGGGCTCGCTGAGCCCCTGACTATAACTGTACCTGAGTCCGAAGGACTCTAAAATCAACACCCCGGGCGTACCCGCTTGATGGGGGTATATAAGGGCCGACCAAGGCACAATATGGGGAAACTGGCATCCCATCTTCGTCCCCTTGCGGGACGGCATATCACTCCGTAGAGTGACGAATTCTCGTCCTCTGGCGGACGAGTCGATACAGCTATTAACCCTGGGCGGTCAGGGATGCTAGGTAATCCAACCCCAATCAATACAACGGTCTCAACTAGTCATGCTGTCTGTGTATCTCACAAGCTAAGGCTAACAGGGGTAAGGTATCATATAAATCACATGCTGAGCTAATAATAGTAATCTGTAGGTGTCTGATACATGCTGAGATAGGTAAGTATAAATATGAATGTAGTCTCCTGTCAAACTGTACTGGAGCAAAGGCTATACAAGAGGGTGTTTCTGCTGAAAGCTATGCTGTTTACTGAGTTTCTGTATTAACATGATTTCCTATTTCTAACATGCTTTCTAAACTTTATTTAGTTACTATTCTATGTCTGGAATGCTTTACGGATACTGTACTACTTCACGAAGCTTCAGCTAAACACAACAATATCTTAACATGGCATATTACATCATATACTGAATATACTGGGCAATCTTAATCACTTACGTCCGAATTTATATCATACGGATAGATATCATACACGTTACAACCCAAAACTTCTCGTATTGCACCAATATTCATAATAACACAATAATCGACTTCTGAACATTCTACTGGTCTGTAAATTACCATACTATCTCAATATTTCCTAACTTGCCGAGGAAACAAACTTTACATACCTTATCTTCGACTATTCGTCCGTCGGACGAGGCTCGGCCGGTACTTCAACTATTTTCTCCCAACTGCATTCATAAATACGTCAATCAATACTAAATACAGCTTTATTGTCAAGAGCGACATCACTTTCGACATAGTTTATAGCCTAAACTTAGGCTTATCGAAAGACGGTCGAAAACTCGCTATTTTTCAGCGGTCCAGAAGGGAGAAGTATTCACTTCTCAGCTAGGAACACATAGACATTAATTTAGAGCAATTCCACTTACTTTAGTTCGGTGGCTCGCCGATTCGTCGGCCGTATTTCGCGAAACTAATTCCGTAGAAATGCTCTCTGCTGCTAAATACTCGGGTATCTGGGATTAATTTGAGTTTGGGCAGCGTTTGGCAGCGTAATCGGACGAAAACATTTAATTTTCCTTCGTTTTCCTCTGTTCTCTGTGCTATTCTGGAAATTATTTTAAGAGTTTAAATGATTTAAACCGAAGTGGGGGCTTTATATACTTGGGCCTGAACTTGGGCAACGTGTCACGGAGCCATTGCGGAGGCCTCACCTCCGTGACACGCTGCCATCGCGGAGGGGCTCTGCCTCGGCTCCTCCCGCGATGGTTCGACGGGTTTCTCGTCCGATCTTTTCCCGGGCCTTTCCCTAGCACGTATGGCTTTCAAATATACTTAACCAACGTGCGAATAGGTCATCTAAGTGCCGGGAATTCTACGGGGTATAACATACCATTCTGGAAATTTTATAATTTTCGGGTTATACCTCAACGTGTCACGGAGGGTAACGCGGAGGTCCTCCTCCGTGACACGGAGCTATCGCCCCAGCTCACTATTTTCCACTTTTTTCTTAATTTTTCATACCTTGACTTTTCCTTCGCAATTCCGTGCACATGTTCCTCCGTCTGACCTGAAATTCAGCTCACTATACAAAATTGGTTAGAATTATAGGTTTCACCTAACTAAAAATAAAAACACTAACTAAAACGAAAAATTTTGTAGTCAATCACGAAAAAGATAAATCTATTTACACTTTACAAAAAAAAAAGGAAAAAATTTTCACGGATTGCCTCCCGTGCAGCGCCTGGTTTACCGTCGCGGCTCGACGTCATTTAAGCTCAATTGTCCGCTAGGGTGATGGATGATTTCTCTCGATCACTGTCCTCCCCCCAGTAGTGCTTACACCTCTGGCCATTTACCAAGAACGTGGCACTCCGATCTTCTTGCCACAATTCAACCGCCCCGTGTGGGGTCATTCTTACCACTTCAAATGGTCCCGACCATTTAGACCTCAGCTTTCCTGGAAACAACTTCAATCTTCAATTGAAGAGGAAAACTTTCTGTCCCGGCTCAAAAATGCGATGCACCACATGCTTATCATGCCATCTTTTAGTTCTTTCCTTGTAGTACTTGGCACTCTCATAGGCATGCCAGCGGAACTCGTCAAGTTCACTGAGCTGCATTAGTCTCTTTTTGCCCGCCAGCTCTAAGACCATATTTAGCTTCCTGACAGCCCAGAAGGCTTGGTGCTCTAATTCCACCGGAAGATGACATGCTTTGCCATAGACCAGT
This sequence comes from Datura wrightii, assembly GCA_035772735.1. NCBI lineage: Eukaryota > Viridiplantae > Streptophyta > Magnoliopsida > Solanales > Solanaceae > Datura > Datura wrightii. The sequence continues at coordinate 117,161,665 of JASDFA010000016.1, forward strand.
CGGTATGGTGAGGTTCCAATCGGTGTCTTGTAAGCAGTTCTGTACGCCCACAACGCATCATCAAGTTTGCTTGACCAATCATTTCGTTGTGTATTTACCATTTTCTGGAGAATCTGCTTCACTTCTCTATTTGACACCTCTACTTGCCCACTAGTTTGGGGGTGGTATGCTGTCGCCACTTTATGGCACACCCCATACTTGGCTAGTAATTTCTTGAACCTTGCATTGACAAAATGAGCCCCTCTATCGCTGATAATGGCTCGGGGTGTCCCAAACCTGGTGAGGATGTGTTTTTTCACAAACTTCATTACTACCTTGTTGTCATTCCTGGGGAAAGCTATTGCTTCCACCCATTTTAATACATAATCTACGGCCACCAAGATGTAACGATTACCAAATGATGGTGGGAATGGACCCATGAAATCAATGCCCCATACATCAAAGGGCTCAACTTCCAGTATATTCTACAGCGGCATCTCTTGTCTTCTGCCAATTGATCCTGTACGCTGACATCAATCACACATTTTGACATACGCCATAGAGTCTCTGAACAGTGTCGGCCAAAAGAAACCTGACTGTAGAACCTTGTGTGTTGTTCTCTCGCCTCCCTGATGACCCCCATACAATGAAGAATGACAGCCCCTTAATACCTCTGCAATCTGACTCTCCGGGATGCATCTTCTCATTACCTGTTCTGGTCCTTGTTTGAATAAGTATGGTTCATCCCAAACAAAGTGCCGGCAATCATGCCTCAATTTCCTTCTTTGCTGGTCTGTTGCCTCAGGTGGGTAGACTCCGCTCACTAGCAAGTTCACTATGTCTGCATACCAGGGAACTTCAGCTTCCCCAACTGCCAAGAGTTGCTCATCTGGGAACTCTTCATTGATGTTATCACTTTCCATCACATGTGACCGACTTTCCAATCGTGATAGGTGATCTGCTACCTGATTCTCGCTCCCCTTTCTGTCTTTGATCTCAAGGTCGAACTCCTGCAACAACAAGATCCATCTGATCAACCTAGGCTTAGCATCCTTCTTGTTGAATAGGTACCTAATCGCTGCATGGTCTGTGGACACCACTACTTTCGAACCCACCAAATAGGACCTGAATTTGTCAAATGCAAACACCAAGGCTAGCATTTCATTCTATGTGACTGTGTAATTGCTTTGGGCCGTATTCAGCGTTTTGCTTGCATAATGGATAGAATGAAAGATTCTATTTTTTCTTTGCCCCAATACGGCTCCCACAGCCACATCACTGGCATCACACATCAGCTCAAATGGTTGTTCCCAGTCCGGAGAAGTGAGGATAGGTGCTTCTATTAATTTCTGCTTTTACTCTTCGAATGCTTTAACACACTCATCATTCAACTCAAACTTCACCTCTTTTTCCAGCAATCTACATAGTGGTCTAGAGATTTTGGAAAAGTTTTTGATGAATCGTCTGTAGAATCCTGCATGCCCAAGAAAACTGCGCACACCTTTCACTGACACAGGTGGTGGCAACTTTTCAATAACCTCGATCTTAGCACGATCGACTTCCAACCCCTTTCGAGATACTTTGTGGCTAAGGACAATACCCTCCTTCACTAAGAAGTGGCATTTCTCCTACTTTAATACAAGGTTGGATTCCTCACAGCAAGCCAGCACCCTGTCAAGATTCTGCAAACAAGTAGCAAACGAATTACCAAAAACAGAAAAATCATCCATAAATACCTCAACAAAATCCTCCACCATGTCATGGAAAATAGCCATCATGCATCTCTGGAATGTGGCGGGTGCATTGCATAACCCAAACGGCATTCGCCTGAAAGCATATGTCCCATAAGGACAGGTAAAGGTAGTCTTCTCTTGATCCTCCGGAGCTATGGCTATTTGGTTATAACCAGAGTACCCATAAAGGAAGCAATAATATTCCTGTCCCGCCAACCTATCAAGTATTTGATCAATAAACGGGATGGGTTATGATCTTTACTCGTGGCTTCATTCAGCTTCCTGTAATCCATGCAAATCCGCCAGCCTGTGACAGTTCGGGTAGGGATCAACTCATTTTTCTCGTTGGTGACTACAGTCATCCCCCCTTTCTTTGGAACACACTGAACGGGACTGACCCATTCACTGTCTGAAATTGGGTAGACCACACCTGCATCAAGCCACTTGATTATTTCTTTCCTCACCACATCCTTCATTGCTGGATTAAGTCTCTGTTGCGGCTGAACAGTTGGTTTGGCTCCTGTCTCCATGAATATCCTGTGTGTGCAGAAAGCTGGATTGATACCCTAAATGTCTAACATTTGCCAACCTATTGCTTTCTTCCTCTTTCTGAGGACACCCAATGCTGCCTTCTCCTTTTCCTCCGTCAAGTCTGCAGAGATGATAACTGGTAACGTCTCACCCTCCCCCAAAAAGATATATTTTAAATGGGGAGGCAATTCTTTCAGCTCCAGCTTTGGTGCCTCCTCAACGGATGGTTTCCGCAAAGGCTCTAGAGATCTCATTAATGATTGAAATTCCTGTCCCCTAGGATGATTCGATGCTCCATTCAACATTTGGACCATTCCACACGCCTCTCTGTCTCCAAAATGATCGGAGTGCGTCAACGCTCTTTCCAATGGGTCTTGAGATTCAGCAATCTGACGAATTTCTTCATGTTCAACCATATTGATTGCTGAAAGCTCCTCATGTATAGCTGGCAGCCTCATGGCTTTTAACACATCAAATACCTCTATTTTGTCATGTGCTTGCATTGTGAGTTGCCCCGCAGCTACGTCGATTAGTTCTTTCCCAGTTGCCAAGAAGGGACGTCCCAAAATAAATGGGACTTCCGCGTCTGGTTCAAAGTCCAGCACGACAAAATCGACTGGGAAAATTAGGGAGCCAACTTGCACCAGAACGTCCTCAACAATGCCATCCGGCCTAGCTAAGGATCGATCCACCAACTGCAAGATTACCGTTGTGGGTCTAGGACTCCCTAGACCCAACATTCTGAATACCGAAGGTGGCATCAGATTTATGCTCGCTCCCAAGTCACACAATCCACGAGCTCGGATGCTTTGCCCAATAGTAAGCTGGATAGTAAAACTCCCAGGGTCTTTTAGCTTTGTGGGCAGTCTGTTTTGAATCCGGGAAGTGCACTCCTCCGTTAGAGCCACCGTAGCATACTCAGTCAATCGACTTTTGTTGGCCACGATGTCCTTTATGTACTTGGCATATTTAGGCACTCCCCGCAAGACATCAACAAGAGGTAAATTAACATGTACCTGTTTAAGCACCTCCATGAATTTCTTGAAACACGCCTCCTCCTTGTGTTTCTTGAGTCGTTGAGGGAACGGGGGTGGAGGTCTTTCTGATTCAGCTTCTTTGGTTTTCCCCCTTTCAAAACTTTGTTCCCTCTCGACTTCTGCTGCTCCCAAATGTTGAGGTGGTCTTTCTGGTTCCACCTCTTTCAGCTGCAAACCACTCCTTGTGGTCACTGCATTTACCTGCTTGGGATTGGGATCCGTGTCGCTCGGCAGCCCTCCTCTAGGCCTTGTATTTTGGGAACTAGCAAATTGCCCAAATTGATACTCAAGTGCCTTGGTAACTAACTGATTGTTTTTCACTTCGGCTGCCAATTTCACATAGTCAGCTGCAATTGAGCTTAGTTAGCTATCATGGTCTTGAACATCTCCTCAATGCTGGGTGATGGTGGTGGAGGAGGTGCATTGTTGTTTTTGAATTGAGCTTGGCAGTTCTGTTGCCCTCCTTCGTTCCTTTGCACACCCTGACCCGAACTTTGGCCTTGATGGTTGTTGCTACCCCATGAGAAATTAGGATGATTCCTCCAATTTGAATTGTAGCTACTACCATACTGCTGGTGATTTCTTTGTGCATTACCCACAAAGTTTACCGAGTCAGGATTGGCTCCACAACACTCAGCTGAGTGCTCACTGCTTCCACACACTTCACACCACATCTGCTGGACTGCATTAACTGGGGCTGGAGTCTGGTTCAATGTCATGTTGCTGAAGTGGTTGTTCAATTGATTTTGCAATGCAACTATCTGTGTAGCGATAGCTCTAAACCCATCCACTTCAAGATCTCCTGCTGCTTTCCTTGTCCCACCTCGTGATGAATCAGCATTCCATTCTAGATTGCCCTGTGAAATCCGGTTCAACAAGGTATACAACTCCTCATAAGTCTTCTCCAGCGCTTGCCCTCCTGCTGCTGAGTCTAGCAATATTTTGGTGTGGGGTTCCAAACCCTCAATAAATGTGTGCACCAGCACATCATTGGACTGATGATGATGAGGACAGTCCCGCAACATGGATTTAAATCTCTCCCAGGCTTGATATAAATTTTCTCCCTCCCTCTATTTGAAACTTAGAATTTGACTTCTAAGTCTTGTTGTTTTACTAGAGGGAAAAAACCTTATCAAGAATTTCTGTGCAAGATCATCCCACGTAGAAATAGAATTTGGTGGCTCAGCTTTCAACCACCTCTTGGCTTCTCCTAGTAATGAGAATGGAAATAATGTAAGTCGTACATAGTCTGGTGACACTCCAGCGGGTATGTAAGTGTCACTTATCTCCAAAAAATTTTGGAGATGCTGCTGTGGTTCTTCATGAGGGAGATCGGTAAATTGCCCGCTTTTGTGCAACAACTGCACCATATTTTGTTTGAGTTCAAATCTCCCTCCAGGCTCTGGTTTGCGGATACTTGATGTAACATTATTGGCATGTGGGATTGCCACCTCGCGAACCGGCCGTGCTGCTGCTTCTTCGGGCACTAACACTGCCCTTACTACCGGTGGATTTTGTTGTTGCTCCATGATCGTCTGTCTGAGCAACTGCAGCTTTCTTTGTAGAGCTTCTCTTCTCTTACTGTGAAATATTCTTTCAGGCTCTATATAAGATTCCACCAGCTCTTTGTCTCTTGCCAGTGTTCACAACAATTAAGTCTGCAAAATACAGGCTAAGACCAAGTTGTCAACACTTAAGAAAAATAAAAATACAGTAAATTAACACTTAAAACAAATTCACCAATTGACAAGTCCCCGGAAACGGCGCCAAAAACTTGTACGGGTGTTTGTGGGTATACAAAACAACACGCAAGTGCACGTGGTCGAACAAGTAGTAAGTGACTTTAGTAAGCTAAGTATCGATCCCACAGAGACTTGGATTAAGTGCAATTTTCTCAAGTATACTATAATTTACTTCTAACAATGCAGACAACAATGTAACCAAAAAGTTGATCGTTTGTTTTATAAATTTTTATACTAAAACTAAGAACAATTATCTACTTTGAATCTGAACTATGAATAAGAGCATGCTGAAGTTAAACGAACATGTAATGAAATTGATTATCATCATAAATTGGTTAGTATTTTCTTCCTTTTACTAGCCAAGAACATTTGCCAAGAGATTAAAACTCTCGTATTTAACCTCACTTAAGAATCATGAACCATCCGTCTACATTTCTGTGATCAAATGCAATTCATGTCCTAGCCATACGATTCCGGTTCCTAAATTGACTAATAAGACTTTCAGGTATATTTCTATCCTGAAAGCAAATCAAGACCCAATTTTCCCAAATCAAGTAAAGAACATATCCTATTAATTCACAACTTTCCAATTTCGTGCTCTCTCGAGTGAAACCGGACTTTTTAGATGTACATTAATGTAGGACACACACTAATGCAGTAGAAACATGAATTAATAGAACAACATGGAAGAAAAGATGAAAAACCATAGAATCAATAATCAAATTTTATCACAATTGTTCATAACCTAAGCAAGGAGAGAAATTAGCCACTCATTTGTGGATTAATCATCATAAAATGAGTGTTAATCATACAAGCAATTAAATTAAAGAAGAAAGAAAGAGAGAAAAAACCCTGAACTTTTCGTCCCTCAACTGCCTGTAACCCACGTCCTTGCTCCACCAAGTCAGAATTCTGAAAAATGAACTAAAGTGTTCTATTTATACTGCTGGGAATTTTTCCTGGAATAATGAGCAACGTGTCACGGAGTGCATCGCGGAGCACTGCCTCCGTGACACGCCATGAACGAGGACCCTCACTGGAACTGGAGGTCTGGGAATTCAGGCTCAACGTGGCATGGCGTGCATCGCGGAGCACTGGCTCCGTGCCACGGAGCAAACGCGGACCTCCACAGGAATTTGGGTGAATTTTCCCCATCCAGGCAGAATGCCTCCGCGATGGCAGCGTGACACGGCTCCTCGCGGAGCCCCTTTTTTTTATGTTGTCCAATGCCTTTTCCCTTGCTCGCATCCAAGTCCAACTCCGATATCATCCAACATGCATTTTAGCTTCCTGAAATCACATTTTACCTGCAAATCAATTCTAATCATGTTGGTTAGTATAAATTCACATTTTATTGCCAATCACATGAAAATGTATACACATTGATAGATAAACAAGGTGCAAATGATACTTTTGAGTATCACTTGGGCATATAAATCTGCCCAAGATCATGCACATGTCATGGGTCGACTTGGAGTCTCTCGGGACTCCTTGTCCCGTGTCTCCGATATGGGTGTATGTTTGGGTCGTGACATTTGATCAGATATAGGCACATGGGGTGTGCTTGCTGGAAGCTATACCGCCTATTCTAGGTGCGAGTAGCGGTCGCATTAGGCCTTAAGAGCTAGATACACTTTTTTAGTAACTAGAGTGAGACTTAATTATAGTATGTTCGTTGGGATTGACCCCACCTAGAATAGCCTTCCATTGACCTATTTAAGGGTTGCGAACTGTTTCATCACCTACGAGGCTATATGATGTTGTCAGAGGAGCTATATGATGTTTCGCTAAGGAGCTATGTGATGTCCCAAGGGACTATATGCAGGCCAAAGGGCCATGTTATAGTCTATCCATGAATGAGCTTCTATTTTTATGACGTATCAACATCACTGACCCTTTGTCGAGCCATGTGTGCCTAGAGTGAAGTTACAGGAGCCTAACGGGCTTAGACACAGTTATAAGAGTCTAGCGGGCTCAGATGCATACCCAGAAGTCAGGTAGGTTTGCTATAGAACCAGTAGAATCATAAGAACCTGGATAAGAGGTATATAGTTTGGATTGTACTTTCCAGGGCTTATGGGGGCCCCCGTAGGTTATTTCTATGTTGCTTGCACCTTCCAAGCTTATGGGGTCAGGTTAGGTTCTTGTTTGTATACTTTCTTGCTAGTTATAGCCTATGAATGTATAGTCATACATTTTCTGCTCATAGATGTGTAGTGATTTACTAGATGCAGGTTATGGATAAGAAATCTTATAGGTTATCTTCTGCCCCTCCTTTCTACTTAATTTCAGTCTTTATCAGCTTCTATTCATCTTTTTATTACTACCTTACATATTCGGTACATATTGTATTGATTTCCAACTATGGGGCACTACATAATTGCCTATAGGTTTAGACAGATAGATAGCGGGATCTCCTAGCAGTTATTCAAGGTCAGCATATTGTCCAGCTCCTTTCATTTGGAGTTTCCAGGTTGTAGAGGTTTATCTATCTTTTATTTGTATAGCTTTAGGTAGGCCGAGGCCCTGTCCCCACCAATATTTTCACTCTTAGAAGCTTGCAGACAACAATTTTCAGTTAGTTGGTTATTGTTGGCCATGTGGGGCCTATGTATGTCTTACTTTGCCTGTTGGCTGTGTGGGGCCTAGTTTAGCTAGTTAGTTAGCAGCCTTGTCGGCTTTAGTACGAATATGAATGTCTGCTTCCTTTTTGTTATAACAAGACAACATGGTGGTCTTGTCGGCCCGCATAGGATCCCTTTATTATTGTGTTGGCTGGGTTAGCTATTTCTTTTATAGGTGTTGTATGGCCTCGTCGACTCGAGGTTGTGCTTACAGTCGAGATATAGCAGTTTGTTTTTTGATTTTGAGTCACTGGTTGGCACAAGAGGTGCATATGCCCAGACAGGTCAGCACAGTTCCCAGTATGGCATTAGGTGCTAGTCATGCCTTCAAAGATAGGGCATGACAAATTTGGTATTAGAGCAATGTCATATCCTAGGGAGTCTGCAAGTATTGTTTAGTAGATTCTTATTTATAAATGTGTTGTGCACCACATTCTATAAGAAGGAGGCTACGAGGCATGATAGTCTAGTTACCCTTTCTTTTTCTCAGATCGTGCTATACAGCCGAGTTGTATAGGGTTGAGTCCCTAAGCTTAGATTGTTATGTCTGTCTAGTGTAATATTTTATATAAGACAGACTCCAGACAGCCGCAAGTTAGCTGTAGCAGTAGGAGAAAGTACTAGTGAGGTGCCACAGTTAGGGGACAATCAGCCTAAAGGAGAAAGCAAATGCCTTTCTAGTCTCCCCAGCATCCTCCCAGGGCACCAGGAACCTCATAAGGTAATAAATATGCCAGCATCATCCCTAGTTCTTTCTTCAGTATTGGAATAGGAGGTCAGGAGTATAGTATATATATGAGTTGGCTCACTTAGTAGATATCTAGAATTAGACAAGGACAACAGTTAACGTTGAATTACCTGAAATGTGTGAAGGATTATGTGAGGTTTGTACCTCCATGCTGTAAAGTTGGTTGAATTTCATTCCTTAGCCCTGCTAAAGAATGATAGGGTCATTTCCCACTTCCCATCTTGTTCTTTAAATATAGCAGAAAACGTAAGTATCGATGTCGTGTTACCCAGAATAAATAGTAAAGGAGGACTAGAACCGTTGATTCCAAGAAAGTGTTAGAAAGTGGTTAAGACTCCTAGTGCTTAAATAAGTTGCCAAGACTCTCACAATAATAAATCAGGAGAATATATAAGGTTGTTAGCAGCACCCAAGTATGGGTGAGTGTCCATAAGCAGTAGACCCCTAGCAATAGTAAAGCTTAGGCCAAGAATAGACTAGTTCTACCACAGTGAGCTAACGACGGTAGTAAATACCGAAAGAATAATAAAATCAGCCGCAGCTTATTGTGTCAAGGGATGGAAATAGTGTATTGTAGGAATTGTCCCGAGGGTGGGACAGGATAATACAGGTTGGTAGGCTTGTCCAGTAATATCCTCGTCAGTACAGTGCTTGGGTCATGAATCCCAGATCTCAGCCTATAAAAGTAAGGTGAAGGCACGAGTATCTAGTTCTGGAGGAGAACATAATCACCTCTAGGTTGTAGCAGGCTGATAGAACCTGGACTTGCCGCTGGCTTCCAAGAAATAAGTATCCGTTTGACATTTAAAGGGTAGAAAGATTGTGACCTAAAACATTTTGATATCACCTTTAGTTGTGGGGGGCAAAGAAGTGAAAGTACGGAGACCCTAGCATACTGCAACCAGAGATAAGGCCCAACAGAAGGAGTCACCGGCCTTTGAGGTAGTAGGGGACAAAGTCTTTAGATCTAGAGGTTGAATTTATGTTCTAAATGTGGTAGGGCTTCATTAGTAGACTGTAGTAAGGAATACCATGTTTGTTACACCCTCCGTTTGAGTTTGATTAAAACGCATCAGTTTATAAAAAGAGACCTATAGATGGCATGGGAAAAAGGAAGGTATTGTCAAGTTGTGGCACAGAGCCCCAATGACTAGCAAGGGAAGGATGGACAGTAAAACTAGGAAGGCTAATACAGGGGATAGCCATGTTTACGCGGAAGTGGGAGGTAGTCAGTCTGAATATAGTTATCAGGATTACTTCATACTAGGCGTAAACTTGACCCAGGGGATCATTGTTGGAAGGATAATGAGATTAACTTATTTCTCTCCGGTCAGAATGATGTTTCAGCTAAAGACCACGCTGAATTGAATATTAAAGAAATATTCCAGCTATATGGTGTCTCAGCGTCTATTAACTTTTGACAAAGGCCATAACTTATAGCTAGGCTTTTGAAAAGTTGTTAGAACATATTGGAATGCAAGTTAATTTGAGTACAACTTCCCATCCCCAAACAATGACCAAGCAGAGCAGATGACTCAGACGCCCGGGGATATGTTAAAGGTGGAAATGTAGGTCCCCTATATGATGTCCTGAAGAAGGTAAGTTAGGGATAATTGAACCAAGCATATTGCATCAGTCAGAGGGAAACAGTTAAACTAATTCGGAGATATATGCCAGCAGCCCAGGGTCATCAGAAGTCTTATTCTAGCATATGGAGAAGTTAGAGATTGAAGCAATGACTGGATTTTCCTAGAAATTTATCCAATAAAGGGTATTATGAGATCTGACAAGCAGGGCAAGTCCAGTCCAAGATTCATTAAGTTATACCGGATCCTTCGGGAGATTGGCCAAGTGGCCTATGAGATAGAGTTGCCTTCGAGGATAGGATACATTTATCAACACTATGAAAGTGCGTAGGAGACCTTTTCTCAATTAACCCAGTCAAGGACGCTCAGGTTACAGAAGAGTTGTCGCACGCGGAGGCTCCAATAGTTATATTAGATCGCCAAGTCCATAAGGGCTACATCGAGAATCAAATATGTGATCCATTAAAAATCTTAGAGAGGAATAGGAGTTTAGCCGAGATAAATTGAGAATCTAAGGATTACGTTGAGTCTGGATATCCTTAGTTTTTCTAGGCTCTAGCCCATAGTGTTTAAACTTAGACAATTCTAGTCAAAGCAAGGTAATTCGGGTGTTGTGTGGTTACTTTTGTTGCTATTATTCCCAGTTATTTATATATATGTATATATATATATGGTGGAGCTATGTTTTGGTTGAAAGTAGCATCCTATGAGACTCCGTTGTTAGACTTTTCTACGTTTCAGGTTTCCGAATAGTCCATATTACAAAGAAGACTCTGCCAAAATTTTTTTAGCAATAGTTAAAGGAGTTGAGTCTTTTAAGTCTAAAGATTACATTTGAGGAAGAATTTTCCTAAGGGGGGATGATGTTACACCCCGTAAGTCTCTATCATTTGACAAATGCGTGTGTACGTATGTTGAGATTTTTGAAGTACGACGCATGCAGGAAAAAGCCTGGGGGATGAATACATGCACGCGGGATCGGTGATCACAAGGCTGGTGCTAGGGGCTAGTCTCCTTGGGCGCCACACCACGCCAGCCGGCCTGGTGCTATGGCCGACGTGCGACACACCCTTGATTGTGGTTATGGCCAGCGCACGGACACCCTTAACTCTCTCTCGAGTTTTCTTCGGTTTTTCGCCGATTTATGCTGTTAAAATCCGTCCAAATGCAAATTCACCTTGGATAATGGGCTTTAGGCCTACGAGGAGTGTCCATACATAGTTATTTCTTGAAAATTCACTCAGAGTACCGAAACCCCACCGAGTAAAGGTTGTCGGAATTACTTCAAATTGAATCCTAAGCGGCTACAGCCGATAGGTTAGCATTTCTCCCTTCTAAACTCTCAAAAAAGTGTATGTTTTTGGACGAATGAAATGAAGTTGAAGTTATAGTTAACCCTATTGAAGATATTGTTATTCACTAATTTCTACGATTGAAATAGCCTTATTTTCTCAGTATAAAGGCTGCAATTGAATGGAATCGGTGGCTATAGCTTGAAACTAATCGAATAAATGAAAATCGACATTTGAGGTATGTTAAAGCTTATCCCTTTAGCAAGTTATTATCATCGTATAATGATACGACCTACGTTCTTGAACGGAGACAACGATCCTATACGTTGTAATTAGCTGCTGTTGTTGATAAGAATTATAAATGTTGTGATTAGATGTTGTTAGTAGAATATGATTATATATATATATATATATATATATATTGTGGTTAGCTGCTAAAAGATGTTTTGAGTGTATATTACAGTATTCCTCATCGGGAAAGAGTATGTTAAGTGTGACTCACACTAGGAGCGTCATAGAAACTCCTCTGTTCTTTTGTTCACTATATTAGTAGAGTTCTAATGTTTGGCTATCATGCCAAGGCCTTAGAAGTTTAGGGTTAGTTGTTGGCCCTGAGTTGGTAAGTTGGACAGCATAGGGCATCGCCACGCAATATAACTTTTAGCTTGGCGCCCGTATTGTTGGTAAAGCTCGCCAAGAGGCCTTTGGCATGCCTTGATGCCTCTAGGGACAGAATTTGAATAGGATGGCCTTACCCTAGATTCAGCAGCACTAGGATTGCCCAGTGAAATGAGTCACAGCCTGCCATGTAGTTAGCCACTTCCAGTTACTATTAGTTACAATCGACTTAGTGGTTGTCATATAGGTCGCCCAGGAAGTCATCCCAGTTATAAAAGTCAGATAGACCCATGGGTACCCTAAGGAGGGAACCTTATTAGTAGTTGGATGTGGGGACAATGCCCCAGCCTGCTCTTATAGATACTCAGGAACAGGTTGCCTCGAATTGCTAGGTCCACATAAACCTGCCTATGAGGCTTTGAATTGTCTAGAGAATTCATATGAAATCTTAACAGAACAAGTTAATGTCTAAGGGACTTGAACCACAGTAGTACAGTATTTCCTTCAAGCTAAGAATTATAATAAACTGCCCGGGGAAGGTTAGGGGCTGACTGCTTAGGAGCATGTCCGATTAAGTAGCAGCCCTATAGTTGTTCTAAGCAATTGGAACTAAATAGTTGGTCGTCTGTGACCTTACGGTTTGCTTATGAGCTATCACTATCCTAGCATGACCTTCAGAGTATCATTTAGCCCACTCCAGAACTCGCCCTATCTTGTCTAGACAATTAGAGATTATGATCACTGTCAGGGTCCTCTGATCAGACATAAGCACACGGGGTGTGCTTTTTGGTACCTATACAGACTATTCTAGGGGCCAGTAGTGGTCGCGTTAGGCCTTAAGAGCCGGATATGCTTTTTGAGTACCTAGAGTGAGACTTAATTATAGTATTTTGGTTGGGATTGACCCTACCTAGTATAGCCTTCCATCGACCAACTTCAGGGTTGCAAACTTTCATCGCCTACGGGGCTATATAATGTTGCTTAGAGGAGCTATATGATGTTTCTCGAAGGATCTATGTGATGTCCCAAGGGACTATACATAGGCCCAAGCTCCATATTATAGTCCATCCACGAATGGGCTTCTATTTTTATGTTGCATCGGCATCATTGACCCTCCATTGGGCCTTGTGTGCCTAGGGTATAGTTACAGGAGCGCAACGGGTTCAGACACAGTTACAGGAGTCCAGCGGGCTCAGATCCAGACCTAGAAGCCAAATAGGTTGGCTATAGCACAAGTAGATTCATAAGAACCTGGATAGGGGTATATAGATTGGATTGTACTTTCTAAGGCTTCTTCGAGCCCCAGTAGGTTATTGTTGTGTTGCTTGTACCTTCCAGGCTTATGGGCTCCTGGTTACATTCTTGTTTGTATACTTGCTCGCTAGCCATAGCCTATGAATGTATAGTCGTACAGTTTCAGCTCACAGACGTGTAGTGATTTACTAGATATATGTTATGGATAAGAAAGCTTACAGATTATCTTCTGCCCCTTCTTGCTACTTACTTTCAGTCTTTATTAGCTTCTATTCAACTTTTTATTATTGCCTTACATATTTGATACATATTGTGCTAACACCCAACTATGGAACACTGCATACGTGCTTGTAGGATTAGATAGACAGATTGGGGGATCTGCTAGCAGTTATTCAGGGTCAGCAGATTGGCCATCTCCTTTTATTCGGTCTTGCCACGTTGTAGAGGTTTATCTATCTTCTATTTGTATAGCTTTGGGTAGGCCGGGGCCCTATCCCGACCAATATTATTACTCCTAGAGGCTCGCATACTATAGTTTTCAATTAGTTGGTAGTTATTGGCCGTGTGGGGCCTATGTATATCTTATTTTTCCTATTGTTCATGTGGGGCCTAGTTTTTCTAGTTACTTAGCATCCCTGTCGGCTATAGTACGAACATGACTGCCTGCTTCGTTTTTGTTATAACTTGACAGCATGGTGGTCTTGTCGGCCCACATAGGATCCCTTTATTATTGTGTTGGCTGGGTTAGCTGTTTTCTTTTACAAGTGATATATGGCCTCGTCGACCCAAGGCTGTGATTACAACTGAGATATAGTAGTTTTTTTCTTGAGTTTAAATCACTGGTTGGCACCAGAGGTGCATATGCCCATCCAGGTCAGCCCAGATCCTAGTATGGCATTAGGTGTCAGTCATGCCTCCCAAGGTGGGGTGTGATGGTAGAACACTATACATTGTCGCCTAACTTTGCCTTACACTGCCGAATTTAACAAGGTATGCTAATAGCTATCCTCAGGCCTTTGTGGCTTCAATGTGGTAACAAAGCACCTACTAGTCCTTTTAATGGTTAAATAACTGAATAGGGGATTCCTACGTCGCTTCTAGCTATAATCAAAACTAGGTATAAACTTCACAACAAGGAGTACTATACTGAAGTCTCAATTCATCTCGTAGCAGCTAACCACAATAGTATAGGCACAAGCTACTACAAGGTATTGACAGTATCAGCTAAACAATAGGAGTAACTTGCCAAAAGGAATTAGCCTTAACATACCTCGAATGTCGATTCTTGTTCAACCAAATAGTTCCAACCTGTAGTCGACAATCCTACCAAATTGCAATCCTACGTCAAGAGAATAAGTCTAGTTTCAATAATAGGATTTGGCAATTAACAATACCTTTCAATACCAATAACTATAACTCAACTTCGTACCATTCGGCCGAGAACTTACAATTTCCCGAAAGTTTAGAAGGTAGAAATGCTTACCTATCACTTGTAGCTACATAGGACTCAATCAAAAGTGATTTCTACAAATTTTGCTCGGCGATGTTCCGATACTCCGAGCGAATTTTCAAGAAATAACTCCACATGGATGTTCCTTCTAGGCCTAGAACTCGTTATCCAAGGGGAATTTGCGTTTGGATGGAGTTTAACGATGTAATTCTACTAAAAACTTATAGAGAGTTGAGGGAACATATCATAGGGGTTGTGGGTCTGTTTGATGAAATGTTGAAAATGACTTGAAGTTAACTTAGCACGTATATATATAAGGGTGGTGGAAAGGGGGCATCAATGCGCCGGCCACCGCACCAGGCAGGAGGCGCAATGCGCCGGCCATGGCGCTGGGCTGGCAAGCACGAGGCAACGCCCAGTGTGCCTGGCCTCCAGCCCCGGCCTCCTGCTCACTCGATATCATAGTCGTATACTCAACCCCCCAGCCCTTTCCCGTATACCTCGTACCACAAAACTCTCAACATACGTACACACACATTGGTTAAATGACAGAAACTTATAGGGTGTAACATCATCCCCCTTTAGGAACATTCCTCCTCGAATGAAATCTTCTGTTTAGGAGACTCAATTATTTTATGTACTACTAGAAAAATTTCTGTAGGGTCTACTATGTACTATGGACTATCCAGAAACTTTAAACGCAGAAAAGTCCAGCATAGGAATCTCACATGACGCTATAAACAACTGCTCCACAACATAGAAGTGAACAACTGAACAGTACTGATAGTATAAGCAATAAAGTAACAACTGAACAACAATCCCACCTCAACTGCATAATGTAGGTAAGGTCTGGTGTTACACCCCGTAAGTTTCTATCGTTTAACCAACACGTGCGTACATATACTGAGGTTTTTGATGTACAACACATGCGAGGAAGAACCCAGGAATGAACATATAAGCATGGTATCGAGTTAGCGGGTAGGAGAAGGCCGGAGGCAAGCCGCACAGGGCACAGCATTGCGGACCCCATCCCCTCAGTTAAGCGACGCTTCGCACCGGTATAGTGGCACAATGGAAGGCATGCTGCGGACCTCCCCTACCACCTACTATATATGTGTGTGTATATATATGTTACAAGTTAAATTCAGATCATTAAAACATTTCCCCAATCGGACCCTCCGACCCTTTCCTCTTAACTTTCTATCAGTTTTTCACCGACTTACATTGTTAAACTCCGTCACAATACAAATTCATATTGGATACGAGTTCTAGGCCTACGAGGAACATCCCTGTTGAGTTATTTCTTGGAAATTTTTTTGGTGTACCAGAGCCCTTGTCACGCCCCGCCTTGGGGGGTATGACCGGCACCTTGTGCCTTAGTAGGACCGAGACTGCTAACTTGTGAGCCTAAGCACATCTGGTGCCTGGCTAGCTCTAACTCAGATTTCTGGAAACAACGAGCTATATAACGGCTCTAAACACAGCCTCCGGCCGACTGGGCCTATAACCACCTGTATAAAACTTCAGCTAACCAGAAACATACTCATAAAGGGGGAAACCTATGCGGGCCGACAAGGCCATCATGCTGTCTAGTTATCTGTAATTCAACAATAGAATACTGATTAACTACATGACCGGCAAGGTCACCACTACTTATCAGACTATGGCCCCACACGACCAACATAATCGACAATGCTAAACAGCTAAACAAAACGCACGGCCTCACACGACCAGCACAACTAACCACAGGGAGATGAATATATACAATCTGCAAGCCTCTATGAGTACTGAAGAAATGGTCGGGACAAGGCCCCGGCCTACCCATGTTGTACAATAAAAGAAAATGAACTACACCTCTGAATATCAAGCTCCGGATGATAGGAGCTGATGACTCTATAAGATGGCTAGAATCACGAGGGATCGCCTCCTCGTCTATGAGTACCTGCAGGAAAGTAATGCAGCGCCCCAAACGGACGTCAGTACCACTGGTACTGAGTATGCAAAGCAGCTGCATACAACTGAATACAAATAACATAACTAGCAATTTTGAATAGCAAGAGATAACTGAATCTTTAAGAACTGATATAAACTGAATCAGACTTTCTGTGCTGTGATGGGGCAGGAGCGTACCTGTAGACGCGGCGGCCTTCTGTCTATTAACTAATATATAGCAAGTAAATACATATATATATATATATAGCAAACAAGAGCCAATACGAACCCCCATAATTCGGATGGCGCCAAGCAAGCAAACAATCTATATACGCCTACCCGGATCAAAACCAGCCAAAAATAAGTCACTCCACTCATCTGCTAACTACGAGCACCTTTACGGCCCCCTGGGTCTCCGACTTAGGACATAGCCTCCGATATAAATAACCGTGTCTCAGTCCGGAGGACTCTTATATTGTATCTGTAACTGTAACTGTATCTGAATCTGTTCCCTGGGCGCTTGCGCACAACAGGGCTATCTGTACTGTAATGCTGATCAGCCTGATATGGGGAAAGCTTCATCCCATCATCATCCAAACTAGGGACGGCATTCCACTCCTTGGAGTGACGTAAACCCACCCGCTCAGTGGGAAACACAGTTACCAACCTAGGGGCGGCGAGGACGCTCAAAAGGGTGCCCTCACGACACAACCAAGTCTCAACAAATAATAAGCACATATATAGCAAGCATGTTTAAACTGAAAAATACTATCTGAATTCTAATTTCTTATTCTGATCTCTTTCTGTATTATACTGATTCTCATACTACTTTATACTGAATCTGCGATCTTTATCTAACTGCATGGCTAATTTGTAGCCAAGATACTATCTAACTGTATGGCTATACTATAGCCAAGATATCATCTGTCTGTATGGCTAATCTGTAGCCAAGATACTATCTGACTGTCTGATTTTACTTTACTAACTCTTATTTTGAATATTTGTCATATTATTCTAGAAACATGCTTGCTAATCACATACTGGGCTATACTGAGTCTGGAATGCTAACTTGCCATTTTGGCGCATGCTTTACTAACTTTCGGACTGAGTACGATATAACAACGCAAACCAGATTTACTGAACTTGCACAATACTCAGTATTCAACTTCGGGAATTCTACTACAGAGTTTACTGTGCTATACAAGGCTAAAACTACTAACTCACCGAAGAAACTGGCTTTACATACCTTAACCTCGGTTTATCCGGCTAACGGACGAAGCTCGGTCAGTACTCCAGCTATTTCTCCCAACCGCATTTACATATATGTCAATTAGAACTAAATACACCAATATTCCGAAAGAAAACGTCACTTTTGATATATTTATAGCCTAAACTTTGGCTTATCGAAAGACGGCCAAAAACTTATTATTTCTCGAAAGACCAGAAGGGAGAAATATTCACTTTATGGCTAGGAGCAGATAAACACTAATCTGGAGCAATTCCACTTACCTTAACCCGGTAGCACGATGATTTGTCAGCCGAATTTTGCAAAACTAAATCCGTAGGAATGCTCTTTTCTTCTAAATACCTCGATATCTAAGGTTAATTTGGATTTGGACCGTGTTTGATGGCGTGATCGGATGAATATTATAAGAGATTCTCGATCCTCCCTTTTTTCGCTCGGTTTCTCTGGAAATTATATGAGTTATATCATTAAAAACCTAAGTGAGGGGTTTATATACTTGGGCCTGGACAGGGCCAACGTGTCACGGAGCCAATGCGGAGGCTCCACCTCCGAGACACGTTGCCATCGCGGAGGGGCTCAGCCCCGGCTCCTTCCGCGATGGTTCGATAGGTTTCTCGTCTGATTTTTTCCCGGGTCTTTTTCTAGCATGTATGGCTTTCAAATACTCTTAAACAACACGCGAATAGGCCATCTATATGTTGGGAATTTTTACGGAGTGTAATAGCCCTGCCAAGTAAAATTTGTCCAAATTGCTTCTAATTGAATCGTAAGAGACTGCAAGGGACGAGTAAGTGTTTCTACCTTCTAGACTCTCGAGAATTTGTGAGCTTCTGGATGAATTGAATGAATTTTGAATTGTAGTTATTGTCTTTGAAAGATATTATTGTTTATCGACTCCTACTATTGAAATAGCCTTATTCTCTCAACGTAAAGGTTGCAATGGAGTGGAATTGCTGGCTTCTGGTTCGAAATTGTTTAGGCGAATGAAAGTCGGCATTTGAGTTATGTTAAGTCTTATCTCTTCGACAAGTTGTTCTCGTCGTACAATGACACGACCTATTCCTTCAGAAGTAGATAATGATCCTGTATATTATGAATAGCTGCTCAGTAGATAATGATTATGTATGTTGTGGTTAGCTGTTATGAGGAAAATTGAAATTATACCATAGTATTCCTCGTCTAGAAAGGGCATAATGAGTGTAACTAATGATAGGAGCATCATAGAGACCTCCCTGTTCTTTTATTTACAATATTAGTATAGTTCTGATGTTTTTCTATCATGCCAAGGCCTTAGAAGTTATGGTTAGCTTTTGGGCCTAATTTGCAATGCATGGTCTCACCTTCAAGTTAGTGGCACTAAGGTTTCCTAGTGAACTGAGCGACAGTCCGCCATCTGATTGGCTATGGTCAGTAACCGTTAGTTTCAGTCGACTCAATGTTTATCCTTCAAGTCGCTCAGGACACCATCCCAGTTGTTATGAGTCTAATAGATCAGTGGATACCCTAAGGAGGGAACCTCATTAGTAGTTAGATGTGGGGCCAATGCCCCAACCTACTCTTATAGATGTCTGTGTATAGGTTGCCGCGAGTGGCTAGGTCAAGATAAACCTGCATACGAGGCTAAGAATTGCCCAGAGAATCCATATGAGATCTGAACAGACTATGTTAAAGTATAAAAAGGCCAGTATCGTAGTATCACAGTATTATTCCAATCTAGGAGTTATGGTAAGCTTCCTGTGGAGAGTTAGGGCTAAGGGGCTAGATACACCGTTTGAATGACTAGGTTTGTAGATTGTAAAATAGTGTCCCTAGTTAGGGTACATCATATTTCGTACTGCCTCTCACTATGAATAGTTAAGAGGCTGCTAAATGTACGACTACTTTAGGAGCTATAAATTGGTTACGAAGCTATGATGTTGTGCCGCTTATGGAGCTATACATTATATGAAAGGGCTATACTAAAGCCTACGGGGCCATATGGAAGTCTAATCACTTATGGACTTCCTCCTTACTGCAGCGGCATTATAGACCCTTTCGTACAGCCTCGTGTGCTCGGGGTACAATCACAAGGGCGAAAAGGCCTGAATTCAGTTATAGGAGCCCAGATGGCTCATATAAAGTGAGAGGAGACCAGACGGCTCATATACCGTTACAGGAGCCCAGACAGCTCATGTGCAGTTATAGGAGGCCAAACGGCTCATGTGCAGTTACAGGAGCCTAGACGGCTCATATACAGTTACAAGAGCCCAGACGGCTCAAATACAGTTACAGAAGCACAAATGGTTCAGATGTAGTTACTTATAAGACTTCAAAGGTACCAATAATGGTATATAGACTGATTGGTGCCTGTTGGGGCTTATGGGGGCCCAGGTAGGTTATCTCTATGATGATTGTACCTTCCAGGCTTATAAATGCCAAGTTTGTTTCTTGTTTGTATACTTGTTTGCTAGCTAAGGCTTATGAATGTATAGTTGTATAGCTTCAACTCTTACTTGTGTAGTGTTTTACCAGATGCAGGCTATGGTTGGAAGCATAAAGGTTAACTTCTGTCCTTCTTGTTGATTGCTTTCAGTTCTTTATCAACTTCCATTCAACTTTATTTACTGTCTTCATATTCGATACATATTGTATTGACGCCCATCTAAGGGGCACTGCTTGCTTGTCTGCAGGTTTAGACAGATAGGTTTTGGATCCTCCTAGTAGCTTTTCAGAGTCAGCAGAGTGGTCAGCTCCTTTCATTCGGAGTTGCCAGGTTTTAGAGGTTACCTGTCTTTTATTTGTATAACATCTGGTTAGGCCAGGGTCTTGTCTTGACCAAAATTTTTACTCTTAGAGGCTTGCAGACTACAGTCTTTAGTTAGTTGCCCATGATGGCCATGTGGGGCCTATATATGTTTAGTTCGGTATATTGTCCATGTGGGACCTAGCATAGCTTTCAGTTAGTTGCCTTGTTAGCTGTAGTGTTTATATAACTGCCTATTTTTCATTATTTTATAACTAGACAACATGGTGGTCTTATCGACCCACATAGGATCCCTTTTATTGTTGTGTTGGCTAGGTTAGCTATTTTTTTTACAGGTGTTGCGTGGACTTGTTGGCCCAAGGCTATGTTTATAGCTGAGATATAGCAATTTATTTTGTAGATTTTGAGTCACTGGTAGGCACCATAGGTACATTTGCCCAGTCAGGTCAGCCCAAATTGCCGTGTGGCATTAGGTGCCAGTCATGCCTCCTAATATAGGGAGTGACATCTAGAATAAGTGAGGATATCTAGACCTCATGTCATCCTCAACATCCCAAGTCATCTCTTATACATTTTTGTTCCTCCATAGGACTTTAATGGAGGTTATATCCTTCGTTCTCAATCTACGAACCTGCCGATCTAGTATAGCAACTGGAGTCTCTTCATAGGAAAATTATTCATTAACCTAAACATCCTCAATCAGGACAACCCGGGATGGATCCCCTATACATTTCCATAGCATTGACACATGGAAAACTGGATGAATAGATTCTATCCATAAAGGCAGTTCTAACTCATAGGAGAAACCTTAAGGAATACCCAATCATTAACATCAAACTCCAAGTCTCTATGTCGAACATCAGAATAGGACTTCTAACAACTCTGGGTTGTTAGCAAGCACTCCCTGATAAGTTTCACTTTCTCTTCTGACTGGTGGATGATGTCGGGTTTGATTAACCCTGACTCCCCTACTTCAAACCATCCTATAGGCGACCTACATTTCTGCCCATATAAAGCCTCATAAGGTGCCATTTGAATAGAAGAATGATAATTGTTATTATACGCAAATTCAATAAGGGGTAGATGCTTGTCCCAACTTCCTCCAGGGACTAGCACACACGCTCATAGCATGTCCTCAAGCGTCTGAATGGTGTGCTCTGCCTAACCGTCTATTTGGGGATGAAATGTTGTACTCAAATTAATCTGTGTCTCCAAACCTTTCTGACTGACTTCCAAAATCTAGCTGTAAATTGTGCCCCTCTATCCAAAGTAATAGATGTTGGGACACCATGCAGTTGGACTATCTCCTTAATATATAACTCAGCATAATCTTCGGCTGAAAATGTAGTTTGGACTGGCAAGAAATGGGTTGATTTGTTCAACCTGTCAACAATGACCCAGATGGAGCTGAACTTACATTTGGTATGAGGTAGTCCTTTCACAAAATCCATATTAATTTCTTTTTGTTTCCACATAGGCACAACCATCTCTTGAGTCAGTCCGCCCGGTTTCTGATGTTCCACTTTCACCCTCTGGTAGTTAGGACACTGTGCTACAAATTCAGCTACACCTTTCATCATACCAGGCCACCAATATATCTCTTTAATGTCATGGTAAATCTTAGTCGAACCTGGGTGAAAAGAGTAATGAGAATAATGTACCTCGGCCATGATCTGCTAGCAAAGCCCTGCTATATATGGAACACATAGTCAACCTCTGAACCACAAGACACCATCTCCCGTTAACTCAAAGGTCGATGGTTCACCCTATTAAACCTTGTCCCTGAGTTGTAGTAGGATAGGGTCCTCATACTGTCGTTCCTTCACCTCTACAACTAGAGATGATACTGCTGTATTTTGAATTACCACTCCACTATCCTCTATGTCCACTACCCGGATTGCTAAATTTGATAGCTGGTGTAGCTCTCGAGCCATTTCTTGTTGTTCTGGCCTAAAATATGCTAAACTGGACATGGATCTACGGCTAAGGGCATCGACTACAATATTAGCTTTCCCCGAGTGATATAAGATATTCACATCGTAGTCTTTCAACCACTGTAGCCAATGATGTTGCTGCAAATTCAAATTTTTTTGCGTGAAGACATACTGAAGGCTTTTATGATCGGTAAAGCTATCCACATGCATGACATATAAGTAATGCCTCCATATTTTCGAAGCATGAACCACTGTAGCTAGCTATAAATCATGGGTGGGATAGTTCTTTTCGTGCTTCCTTAGCTTCCTCAAAGCATAGGCAATCACCCTACCATGTTGCATCAGAACACACCCTAACCCAATGCCAGAAGCGTCACAAAATATGGCATAGCCCTCTGAACCTTTTGGTAAGGCTAATACTGGTGCAGATGTCAAACTATTTTTTAGCTCTTGAAAACTCTGCTCACAAGCCTTGGTCCAATGGAATATAGCCACCTTCTGAGTCAATCTGGTCAACGGTGCAAATAAGGCAGAGAATCCTTCCATGAGCCTTCTGTAATACTCGGCTAACCCCAAGAAACTATGAACTTCAGTTGGAATCATGGGTCTAGGCCACGTCTTTACTGCCTCGATTTTATGTGAATCAACGTAGATACCTTCATTTAACACAATGTGACCCAATAAAACTATAGAATTTAACCAGAACTCACATTTTGAGAATTTTGCATATAATAGCCGATCTCTAAGGATCTGGAGTACTGTTCACAAATGCTCTCTATGTTCAGATCTAACTATGGCCTGAAGATGTTGTTCATCAAGTGCATAAACACTTCAGGGGCATTCGTCAATCTGAAAGACATAACCAAAAACTCAAAATGATCGTACCTGGTCCTAAAAGCTTTCTTGGGAATGTCTTCTCCCAGACTCGCATCTGGTGGTAACCTGACCTCAAGTCGATTTTGGAGAAACATTTTTCCCCTGTAGCTGATCAAACAACTCATCTATCCTTGGAAGAGGATATTTGTTCTTAATAGTAACTTTATTCAACTTCCCATAATCTACACACATCCATAGGGAGACATCCTTCTTTCTCACAAACAGGACTAGCGTACCCCACTATAAGGCACTAGCTCTGATAAAACCCTTATCTAACAATTCTTTCAATTGTTCTTTAAGCTCTTTCAATTCAGCAGGGGTCATTCTGTACGGAAGAATACATATGGGTTGTGTATCCTGTTCGGTGATTTGGTGACTACACGCAAGTGCATGTGGTCGAACAAGTAGTAAAGTGGCATATGTAAAGCAAAGTATCGATCCCATAGGGACTGAACTAAGGTACTAAATAACTTAAGTGTTAATGAACTACATATTTAAAAATGCAGACAACCAAAGTAATAATATTTTTTTGAGAGTTTGAGTTTACTAATTAATAACAATCTAAGGCAAAACTATAAAGTGAGTCTGATCAATAGTAATGAGCAAGCTGAGATTAAAATGAACATGCAAGGAATTAATTTATCAATACAATTCAGTTAATCTTTCCTTCAGTTGCTAGTCAAGAATTATTGCCTATGGATTGGAATTTTCGACTCCTATCCAACTTAGGAATCATGCGTCTTAACCTACATTTCTGTGATAAAAGAATTTCATGTTCTAACCATACATTCCCGATTCCTTAATTGACTAATAAGACTTTCAGATATATTTCTATTCTGAATGTAAATCAATTCTCAATTTTCTAAACTAAGAAGAGATCATATCCTACTAATTCACATCTTCCCAATTTCATTCCTTTTCAAAATCAAAATTGGATTTTTTAGATATACATTAACATTGGCCAAACATTAATGCAGTAAGAACAAGAATTGATAGAACAACAATTGAAGAAAAGATGAAAACTGAAATGATTAACAATTACATTCCACTACAATTGTTCTTAACCTCGGCAAGAAGTGAATTTAGCCACTCTTTTATGGATTTAACATCATCAAATAAGTAGAATTCATACAAACAATAGAGATAAAAGAGAAAGAGATAGAGAAGAACCCTAGAATTTTCGTCCCGTCAACTACCTGTAACTCACGTTCTTTCTCAACCAAGTGAGAATGTTTAAAATAAAACCTAAGTGTGTTATTTATACTATTGAGAATTTTTCTAGAAATAAAAAGCAACGTGGAACGAAATGTATCGCGGAGCACTCCCTCCGTGCTACGGAGGTATCATGGACCCTCACTGGAAGTCGGCCCCCCAGGAAATTTAACCTCAACATGCCACAACCTACATCGCAGTGCCTGGCCAACGTGACATGGTGCTATCGCGCACCTTCACTGGAAATTGCCAAAATTATTTCATCTGAGGTAGATTGCTGATAACGGGCAAAAATATATGCCCGAGATACTCTATATTACTTTAATTAGTCTTGTTTATCTAAGTTATTGTATACATTTTCATGTAATTTTATATAATGTGGAGATATGTGCTAACCAACATGATTAGCCTTTGTTTTGTAGGTTTTGATGATGTTTGAGTAACTAATCCATGAGTTGGTGAAGTAGAAGCTTGGAAATGGAATTAACACGCGAACGTCGGCAAGGAAGAGGCACAAAACAGCACACCGGCGCGTCGACAAGGTGCCACGGCAGGCAGGCCGCTCAAAACAGCCCACCTGCGCGTTGGCAACGTGCCACGGTAGGTGGACTCCGCGACCATGGGGCTGTAACGCGCTGCCCAGGCAGCGTGACACGTTGCCAACGCGGCAAGGTGCTGCCTGGGCCGATTTCGGGTGATTTTCCAGAAAGCCTCCGCGTCCATAGCGTGTCACGGAGGCCGTGCTCCGCGATGCACTCCGTGACACGTTGCTTGTTAATCCGGGAAATATTCCTACTAATATAAATAGCACACTTAGGTTTATTTTTCATATTTCAGACTTGGTGGAGCAAGGACGTGGGTTAGGAGCAGTTGAGGGACGAAAAAGCTAAGGGTTTTTCTCTCTTTCTTTCTTCTTTCAATCAATTGTACGTATGATTTACACTCATTTGAGGATGATCAATCCACAAATGAGTGGCTAATTCTCTTCCTTGCTAAGGTTTTGAACATGTGTATTGAATTTTGATTGTGAATTATATGGTTTTTCATCTTCTTCTTTCATGTTGTTCTATTAATTCTTGTTGTTACTGCATTAGTGTGTGGCTAACATTAATGTACATCTAAAAAGTCCAATTTCACTCGAGAGAGCAAGAAATTGGAATGTTTTGAATTAATAGGGTATTGTTCTTAACTTGATTTGGGAAAATTGGGTTTTGATGTGCTTTCCTGATAGAAATATACTTGAAAGCCGTATTAGTCAATTTAGGAACCGGAATTGTATTGCTAGGTCATAAATTGCATTTGATCACAGAAATGTAGACGAATGGTTTATGATTCTAAAGTGAGATTAAATACGAGAGTTTTAATCTCTAGGCTAATGTTCTTGGCTAGCAACATGAAGAGAAGAATAACCGAATTATGATTACTATCAAATTCATTACTTGTTCTTAACCTTGGCATGCTCTTATCCATAGTTTCAATTCAAGTAAATATTTGTTAATAGTTTTAGTATATAGTTTATAAACAAAATTATTTAACTTTTGGTTACATTGTTGTCAACATAATTAGAAGTAAACTAGAATATAGTATACTTAAGCAATTTTACTTATCCAGAGTCTCCTTGGATCGATACTTGGCTTACTTAGCCACTTTATTACTTGTTTGACCACGTGCACTTGCGTGTCGGTTTTTAACCCCTACCAAAGCACCGAGCAAGTTTTTGGCGCCGTTGCAGGGGAGGCTAGGCAATTTGTGAAATTGTGTTGAGTGTAAATTTACTATATTTTTGTTTTATTTTCTTAAGTGTTGACAACTTGGTTTTAGTATTTGTTTCAATTCTTTGTGCATTTTAATTTTTCTCTATTTTGGATACCCTCATTGACATGACATCTTGGAATATAAATGGTGGATATGCATATTTCAGCGAATCTTGCATGAATTGCGGAGGACCCCACTTGTGGCAAAACTGTAACATGTGCAATATATGTGGGTGTCAATATGGCCATTGGGGTGATTGTCCAAGGGCCTATTCCTCTCCCCCAAGCCCCCGCTATGATCATTCTGTTGTTTTTGCTGAATATAGGCATGTTGAAAATGAGGACTTGGGACGCCAAGTTCAAATAGAGGACATGATGAAACAACTCCTGGAGCAATCAGAAGCAATGAAGGAGTCGGTGGCAGAATTGATAATTCAGCAAAAGGAGAATGCCGAGGCTGTAAGCAGGATGAGCGTCAAACTCACGGAGATGTGTGCTGAGGCTGAAGCTTATGATAATTCGCAGGTGACAGTTTTAGCCGATATTCAAGAGGAACTACAAGAGGAATACAAGGGTGAATTCTTGGATGAAGCCCAACAATTAGAATCTCTTGAGTGTCCCCGTGATTGGCTCATATCTATAGAAAATCCATTCATGGAAGAAGAGAAAGAATATCCCCCAGTAGACTTTAATGGTGAGATAGATGTCGATGTCGAGAAGGTATATACAAGTAAGGAGGTCAATCAAAATGCAGTTTCAGAGTTGAGGTGTATTGGACCACACTCTACGCATTTTTCAACATTAAATTTGGTTGACAACATAGAAATAGAGTCTTCCAAGTTTGTAGAGAAATGTCTAGAGGAGGACCAAGCACCATATATTTTGAAATTTGCTAACTCAGAAAGACAAAATGACTTCGCTTACTTAAGGACCAATAAATGCAAAAGGCAACATCTATTGTTTGGTCTATATAATTTTTCACCACCACCCCTGGAGCATAAGAGGAAATTAGAGAAGAAATTAGAGGTGAGATTCATATCCTCAAGGTGGAGGAAAAAGTGGTGAAACTTGGTACATCGTGCCGCGACGTAAAATTAGGCGCTGCTTGGGAGGCAACCCAAGGGTACCATGGGTACCATTTTAATTTCTTGCATTTATGTTTATTTTATTTATTTTTCATCTAGTGTTGTTTTGATGGAAAGTTAAGCACAGATGGAGGGGAAGTCTGAGTACCCGTGGAGGAGGAAGCTAACAAGCATGGAAAAGAAAAAGTGTGGGGTCGAACACCCACTTGTCCATAGTTGAAGAAAACCATGCTGTCAGCTAGGCCTAAAGGCCTCAGGGAGTATTTCTCACCCTTTGTAACCTTTAGTTTGATGCTATGCGGACATAGCATGATTTATGTGTGGGGTGAGGGAAATTTCTAGGAAATTTCAAAATTGCTGTGCTTAATGATTTTTGGTGAATGTAATGCTTGTACAAAAGTTGGTGAGAAATTTGAAAATTTGAAAAATTTGAAAATTTTTTGTGAATTAAGCATGACTTCATCACCCGTTGGTTTTTCTTTTCGGTTCTTTTCCGACGGGGGGTATTTGAACCGAAGAATAAAAAAAAATTTTTTCTTTTCTTTTTTCTTTCTTTCCTTGGTCTGTATATAAAGTTTTTTAGTCATAGCTAGGGACTGTTTCCGACGATGGATGGATGACGACCGTCTTGAGGAAAATTAGTCGATAGGTTTTGGGTTTTGAAACCATAACTAATTGGTGATGGATGTTCTTGTTATGTGCTATAAATGTTTGTAAGATGCAAGTATGTTCAGTGTGAAGCATGCAATTGTATAACTTTGTTTGAGACACTTAGGCTCTTGAATTTGACTCAATATGTTTGAAGCTTAATTCTGAATTCTTGTGATTAGCTGAGTAAGAGTCTACTGATTGTGTCTTAATTTGAGCATGTGCCATGAGTGTAAGGTTTTTGAGTATTCTATGCTATTGTGGAATGTCTAGAACTTGCCTGGTGTGTATATAAAACGAAATGAAGGATGTGAATTGTAGAAGATGATTTAGGCATTTCTTTGAATGAACCAAACTTTTATCCCTCATTATACCTACCTTGAAAATTTAATCCTAGTTAACCCCATTGAGCCTTGAGCCTATTCTTTGACAGCTGCAACATAAGCTTAATCCTTTTTCTTTCATTAGCCTTGAAATTGAACCAAAACTCTGAAGCGCTTAAAGGAAAAATCCGAAAGGGTAAAGGAGTGAGAAGAATGGAAAAGAAGGAAAAATAGCAAGTTGTAAATAGTTGACAAAAGGAAAAAGGTGCATTTGTGTGAAAATGGTTGGTTATTAGTAGGGAGTAAGAAAAGGAATGAATGAAACATATTGCTTAAGTACTCCTTACTAATAAGCTAAAAGTGTCGAAAGAAATGGGGGAACAAAAGAGGAAAAAGAAAACTAAAAGGAGAAAAAAAGGTGAAGTGAGGGAAGGGAAGTTTGTAATGAAGGCGTGATGTATTAAAAGCGCTTAGGAAAGATAGTCACTATTACTGATCATAATAGTACCTACCCGCACCTGAGTTACATTACAACCTAAAAAAAGTCCTACTTGATCTTGCATTCATACATCCTTAAATTAGTGGAATAAATCACTAAGGGCAAGCTTATGGGTCATTACATAATGCATGTGAATTCTTTGTGAGAGTGAGCGTAATTCTATTCATGTACCCACACATGTTGTGATGTAAAAAATTGTTTTTGCGTGTGATTGGGTAACTCTCTTTCCGTGAGGGGCACATGTTGAAAGAAGGATATATTTCATGTGGGATTTTTTAATCAGATGATTTGCATGAGTTTGCTAAAATTGAGAGTCGATTCTTGAGGTTAAGAAGTCTTAACATGGTTGTGTTTCATTTCAATGATCAAATCAGGCATGCTCTATTTTTAGCTTGTATCCTACGTAATCATTATAGCCGTAACTTGAATTCTCTTACTAAATTAGTTATGTAGGAGTCTCCATTTGCATGATATGTAAAAGGTTGTTCGAGGACGAACAAGGCTTTAAGTGTGGGGTTGTGATAACGGGCTAAAATATATGCCCGAGATACTCTTTATTACTTCAATTAGTCTTGTTTATCTAAGTTATTGTATACATTTTCATGTAATTTTATATAATGTGGAGATACGTGCTAACCAACATGATTAGCCTTTGTTTTGTAGGTTTTGATGATGTTTGAGTAACTAATCCATGAGTTGGTGAAGTAGAAGCTTGGAAACGGAATTAACACGCGAACGTCGGCAAGGAAGAGGCACAAAACAGCCCACCGGCGCATCGACAAGGTGCCACGGCAGGCAGGCCGCTCAAAACAGCCCACCTGCGTGTTGGCAACGTGCCACGGCAGGTGGACTCCGCGACCATGGGGCTGTAACGCACTGCCCAGGCAGCGTGACACGTTGCCAACGCGGCAAGGTGCTGCCTGGGCCGATTTCGGGTGATTTTCCAGAAAGCCTCCGCGTCCGTAGCGTGTCACGGAGGCCGTGCTCCGCGATGCACTCCGTGACACGTTGCTTGTTAATCCGGGAAAGATTCCTACTAATATAAATAGCACACTTAGGTTTATTTTTCATATTTCAGACTTGGTGGAGCAAGGACGTGGGTTAGGAGCAGTTGAGGGACGAAAAAGCTAAGGGTTTTTCTCTCTTTCTTTCTTCTTTCAATCAATTGTACGTATGATTTACACTCATTTGAGGATGATCGATCCACAAATGAGTGGCTAATTCTCTTCCTTGCTAAGGTTTTGAACATGTGTATTGAATTTTGATTGTGAATTGTATGGGTTTTCATCTTCTTCTTTCATGTTGTTCTATTAATTCTTGTTCTTACTGCATTAGTGTGTGGCCAACATTAATGTACATCTAAAAAGTCCAATTTCACTCGAGAGAGCAAGAAATTGGAAAGTTGTGAATTAATAGGGTATTGTTCTTAACTTGATTTGGGAAAATTGGGTTTTGATGTGCTTTCCTGATAGAAATATACTTGAAAGCCGTATTAGTCAATTTAGGAACCGGAATTGTATTGCTAGGTCATAAATTGCATTTGATCACAGAAATGTAGACGAATGGTTTATGATTCTAAAGTGAGATTAAATACGAGAGTTTTAATCTCTAGGCTAATGTTCTTGGCTAGCAACATGAAGAGAAGAATAACCGAATTATGATTACTATCGAATTCATTACTTGTTCTTAACCTTGGCATGCTCTTATCCATAGTTTCAATTCAAGTAAATATTTGTTAATAGTTTTAGTATATAGTTTATAAACAAAATTATTTAACTTTTGGTTACATTGTTGTCAACATAATTAGAAGTAAACTAGAATATAGTATACTTAAGCAATTTTACTTATCCAGAGTCTCCTTGGATCGATACTTGGCTTACTTAGCCACTTTATTACTTGTTTGGCCACGTGCACTTGCGTGTCGGTTTTTAACCCCTACCAAAGCACCGAGCAATTGCCTCCGCGATGGCAACGTGACACGGCTCCATCGCGGAGCCCTTGTTTTTGTTGATCTTCCATGTCCTTTTCCACTCCTTGTTTCCAAGTCCATTCCCGATTTTACCAACATGTATCTTAGCTTCCAAAAATTCCATTTTACCTGTAAAAAAACACTAATCATGTTGGTTAGTATAAATTCACATTTAACTACAAATCACATGAGAATGTACACAATAATGATAGACAAACAAGTCGAAATGAAGCATTTGAGTATCACTTGGGCATGAAATTCTGCCCAAGATCACTTACCCCACACTTAAAACCTCATTCATCCTCGAACAATATTCTCACATCTCATGCAATTGACACTCACGCATAGCTACTTTGGCTCAACAATTCAAGCTACGGCTATACCGATTATTTAATATACCAAATCATCAAAAAAACATGCATGGTCTCATCAATACAATGAAGTACATCACATTAAGATCTCTTAAGCTCAAGAATCAATTCTCGATCTTGGCAAACTCGTGCAAATAAACTGATCAAGACATCCGACACGAAATTAATCTCTTGTCAAGCATGTGCCCTCACAACACAAGAGAAATACCCCATTTGCTATCATATGATTTCCAAAGCACCTCATGTAGGGATATATGAATACAATTTCTCTCTCTCTCCCAAAGAATTCACATGCATCATGTCATGAACCATAGGCTTGCCTCTAGTGTATTACTCCACTAATATAAGGATGTGTGATGTAAGATCACGTAGGACTTAACACGTTGTAATGTAAGCCAAGGAACTAGCAAATACTGGGCTAACCAATAATAGCAACTAGCTTCCTCAAGCACTTTTCAATACATCCCACCATCATTACGACCATTTTTTTCTTCCTTCATCCTCCCATTCTTGAAGAAATTTTTTCTCTTTGTTTTTGTTCCTATTTCTTTAAGCACACTCGACTTACTAGCAAAGATTAGCTATATATCTTTATTTTATTTAATTTCAGCAAGTGCACCTTTGACCTTTTCTCTAACTTTCACCACTTCCGCTTTTCCTTTCTTTTCACAATTCTCACTCCTTTATACTGTGAGAAAATTATTTTTTCTTGAGCGCTTAAGAGTTTTGGATCAAATTCATGGCTAATGAAAAGAAGGGATTAAGCTCGGTTTGTACCTCTTCAAAGAAAGAAAAAAAATAGGATAAAGGCTCAATGGGGCTAACTAGAATGTAAATTCAAGGTAGGTATGATAATAGAGAAACTTTCGGTTTAATCAAAGAAATGCCTACATCCTTTCCTACAATACACATCCTTCATTTCGTTTAGTACACACCAGGCAAGTTCTAGACACTTCACAATAGCATGGAATAATCGAAACTTCACCTCACACTCATTGCACATGCTCAACTCAAGACATATTCATAGACTCTTCAATTAGCTAATTGCAAGAATTCACTATTAAGCCTCGATCACACCGAATCGAACTTTATGGCCTAGGTATCTCAACATGTTTACACATTTGCATGCTTTCATATGAATCACCTTTGCGTCTTAATATCATGTACAACACGTAACAAGAATTCTGAACCATGAAGTAACAACACGTTTGGGACACAAACAAAAGAAAGAAAAGAAAGAAAAACTACTCCTATCGACTACATTTCCCTTAAGACAGTCGTCATCCATCCATCATAGGGAACGGTCACTATCTAGGACTTCAGTTCAATGGGACTATTCTCGGTAAAAGCACCAAAAACAAAGGCCGAGAAACCCAACATAAAAGAAATTCAACAAAAAATTTTAAAAATTTCGATAATTTCGATAGAAAACAAAAATATTTACACAACAACCATTCAACAAACCATTCAACAATAGCTCAACACAACACACAACAGCTTAACAATCATTACAATACCAACTTAATTACAGACACACCACATAGTCACAGTGTCACATTTTTCACAGGCACAACAACAACACAAAACATAAACATAAACAAAAACGAAGCAGCTGGCACCTAACTACTCCCACCCCACACTTAAACCGAACACTGTCCCCAGTGTTCACAAAATTTTAACATATCACAATGGTGGGTGGTGAAACTCCCTGATCAATTGAAGTATTCAACTTCTTCATCAAGTGTCGTTGCCTCTCTCCCATATCAGAATCGCCCCTGCTGTCCTCATCTGTCTCAACATCTGAGTCCTCCCGGCGTCTCTCCTCATCGGTGGGGACGTCATCATCTACGGGCTCCACAAATGCTGGCCCCACTCTGCATAGAGCTCGGGCATTCTCGCCGAATGGGTAATCCAGCTCGAGCTGCCATAGCTCATCCTCCGTTGCCGGCCTCCCTCCAATGCACAACTGCAGCATCTACATCCCGTACATGCCGGCCATATACTGATCATCCTAAGCATGTCGCTCGGCTAGTGTGAGCACCGGCCTATGAGTTGTGTTAGGTGCCTTGGTTTTGGTGACATCCAAGGCACGCCTGTCAATCTGTGGGATGTAATCCAGGGACTCCTCCTCGATATCATTTCCCCTTAGGAACGTGGTAAGAAAACCACCGAACATGTATCTGTGCCCCTGATGCAGTCGGGCTCTCTTCAGGGCGGAGATTATCACCACCCCAACATTGATCTCCAGCCCCTTCATCAAGGCATACACCAAGCACACTCGATCCCGGGTAACTTCTGTCATGTGCACCCCTGGGATCAAACAGGAACACACAATTTTTAGCCAAATCCTAGCTTCCCTATTCATCTGAGAGTAGGGCAACGTCTGGTGGTAGCCCCTTTCCTTGTGCCTGCTCCACCTTGTTGTCAAATGGGTTCCACATAGAGTGCGTCTGATGTCCGCATAAGGTGGAGTGATGTTCAGCTGCCGGAGTACATGGGCGTCTGTGTCCCGCGCCCCCAATATAGCATTCAAGTGATGGGGCTCAAAAGTGACAACCTGCCCCCTGATTTTGACGGTGTGACTACGAAGGGTCGGGTTCCAGTTGGCATAGAACTCCCAAATCAGATGGAGATTGCACTCCCTGGGCTCTTCGAAGATGAAGTTAAGCCCAGCAGTGTCAATCCGGTGTACGCTCCGCGGGAATTCCTATGCCAGCGGCTCCCTTGATATTTTCTCCTCCGGGAAGTATTTGGTTACTTTGTGTTTTGCATACCATTTCTTCCCTTTGTCAGTCACCCATCGGATTCCGTATTGTCGGCATTGGCCTCTTGGAACTGCTGGTGCTGTACAAACTGCTGTTCCCAATCTTATTCTTTTTCTGCCTGCGCCCGATGTGGATGTGCCTTTACCCTTGTCTTGTCTGCCTGACATTGTTCCTGTACAATCAAGCATATAATCCCAATGTTATTCAAGTCATAATTAGCTTCAACTATGGTTGGGTTTAATTAGGTCACCCCACACTTAGTCTTTAGCTACAATCAAAACAATTCGACAAGACATTCATGATTTTCCTAATTCTTAATATTCAACCGGCTTAGTGCATTCATATAAATTGATGGAACAATTACTATATACTACTCAGACTTCGTACAATGAATAAAAATATTGCCATCAATTCCATTACATCATCATAGCACTTAGGCAATTTTTGTTCTCAACAACCTATGCAATTCCCCAAATTTATTCTCCTGAAAATCCCTTGTCTACTTAGCATATTCAACATTAATCACAACACAATTCAATTCACCTAACATGCACAACCCAAATTTTGTTCAACATTTCAAACAATTTTAGTCTTCTTCCTATTCAATTTCCTACCCTAGCTACCAATTTCACAAAAATTCACTAAAACATGCATTCATCGAGTTCATATACTCACAACGATACTATGAACATCAATCAATCATAACTTAATTGAATTCAAGCTTAATTCTCACTTAGGTCAAGTTTCAATCACTACACATATTCAATAATCGAAAATTCAAGCAAAAATAAGGTAAAGTTCAAGAACATACCATTAATCCGATGAAATGGAAGAAAACTCGAAGAAAATCGATTCCTAGGTCCGTGTCACGTTGGGGGAGAAGGGAATTTGGGGTGTTGGTCGTGGAGGAAAGGGAAAATAATGAAGAAATTGAGGGAAATCGGGGTTTTAAAGTGATATTTCGCGAGGGTTACTCGGCGATCCGTTGTGACCCGACGCGAAATAACACTCAACGTGTCACGGAGGGTAACGCGGAGCACCCCCTCCATGACACAGAGCCATCACGCCAGTGTTCTGGATTTTTAAAAAATCCGGAACACTCTTCAACGTGTCACGGAGGGTAACGCGGAGCACCCCCTGCGTGACACGGAGCCATTGCGTAGGCTCACTGTAATGTGTCAATTTTTATTTTCCTCACCTCGATTCTTTTCCTTTGTGTTTCTTTGCATTTTTGCCCTCCGTTCCACCTGAAAAATCACTTCACCACAAGAAATTGGTTAGCATTCGTAGGTTCCAACACAAAACAAAATTTTTATTTAATTATTTATTTTTTCTTTTTCTTTTCTTTTTCTTTTTTTTTTTCAAATATTTCTACTCATCTATTACAATAATTTCATGGGTTGCCTCCCGTGCAGTGCCTGATTTACCGTCGCGGCTCAACGTCATTCACGTTCAATCATCCTCTAGAGTGATGGACGTCTTCTCTCAAATAACGTCCTCACCCCAATAATGCTTACATCGCTGCCAATTTACTAATAACGTGGCATTTCTATCTTCTTACCACAACTCCATCGCCCCGTGCGGGGTCATTCTTACAACCTCAAACGGCCCTGACCATTTGGACCGCAATTTTCCTGGAAAAAACCTCAATCTTGAATTGAATAGCAATACTTTCTTCCCCGGATGAAAGATCCGATGCACCATATGCTTATCGTGCCACCTCTTTGTTTTCTCTTTGTAGCACTTGGCACTTTCATAAGCATGCCAATGAAACTCATCAAGTTTGCTGAGTTGCATCAGCCTCTTCTTACCAGCTAGCTCTAGATCCATGTTCAATTTCCTCATGGCCAAGAAAGCTCGGTGTTCTAGCTCCACAGGAAGATGATACACCTTTCCATAGACCAATATGTATGGAGAAGTCCCAATTGGTGTCTTGTACGCAGTTCTATAAGCCCACAACGCATCGTCGAGTTTGCTTGACCAATCACTACGTTGTGCATTCACTGTTTTCTGTAGAATCTGCTTTACTTCTCTGTTCGACACCTCCACTTGCCCACTAGTTTGGGGATGATATGTTGTTGCTACCTTGTGGCGCACCCCATACTTAGCTAGCAAATTCTTGAAACTTGCATTTACGAAATGAGCCCCTCCATCACTGATAATGGCTTGGGGTGTCCCAAACCTAGTGAAAATGTCCTTTTTCACAAATTTTGTTACCACCTTGTTGTCATTCCTGGGGCAAGCTGTTGCTCCAACCCACTTTGATACATAATCAACGGCCACCAAGATGTAACGATTACCAAATGACGGTGGGAACGGGCCCACAAAATCTATATCCCATACATCAAAGATCTCCACTTCTAATATCTGCTGCAGCGACATCTCCTGTGTTCTACCAATTGTACCTATTCTTTGACATCTATCACACATTTTTACGTATGCTATAGAGTCTCTAAACATTGTAGGCCAAAAGAAACCTGACTGTAGCACCTTGTGCGTTGTCCGCTCGCCTCCAAGGTGCCCTCCATACAATGAAGAGTGACAAATCCTCAACACTTCTGCAATCTGGCTCTCCGGGATGCATCTTCTCATCACCTGATCCTGTCCTTACTTAAACAAGTACCACTCATCCCAAATATAATACCTGCAATCATATCTCAACTTCTTTCTCTGCTGAGCCATAGCCTCCGGTGGATAGACTCCACTCACTAGCAAATTCACAATGTCTGCATACCAAGGGATTTCAGCTTCCCTTATTGCCAAGAGCTGCTCATCCGGGAACTCTTCTTTGATGCTGTCACCTTCCTTCACATGCGACCGGCTTTCCAATCGCGATAGGTGATCTGCCACTTGATTCTCGCTCCCTTTTCTGTCTCGAATCTCTAGCTCAAACTCTTGTAACAACAGATCCATCTGATCAACCTGGGCTTTGCATCCTTCTTATTAAACAGATACCGAATCACTACATGATCGGTATACACCACTACTCTAGAACCCACCAAATAGGACCTGAATTTATCAAACGAGAACACCAATACTAGCATCTCCTTTTCTGTGACTGTATCATTGACTTGGGCTGCGTTCAGTGTTTTGCTTGCATAATAAATAGAATGAAAAATTCTATTCCTCCGCTGCCCCAACATAGCTCCTAAAGCCACATCGCTTGCATCACACATTAATTCAGACGTTGCTCCCAATATGGAGAAATGAAGATAGGTGCTTCTATCAACTTCTATTTCAACTCCTCGAATGCTTTGACACAATCCTCATCAAACTCGATCTTCACCTCTTTTTCTAGCAACCTGCGTATTGGTCTAGAAATTTTAGAGAAGTTCTTGATGAATCGTCTGTAGAACCCTGCATGTTCGAGAAAACTGCAAACATCCTTCACTGACACAGGTGGTGGCATCTTTTCAATAACCTCAATCTTTGCACGATCGACTCCAAACCCCTTGCAAGACACTTTATGGCCAAGGAAGATACCCTCCTTGACTAAGAAATGACATTTCTCCCAGTTGAGTACAAGGTTGGATTCTTCACAACGAGCTAGCACCCTGTCAAGATTCTGCAAACAAGTACCAAATGAAATACCGAAAATAGAAAAATCATCCATAAATACCTCGATGAAATCTTCCACCATATCGTGGAAGATTGATATCATGCATCTCTAGAATGGGGCGGGTGCATTGCATAACCCAAGTGGCATCCGCCTGAAAGCATATGTCCCATAAGGACATGTGAAAATAGTCTTCTCCTGGTCCTCTGGTGCTATGGCTATCTGGTTATAACCAAAATA
Organism: Datura wrightii; assembly: GCA_035772735.1. Classification (NCBI taxonomy): domain Eukaryota; kingdom Viridiplantae; phylum Streptophyta; class Magnoliopsida; order Solanales; family Solanaceae; genus Datura; species Datura wrightii. The sequence continues at coordinate 117,199,412 of JASDFA010000016.1, forward strand.
GCCATCAAGGAAACAATAATATTCTTGACCAGCCAATCTGTCCAATATCTGATCAATAAACGGGATAGGATAGTGATCTTTCCTTGTGGCCTCATTGAGCTTTTTGTAGTCCATACAAATTCGCTAGCCTATGACTGTGCGTGTAGGGATCAGCTCATTTTTCTCATTGGTGACCATGGTCATCCCTCCTTTCTTTGGGACACACTAAACGGGGATGACCCATTCGCTGTCTGAAATAGGATAGACCCCACCTGCATCAAGCCACTTAATCACTTCCTTCCTAACCACATCCTTCATCACCGGATTCAACCTCCACTGATGTTGTACAGTTGGCTTTGCTCCTTCCTCCACAAAAATTTTGTGTGTGCAAAAAGCTGGATTGGTATCCCGAATGTTTGACATTTGCCAACCCATTGTCTTTCTTCCTCCTCTTGAGAACCACCAATGCATCCTTTACCTGTGCCTCCATCAATTCTACGGAGATGATGAATGGAAAGGTGTCATCTTCCCCCAAAAAGACATATTTCAAATATGGAGGCAATGTTTTCAACTCCAGTTTTGGTGCTTCCTCAATAGATGGTTTTGGCAATGGTTCCAAGGACCTCATCAATGGATGAAAGTCTTTCTTCCTGAGATACCATTTTGATTAATTTAGCATTTGCACCATCACATAAGTATCTCTATCTCCGAAATGATCGGAGCTCATCAACGCTCTCTCCAATGGATCTCGAGAATCAACAATCTGAAGAATTTCTTCCTTGTTTGGCACATTGATTGCTGAAAGCTTCTCATAGATGGATGGAAGCTTCATGGACTTATACACATCAAATACCTCTACTTTGTCATGCACTCGCATGGTTAGCTGGCCTGTAGCTACATCAATCAACGGTCTCCCGGTTGCCAAGAAAGGACGTCCCAAAATAAATGGGACTTCCGCATCCGGCTCAAAATTAAAGACAATAAAATCTACCGAGAATATGAGGGAGCCCACTTGCACTAGCACGTCCTCCACGATGCCATCTGGTCTGGCCAAAGAACAGTCTGCTAACTGCAAGATCACTGTAGTTGGTCTAGGACTACCCAGCCCCAACTTCTTGAACACCGATGTCGGCATCAAGTTTATTGTCACTCCCAAATCACATAGTCCGCGAGCTCGGATACTTTGCCCGCTTGTGATCTGAATTGTAAAGCTCCTAGGGTCCTTGAGCTTTGTCGGCAACCTGTTCTGAATTCGGCAAGTGCACTCCTCAGTAAGTGCCACCGTAGCATACTCCGTCAATCTTCTTTTGTTAGCTACGATGTCCTTGATATACTTTGCATATTTAGGCACTCCCTGCAAGACATCAACCAAAGGTAAATTAATGTGTACCTGTTTAAGCACCTCCATGAACTTTTTAAAACAAGCTTCCTCCTTGTGTTTCTTTAATCTTTGCGGGGACGGGGGTGGTGGTCTTTCTGCTTCAGCTGCCTTCTCCTTCCCCCTCTCATCATCATGTTCCCTATCTTTTTCCATTTCTCCTGATTGCTGAGGTAATCTTTCTGGTTCCACCTCCTTGAGTTGTAATCCACTCCTTGTGGTCACTACATTGACCTTCTTGGGATTCGGGTCAGTGTCACTCGGTAGTCCTCCTCTGGGCCTGGTGTTTTGAGCTCCAGCTAGTTGTCCAAATTGGTACTCCAACGCCTTTGTAGCTAACTGCTGGTTTTCCAAGTCTACCGCTAATTTCACATAATCAGCCTGCATTTGATTTTGGTTAGCTATCATTGTTTTGAACATTTCCTTAATGATGTTGGTTGGTGGAGGAGGTGCATTGTTTCCTCTGTACTGAGAGTGATAATTCTGCTGCCCCCCATGATTTCTCTGCATACCCTGATTCAAACTCTTCCCTTGATGGTTATTACTACCCCAAGAGAAATTCGGATGATTCCTCTAATTTGAGTTATAATTATTTCCATACTGCTGCTGGTGATTATTTCTCTGGATGTTCCCAACAAAGTTCACTGAATCTGGATTTGCACCACAACACTCAGCTGAGTGTTCATTATTAGCGCATACTTCACACCAAACCTGCTGCACTACATTAACTAGGGCATGTGGTTGATTCAAGCTCATACTGCTGAAGTGGGTGCTGAGTTGATTTTGCAATGTAGCTATCTGTGCAGCGATAGATGTAAAACCATCCACCTCAAAGACTCCTGCCGCTTTCCTTGTTCCTCCTCTTGAAGAGTCCGCATTCCACTCTGGATTTCCTTATGAAATACGATTTAATGAAGTATACAGCTCCTCGTAAGTCTTTTCTAATGCTTGTCCCCCAGCTGCTGAGTCTAGCAAAATTTTTGTGTGGGGTTCCAAACCCTCTATGAAAGTATGCACCAACACATCATTGGACTGGTGATGGTGAACACAATCCCTTACCAATGATTTGAACCTTTCCCAAGCTTGATACAGATTCTCGCCCTCTCTTTCTTTAAAACTTAGAATCTGACTTCTAAGTCTTGCTGTTTTCCCGGATGGAAAGAATCTTGTTAAAAATTTTCTTGCAAGATCATCCCAAGTGGTGATAGAGTTAGGTGGTTCAGCTTTCAACCATCTCTATGCTTCCCCCAATAATGAAAATGGGAATAATGTAAGTCTTGCGTAATCGGATGATACTCCAGTGGAGATGTAAGTGTCACTTATCTCCAAAAATTTTTGGAGATGTTGTTGTGGATCTTCATGAGGGAGACCTGTGAATTGCCCACTGGTGTGTAACAATTGCACCATGTTCTGTTTAAGCTCAAACCTCCCTCCTGGCTCTGGTCTGCGAATACTTGATGTAACATTGTTAGCATGTGGGATTGCCCCTTCGCGAACCGGCCTAGCTGCCATTTCCTCAGGCACTAACATTGCCCTAACAAGTGGTGGATTCTATTTTTGCTCCAGAATTGCCTGTCTGAGAACCTGTAGCATTTTCTCTAGAGCTTCCCTTCTTTGATGATGAAATTGTCTTTTCGGCTCTATGTATGAATCCACCAACTCCTTGTCTCTTGCAAGAGAAATGCTAAGATCAAGTTGTCAGCACTTAAATAGAATTTGTAGACTAACACTAAGAAAATAATTTTACCAATTGCCAGTCCCCAGCAACGGCGCCAAAGACTTGTTCGGTGATTTGCTGACTACACGCAAGTGCACGTGGTCGAACAAGTAGTAAAGTGGCTTAAGTAAAGCCAAGTATCGATCCCACAGGGACTAAACTACGGTACTAATTAACTTAAGTTTTAATGAACTATATCTTTAAGAATGCAGACAACCAAAGAAATAATATTTTTTTGAGAGTTTGAGTTTACTAATTAATAACAATCTAAGGAAAAATTATAAAGTGAGTCTGAACAATAGTAATGAGCAAGCAGAGGTTAAAACGAACATGCAGGGAATTAATTTATCAATACAATTCAGTTAAACTTTTCTTCGGTTGCTAGTCAAGAATTATTGCCTATGGATCGGAACTTTCGACTCCTATCCAACTTAAGAATCATGAGTCTTAATCTACATTTCTCTGATAAAAGAATTTCATGTTCTAGCCATACATTCCCGATTCCTTAATTGACTAATAAGACTTTCAGATATATTTCTATTCTGAATGTAAATCAATTCTCAATTGTTTAAACTAAGAAGAGATCATATCCTACAAATTCACATCTTCCCAATTTCTTTCCATTTCAAAATCAAAATTGGATTTTTTAGATATACATTAACATTGGACAAACATTAATGTAGTAAGAACAAGAATTGATAGAACAACCATTGAAGAAAAGAGGAAAACTAAAATGATTAACAATTACATTCCACTACAATTGTTCTTAACCTCAGCAAGAAGTGAATTTAGCCACTCATTTGTGGATTTAACATCATCAAATAAGTAGAATTCATACAAACAATTGTGATAAAAGAGAAAGAGATAGAGAAGAACCCTAGAATTTTCGTCCCCTCAATTGCCTGTAACCCATGTTCTTGCTCAACCAAGTCAGAATGTTTAAAATAATACCTAAGTGTGCTATTTATACTATTGATAATTTTTCCGGGAATAACAAGCAACGTAGCATGGAGTGTATCGCGGAGCACTCCCTCCGTGCCACAGAGGTATTGCGGACCCTCACTAGAAGTCGGCCCCCCAGGCAATTTTACCTCAACGTGCCACGGCCTGCATCGCGGAGCCTGGCCAACGTGACACGGTGCTATCGCGCACCTTCACTGGAAATTGCGAAAATTATTTCATCTGAGGCAGAGTGCCTCCGCGATGGCAACGTGACATGGCTCCATCGCGGAGCCCTTGTTTTTGTTGATCTTCCATGTCCTTTTCCACTCCTTGTTTCCAAGTCCATTCCCGATTTTACCAACATGTATCTTAGCTTCCCAAAATTCCATTTTACCTGCAAAACAACACTAATCATGTTGGTTAGTATAAATTCACATTTAACTACAAATCACATGAGAATGTACACAATAATGATAGACAATAAAGTCGAAATGAAGCATTTGAGTATCACTTGGGCATGAAATTCTGCCCAAGATCATATCCAATAGTGTGTCAATGGGGAAGTCAATTTCCTGTTCTGGGGGAATACCAGGAAGTTCATCCGAAAATACATCTGAGAACTCACTAACCACCGAATAGACTGAAGAGTCGGGGATTCTTCCTGCATATCCCGAACTGTAACAATATGGTGAATGCAGTCGTTCGCTATTAACTTCCTTGTCCGGAGATAGGATAGAACCTACCTTTTAGCATAGCTACATTGCCTTTCCATTCTTGCACTATCTCCCCTAGAAAGTGAAATCGAACAGTCTTGGTCTAACACTCCACATTGGAATAACATGGTGCTAGACAATCTATACCTTTAATTACATCAGAATCAATCATTTCTATCTCCACTAAATTTGCTAAATTCTTGCGACCGACAATCTCTACTGTACAACCCCCATAAATTCTCTTAGCAATAATAGAGTTACCGATGGGTGTAAACACCGAGAATGGTTGCTGGAGTAATTATGGTGTCATACCAAACTTCTGGGCCACTAATGGAGTAACATAAGACAAAGTGGAACCTAGGTCTATCAAAGCATAAGTTGAGTGAGAGCAAATGTCCAGCATACCTGTCACAACATCCGATGAAGACTCTGACTCACGTCTCCCTTGTAAGTCGTAAGTGCGATTTGGACCACTGCTAGAACTGGATTCCCTTGAACTACCTCTACCTCTACCTTCTAGAGCTGAGGGCCTGCGCCCTGCAGAAGGTGCTAGAGCATATGAACCTGCTGAGGACTTATTCCGCTGGTCCCGATCACCCTGGTGTCTAGCTGGACAATCCCTCATCATGTGCCCTCCTGTCCACAGGAATAATAGGTGGTAGAGGCATAGTTTCATCTCCCCAGATATCGCCTATTACAAGTATTGCAACATGGTATAGCTGGTCCCATCAGATTTGGACCCCTCTGCTTCTGTGAGCCTAACACTCGTGAACTTTTGCTGGGACCTGACTGTCCACAATGATCTAATCTGCTGCCCTATTACTTCGGAAATGCGGTCCTAGGTGTCCTACCTAAAAAATGAGGCTTGGGCCCATCCTGAAAATCTACTTGAAAGTCGGTAGGTATAGCCCTCCAACGCTGCTCCTAACCTGCCTATCAATCGCGTACTGACGCTGCCTGATTTCCTTTATATTCTGAGCAAAGGCCTGAATCTAGGGGACTTCCATATCCTCTCGTAGTGTGGCTTTGATACAAGATTCTACATACTCTGGTGCAAGTCCAGATAATAAACCGATGTACCCTAGCCGGCATAGTATCAACAAATATTGGCGCATATCTGGCCAAGGAATCGAACCTCAACGCATATTCTCTAATACTCATTCTTCCTTGTTCTAAATGTAAGAAATACTCTACTCTGGCCTTCCGGAGCTCTTAGGGAAAATAGTGGTCTATGAAGGCTTCAGAGAAGATAGGCCATGTAGGTGGAGGTGCATCTCTGCCTTAGGTCCTTTTCCAACTTTCGTACCACAAAATTGTTATCTCTCATAATCAGAACACTGCTAACTCAACTTATTCTGTCGAGGAAGCATGCATAAACCAGAATATCCTCTGTAGTTGGTATATGAAGTTCTAAGGGTCCTCTCTATGGTCTATTCCTGTAAACTACAGAGGACTCAAACCAAGGAACACATGGACTCTCGAACTCTCGGGCCCCTCAGTGGGCTCGGCAATAACTGGTATTACTGGTTGAGGCTGACGCTAGGTAGACATCATCTAAACTAACATGCATACTGCACGTCTGACATCCTGATCTAAGGGTATAGGAGGAATTGGAGGTGAGGTTGATACTTCTGTTACCCTTGGAGGTTCCAAGTGCCTTGGGGAATGCTGGGAAGACTGAGAGGCGGTCTCTCTCTCATCCTCATGCTGGGTTGTCCCCAACTGCAGCACCCTGCTAGTACCCTCTCTTTCTGTGATGTCTAACTCTCGACTGGTTGTGGTATGCCTTGTAACTAACATCTCTGTACACATACATAACAACATAAGCTTAGGGACTCAGCCCTATATAACTCAGCTCTTATAGCACAATTTGAGAAGAAGGAGGGGTAACTATACTATTTTGCCTCGTAGCTTCCTCCTTATAAAATGTGGTGCACAACACATTTATAAAGAAGACTATACTAGACATGGGTTGCAGACTCCCTAGGATAAGATGTTTCTCTGATACCAAGTTTGTCATGCTCCATCTTGGGAGGCATGACTGGAACCTACTACCATACTAGGACCTAGGCTGACTTGGCTAGGCATAGGCACCTCTGGTGCTTGCCAGCAACTGAAAATCAAGAAAACAACAATCTATATATAGACTGAAAACACAGCCTCAGGCCGATAAGGCACACAACAACCTGTAAAAGAAAATATCTAACCCAACCAACATGACGATAAAGGGATCCTAAACGGGCTGACAAGACCACTATGTTGTCTAGTCATAACAAAAGAAAAGTAGGCAGCCATATTCATTCCATAGTGGACAAGGCTGCTAAGTAAAAGCTACACTAGGCCCCACATGGCCAACATGCAAAATATAATAAACATAGGCCCCACATGGCCAAAAACAACCTACACTAAAAGCTGTTCCGCAAGCCTCTAAGCGTAGAATTGTGGTCGGGACTGGGCCCCGACCTACCCAAAATCTATGCAACAAAAGGATAATGAAACCTGAAACGTTTGGCAACTCTGGAAGAAAGGAGATAACCAATATACTACATCTTGACAGCTACTGAGATAGTCATGAGCCCTATCTATCTGAACCTGCAAGTATGCAGCACTCCATGCATGGGCGTCAGTTCAATATGTACCGAATATGTAAGGTCGTAACTAATGACTGAATGAAAGTAGACAAAGAGCTAAAAATAATCAATAATAAGGGCCAGAAGTTAACCTGAATAACCTTATAATATGAGTGATATCTTGCAAGTATAGTACAAACAAGAACCTAACCTGGCCCCCATAAGCCTGGAAGGTACAACCAGCACAAAATAACCTACTTAGGCCCTCATAAGCCCCAACAAGTACAAGTAATGCAAACTATTCTTATCTGAACTACTATAGGACTGTAGCCATGTTGTAACTAAGATATACTCGACCTTTGAAGTTGTACCCGAGCATGCTAGGCTCTTGTAACCGAGTCTAAGCCATCTGGGCTCCTATAGCTATTTTTGAGCCGTCTGGGCTCCTATAGTTATTTCTGAACCATCTGGGCTCCTGTAATCATATCTTAGTCATTTGGGCTCCTGTAACTTTATATGAGCCTTCTGGGCTCTTGTAAATGTATTTGAGCCATTTGGGTTCCTATAACTGTATCTGAGCCATCTAGGATCCTGTAACTATATCTGAGTGTGGAAAACAGCTATTTGGTTTCTAATATTTGGTAGTTCACTTGAGAAGCTTCCACCCGGTCTGTCTTCCGACCTTGGTGCCACTGACTAGGAGATAAGGTCGTTATGTGATGATTCTAGTCCTGTAGGCGTCAAGATACGCCAATGGTTTGTAAGCGAGCTCTCTTGTCTATTTATCGGTGTAGAACACTATATTGTGTTGTCTAACTATGCCTGATATTGTCTAATTTAGCAAGGTATGCAAATAGCTATCCTCAGGCCTTTGTGGCTTCAATATGGTAACAAAGCACCTACTAGTCCTTTTAATTGGTAAATAGCTGAACAGGGGATTCCTACGTCACTTCTGGCGATAATCAAAACTAGGTATAAACCTCCTAACAAGGAGCACTATACTGAAGTCTCAATTCGTCTCGTAGTAGCTAACCACAACACTATAGGCACAAGCTACTGCAAGGTATTGATTGTATTATCTAAACAACAGTAGTAACATGCCAAAAAGAATTAGCGTTAACATACCTCGAATGCCGATTCTCATTCACCTAGATAGATCCAACCTATAGTCGACAATGCTACCAAATTATAGTCCTATGTTGAGAGAATAAGGCCAGTTTCAATACCAGGATTTGGAAATTGACAAGACCTTTCAATACCAATAACTATAACTCAACTTCATACCATTTGGCTGGGAACTTACAGTTTCCCAAAAGTTTAGAAGGTAGAAATGCTTACCTATCACTGGTAGCTACCTAGGACTCAATCAGAGGGTATTTCTACAACTTTTTCTCAGCGGGGTTCCAGTACTCCAAGTTAATTTTCAAGAAATAACTATGAAGAGATGTTCCTAGTAGGCCTAGAACTCGTTTTAAGGAGAATTTGTGTTTGGACGGAATTTAATGATGTAATTATGCTAAAAACTGATAGAAAGTTGAAAGAATTTATCATAGGGGTTGTGAGTTTGTTTGATGAAATGTTGAAAATGACTTGAACATAACTTAGCACATATATATAAGGGTGGTGGCAAGGGGGCATGGTGTGCCACTCATTGCGCCAGGTAGGAGGCGCGACACATCAGCCATGGCGCTGGGCTAGCAGGCACAGTGCGGCGCCCAGTGCACCTATCCTCCGACCCCGGCCTCCTGATCGCTCGATTCCAAGTCGTATACTCCACCCCCGAGCTCTTTATTATATATGTCATACCCCAAAACTCTTAACGTACATACGCATGCATCGGTTAAAGGTTAGAAAATTATGGGGTGTAATAGTACCTTGGTGGTATGAGTCGTATTGTGATTCGTGATAGACTTCAGAGGACCTACTTAAGGCAATAGGAAATTATGACTCTTGGTATGAGTCGTACCATCTTGATATGAGTCATACCCAAGCAATCATGAAAATATTTAGAAGGTCCTACACTGGACTAATCTCCTACCATAGGTAGAAACCACAATACGTGATGACTACCTACGACCTTTACCAAGGAGCCGTGGTGAACATCAGAAAGAATGTTGAATGGAAAATTCTATAGTATGAGAGGAAACCACGAGTGGTAAGAACAAGGTACGAGTCATATCAGAGCACTCATGGAAATATTCTAAGGATGACAATAATCACAAGATCAGACCAAGACAGAGATGTATGACTTGTAGGAGCATTGTATGAGTCGTACCAACTCCTAGCACTTAAGACAAATCAGGGTTTCCAAGCGTCATACAAGCAGCAAGTACGACTCGTATGACCATGGTTCAAACTTGCCTTAATTCTCTACTTGCTTGAACCTAGAGAGGTAGAGATTAGGAAAAGAGAAGAACAACAAAGCCTTAAACTTTATAGTTCATTGTATAACTTGATGTTATGGTCGCAGGATAGTTAATTTTGAATAAAGTGATAATGGTTGAAGTAAAATCACTTAAGAGACCTAATCTAGTAATTGAGTGTAGTTATCCAATAGGGACGAATCAGCCATTTGGATGAACCTATGTTATTAGTTCTACAAGAAAAGTATTGGAATATATCTCAAGTGTAAAATCCGAAGTAGTTATGAATCCATGGGGAACACCTCCCTAGTTAATTGCATAAAGTTGACAACAACTTTAACATTCAAAACGGTTAAGTGTTCATTTCTTGAAACCCCTTTTTAGGAAATAATTTCACTAAAAGAATAAATACCAGTGTTATTCTACATCTTAACCATATTCCCTATGGGATCGACCCTAACCTTTGTTGGATTTTTTATTGACAACGTCCACGTCATGCTTTTACAGGATTGTGGTTTGAGCGTTGTTAGATTCTAGCCCCTATCCGAAAATGCAGCAACTACTCCAAACACATTATCCACTCTGCCACCGGCCACTCAAGGCTAGGTTCTGGCTCGTTATGTACTAGTACCTTAGGACTTCCCACAGAAGATGTCCAAGTAGCTGACCATTACAGAAAAGAAGGTCAATGTCATGAAGGAATAGGTCAAGTCGTGGGTGAGGGCCGAGATTGATGAGGCATCGAGAGCATTGTATACTAGGCTCGACAGTCTTAAGTTTTGGCTCAATAAGAGATTAGCAGATATGCCATATGTGCGGAGACTGAGAGAGATGAGTTGGGCATGCTTAAGAGTGACGTCATTGAGTTATCATCTCGACATCCAACCATATTACCATCCCTAACAATTTTGTTGTTTAAGGATGAGCTCCATGAGGAGCTAGATCTAAGGAGGTTCTAGATCCATGATCCGACTGCTGGAGATAAGGGTAAGTGGAGCTCGACTAGGGAATATGATGTGGAGACCTCTAGGAAGAGGAGGAAGAGAGAAAGGAAAGAGCCCAGGCAGGCAACAGTAGCTAGTCAGCAGACTCATGACCAGTATATGTCAAAGCTGCAGGAGAGAGTGAGAGAAGCAGGGAGCTCTACTATTGTGTCTAGGGAGCCTGTGAGTGGCAAGGACCATCCAGATGAGCCATATTCATCCTAGAAAATCACTAAGGTCATTGAGGAGACCAAGTCTTTTTAGGGGGTAGGTATAACCCCCACCATCACAACACCACCACTGAGTGTGTTGCCCACCACTGGCGCCACGATTGTTGAGGCAGAGAATGTGCCATCACACCTGCTTGTTGAGGATGATAGGAGTGTCTAGAGTGCCACAACGATGTTTCTTCCCTGGTTTTAGTTTTTCTACTTTGAGGATAAAGCATGAGTTTTGTGTAGGGGATGTATATACTTTTTTCGCTCAAGGGTTTTCTATTGTTGTATTTCTTTTCCCACGGGCATGCTATGTAGTAGAATACAGCATGTTTAGGATGTTTTGTTTTTTCAATTAGAAGTAATTTAGGAGAACTTAAATAACCAATAAAATGCACTTGTTTTTTATTTTTGTTACTTAATTATTTCTCTTAAAAACCCCCCTTTAGTAAATAATTGAACTAAAAGTATAAATACTAGAATATGTTGTTATCTTGACCATATTCCCTATGGAATCAACCCCAATCTTAGTTGGGCTCTTTATTGACAACGACTACATTATACTTCTTCAGAGGTGTATTTTGAGCTTTATCAAGATGCCCTCCTCAGAAACGAGCCACTCATATCTCAACTTTTTGCCCAAATGCTCACCCGAGCATGAACCACTCATCTCTGGATAATGGTGTATTTCCCAAACATTACCAGCATATATTAATATGTTCTCAAACTAATCATCAGACAAGAAAAATCACAAGTACATATTATGTTTGAACTTTGAAATCTGAATATTATTCATGAACTTAGATAAATTCAAGACTCATTTGTATAGCACAGCTAAGTCACAATAGTCTCTATTATATCAATGTCGAAAGGCCAACCAAGCAATCTCATCAAGTCGTAAAACATACAAGGCATTGAATATAGTCTAAATTCATATAAAACTATAACCTACCTCAACCGAAGAATGTGAATACGCAAGTGACTCTGTGGGAGCTTTTTCCTTTCTCAATGCCTTGAAATGCACAAAATCTAAGAAACTAAATAATACAAGAGTACTACATCATCTACTCTTCAAATAATCATCTTGGGAATTTAAACCTACCCAACTCTACCCATCATCATAGTGCAATTCGTTATCCACAAGTTAATTTATCATCCTCTACCCCCACAACGATTTTTTTAACCATGTTCATGGAGTTCCTACTCCTTAAACCCTTTCAAAGTAGTTTTTAATGCTAAAGGTTCAAACTTAATGATTTCCTAGGTCTCAAATTATCACTATTATGAACTATAACAATCAATTCCATCCTAGGAGTGTTAACTACTCATTTAGAAGCCTAGGAATCATGAAATATCAACACCCCATCAACTTACCCTAACTTTAATAGTTCTAGGGTTTTTAGCTAGAATTTCACCATTAAATATAACCCATTGATTCTAGGTTGTTAGAGCATCAGGAGATGAAAGAATTAACAAGGAAATCTTACATTGGAAGAAGGAAACCACTCTTGCCTTTAAAAAACTACTCCTTCACTCTCAAACTTTTTTCCTTAGAATTATGGGTGAAAACTCCAAAATCTTGACTCAAATATGCATTTTGCCTCACATCATCTACTGCAGCAGTCACTTTCTCACTATAACGGATCCACTATGGTGATCTAGGGTCTCACTACAGTGGACCCTAATGATCTTGTCACTATTTCTATGACAAACACTCCAACCATTGTGGTGATCTCGCTACAGTAAAAATCCCACCACTGTAGTTGATGCGATCCACGTTCCTTCAATAACGTTCATAAGAAACCAATCAAGGGAGCTCCAAGATATACAATGACTTTTCACAAAAAGGGAGGCACTTGAGTGCATATGGGAGACGTCCAAAAAATTCCATGTTTGGATCGTAGCTTGGGAAGAAGAAGGAAGACAAGATATCCAAAGGAACAAAGAAAGTGGCTATACGTGAAATTTGCTAATCTTGATTTTCAAGGAAAAGGAAGAACATCCAAGCAAGGCCCTTATTCATTAAGGGCATAATTGTAATAGCCTTTCCTTTTCCTTCACTTAGTATAAATAGTAATTTATCTGATTTGAGTAGTATATTTTTCATGATATGATGAATATTGACTTTGAATGTAGTGTGCTTGTCTTTAGATTGTTATTCATGTAGAAATAAGGGTTGCAAGGGTAGACCATCTCCCTCGAGGCCTTTGTATGAACTAGATGATACTTGATTTGTGAATTGGAGGTCCTTGTGCTTTCACAAGGATTGCTAATTTCAATGATTTTTGTATCTAGATAGTTATCCTTTATCTTCCATTAACTTTCTTGAATCATTTGGTATCAGATCTAGGGTTAATGTTGTTCTTACAATAATTATCTTAGCATTTAAGTATTAAATCAAAAATCGAAAAAGAAATTTGAAATTTCTTTAAAATTAAAAAAAAATGAAAACTTTTCTTGTTTTTCTTGTATTTTTGACACTAGATTCTTGTTCCCTAGTGTTTTTTGAGTCTAAACCATAGGTTTCTATTGAAATTTAAGCTTCGGACTTGATTCTACCACTGAAGAACTTGGAGCTTGAAGACTTTATTAAAATTGCAATTGGGCCTTGTTGATTGGGGTCGAATTGGAGCTTCATTTTGATTGGGTTTTGTTCTCTACATCAAAGGGAGAAAAATCCTAAATTTTGAGGTGATATGGAGAAGTTTTTGATAAGGGTTTGATCTTCATGTCCTTGGTGTTCTTGAAGACCTTCGTATCTTCAAGGTGAAGAAGAAGACCCAAGGTATATTTGATCCATTTTCTCTCTTTGATTTTTGTGAAAAAAGGTTCATGGGTCCACTTGAGGAAATTTTAAGTTGGAAAAAAAATAGAAATTGAAAAAAGGTCTGATTTGAAATTTTTTTTAGAATCCATGTGGACTGCCTCGTCAACAGCATCTGCCATGCAACAGCTAGTTAGCAACCATCTCAGCACGATCAGCTCCAACCAGCAGCAGCAACATTTTAAAAAAAAAATGGGTAGGCTACCACATAGGCACGAAACTAGCACCAATCAGCGCCTGCACATCCAGCCAGCTGGCACTAGGGCCTCAATTTCAGAGAGCTAAAGCTGCTTTTCAACCCTTTTTTTCTAAGTGTTGGGACTTTCCACCCCCAAAATTTTTCTAACTGTCTAAACTTCACGGTTCTTCTTCCAAACTCAAATTTCTTTTGATTTCTAAACTAATTAATATTTTTAATTAGTTCTTTATCCATTTCATCTCTTTAATTCCCAAAAACTACTAACATTAAGTAATTCACCTACTTTATTGTTAGTTTTTTTTAGTTTGATTTTTTTCGTGCTTCTTCTTCAACTTTTTTTTTTCTCTTTATTCTTGTTGAACCTTATTGATTCCATCCTGTTAGCTTGAGCCTTCTTCATTGAGTCAACAAGAATCCATTCTAGATTTGAAGTAGAGATTCTGCACTTGTAACTCAACATACTACACAAGCTACAATCTTTGGTCGTGGCAATTATGTGGCATATAAAGTGAGAATTCCTTGAGCGATTGTGAGTTCTTTTCACTAACATAATGTGTTTGCTTTATTTGATTTTGTGTCTTCAATAGGTACAACGGCTAATCAAGAAGAGCAGAATCCGGTACCAACTCGAGAACCCACCTTGCTTGATGTGATGATCATCATCTCCCGAATGGATGGGAGGTTGGATAATATAGAAAATCATTTGGTAGACCTTGAAATATGGAATGGAAACTCTTCTTATACTCGTTTGTATCACCATGGACAAACAAGTGGAGTCCTTCATGACTCCTTTTCACCGATATCACCGTGGACTTTTCATAGAATCTTCTACCCCACCTCCACCACTCCCCTGCTATCTTTTACGACTCTATTACCTACTACTACCCTACAATATGTTCTTCCACCAAAACCATATGATCCTCCACCATCACCACCACAACCACACATACCTTTTCCTCAACCAAATACCCGATCCAATCCGTAATATCCAACCTATGGATGGTGAATTCAATCAGGAGTTCCAAGGGGTGTCCGATGATATCCCCAATGCTTACCAGAATCATATGATAGGCCACACATGAACTTTCAAGGTCCTCATCATGGAAGAGGAGGTCACCATGGTTCTATCTATCACATGATTAGGAATAGGGGTTAAGATTACCACCTACACTCTACTCGATTGAACCAGGTTCATTTTATCACACATGCAAAACACTAATGGCAAACAACCTATAAACATAATGTGAAAAACCTCCTTAACCAGGTTCATTTTATCACACATGTAGAACACTAATGGCTAACAACCCATAAACGTAATGTGAAACACCTCCTTTCTCAAGGGAGTCCCAAAAATACAACATATTGAATAGGATTCTATTCAACTCACAAGTGGGTTTTAGATTCAACTCTGCAACCGAAGGGTCTAACTCTAGTAACTCAAGTATCAACAATTACCTCTAACTAATGACGCGTTTCTCAACTCACAACTCGAGTTAGAAACTCACAAAAACTAAACAGTAAACAAATTGAAAAAAAGGAGTATCGCTCTCTTTCTCTCTCGAAACTTAACAATTGCCTTGAAAAACATCAGGTAGTTTTTTGCTCTTATTACTCAGTCTATTTGTCTTATGTCTTGTGATATAAATATCTCATCCACAAGGTGTGTCCAACTCCAACTCTAATTTCTCTTCCTTATTAGACTCTTTGATGTGTTCTCTTCTTCATAATTGATGTGTATTAGATAATTTATGACACATCCCTGGCATCTTTATCCAATACAATTACCATTGCCTTATCTACAAGTGCACACACCTAGTTTATGTAGGAATAGGTATCTGCCTCATCACACCTGTGCTTGTATTAGTAACCTAATTGGACCTAGCTCACCTTCTTGCACTGTGTCATAATAAGCTGCCACTAGACCTGGTTCACTTTGTCAACTTTATAAAAACTTTATCAATCAATCATAAAAATAATTATATAACAAATTCCTCCTTTTTGATGATGAAAAACATACTATGTGTAGTGATTACATTCACCCCTTCCCCCTTCTGACATTTTTGAAAAGTTTTTAGATAAAGAACCCATCAAGTAGATTGCATGTACAATAAATTACTAACCCATGACCGTTGGGGCAACACTGATCAAAGCAAGCCTTAAATAATACAAGTGTTAAATCAATTAATGATATGATCCATCAAAAACACACATGATCAACACACTACAAGAAAAGAATAAAATAAACTAGTAGTGTACCAATCCCAGTCATATAGAATTAAATTCATAGACAAAGTACAACAGTTCGAGAAGTAAAAGAGAAAAACCTGGTCTAATAACAAGGGAACCTATCATACTAGATAATCAAGAACACAAGCAAAAGAGATAGACAAGAAAGAAACTAAGGAGGACAGAGGGAAGAGGTTTAGTTCTTCTCCATTAAAGATAGAATCTTGTCTTTTCTGTTATTGTGCAAGTCATGCCCTACCTTGGGAGGCATGACTAGCACCTAGTGCCCTACTTGGACCTGAACTACTGAGCTGACCGAGTCTAAGCACCTCTGGTGCAGGGCTGACTCCAACTCTAGAATCAAGAAAACAACGGGCTATATAGCGGCTGTAAATACAACCCCTGGCCAACAACGTGTGTAGCCACCTGTGAAAATAAACAGCTAACTAGAGACAAACAATCATAGGGAGTCCTATGCGGGCCGACAAGGCCACCATAATATCTAGTTATAACTGGAAAGTAAAATCAGATGCTAAACTGAACTATGACCGACAAGGCTGCCAATCAATAGCTAAATAGGGCCCCACACGGCCAACACACATAATCTAAAACACATATGGGCCCCACATGACCGATATCATCTAACCACAGGGAAGTAGCACAATCTGCAAGCCTCTACGAGTAATAAGATGGTCGGGACAGGGCCCCAACCTACCCATACTGTACAAACAAAAGAAGTAAACCTTTATCACACAAGCTCCGAAAGAAGGGAGTTGACGACTCTGTACGGCTTACTGGAACTACGAGGGACCTGCTCCTCATCTATCTGCACCTGCAAGCAGGTAATGCAGTGCCCCAGAAGAGGGCGTCAGTACCATGATCTTGGGCAAATTTATATGCCCAAGTGATACTCAAACGTATCATTTTTACCTTGTTTGTTGTGCAATGTGTATATAATATCATGTATTTGGTAATAAAATGCGAATTTATACTAACCAACATGATTAGCATTTGTTTTGCAGGATAATGTGATTTTTAGGAGCTAAAATGCGTGTTGGAACTATGTCGGAGTTGGACTTGGATGCGAGCGTGGAAAAGACCTTGGATGGCACATTTTACACTGGCTCCACGATGGAGCCGTGCCACGCTGCCATCGCGGTAGCACACTGCCTGGGCAGGAATTAATTAGGCAATTTCCAGTGTGCCTGCGCGTTAGTTCCGTGGCACGGAGATAGGCCTCCGCGATGGCCTCCGTGCCACGTTGAGACCAATTATCCGGACCCTGCAATTTTCAGAGAGGGTCCGCGTCCACGCCGTGTCACGGAGGCAGTGCTCCGCGTTGGCCTCCGTGACACGTTGCTTGTTATTCCGGGAAAAATTTCCCACTAGTATAAATAGCACACTTAGGTTATTTTTAAAGAAGTCTTTTTTTTAGTTCTAGTTTTTTTAGCAGAGTTCAGGAGTGGAGAGAGGAACGTGGTTTTGTGGCAGTTGAAGAATAGAAAAGATAAGAGTTTTCTTCTCTTCCCTTCTTCTTTTCCTTCAATTGTATGCATGATTTACACTCATTCTAGGACGATTAATCCAAGAATGAGTGGCTAATTCCTTTCTTGCTGAGGTTTTGAACTTGTGTAATGATTATTGGTAATAATTGTTATGGTTTCTTCTTCTTCTTGCATATTGTTCTATTAATTCTTGTGCTTAGTACATTCTTGATTGGCCACCATTAATGTATATCTAAAAAGTCCAATTTCACTCGAGAGAGCATGAAATTGGAAAGTTGTGAATTAATAGGGTATTGTTCTTAACTTGATTTGGGAAAATTGGGTTTTGATGTGCTTTCTTGATAGAAATATACTTGAAAGCCGTATTAGTCAATTTAGGAACCGGAATTGTAGTGTTAGGTCATGAATTTCATTTGATCACAGAAATGTAGACGAATGGTTTATGATTCTAAAGTGAAATTAAATACGGAAGTTTTAATTTCTAGGCAAACGTTCTTGACTAGCAATATGAAGAAGAGGATGACCAAATTATCATAATTATCAACTCCATTACTCGTTCTTAACCTTGGCATGAGCATATCCATTGTCTGAATTCAACGTAAATAGTAGTTGTTAAGTTTAGTATATAATTAGTTTAGAAACAAAACTCCCTAAATTCTTGATTGGATAGTTGTTAGCATAGTTAGAAATAGAATAGAAATATAGTGAACTAGGAAATTTTGCATATCCAGAGCAGCCTCCTTGGATCGATACTTGGCTACTTAGCCACTTTATTACTTGTTTGACCACGTACACTTGCATGTCGGTTTTTAACACATACCGAACCAGCCGGACAAGTTTTTGGCGCCGTTGCCTGGGAGGCTAGGCGATTTGTAAAATTTTGTTTAGTGTGAATTTACTGTATTTGTATTTTATTTACTTAAGTGTTAACAACTTGGTCTTAGCCTGTATTTTGCAGATTTTTATTTCTGTGAACACTGGCAAGGGACAAAGAGTTGGTGGAATCTTACTTAGAGCCAGAACGTGAATTGCATAGTCAACGTAGAGAAGCTCTTCGGAAGAAGCTGCAGTTGCTCAAACAGTCTACGATGGAGCAACCCAATCCACCAGTTGTACGGGCAGTGTTAGTGCCCGAGGAAGTAGCAGCCAGGCCGGTTCGCGAGGTGGCAATCCCACAAGCTAATAATGTACATTCCAGCATCCGCAAACCAGAGCCTGGGGGGAGATTTGAGTTAAAGCAAAATATGGTGCAACTTTTGCACACGAGCGGGCAGTTCACCGGTCTCCCTCACGAAGATTCGCAACAACATCTCCAGAACTTTTTGGAGATAAGTGACACGTACATACCCGCTGGAGTGTCACCTGATTATGTTCGGCTCACCTTATTTCCATTTTCCTTATTGGGTGAAGCCAAGAGGTGGTTAAAAGATGAACCACCCAACTCTATATCAACGTGGGATGATCTTGCAAAGAAGTTCTTGATCAGATTTTTCCCTTCAGGTAAAACAGCTAAACTTAGAAGTCAGATTCTAAGTTTTAAACAGAGGGAAGGAGAAAATCTTTATCAAGCCTGGGAAAGATTCAAGTCCATGTTGCGGGACTGTCCTCATCATCATCAGTCAAATGAGGTGTTGGTACACACTTTTATTGAGGGTTTGGAACCCCACACTAAAATTTTGTTAGACTCAGCAGCTGGAGGGCAAGCGCTGGAGAAGACTTATGAAGAGTTGTACACTTTGCTCAACCGAATGTCACAAGGCAATCCAGAATGGAATGCAGATTCTTCAAGGGGTGGAGCAAGGAAAGCAGCGGGAGTGTTCGAAGTGGATGGATTCACAGCTATCGCTGCACAGATAGCTGCTTTGCAAAATCAGTTAAACACTCACTTCAGCACTATGAATTTGAACAAGCCTTCAGCCTCAGTTAATGCAGTCCAACAGATGTGGTGTGAAGTGTGTGGTAGTAGTGAGCATTCAGCTGAGTGCTGTGGTGTAAATCCTGATTCTGTCAACTTTGTGGGCAATGCACAGAGGAATCAACAGCAGTTTGGTGGTAGCTACAACTCGAATTGGAGGAATCATCCGAATTTTTTGTGGGGTAGCAACAATCAACAAGGCCAAGGTTCAGGGCAGGGTATGCACAGAAACCAAGGAGGGCAACAAGGCTATCAGAATCAGTTCAGAAATCACAATGCCCCTCCACCACCACCATCACCGACTATTGAGGAAATGTTCAAGACCATGATTGCCAACCAGGCACAATTGCAGGCTGACTACGTCAAACTGGCAGCCGAAGTAAACAACAATCAATTGGCAACCAAGGCTCTTGAATATCAGTTTGGGCAATTTGCTAGTGCCCAAAATACTAGACCCAGGGGAGGACTACCTAGCGACACGGATCCAAATCCTAAGCAGGTAAATGCAGTGACCACGAGGAGTGGTTTACAATTAAAGGAGGTGGAACCTGAAAGACCGCCTCAGAAGTCAGGAGCAGTAGATGTTGAGGGAGAACAAACCTCAGATATGGGGAAGACCAAAGAAGCTGAACCAGCAAGGCCTCCACCCTCGTTCCCTCAACGACTTAAGAAACACAAGGAGGAGGCGTGTTTCCAGAAATTCATGGAGGTACTCAAACAGGTACATGTTAACTTACCTCTTGTTGATGTCTTGCAGGGTGTGCCGAAATATGCAAAGTATATCAAAGACATCGTGGCCAACAAAAGTCGCTTAACTGAGTATGCCACGGTGGCTTTAACAGAGGAATGCACATCCCGTATTCAGAATAGGTTGCCCACTAAACTAAAGGATCCTGGAAGTTTTACCATCCAGCTGACGATTGGGCAAAGTATCCGAGCTCGTGGGTTATGCGACTTGGGGGCAAGTATAAATCTGATGCCATCTTCGGTATTCAGAAAGTTAGGGCTAGGGAGTCCTAGACCCACAACAGTGATCTTGCATCTAGCAGACAGGTCCTTAGCTAAGCCAGATGGCATTGTTGAGGATGTGCTAGTGCAGGTAGGCTCCCTCATTTTTCCGGTAGATTTCATTGTTCTGGATTTTGAACCAGATGCAGAAGTCCCATTTATTTTGGGACGACCATTTTTGGCAACCGGAAAGGCATTGATCGATGTAGCTGCGGGTAAACTTACAATGCAAGCACATGACAAGGTAGAGGTATTTGATGTGTTAAAATCCATGAAGCTGCCGGCTATACATGAGGAGCTTTCTGAAATCAACGTGGTTGAACATGTAGGAAGTAAGCAGGCTGTTGAAGCTCAAGACCCCTTGGAGAGAGCGCTTACGCACTCTGATCATTTTGGGGATGGAGAAGCTTGTGGAATGGTTCAATTATTAGATGGAGCACCTCAATACCCGAGAAGACAGGAATTTCAGTCCTTGATGAGATCACTAGAGCCGTTGCCGAAACCGTCTGTTGAGAAGGCACCGAAATTGGAGCTGAAAGAATTGCCTCCCCATTTAAAATATATCTTTTTGGGGGAGGGAGAGAATTTACCAGTTATCATCTCTGCAGACTTGACAGAGGAACAGGAACAGGCAGCTTTGGGGGTCTTAAGGAAGAGAAAGAAAGCAATGGGTTGGCAAATGTCCGACATTCAGGGTATAAATCCAGCTTTCTGCACGCACGGGATATTTATGGAGACAGGAGCCAAGCCGACAGTTCAGCCACAGAGGAGACTTAATCCAGCAATGAAAGATGTGGTAAGAAAGGAAATAATTAAGTGGCTTGATGCAGGTGTAGTCTACCCAATTTCAGACAGTGAGTGGGTCAGTCCCGTTCAATGTGTTCCTAAGAAAGGGGGGATGACTGTAATCACCAATGAGAAAAATGAGTTAATCCCCACACGAACCGTCACAGGATGGCGAATTTGTATGGACTACCGAAAGCTGAATGAAGCCACGAGGAAAGACCATTACCCCATTCCTTTTATTGACCAAATACTTGACAGGTTGGCAGGGCAGGAATATTACTGCTTTCTTGATGGGTACTCCGGCTATAACCAAATAGCCATCGCTCCTGAGGATCAAGAGAAGACGACGTTCACCTGTCCTTATGGGACATATGCTTTCAGGCGAATGCCGTTTGGGTTATGCAATGCACCCGCCACATTTCAGAGATGCATGATGGCTATATTCCATGACATGGTTGAAGATTTTGTTGAGGTATTTATGGATGATTTTTCTGTTTTTGGTAATTTGTTTGCTACTTGCTTGCAGAATCTTGACAGGGTACTGGCTCGATGTGAAGAATCCAACCTGGTGTTAAACTGGGAGAAATGCCACTTCTTAGTAAAGGAGGGGATTGTCCTAGGCCACAAGGTGTCTAAAAAGGGGTTGGAAGTCGATCGTGCTAAAATAGAGGTGATGGAGAAATTGCCACCACCAGTATCCGTGAAAGGTGTACGAAGTTTTCTGGGACATCCAGGATTCTACAGACGATTCATAAAAAACTTTTCCAACATTTCTAGACCGCTATGCAGGCTGCTAGAAAAGGAGGTCAAGTTTGAATTAAATGATGAGTGTGTTGTAGCATTCGAAAAGTTGAAGCAGAAGTTGATAGAAGCACCCATACTTACTTCTCCTGACTGGGAACAACCATTTGAGTTGATGTGTGATGCCAGTGATGTGGCTGTGGGAGCTGTTTTGGGACAAAGGAAGAATAGAGTTTTTCATTCTATTTATTATGCAAGAAAGACGCTGAATGCGGCTCAGAGCAATTACACAGTCACAGAAAAAGAAATGCTAGCTCTGGTGTTTGCATTTGACAAGTTCCGGTCGTATTTGGTGGGTACAAAAGTGGTGGTGTACACTGATCATGCAGCTATTCGATACCTATTCAACAAGAAAGATGCTAAGCCCAGATTGATTAGATGGATCTTATTGCTACAAGAGTTTGACCTTGAGATTAGAGACAGAAAGGGGAGTGAAAATCAGGTAGCAGATCACCTATCACGACTGGAGCGTCGGTCGCATGTGATGGAAAGTGATGACGTTAATGAGGACTTCCCAGATGAGCAACTATTGGCAGTGGGAGAAGCAGAAGTTCCCTGGTATGCTTACATAGTCAACTTGCTAGTGAGCGGAGTTTACCCCCCTGAAGCAACAGACCAGCAAAGAAGAAAATTGAGGCATGACAGCCGATATTATGTATGGGACGAGCCATATTTGTTCAAGCAGGGACCAGACCAGGTGATGAGAAGATGCATCCCAGAGAGTCAGATAGCAGAGGTGCTAAGGGGCTGCCATTCTTCATTGTATGGAGGGCATCATGGAGGTGAGAGAACAGCACATAAGGTTCTTCAGTCAGGTTTCTTTTGGCCGACCCTGTTCAGAGATTCTATGGAGTATGTCAAAATGTGTGATAGATGTCAGTGGACAGGAACAATTGGCAGAAGACAAGAGATGCCTTTGCAGAACATACTGGAAGTTGAGCCCTTTGATGTATGGGGTATTGATTTCATGGGTCCATTCCCACCGTCATTTGGAAATCGTTACATCTTGGTAGCTGTAGATTATGTATCAAAATGGGTGGAAGCAATAGCTTGCCCCAGGAATGATAACAAGGTAGTAACGAAGTTTGTGAAGAAACACATTCTCACAAGGTTTGGGACACCCCGAGCAATTATCAGTGACGGAGGAGCTCATTTTGTCAATGCAAGCTTCAAGAAATTATTGGCTAAGTATGGGGTGCGCCATAAGGTGGCCACGGCATACCACCCTCAAACTAGTGGGCAAGTGGAGGTGTCAAATAGGGAGGTAAAACAGATTCTTTAGAAAACGGTGAACACACAACGGAATGATTGGTCTGGTAAACTTGATGATGCGTTGTGGGCCTACCGAACAGCTTATAAGACACCGATCGGAACGTCACCATACCGATTGGTCTATGGCAAAGCATGTCATCTCCCGGTTGAACTTGAGCATCGAGCTTTCTGGGCTGTCAGAAAGCTAAATATGGACTTAGAGCTGGCGGGTAAAAAGAGATTGATGCAGCTCAGCGAGCTTGACGAATTCCGCTGGCATGCCTATGAAAGTGCGAAGTACTACAAGGAAAGAACCAAAAGATGGCACGACAAGCATGTGGTGCATCGCATTTTCGAACCAGGACAGAAAGTTTTGCTTTTTAATTCAAGATTGAAATTGTTTCCTGGTAAGCTGAGGTCTAAATGGTCTGGACCGTTTGAAGTAGTGAGAATGACCCCTCATGGGGCGGTAGAACTGTGGCAAGAAGACAGGAGTGCTACGTTCTTGGTAAATGGGCAAAGATGCAAGCACTACTGGGGAGATGACCATGATTGGGACAAATCGTCCATCTCCCTAGTAGACACATGAGCATAAAGACTGTCGAGCCGCGACGTTAAACCAGGCGCTGCACGGGAGGCAACCCGTGAAAAATATTTTTCTTTCTTTCCTTAGTGTAAAGTTTTTCATTTATTCTATTTTCTTTCCTTTTTCTTGACTAGGCTTAGATTTGCATTTTAATTAGTAATTTGTATTTTATTTATTTTTTTAGTAGGGAATCTATGAATTTAACCAATTTTTGTTTAGTGAGGTGATTTTCAGGTATACCGGAGGAAAAATACTTGGAATCGAGGAAACGAGGCGAGGTATGAAAAATAAAATTTGATGGTGAAACAGAGCACTGGCGCGTTGGCGCCGTGTCACGGAGGCAATACTCCGCTTTGACCTCCGTGACACGTTGAAGGCGAATCTGGAATTTTTTTAAAATTCCAGTAAGCCAACGCGTTGGCTCCGTGTCACGGAGGAGGGGCTCCGCGTTACCCTCCGTGACACGTTGCCCTTATTCCAGTGCCGGGTCACACCGGGTTTCCGGGTGACCCGCGTGTTTCTTTTAAATAAACCCCCGATTTTCGCCCAAATTTCCCCATTCCTTCTACCCTCCGCGACCAAACACCCATTCCCCTACCCCCAAGCTCCGTGCCACGTTGATAGGCAAGGAAAACGTCAAGTTTTTTCGGTTCTTCAAATTCAAGGTATGTTTTCATCTTCGATCTCAAATTTCTGGCGAGTTTTGTCACTTTTGAGCATGTGAGGTGAGATATATCACCCTAGGTAAAAAAATTAAACATGATGTGAATTATTTTGTGATTGATTATGTTCGGATTATTGTAGTTGACGTTTGAACTTATCGATTGATTGAATAATTCAATATTGATTGTCGAATTGAGTTCTAGGGCTTGGGTTGTTGGATTTTAACGTGGGTAACTTGATAGTTTGATGAAATTGGTGCCTGGGTGTGTTTAGTAGTTGAGATAAGTCGTGGTAACTATTGTTTAATTGTGGAAAGACGACTAATTCTCAAATTTCTGTGGGGAAGTGCATAATATGTGAATTGGTTGAATTGCTTAGATTAGTTGTATATAATAGTTTTGTATTGTTGTTCTTATTTCTGTTGTGGTTATTGTTGCTAAGTGCTGTGGGTGAATAGCTGTCGATAGGAGGATTGGGTTAGCTGTATGAAGTCTGAGTAGTTCGCTAGCCGTTATGCTGTCGAAATTTTGTGAACACACTAAGCAACATGTTTATAGTTGATTGTGTTTGGGGGTGTAAATAGAGTTATCCTTGCTAAAATGTTGTAGATATTGTTAAAGACTAAGTGTGGGGTAAATTTTGTTTAACCCGACCTTAGCCGAAGCTAACAAGTTCTTAGCTTAATATTGTGCTTGTCTGTGTAAATTGATAGGTACAATGGCTAGCCGACAAGATAAAGGCAAGGGTGCCTCAACCTCAGGCACCGGCAGAAAGAGAATGAGACTGGGCACGGCTGTCCCAGCTGCACCTGCTGTTCCACGCGGTCAACACCGCCGATACGGAACACGATGGGTCACCGACGAAGGGAAGAAATGGTATAATAAGCACAAGGAAAGCAAATACTTCCCGGAGGAATATATTGCAAGGGAACCACTTGCACAGGAGTTCCCTCGCATGGTGCAGAGGATTGAGGCAGCTGGGCTCAGTTTTATTTTTCAGGAGCCCAAGGAGTGCAACCTTCACTTGGTCCGGGAATTCTACGCCAACTGGAACCCGGCCATCAGGAGCCATACTATTAAAATCAGAGGGCAGATTGTCACTCTGGAACCCCAGCAGCTGAATGCCATCATTGGAGCGCGGGACACAGACGCCCACGTTCTCCGCCAGCTCAATATCACCCCACCGTACGCCGACATCAGACGTACGTTGTGTGGGGCTCGATCCACAGCCCGATGGAGGAGACACAAAGAGAGGGGTTACCACCAGACTCTGCCTTATTCGCAGATGAACAGGGAGGCCAGAATCTGGCTAAAAATAGTATGTTCGTGTTTGATCCCGGGAGTGCATATGACAGACGTGACCCGGGACCGTGTCTGCCTGGTGTATGCCCTTATGAAAGGGCTTGAGATTAATGTGGGGGCAGTTATAATATCCGCCATGAAGAGAGCCAGACTACACCAGGGCCACAGATACGGGTTTGGCGGACTCATCACCACCTTCCTCCGAGGCCTTGACATTGAGGAAGAAGCTTTGGATTACATTCTGCAGTTGGAGCGGAGGGCCCTTGATGTGACAAAAACCAAGGCCCCCGACACTACACACGGACCTGTGCTGACTCTGGGCGAGCGACATGCTCGTGACGACCAGTATATGGCCCGTATGTTCGGCATGCAGATGCTGCAGCTACGGATAGGTGGGAGACCAGCCACCGAGGATGAATTATGGCAGCTGGAGCTGGACTACCCCTTCGGCGAGAACGCCAGAGCTTTATGCAAGGTGGGGCCAGCCTTTGTGGAGCCGACTGACGACGACGTCCCTACTGATGAGGAGACACGTCGTGAGGACTCTGATGTAGAGTCCGATGACGGCGATGGAGCTGATTCAGATATGGGCGACGAGGCCGCAGCACCGGATGAGGAAGTCGAATATTTCGACTAAGCAGGGAGTTCCACCACCCAAAATTTTGTGCTTTGTATTTTTGTGAACACTGGGGACAGTGTTCGATTTAAGTGTGGGGTGGGGAGTAGTTAGGTGCTGGGTCATAGGCTCTAAACTTGCTGTATAATTCTTCGTTGACGTTATGTATGCCTGTGTTTTCCCTGTTGTTGTGAAATGATTTGTGATGTATGTGTATATATTTGTGTTGTGGCTAATGATGTGTGTTTTGAAAGTTATGGTTGCACTTGTAAATATTTTGTAAATTTTTTTAAATATTTTTTTTTCTATCGATATGATTGATATTTTTCAAAATTTTTGCGAAAAGATTTTGCATTTATCAACATAGTTTGCAAATATTTTCTATCGAAATGATCGATGT
The DNA here is from genome assembly GCA_035772735.1 of Datura wrightii. Classification (NCBI taxonomy): domain Eukaryota; kingdom Viridiplantae; phylum Streptophyta; class Magnoliopsida; order Solanales; family Solanaceae; genus Datura; species Datura wrightii. The sequence goes on from JASDFA010000016.1 coordinate 117,226,353, forward strand.
GTTGCAAAAATTTTGAAGTTTTAATTTTGGGTTTCTCGGAGTTTGTTTTCGGTTATTTTACCGAGAATAGTCCCATTGAACCGATGTCATAGTTAGTGACCATTCCCTATGATGGATGGATGACGACCGTCTTAAGGGAAATGTAGTCGATAGGAGTAGATGTTTTGTTTTTAGTTTCTTTGGTGGATTGCATCAATAAACTGTAGTTGCTTATGGTCGCTAAAATTTCGTTGCGTGTTGTAATTGATGTTCAAAACGTGAAAATGATTCGTTTGAAAGCATGCAATTTTGTAAATATGTTGAGTTACCTAGGCTAGAGAATTTGGTTCATTATGATTGAGGCTTAATCTTGAATTCATGTAATTGACTAATTAAAGAGTCTGTGAATGCATCTTGATTCGAGCATGTGCATGAAGTGTGAGTGAGGTTTTGCTATTCCATGTCATTGTGAATTGTCTAGAACTTGCCTGGCGTGTATACAAAATGAAATGAAGGAGGTGTAGTGTCGGAAAGGATGTAGGCATTTCTTTGTTTTAACCGTTAGTTTCCATTTTTTTTTCTTGTCAAATTCTACCTTTTTATATGTTGTATATCCTAGTCAGCCTGTTGAGCCTTTAGCCGATTTATTTCTTTTGTCCAGAATTGTATGAACTAAGTTTTATTCCTTCTTTTCATTAGCCTTAAAGTCTATAAGAAGCTCTTAAGCGCTTACAAAGAACATAAAATGTTTCCCAAAGTGTTAAAGAGTGAAAAGAGTGAAAAGAAAAGAAAAGCAAAGTGAGGAAAGAAAAGATGATGTTGAAGAGGCACTAGTTGTAATTAAATGATAGTGAGGGTACATGAAAACCCTCTGTTTTGTGTCAAGTGTGCCTGATGAAATGGGCTGTATGAAAGTAAACCAGCATGAATGGGAGAAAAAGAGAAAAGAGAGGAACAATGTCCATGAGTCGATGGGAATGAGTTGAAAAGGCGCTTAAGGATGCTAGCGACTATTATTGGCTAATCCAATATATATATACTAGATCCATGGCCCAGTTACAACCCATTAAAAGTCCTATTTGATCCTACATTGCATTTCTTTATATTAGTGGAGTAATACACTAAGGGCAAGCCTATGGGTCATGACATGATGCATGTGAATTCTTTTGGGAGAGAGAGTGAAATTAATTTTTATATGGCCCTACTTGCATGTTTGTGTGCTGCACGAACATAAAAGGGGAAGTTTCTCTCGAGTTGTGAGGGTACATGCTTGATGAAAGATTGATTTTCGTGTCGGATTTCTTGATTAGTTGATTTGCATGAGTTTGCCGATATCAAGAATCAATTCTTAAAAGTCTAGGAAGCCTCAATGTATTAAGGTCATTGTCTTGTACGACCAAGCATGTTTTCTTGATGATTTGCAAGAATTGAATAATCGGTATGACCGTAGCGTAAAATGTTGCACCATAGTGACGAAGGTTGGGATGTAATTTGCATGAGTTGTGTATGTGTTGTTCGAGGACGAACAAGGATTTAAGTGTGGGGTAAGTGATCTTGGGCAAATTTATATGCCCAAGTGATACTCAAACGTATCATTTTTACCTTGTTTGTTGTACAATGTGTATATAATATCATGTATTTGGTAATAAAATGCGAATTTATACTAACCAACATGATTAGCATTTGTTTTGCAGGATAATGTGATTTTTAGGAGCTAAAATGTGTGTTGGAACTATGTCGGAGTTGGACTTGGATGCGAGCGTGGAAAAGACCTTGGATGGCACATTTTACACTGGCTCCGCGATGGAGCCGTGCCACGCTGCCATCGCGGTAGCACACTGCCTGGGCAGGAATTAATTAGGCAATTTCCAGTGTGCCTGCGCGTCAGTTCCGTGGCACGGAGATAGGCCTCCGCGATGGCCTCCGTGCCACGTTGAGACCAATTATCCGGACCCTGCAATTTCCAGAGAGGGTCCGCGTCCACGCCGTGTCACGGAGGCAGTGCTCCGCGTTGGCCTCCGTGACACGTTGCTTGTTATTCCGGGAAAAATTTCCCACTAGTATAAATAGCACACTTAGGTTATTTTTAAAGAAGTCTTTTTTTTAGTTCTAGTTTTTTTAGCAGAGTTCAGGAGTGGAGAGAGGAACGTGGTTTTGTGGCAGTTGAAGAATAGAAAAGATAAGAGTTTTCTTCTCTTCCCTTCTTCTTTTCCTTCAATTGTATGCATGATTTACACTCATTCTAGGACGATTAATCCAAGAATGAGTGGCTAATTCCTTTCTTGCTGAGGTTTTGAACTTGGGTAATGATTATTGGTAATAATTGATATGGTTTCTTCTTCTTCTTGCATATTGTTCTATTAATTCTTGTGCTTAGTACATTCTTGATTGGCCACCATTAATGTATATCTAAAAAGTCCAATTTCACTCGAGAGAGCATGAAATTGGAAAGTTGTGAATTAATAGGGTATTGTTCTTAACTTGATTTGGGAAAATTGGGTTTTGATGTGCTTTCTTGATAGAAATATACTTGAAAGCCGTATTAGTCAATTTAGGAACCGGAATTGTAGTGTTAGGTCATGAATTTCATTTGATCACAGAAATGTAGACAAATGGTTTATGATTCTAAAGTGAAATTAAATACGGAAGTTTTAATTTCTAGGCAAACGTTCTTGACTAGCAATATGAAGAAGAGGATGAACAAATTATCATAATTATCAACTCCATTACTCGTTCTTAACCTTGGCATGAGCATATCCATTGTCTGAATTCAACGTAAATAATAGTTGTTAAGTTTAGTATATAATTAGTTTAGAAACAAAACTCCCTAAATTCTTGATTGGATAGTTGTTAGCATAGTTAGAAATAGAATAGAAATATAGTGAACTAGGAAATTTTGCATATCCAGAGCAGCCTCCTTGGATCGATACTTGGCTACTTAGCCACTTTATTACTTGTTTGACCACGTACACTTGCGTGTCGGTTTTTAACACATACCGAACCAGCCGGACATACCACAGGTACTGAATATGTAAGTCAGTAACTTTAAATGACTAAAAGAAAGAAATAGAACTGACAATAACTGATGTAAAGAAAACGGACTGAAGATAGCTGAAGTAGTGAAATCAGGGCTAAATATAATTGTAATAAAGAGGGTAGGGGTCATACCTGACAAATGAGGCATCTTACTATCTAACTATCAGTAACTAAAGCAATCATAAACCTTACCTGGCCCCCATAAGCCAAATGGTACAATCAGCACAAAGTAACCCATTTGGGCCCCCATTGGCCCTAGTGAGTACACCTCAATATATATACCCCTATCCAGGTCATACTGAGTCAACTACCAGCTATAAGCGTCCTGCCGATCCCCTAGATCTGTAACTGGGCCTGCTCGGCCCCTGACTGTAGTTGTTCCTGAGTCTAGAGGACTCCTGATATCTACATCATGGGCGTAAATGCTCGGTGGGGGTGTGTATAAGGCCAACCATGCCATATGAGGATCTGGATCCCCATCTTCGTCCCTTGCGGACGGTTCGCCAATCGATAGAGTGATGTATCCTCGCCCCTGGCGGGCGGCGACACAGTTATTAACCCTGGGTGGTCACGGAAGCTATATAGGTGTAATCCAACCCAAAACAATACAAATTACAAGCCTCAACTGACAACAATGACTAGACATGATAACATACTCCTAACATGCCTTACTGGGATTCATACTAGACTACTATGCTGAAAAAACTAACTTGCCGAAAGAAAATGCCTTAACATACCTCGTTCGCTGTTTATCGATTAACTGGCGAGTTTCGACTCGTGTTCAATTGCCCTTCTCAACTATAATCATACTAATGGAAGAATAGGGCTACTTTATTACTACATTCGAAGAAAATGATAAATTATATATATAGATACTGACTATAGTTCTACTTATTGAAATACGGTAAAAAACTCATAATTTCTCGAGAATCTAGAAGGGAGAATACTTACTTTAGGCACGTGATCGTATTGACACTAGTTTGAAATAATTCCACCATCTTAGGCTCGGCGGGACAACGTTTCTCTGAGCATATTTTAAGAAAATAACTCCGCAGCAATGCTCTCTACAACCTTATACTTCACTACCCGGAGTTAATTTAGATTTGGATGGTGTTTAGCGGCGTAATCGGATGATTTCCAAATGTTTTCCCTCGTTCTTACCTTTGCTGGCCGAGGTTATTTGAGAAATGAAATAACATCTAAGTGTGAGGCCTTTATATACTTGAGGCGGCATACAAGGCAACGTGGCACGCTGCCGGTCGCTCCAATTCTGCTTCGTGCCACTTTGGGTAATGCAGAGGGGGCTGCTCGTGCCACTTTGCCCCTCTAGGTCACTTGGTTCGGCCTCCTCCCGTGAAATCCCAACATGGCACTTGTTCTGCCTTTGCTTGGGCCCTTTCCTCATACATATGGCACTCTAAAACTCTTAACTGATATACGAATCGGCCGACTAAATATTAGAAACTTACACGGTGTAACAGTGCACAGTCATTCTATCTTTTTAAGGGAGGCAATCTCAGTGTGATCTATAGATAGGTCATTCTTAAGCTTGGCATTCTCCCTATCCAGTTCAACTAGTGTAGCATTACCAGTCTGTAGGTCAAGAAGCATTTGACTCACAGGACCTTTCCCTTTGGAACCTGGTACAGGTTACAGTAACTCACATTCCTCTAGATTCTTCATGTCAAACATTCCATCTAGGACCCAACTTTCCCTGTTGACAAGGGAATATGATATGCTTCAATGACCTTGGTCAAGAAAAACCCATATGCCAATTCCTGACTAGATTAATCACTCTAGCCATGTGGAGTATGATCAAGGGAAGGTTGAGCTTCTACTGGCTATCAATGGCTCCCATTAGCCCCAGATCAAGATGATACATTTCATGGCATCACTAAGTTCATGGAAGGAATTACTTGTTGATGTTTCAAAGAGACGCTTGTGATCAGGACCCAAATCCCCTTTAACAACATGCCTAGGTCGAGTAGTGACTCTCCTTTGTGTGAACCTAGTAGCGAGAGTCCCATCTTTTGGCCGGGAAGCCTCATAGTCAGCATACTCCTCAAACAAAACCTAAAAAATGTAACTTAGAACCCTCTTATTTAGCATAAAACTAATGCGATTGAGAGTTGACTTCACCTCTCTATCCTTCACAACTTCAAGATTCGTATAGAAACATACCACTTCATGCTCATGAACTTTTGAAAGAGAGAAGAGAAATAGATGTGTCCAATCTTGGAACCTCAATTTTTCAACCAATCTGGCCATCCCAGGTTCTGAGGCCACAAAGGAATTAATGACTCTACCTTTCAAGACTTTTCGAGACCCAAAATAATTCTCCTTCCCTAGCATATTAAATCTAGCCATATTCTTATTTTGGGGAGCGTAAAAGGGCATAGGGCCGGTGTAAGAAGGTCCTAGCTTCTACTTCTTCGAAAGAGGTTCCTTAGACTCTGTACCGGTTTCCCCACTACCACTATCAACCTTTAAAACCTCTAAGGGTTGTTCAGTGTGTTTCTTTAATGGCTGGTCCTTTTCTTTGAAGTAGTTAACCTTTCAACTTCTTTGAGGAATACACCCCTGGTCCTTCATCGTGGGGGAGGAATGGATTTGACAACAATGTGTTTTCTTGTAGAAGAAGTCTACGTTTTCTTGTGTCATTCCTATTTATCACTTAAAGGAACATTGTCATCATCATCATCTTCCCCCTCTTTCATTAGGACCTTTGAGGAGCCTACTTTTCCCTTACCCTTTGGAAGGTCAGGAGCATGGATCTCAGAATCACCTAACCCAGAGTCTGGGGTGGGACTAGGGCCCCTAGGTGTTGGATTTTCTTAACTAGGAGGTATGAGGGTAGATGAATGAGTGTCTGACCTGAGGGATGAAAGGAGATGTACTTGGCACAAGTGTAGGTTCCCCTTGAGTGGAAGTGTGGGTTTCAGATAGTGTAGTGTAAGAGGAAGTTATTGTTGAGGACTGGATAGGTTTTTAAAAAGGTGAAGAGAAGAGAGATCTTGCACTATAGAGAAAGAATTTAGTGGAGGATGATGGGAAATGATGAGGAATCTTTGGCATGGCCGTCTAAAGAATTTGAAAAGATTGAGGGAGTAATGGGGATGGGGCGTGGATTAATGGATCGAGTTCAAGAACAACGGTTTTCAGGCATTAGGTAGGAAGGAGAGTAGTGGGACACATTTTGCCTCCTTCTTTAAGGCTAACAAATCATGTTTAATCCTACTATATGATATGAGAGAGTGGACTAGGTTCATTTGGATTGTGGTTGTTACTTTATCTATAAATCAACACATAGGAGAGGAAAAGGAAACATACCACTGCTTTATATAGTATCCAGGTTCCTCCTGTATTTTTTTCCTTGAGCTCTGTCCAATCTGCAATAGTTCAGAGAATAAGGTTCACATCATCACTACGAACACTCAAATTGTAGCTTGCTTGAGGTGTGATCCAATTAAAATAAAGAAAAATGGATTAGAAATCATCATATAAAATACCTAAAGAGCATAAGAATAAACTATTTTCTAGTCAAAACTGGGAAAGAGAGATGCACAGATTTAGTTAAGCTTGATAAGTCCAAGCCCCACGTGAATTTTCTCATAAATCTCTCATCCCAAGGCCATGGTAAATATTTCTATCACTTGGTCCTTAGTTTTGCAGAACTCTATCAAAATATTTCCCTTTTCCACATTGTCTCACTGCTTGGTCCTTTTGTGATGAATCGAGTTCTTTTTCATATTGGTAGAATTAATATTGTCACATAGAATGGGAATCCTATCAATTTTAATCCTATAGTATTTCAGTGCTTGCTTGATACATAACACTTGAGCGCAATAGGAAGTGGCCACAACATATTCAGCTTTTGTTGTAGATAAGGCCACTGGGTATTTTTTTGGTTGCCCAAGAGATCAAAGAAGGTCGTAAGAAAAGTTCCATGCTAGATGTTCTCTTTCTATCTACAAAGAATCCTGCATAGTCTGCATCTGCATACCCACCAAGCTTGAAGGAATCACTGATAGGTTACGGAGAATTAGGTCCATTGAACCCTTGAGATACCTCAAAATGTGTTTTATGGCCTTCATATGAGATTCCTTTGGACTTGATTGGAACCTTTCACATAACCCCACACTGAACATTATGTCAAGTATAGTACCAATCAGTTATACTAGAGATCTAATCATCCCCCTATACTTCGTCTCCTCAACCTTTAAACCAGGGTCATCAGTATCCAACCGGATGGTAGTTGTAAGTGGAGTGTCATTACTTTTGAAATTCTCCATACCATACTTGGTCAGCAGTTGCTTGATGTATTTTTGTTGATGAATTAAAGTTCCTTCCTTTGACTGCTTGATTTGTAACCCCAGAAAATAATTCAGCTCTCCCATCATGCTCATCTCAAACTCATTATTCATGAGCTTATCAAACTCATTGCATGGAGCTTGATTAGTGGTTCCACATATGATATCCTCAACATATACCTGCACAATGAGAATGTCTGTCCCCCTTTTTTAAGGAACAGGGTCTTGCCTATCTTTCCCCTATAGTACTGTAACACCCCAAAGTTTTCTAAGACTAGATTCAGGAAGTTGAATATATTAGGCAGAAGAGTCTGGAAATCCTCTCTTAGTACGACCAATAGTATGAGTCATGGTCAGGTGGTACGACTCATAGGAAGACCTGTGGTTTAGTTCATAGGCTTCTTTCCTAGACCATGAGTCTACACCATGAGTTGTCGTTCGGTGGTACGACTTATGGTCACAGAGATAGTATGCATTTGGTTTATCAAGTGCTGGTCCAACGAGCGATTGTCTAACTTGTAGTAAGGAACTATGAGTCATGGTAGGAGTTGTGGAAATAATCTGAGAGTTGGAGATATTGGACTGGCTAGCTATGGGAGGAATCCATGAGTCATAGGTTGATTGTACGACTCATGGTACGGGTCGTATGACTGGCAATAGGTTATTTTCCAAGCGAATCATTAAGGGTATTTTTGAAATTCCTAAGCTCCTAACTTCCTAATGACATTATTTTAAGACCTAAAAGGCGTATTTTAAGAGGGTTTAGCCTACTCTAAGCCATTAGGCTCCCATGCATGCAAGTTATTGGGAACCCTCTTCAAGATCAAGCTAGAATTCTCTCAATTCATCCCTAATTCTGTTGGGCTTTAAAGACTATTTTGAGAATCAGTTTACCCAGGTATGTATGGCTATGAATGAGAGTTTTCTTTCTACCTCATACCCGAATTTCTCCTCAAGTTCATGAATTCAAGTCTATGGATTTATAGGGTTTTAACCAAATTTAATGAAATTCTCTATGATATGTTTATGAATCTAATCCCCTTATGTTTTAAAGAATGATTTAAGTCTAACGGGAAGATTTTATGCACAATTTAATTATAAATTCTTGATTTCAATTTATTAGAAATTATGCCCTATTATACAATTTTTATGAAAAGCCAAGCTTATGATTCATGATTTCAAGTATGATGACATATCTAGCATGAATGAATGCTTATAAATTTTCCATGTATGAATTCATGACTTTGACTTATGAAGTCTATTTCAAGTATGCATGATTTTATGACTTTGGGCAAGCAAACACAAGTTAAGTATGTTTTCATGATTTAGCCAAGGTTAATAAGATCACCTTATCGTATGTTTTGGAGTCAAGACTCCCAATCGAGCTAATGATATGTTTTGGAGTAAAGACTCCCAATGTTCAAATTTTAGGCTATGCATGAAATTATGATTTCAACTTCATTGAAAAATGATGTGAGCACAATGCATGTTTTTCGGAGCAGTATCTAGCACCGAGAGATTTGGTTTTGATGTTCCCTGGTCTTAGAGCTACGCGCCAATGTAGGCATATGTTACAGGTTTGGGACCTCTCAAGAGAGTTTTCCCCTGCCCCAATAAGGACTCAACTTGATATTGATATCATGGTAGCATCCTGAGACCTGATAAGATTTTGGACAGCTCTGTCCACTTGAGTGTAATAGTTGGGGCATCACATAGCTCTATCGTGATGGTTTCGGTTATGATGAGTCTCCTATTGTTCCTCATGATTTTAGTTACTCAAGTTCGTGACTTATGATATTATGTTTTACAGCAAACTTGACCCAATGATCATTTTATGAGCTTTTACTTATGATTTCAGCTATGAAAAGTCATATGATTTCTATTTCTAAAACTTAGGTCACTATGTTCATAAATGATAATCAGCTTATGACTATGTATGTCTTAGATACAGTTTTCAGAATGCATTCCTTACTCTCATGATCTAATGATTTACATTTATATGCATGATTTTAGTTAAAATTTACTAAGCATGTTTTTACTTACCTTGCATACTCAGTACATTCAAAGTACTGACCGCATATTCTATGCTATATCATTTCATGATATAGGTTTAGGTGATCTAGCTCTGTCACGCCGATAGCTCATTTTTCTTTCTGTCCAGTTAGACCTATTGGGTGAGTCCTTATCTCCCTGGGACCTTAATTTAGTTATGTTGATCACGTCATTTTTGTTTCAGACTTGGAGATAGTTGGGGGATTGTCCTAGCATCTCATCAGATATTAGAGGCTTTTCAGACATAGACTAGTATTCATCTATGGTATTTAGCATTATGATGTATTACTTGACATACGTTGTATGTTACTCAAACATCCGGTTATTCATGTTTAATTTATTAGTTTCCTCTTTAATATATGCTCTTTAATTGCAATGTTCATATCATGGGTCTCCTTGGAGGCATTCGTGATTCTAGGTCTTATGTCTCGATCAGGGGTCCTAGCTCGAGTCCAGACAAACTTGGTATCAAAGACAAGGTTTAGAGTGTCCTAGGGTATCTTAAAGACATGTTAAGTAGAGTCTTTTCCATAGGTGTGAAGCGTGCCACACTTATGCGGAAGAGGCTACCAGATGTTTTAGAAAATTTCTCTTCCTTCATGATCTAAGTTGTGCGATGAAGTATCTCTCTATTCCTCTAACTCATGCTATACCCATTTGAAGAAATATGCCTCCACGCTGAGTGAATGGCAGAAGGAATGAATACGGAAATGTCCATGACAATGCTAATGGAGATGAGAATCAGCAAGCCCCGCCAGTACTAGCAGATCCTTTGCCTGAGAAGGTCATTCATACCAAGTTCAGAGCGGCATTTCAAATGTTGGAATAGGCCATGACCATGAAGGTCAACCAGCAGGGAGTGGCCCACTTTCCCCAGAATGGGAATACAACACCGGCTAGAGTACGAGATTTTCTCAAGATGAACACACCTGAGTTTTTGGGGTCTAAGGTGGATGAGGACCCATATGATTATATTGAGGAGGTGTAGAAAATCACCCAAATTATGGGGGTGAAGGGAGAGGAGAGTGCAGATTTAGCCTCCTATTACCTAAAGGGGGTTACTTACATATGGTTTCATCAATGGAAGGAGAGGAGGGCATTGGGAGCAGTTCTCGTGAGTTAGGATGAGTTTGTGACTGCTTTCCTAGATAGGTTCTTCCCTAGATAGTTGAGGATGGAGAAGGCGGCAGAGTACGTCAACTTAAAGCAACACCGCAGGATTATCTAAGAGTATGCCTTGGAGTATACTCGGTTGTCTAAGTATGCACCGGAGATGATTGCGATCAGAGGAATCGTATGAGAAAATTTATGAATGGAGTAGCAGATTCGCTAGTCAAGGAGTGTAGGACCCCTATGTTGAAAAGTGACCTAGATTTCTCGCGGTTGATCATATACACCCAGTAGATAAAGGCGGAGTAGATGAAGGAGAAGGAGAGAGAGAACAAGAAGGCCAAGACAGGGAGTTATGTACAGTTCCAACAGAGGTCCCGTGGTGAACATCGCCCTCAATCCCACCAGAGGTCGTCAGCGCCAGCTTCATTATCAGCCAGTGTTCTGTCCAGACCTAGGCATGATTAGAGAGGTAGAGCATCAGGCTCTAGAGTTCAGGGGAGCATGATAGGAGAACCCAGCATTTCATCTTGTTGGATATGTGGTAGGAGGCACACAAGAGAGTGCTTAGAGTGTTCAGGCATGTTCTTTAGATGTAGGAAGCCTATACATCTACTCAGATATTGCCCTTCAGCCAGACAGGGCCATGGTAGAGGTTGTGACCCAGCCATCAGTTCAGCAGCTCCACCAACATGCTCAGATTAGCAGGGTGCATCCACTAGTGCAGGTGGTGGCCAGCGTCAGAATAGATTTTATGCACTATCATCTCATCAGGAGTAGGAGGTCTCTCCTGATGTGGTCACTAGTATATTATGTATATTCCATCTTGATGTGTATGCTTTGTTAGATACAAGAGTTATCTTATCCTTTGTAACTCCTTACGTAGATTTTAGTTTTAGAGTTAGTCCCAAAATACTGTCTGAACCCTTCTCAGTCTCCACTCCAGTAGGTGACTCAATTATAGCTCGACGGGGTATACAGAAATTTCCCTATTACAGTCCTTGAGAAAGTTACCTCAGTCGACTTAGTAGAGTTAGATATGACCAATTTTGATGTTATTTTTAGTATGGACTAGTTACATGCATGTTATGCCTTAGTGAATTGTAGAACCCGTACAGTAGAGTTTCGGTTTTCGAGTGATCCAGTCCTAGAATGGAAAGGTAGTTCAATTGTGCCTGCAGGTCGCATAGTTTCCTATCTCAAGACCAGGAAAATGATCTCTAAAGGTTGTGTGTACCATCTAGTTCTGGTTAAGAATGTTACATTCTGGACCCCGACTCTTCAGTCAGTTCCTATAGTACGTGAGTACCCGAAGGTGTTTCCAAATGATCCACCAGGAGTCCTTCCCGAGCGTGAGATTAACTTTGGTATTAACATTCTCCCTGATACACAACCTATATTCGTTCCTCCTTACATAATGGCTCTAGCTGAGCTAAAGTAGTTGAAAGAGCAGTTGAAAGATCTCCTAGATAAGGGTTTCATCAGGCCTAATAAATCCCCATGGGGTGCTCCAGTTCTCTTGGTTCAGAAGAAGGATGGTTTCCTTAGAATGTGAATTGATTATCGGTAGTTGAACAAGGTCACAATCAAGTATAAGTAACCCCTCCCCAGGATTGGAATTGTTTCACCAACTTCAGGGTGCTAAGTTTTTCTCAAAGATAGACCTCAGAACCAGCTATCATTTGCTCAGAGTTTGAGAGAGTGACATCCCGAAGACAGCCTTCAAGGCTCGATATGGTCACTATGTGTTTTGTAGTTATGTCTTTTGGACTAATGAATTCTCCTGCTACTTTTATGAATTTGATGAACAAGGCGTTCAAGCAGTATTTGGATATATTCGTGATTTTTTTAATAGATGATATTCTCATATACTCTCTGAAGAGGAGAAGCATGCCGCTCATTTGAGGATCGTATTGCAAACTCTCAGGGATCACCAGCTATTTGCTAAATTCAGCAAGTGTGAGTTTTGGCTGAACTTAATAGCATTTTTGGGCCATGTTATGTCTAGCGAGGGTGTGCAGATGGACTCTCAAAAGATAGAGGTAGTGAAGAATTAGCCTAGACTAGTTAGTCTCTCAGACAATAGATGTTTTTTGGGTTTAGCTAGCTACTACAAGAGATTCGTTAAGGGATTTTCATCCATTGCAACACTATTGACTAAGTTGACCTAGAAGAAGATCAAATTTCAATGGTCAGATGCCTGTGAGAAGAGTTTTCAAGAGTTAAAGACTCGACTCACTTCAGCCAAGTAGTGACCCTACCAAAGGGCACAGATGGGTTGTTTGTGTATTGTGATGCCTCAAGGATTGGTCTAGGTTGCGTGTTGATGCAACATAGTAAGGGCATTGTGTATGCCTCTAGACAACTTAAGACTCATGAGAAGAACTACCTGAAGCATGACCTAGAGTTGGCAGTTGCAGTGTTTGCATTCAAGATTTGGAGGCACAACCTGTTAGGATGACCACTTGCCTCTTATCGAATTTGCTTATAATAACAGTTACCACTCCAGCATTTAGATGGCTCCGTTTGAGGCTCTTTATAGGCAGAAGTGTATATCACCTATTGGATTGTTTTAGATAGGTGAAGCTACATTGATAGGGCCAGATTCAGTTCATGAGGCTATGGAGAAAGTTCAACTTATTAGGGAAAGACTAAAGATAGCTCAGAGTCGTCATAAGTCTTATGCGGATGTTAGACAAAGAGGGCTTGAGTTTGAGGTTGTTGATTGGGTATTTTTGAAGGTTCCTCCCATGAAAGGAGTGATGAGGTTTAGAAAGAAAAGAAAGCTTAGTCCCCGATATGTTGATCCTAATTGGATTCTGAAGCGAGTTGGAATGGTGGAATATGAGTTGGTGTTACCAGTGGATCTAGCTTGGGTACATCCAATTTTTCATGAATCTCTATTGAAAAAGTATATTGGTGACCCAGCCTTAGTTATTCCGATAAAAGAGCATAGGTGTAAAGGGTAGCCTTACCTATGAGGAGGTTCCGGTTGAGATCCTTAATTGTCAGGTTCATAATTTGAGGAACAAAGAAGTACCTTCACTGAAGCTTTTGTGGAAGAATCATCTTGTTGAGGCAGCTACGTCGGAAGCCGAAGGGATGGCCAGATACCCACATTTTTTCCCTTCCATCTCAGTTTCAACATGAGGTATCAGTTTCCTCCTTAAAACTCTATTCAGTTTCATGTCAAGCTCATGTCTCTATGTTCCTTTCATGTCATAGAATGTATGTATAATTCATGAATTTAGTTCAGTCATGTATTTCAGTCCAGAGTCAGTCACTCCGTCAGTTTTCAACTTCAGTTGTTCGGTTTTGGGATTGCAGTTCTTTCTCTATCCTTTTAGTATGCTTAGTCTATATTCAAGGATGAATGTACCCAAGGGAGAGATAATGTAACACCCCAAAGTTTTCTAAGACTAGATTCGGGAAGTTGAATATGTTAAGCAGAGGAGTCTGGAAATCCTCTCTCAGTATGACTGATGGTATGAGTCATGGTCAGGTGGTACGGGACGTAGGAAGACCCGTGTTTTCAATTTAGAGGCTTCTTTCCCTGACCACGAGTCATGGTTCGTTGGTACGACTCATCGTCACAAAGTCGTAGTATGCCTTTAGGTTATCAGGTGTTGGTCCTATGAGCGATAGTATTACTCATACTAAGGAACTACAAGCCATGGAAATAATTAGAGAGTTGGATAAATTGGACTAGATAGCTATGGGAGGATACCATAAGTCGTAGGTTGATTGTACAACTCATGGTATAGGTTGTATGACTGTCTGTGGGTTATTTTCTAGGAGAATCATTAAGGGTATTTTAAGACATCATTTTAAGCCCCGAAAGGAGTATTTTAAGAATTTTTAGCCTACTTTAAGCCATCAAGCTCCCATGCATGTAAGTTATTGAGAACCCGCTTCAAGATCAAGCTAGCATTCTTTCAATTCTTCCCCAATTCTCTTGGGCATTCAAGACTAGTTTGAGAATTAGTTTACCCAGTTATGTAGGTCTATGAATGAGGGTTTTCTTTCACCCTCATGCCTAAATTTCTCCTCACGTTCATGAATTCAAGTTTTAATTCAAGTGTATGGGTTTATAGGGTTTTAACCTAATTTTATGAAATTCTTTATGATATGTTTATGGGCCGATTCCCCTCATGTTCGAAAATATGTTTTAAGTCTAATGGGAATATTTTACATGCAATTTGATAATAAATTCATGATTTCAAGCTATTAGAAACTAGAAAATTTACTCGCGCTTTGCGCGATTACACATACCATTTTATAATCTTTTTTAGTTGATATTGAAGAGATAAAAAATTTAATATCAAAGAAGAAATATATAATGTAAGACATATCATTAAATTAATTAAAATAAAAAAGCAATCATAGCAGAGGAAAGATTCATCAGTTACATAAAAGGTAGTAAATAAAAATATTAAAATATAAAACAAGTAAAATCTAATAACCAAATAAATAAGTCTGCAAGTGAAATGACATAGAACATAAAGAGGGAATAGCGAAAATAAAAATATGTTGCCATAGACAAAGTTCATATTTATTAGTGCGTATAAACACTAAAAATTTGAAAAACCGTAGAAATGTAAAGAAAATTACAACTAAAAATGGATGATCAAATAAATAATGTTGAAAGGGAAAATGATGAAAAAAATAAAGTCTAAATTATAATAAAAGTTAAAATTCATTTATAAAAATTACGATAAAGCATGATGTAGTAGTATAGTACCTCAAAAATTTTTAAAAAGTAAGATTAACAAATTCATTGATGCCTAATTTGTATGGCTTAGTACCATTATTGTTGAAAGATCGATAAATTTTAGATTCTCCTTTAAAATATTTGAACTTTTTGCCTTTTCTGCGTCATTTTCATAAGTTCTTTCATGACATGCCATTCGTAACTCATACTTTTCAATCATTAATGATGATTCTTTAAGGTTTTGAGAAATGACTTGAGATGCATACATCCCAAATCCCAATCATCATAAAAATAAAGGTAAATGGTATTTTCCATTGAACAACCAAAGACACTGCAAAATTATAAAAACTAAGAAATAGATATATTGTTATATAAATATGTTGTACTAAGATATTGAATAATAGGCTCACAATGCTCTCCTTTGGTATGTAGCAGGTATTTTGTAGGGATGTTTGGAATATGAGGAAAGACTAGTTTCACAATGTTTCTTTTTTAGGTGATTATATAGATTTTTTCCTTAATTTTCAAAGTTATATAAATGTAATATTTTTGAGCAAGGATTGACACTGACAAAATATTAAATTATTGTCTGACGTGTATAAAATTTTAGAATGAGATCTAACATCTTTTCATAAGATTTTTTACTTGTTAAAAAAAAACATTAAATCATGATCTCAAAAATTTATATATAAGTTATAAGAGAAATTTAAAAAAAAGATGCATATTTTTTTGTCAACCATCTTCGTTTCCAACTTAGAACAAACACACAAAAGATCACCAAATTGACCAAACATATACAAATCATTGGGTCAACAATTAATTTTGTCACGATCCGAATATAGGCGCGGATCGAGACACGGAATAAGAAACCCCGAGAGGCTCCCAGTCGACCCATGATATGAACATCGTCTAAGTCAATCATGAATAAGTGGAGATCATCATAAATAACATAGCGAAAGTCTTACAAAACATAACATCTAATCACATACAAGAGTCTAAAGTTGAAATACAAACTATGTTCGAAAAGCCTCTATCAACGACGAGTTAATGAGACAAGACCCCAACTAACTCACTAATATCTAAAAACTAAAAAGACGTAATACAACTGATAAGAAGGGCCCTTGCAAGATGAGGACTCAAAAATTACTACTGGGTAAAGCTAACTCCGGAGAATCTGAACTAGCATCAAGAATGAGCCTGAATATCGGATCCTGTATCATAAAATGATACAGCATAGGGCATGCGGTCAGTATGTGGAATATACCGAGTATGCAAGGTAAGTAAAACCTCTTAAGTAAGTAAAATTCATTAAATCATGCATAATATTAAACATAATAAATATAAGATTCTGAGAGTAGGGCTTGCGTGCTATTTTCTAAATTCATGATCTGAACATCATAACTGAATCGATTGACCCAAAGCTGAAAATTGATAATCATAAGTAATAAAGAACATTGGGTCAAACCTACTGAAAACAAAATATCATGACTGATATACATGCATAACTGAAATCATGCGTTACAACGGGAGACTCATCATATAACCGACATTACCACGATAGGGCTTACATGGTCCCGAATATCACACTCAAGTGGGTAGAGCCGTCCAAAGCCTTGTCAGGGCTAAGGATGCTACCATGATATCAATATCATGCTCAAGGCCACATAGGGGCAGGGGAAAGCTCCAAGGGAGGTCCCAAAGTATAAAATAAACCTACGATGGCACGTAGTTCTGAGGCACAAGGTTGACTGACCCTTATCCTATTCGATGCTAGACACTACTCCCAAAAATATCATATGCTCTCCATTATTTTTCAATGAAGCTAACTATCGTCTAGTGATGAAGCTGAATAAATAACATACATGTATAATCGAAAATCATAACATGAGGATCCTTGGCTCAAACCATACCACAAGCTGAAAATAATGAGAGTCTTAATTCCAAAACCATGTGGTAAGCTAATTCATGAAATCATAAAGCATACTTGATCATATGGGCTTGCCCAATACCTTAACATGCTTGAACTCAACTTGATTCACTTTGAAAACATTAACATAAACATAGGTATATCGAAAAATCATACGTTATTTATAAATATCTCATCATAATTGAACATATATCTCATAGATCTCAATTTTCATGAACATTCATGGATAGGCCTCATAGTTTAGAAAACTTGAAAATATAATTTATAATTTAAAACATTGTAAAATCTTCCTATTAATCAGAATTCATCATTTAAAACATGCTTAGATCATACCCATGAATAAAACTTAAGAATTCATGCATTGGGTAAGAACCCCATGGAATCATAAATTAGAATATCATGAATTGAGAGGGAAATTGGGCATGGGTGTGGACAATTACACTCATTCATAGCCTTACATACCTGAAGGGATCTGATTCCACACTTCCTTGATAGCCCAAAGAGAATTGAGGAAGAACTTATGGAAAACTAGACTTGATCACCTCTCAAAACCCCTAAGCTTGCATGTATGAATTAGAATAGGTTTAGAATGGCATAACCCCTCTTAAAACACTCTATTTCGAGCATAAAACGACATAGTTTAGGACCCTAGGGCTTAGGAATGACAAAAATACCCTTAATGAATTTCATGGAAAAACTGCTCTGCTAGTGACAACAGGCATCAGAACGGACCGTTACTGGCTCCAACTGTTACACCCTAAACATCGGACCCCAAACCTGATACCATGATAGGTCCCACGAGTCGTATCTAGCTCCAAGGACTCGTGGTAACCATCCGTTGACACCACTGCCCATCTCCCAGGATACTTCCTAACGGGCACTTACAACGACTCATTACTTCCAACAACAAGTCATCATGTGACTCGTTACTTCCTCCCTGAACCAGACCCATCTCAAAACGGCTCACATCCAACGACCCGTTACATCAAACAATGGGTCATTCCTAGACCTGTTACTCCCAACTCCAGACCTGTAGTATCTCATCAAGGGCACATCTAACGGGTCGTTAGTCCCCCCCAACGACTCGTACAATGACTCGTTCTGAGAAATTTTTCTAGATTTCTGCTATTTTTCATTTTTAAATCCCAGGTCTAGTCTTAGGCACTTCTAGGGTATTATAATATCTCCCCCTTGGAAACATTCGTCCTTGAATTTGGGTGAAGATACAGAAAAAACGGAGATGCAATCACCATATTCAAATACTAAACATACATGCTGAAATTGACAGAGTGACTGACTCCGATTTCAACTATATGACTGAACTGAATTCCCTAATTACACACACATCCATTTACATGAAACAAATTGAGGCACAAGAGCTGAACATGAAACTGAATAGAATATTAAGAAGGAAACTGATACCTCATGCTGAAACTGAGCCGAAAGGGAATACATGTGGGTATTTAGCTATCATATCTGCTTTGGCTTCCTACGTAGCTCCCTCAACAAGTTGATTCCTCCATAAAACCTTGAATAAAGCTACTTCTTTGTTACTTAGCTTACGAACCTACCGATCCAGTATCTCCACCGAATCCTTTTAACGAAGGCTGTCTTTCACACCGACACTGTCCACTGGAACAACTAGAGCTGGATAACCCAAATACTTCTTTAAGAGCGATACACGGAAAACTGGACGAACTAAAGCTAATTCTGAGAGCAACTCCAACTCATATGAAACCTTGCCAACTCGTTTCACAATTCGGTACGAGCCAACATAATAGGGACTGAGTTTCCCTTTCTTTTCGAACCTCATCACTCCCTTTGTAGGAGACACCTTTAGAAACACCCAATTGTCCACTTCAAACTCGAGTTCTCTCTTTCTCACATCTGCATGGGACTTTTGGCGACTCTGAGTTGTTTTTAGCCTGTCCCTTATAAGATGATCTTTCTCCATGGCCTCATGGACTGAATTCGGTCCTATAATGCAGCTTCACCTACTTCAAATCAACCAATAGGAGATCTATATCTCCTCTCATAGAGAGCCTAAAACAGAGCCATCTAAATGCTAGAATGATAGCTATCATCATATGCAAACTCAATGAGAGGCAAATGATCATCCCAACTACACTTGAATTCAATCACACATGCACTCAACATATCCTCAACAGTCTAAATAGTTCACTTCGCCTGACCATCGATTTGCGGATGAAATGTTGTGCTAAGCTTGACCTGAGTACCAACTCCTTTTTGAAACGATCTCTAAAACTGGGAGGTAAACTGAGTACCTCTATCTGATATGATGGACAAGGGCGTTCCATGCAACCCAACTAGCTCTCAAATGTATAGTTTGGCATAATCCTCCCTTGAATCAATAGTTTTGACTGGTAGAAAATGAGTAGCTTTGGTCAACCTGTCCACGACCACCCAACTGGAGTCATACTATCAACGAGTGCGAGGCAACCCCATGATGAAATCCATATTGATCTCGTCCCATTTCCAAGTAGGAATACTGATGTCTTGAAGCACACCTCCTGGACTCTAGTGCTCAACCTTCACTTGTTGACAATTCAGACACTTAGCCAAAAATTCTGCAATGTCCTTCTTCATGCCATTCCACCAATATACTTCCTGTAGGTCACAATACATCTTGGTGGCACTTGGATGTATAGAGTATCTAGAACCATAAGCCTCATGCAACATCTGATCTCTCAAATCGTCAACATTTGAAACACACAAGCGACCCTAATATCAAAGCACACCATCTCCCCCTTAGGAGAAGACCTCTACCTTTTGATTCTGAACAGCTTCCTTCAACTTTACCAGAATGGGATCTTCGTCTTCTCTAGCATTCACATTAGTTACCAAGGATGATTCTGATCTGTTCTGAACTATAACACTACCATCATTCAAGTCAACCAAATGAACTCCCAACCGTGCAAGCCAATGCACATCCTTCACCAGCTCTTTCCTCCCCTCATCTACATGGGACACACTCTCCATAAAAGGCCTACTAAGAGCGTCGCTACCACATCAGCCTTGCCCGGATGGTAAATGACACTCATATCATAATCCTTGAGTAGCTCCAACCACCTCCTTTGACACAGATTTAGATCCTTTTGGGTAAACACATATTGTAGGCTTTGTGGTCCGTAAACACATCTACGTGGACCCCATACAAATAGTATCTCCAAATCTTCAAGGCAAATACCACTGCCGCCAATTCAAGATCATGGGTGGGATAAATCTTTTCATGGACCTTCAGTTATCTACAAGAATATGACATAACCTTACCATGCTACATCAATACACAACCAAGGCGTATCCTCGAAGCATCACAATATACCACAAACCCATCGATACCCTCAGGTAGGGTTAACACCGGTGCTGAAGTGAGTTGAGTCTTCAACTCTTGGAAGCTCCTCTCACAAGCCTCTGACCATTGGAACTTCACTTTCCTTTGGGTCAATTTGGTCAATGGCGCTGCAATAGATGAAAACCCCTCAAAAAACCTCCGATAATAACCATCTAAGCCCAAAAACTCCTGATATCCAAAGGATTCACTGGTCTAGACCAATTCTTCACCGCTTCTATCTTTTGAGAGTCTACCTTTATATCCGCACTTGACACCACATGGCCCAAATGCCACCGAGTTCAATCAAAATTACACTTGCTGAATTTAGCATATAATTAGCGATCCTTGAGAGTTTGTAGAACCACCCTCAAATGAGTGGCATGCTTCTTCTTGCTCCGAGAGTATATAAGGATGTCATCTATGAACACAATCATGAACATATCCAAGTATGGCTTGAAACACCCTGTTCATCAAACTCATAATAGTTGCAGGAGCATTCGTTAGTCCAAAAGACATAACTTCAAACTCGTAATGACCATACCAAGTCCTGACGGTTGTCTTTGGGATGTCACTCTCCCGAACCCTAAGCTGATGGTATTTGGATTTGAGATCTATCTTTGAAAAGCACTTAGAACCCTAAAGTTGGTCAAGAAAATCATCAATCCTAGGAAGAGGATACTTGTTCTTGATGGTGACCTTATTTAATTATCGATAATCAATGCACATCTGAAGGAAACCATCCTTCTTTCGGACAAATAGAACTGGTGCACCCCATAGATTTGCTCGGTCTAATGAATCCCTTGTCTAAAAGGTCTTACAACTGCTCCTTCTACTCCATTAACTAGGTCGTGGCCATCTTATAAGGAGGAATAGATATAGCTTGCGTATCGAGAAGCGGTCAATACCAAAATCAATCTCCCGCTCGAGAGGGATTCCCGATAAATCATCTAGGAAGACTTCTGGATACTCACAAACTACTGGAACTAACTAGATAGTCGGGGTCTAGGATGTAGCATCCTTAACCCTAACTAGATGGTACATGCAACCCTTGGAGATCATCTTTCTAGCCTTAAGGTAGGAAATGAAACGACCTACAGGCAGAGCTAAACTACCCTTCCTCTCTAAGACTAGCTCACTCGAACATCTAAACTCTACAACCCGGGTTCTACAACTGACTAAGGAATAACATGCATAAAGCCAATCCATGCCAAGGATTACATAAAAATCGGTCATGGCTAACTCTACTAGATCCATTGAGGTGAATTTCTGAAGGACTATGATTGGGCAATTTCTATACATCTGTCTAGCTATAACTGAATCACCAACTGGAGTAGAGACTGAGAAGGGTTCTCATAAGATTTCAGGACTGAATTCGAAGCCACTAGCAACATAGGGCATCACAAAATACAAAGTAGCCCCTGGGTCTGACAATGCATATACATTAAGATGGAATACTCATAACATACTAGTGACTACATTTGGGGAGACCACCTACTCCTGACGGGACGCTAGGGCATAAAATCTATTTTGGCGCTCTCTGCCACCTGTGCTAGTAGATGCCTCCTGCTAAGCTGGGCATGTTGGTGGAGCTGCTAAACAAGAAGCTGGGCCTCGACCCCTATCATGACCCTACCTGGCTGTTGGACAATCTCTAAGCATGTTTCTAGGATTCCCACACTCGAAACAAGCACCTATACCTGCAAAACACTAGCTTGTGTGTCTCCGGCCATATCTGCTACACTCTGGAGGGCTAATCTCGGTGGATTGGCTCCTCTGACCTCTCGAGCCTGATGCTCGTCCCCTATGATCGCTCCTGGACTTAGACACACTCATGGTTCAAGGTGTTGGGGCTGAAGATCTCTAGTGGCACTATTGGAGGGGCCCAGTAGTCCTCCGATGGGAGAATTCGATGCTATCATTCCTGTCCCTTTTGGCCTCCTACTCCCCCTCACTCATCTGTACCACCTCCATGTACTGGGCATACAAGACTATCCAAGCAATGTCAATATTCTAGAGAAGCATCACGGTCCGGTAATCCCTGACTAAGGAGTCTAATATCCCATGTACAGACCTGCTCACATGGGCCCTTTGATCCGCCACCATCTCAGGTGCATACCTGGATAGACGTGTAAACTCCAAGGCATACTCCTGAACCATTTGTCACACCCCAAAACTGGGGGAGAGCGCAATTGGCTCCTGATACCTGACTGACCGGAAAGCCGACTATATAGCATCTGTAACTGTAACACCTAGGCCTTCCAGGCCACCTGTCTCAATAAACTGGAGTAAACATCTGGACCCATAAGGTCTCAACTACCACAAATAAGTAACTGAAATGCCGATAACGCCATGAATATTCTAAACCACACAATGAAAAGTCGACAAGGCCACAAACTGAATAATACTATACAAACAAATTCCACAAAGCCTCTAATGAGTAAACTGAACTGATGGTCGAAATAGGCCTCCGACCTACCCGTAATTATAACTCAAAACTCAAGTTGAAATAACTAAGCCCTAGATCCAGGAAGAAAATAGCATACCAATACATCCGCTGATCTCATGAACAGCTACTACAACTGGCAATTCTAGCCTCTGTCTGCACCTGCGCACGAACGTAGGTCCCCAGGCGAAGGGACGTCAATACGAATGAAATGTACTGATATGTAAGGCTGAAAAATGTAAACATATATGATAGCAATAATAACTAAGCCAGAAATAAGGAATAGTAATAACCTGAAATCCTGGAAACTGAAATCTGACAATAACTCAATAATGAAGTGCAAATGCAACCAAGTAATGCATAAGAAAAGTTATAACTGTAATGTTGGCAACCAGCCGACCGTAAAATTCATGTAAAAATGCCTCCAGCTGATGTACACATCAGGGTAAAATAAAAATATCTCCAGCCGGTGTACCATATCGGGTAAAATAAAAATATCTCCAGCCGGCGTACCATACCGGGATAAAATAAAAATATATCCAACCAGTGTATCGTACCTGGGTAAAATAAAAATATCTCTATCCGGTGTACCATACCGGTGTAAAATAAGAATATCTCCAGCTGGTGTATCAGACCGGGATAAAATAAAAATATCTGAATCATAATCATGAACAGAGCCAATAAAGCTAGTACTAAGTCAATCTAACACATATGGCATTGAAATGATAAATTCTAAATCTGAGCCCGTAATAGGACTCTTTTGTAACATATAATGCAAGTGAGCACATATACCATGAAAAATTAACAAAGATGTGCATACATCACGTAAAGCAGTCAAATTATATACAACCATGTCGACTCCATGACTCGATGGACCTCCAGGAGGTTTAGATAACGTAAGAACTTTAGTAGGATTACAAGCAATGTCCTACAAATAATCTTAACAATTCAATGTATCACTTCAGTAGAAGCACATAGATCCTCATTTCTACACAATCCTTTAACATCTGAGAATTACATATATATACTGCCCACAGGGTGGTTCCTTTACATGTATCGATAACTATACACTGAAATTCTATTATCAAATTTATCACGTCGATGAGCATATATAGTTCCTAAGTCATTTGTCTTATTTGCAGGAAAACATGAAAATTATAAGTTGGAACTCAGAGCTTTTTGTCATAACGCTTAGCATATACATAGAGCTGAGAGCTGAACTATAGACATACAACGTATGAGATTTATGTATCACGTATAAACTCATATTTAGTTAACCGACTGACCTATAGGGGACTTCCTGGTATTCAAAGTTCTGAGCTTAACTGATCAGTATCATGGCATGTGCTTATACGTACTTAGAGATTAGGAACATTAGTACATGGAAAATCTCTCCTCCTAATTTAGGAAATTCAAATGATAACTCAACAAGAGCTAAACATATGGATGTATGACTTGAATATAATTGAAAGAATTCAACACTATGTTATAACATGAAAATCATATACATTAAGACTTCTTATTGGAAATTCTTATAATAACTCGTATGCAACTTCAAATACTTGACTGAGAAATTAGCATGATTCTCAAAATATGCTTTCTTGAAAACTTCTTAGATTAGCATAGCACATTTCAACATAACATAGGGACGTGAAGACATAACTTAAGGATTTGAGAATTGGAGCTCTGTAACCTCTAAGTGCGGTCTTATAGGCAAATAAGGACTTATAGCTGTAATTTAGATGATGCTGGATTGACATACACAAATATGCAATTATCTGAGGAGCCTAAGAAAGCTTACATAATTGTAAGTGGCTTAGAATCTCCTAGGATTACCCTTTTCAAACTTGAAAAATAATTTCAACATATAGAATGGATGACTTAACATAATCGTTTGAAAACATAACGAACCACTTCTCTTTAACTTGAGATACTATCTCAAAAAAACATTTGATTCTAATCATTCCATAAGAAGTTAACGCTTTACTAGACATCCATCAACTTAACACATACTGAATAGAAATAATTTTATTTATAACTCTTTTACTAAAAGTCTTTAGAACAGGGTTAATCTTTCTAGCTGAATGCCTAACTTGTTCACAATCGTAACCCATATCATCTAATTTAACAACATTTAGCTCTAATTTTCTTATTCATCATAACTTCTTTTCCAAACATTATTCACTCTACACTTAAGTCTTTACTGCTCGTGTTCACTATTCCATCGATTCTTATACGCACTTACCTCTTTACCTAATTGACAATATTATTTTCTAAACCTCAGCTTGCTTATATTTTAATGTTGTTCAAAGGTTCTAGAAAGAAATTATGGGTAGAGAGCATATTACTCACATATTACCTTAAAAGGTCTATATTTACTCTTATCTTTCCTTTTTATAACGTCACAAAAAGATTAACAACTTAGTCACACTTTCCTCATTAACATCGACTTAGCTTATTCGTTGCGCAATGCTTGCTTAGATTTAAGGAGGGGAAACATAAAATCTCCTTTTTACCTTAAGTACTTTAAAACATAAACATATAGGAGGGATATTATGAAAATGTCATTTTAATAAGCCTGTTTACCCTAAATTAGCTTAGCGTCATCTTCTTAGCTTAAGTTTGATCACATATCATCATCTTAGCATTTCTAACCAATTTCTCTAAGCGACCAGATCATAACATATATTCAATATGACATATACAATATACTGCAAAGGACCAGCTCACGATACCCATGTTAAGGGGACTTCAGATTCAATTTATAACTATGACAACAATCGTATAAAAATTACGTCTTTCGCTTCACATTTGTTCACTTCAACCATTATTAACGATTCAAGCTTTATGCCAAGTACTCCCAACCCTTTAGACAGAATCATACATGCCTCAATATGATTTTTAAAACATTGGAATATTGATCCTTTCAATGACTTAATTTCAAGCTTGAAAAATAAGGAAAGGGATGTCTTTACATACCTTGGCTCCTTCCAAGTCCTTTACAAACACAACAAGCAGCAACTTCACTTCACAAAAATTTTGAAAAAAATGGGCAGCAATATGCCACAACACAAAGAAACAACAACTCAATACTACAATATTTTCCAACATATAACCTCATAAACTCAAAGAAATCAAAAAGGGAATTACTTACCCTTTCTTGGAGATGTTATTAGCTAAAGTAGGTGTAGACTCCTACTCTTTTCTCTCAATAGAACCATCTAAAAACACAGCAACACCACAATCAACCATAAGACAAGAACAGGCCATGACTTTCTTCCGAGGATCTCTTCCCAAAGTCCAAAAGAGACAAGAGTGAATTTTCTTACCTAGGATATCTTTTCACCATGTGATAGGGCTTTTAATTCTGTGAATTTTTTTAAAAAAATGAGGTGAAACGGAGTAGAAATGAGATTTTTAGCTCAACATTACTTCATATAGGTTGGCTGGGCGATGCCCACGTGCGGCGCCCGTGCGAATTTCCCTCGCGCGTGCGCATGCTTGCTACTTACCTGTCTCGGCGCCCGCGCGCATGGGCGTTTTTCCAGACGACGGTGCTGTCTTAAAACAAGCATAACTTTTTACTTCAAACTCCGATTGACGAGCGGTTTTTTTCACTGTAAACTAGACTCAAATGCCTTTCATTTGATATGTTGTTGGACTTTTGAATAATTATATATTTGTTGATATGTTCATTTAAAGTTTACCCTTATTTACAAACTTCACATACTCTTTCCTTTTCCCTTTGCACATGTTTCCCTCCTCACATACGGACAACATACAACCCATAATTCCCCTAATATGATATATAACCATCAAATAATCATCATAAAGAAATTTCAAGGTGTAAAATCCTCCCCCTCCCCCCCCCCCCCCTTAACATCATCCGTCCTCGAATGAGGGTTATACCTCGGTAGCCGTAACTTTAGCCATAACATCGATAACTTTTTCTTGACTTGTGTCATAAACATACATTCCATTTTTCATAAGCACAGTCTCTTTCTATTGCCGCTTCATATCAAACTGTACTTATTCAACTCCATCTATTTGTCTGACGTAAGATAGCCATGCTTTAGTACCATATAATCTGTAACTTTTCTAGCCTTATGCAAATTAATACACTATCACGGGAGTTATGATTTAATCCAATACCACTTTTCCATTCATATCTTTAGGAAATATCACAAAAAAAAGTGAAGATCACAACTTAACCACTTAACATATAGAATCAGTGTTAAACCTAAAGTTGCTCTTTTACCTTTGCTTTTACCAAGGCCTGTCACTGCCTATCATGGAAATGGGGGCTAAAGGAAACTGTAGTCAAATCTAGGGACAAAGTAGAGACTGAATCTCGAGGAGAAACTGAATGTCTGGCTGGCCGAGGTCTCCAAGCACTACGAGGGTCCTTCAATAGTCTCGTCGACCTGGTCTTCTTACTATATTCCACTTCTTTGTCAGTACTTGGGAGATGGTGAATCAAATCGTCTGTCTTTTGAGCAAATACTAGCATCCGAGCAGTAGTCATTTCTATTTGGGTAGACATTGTCAAACACTCTCAGACCAGATGGGGTCCCAAACCTAATACAGTCGACATACTCTATCCCTCGTATTCCGCACCCTATCTAAAACATATTGGGCCAAAGAATTAAACCTGAGACTATTCGTGAATACTCATGTTGTCCTGCTTTAGGTACAAAAACTTACTAACTTAAACCCATTGAAGTTCCCATGGAAAATACTAATCCGTAAAGGCTAGGGGATATAGGCTCAAAACCCCCGGGCACTAGAGCTCTCAAAAGTATTCCCCTAGACCCTGCCATTAATTTCAATAGCTGATTTTTGAAACGTCACTATTCAGGTTAACATCTGAAATGCTTTCTCAAAATCTCGTCCCTTTGATATAGCTAAAGGTGTTGGAGGATAAACAACTTTACCTCTTCCTAGCTCTACTGGAACTAGGACAACATGAGGGGTCGAATCCCTTCCCATGGTAGCTCGTACTAGAACTAGAGAACTATAACATGGGGAGTAAAAAAATCTCACCTTGAGCCTCTAATCTATCTCTCATATTGGCAGGAGGGCGACTGGGACCCTATTCCAGCATCAATGCCAATAAATCTCATAGCCATCAGCCTTACTGCAAGCGAATTCTAAAATATAAGCGATTTAGATTTCAACCACCTCTTACATCTTTGCTCTACAGCACAATCTATTAATGAAAAAAGTAAAACAACTCCTAAAAGCCTTGTAGCATCTTGATTATAAGTATGGTGCACAACATACCCATAAGAAAGATTCTACTAGACACGGCTTGTGGACTCCCTGGGATACCACTTTGCTCTGATACCAAGATTGTCATGCCCCAAAACAAAGGGAGGGCGCGACTGGCTCCCGATACCTGACTGATTGGGAAGCCGACTATATAGCCTCTGTAACTGTAACACCTAGGCCTTCTAGGCCACCTGCCACAATAATTGGAGTAAACATATAGACCCATAAGGTCTCAACTACCACAAATAAATAATTGAAATGCCGATAAGGCCATGACTATGTTAAACCAAGCAACGAAAATCCGACAAGGCCACAAACTGAACAACACTATACAAACTAAGTCCACAAAGCCTCTAATGAATAAACTGAACTGATGGTCGGAACAGGGCTCCGACCTACTTGTAACTATAACTGAAAAATCAAGATGAAATAACTAAGCCCTAGCTCCAGGGAGAAAGGAGCAAACCAATACATTCGTTGATCTCACAAACCGCTACTGCAATTGGCAATCCCTGCCTCTACTTGCACCTGCGACACGAACGCAGGTCCCCAGGCGAAGGGACGTCAGTACGAATAAAATGTACTGGTATGTACAGCTGAAAACTGTAAACATATAAGATAGCAATGATAACTGAGCCAAAAATAAGAAATAGTAACAACCTGAAATCCTGAAAACTGAAACCTAACAATAACTCAATAATGAAGTGCAAATGCAACCAAGTAATGCACAAGCAAAGTTATAACTGTAATGTCGGCAGTCAACCTACCACAAAATTCATGTAAAAATGCCTCCATCTGATGTACACACTAGGGTAAAATAAAAATATCTCCAGCCGGTGTGCCACACCGGGGTAAAATAAAAATATCTTCAACTAGAGTACCATACCGCGGTAAAATAAAAATATCTCCACTCGGTGTACCATACCGGGGTAAAATAAAAATACCTCCAACTGGTGTACCATACCGGGGTAAAATAAAAATATCTCTTGCCAGTGTACCATACCCGGGTAAAATAAAAATATCTCTAGCCGGTGTACCATGCCAAAGTAAAATAAAAAAATCTCTAGCCATTGTATCATACCAGGGTAAAATAAAAATATCTAAATCATAGTCATGAACGGAGCAAATAGAGCTTATACTGAGTCAATTTAATAAATATGGAATTGAAATGACAAATGCTAAATCTGTGGCCGAAATTGGTCTCTTTTGTAACATATAATGCAAGTGAGCACATATACCATGAAAAATTAGCAAATATGTGCATATATCACATAAAGCTGTCAAATTATATACAAACATGTCGACTTTGTGACTCGACGGGCCTCCAAGAGGTTTAGACAACATAAGAACTTTAGTAGGATTAGAAGCAATGTCCTACAAATAATCTTAACAATTCAATGTATCACTTGAGTAGAAGCACATAGATCCTCATTTCTAAACAATCCTTTAACATCTACGAATTACATATATATACTACCCACAGGGTGGTTGCTTTACATGTATTGATAACTATACACTGGAATTCTATTATCAAATTTATCACATCGATGAGCATATATAGTTCCTAATTCATTTGTATTATATGCAGGAAAACATGTAAATTATAAGTTGGAAGTTAGAGCTCTTTGTCATAACGCGTAGCATATACATAGAGCTAAGAGCTGAACTGTAGACATACAACGTATGAGATTTTTGTATCGCATATAAATTCATATTTAGTTAACCGAGTGACCTCTAGGAGACTTCCTGGTATTCAAAGTTCTGAGCTTATCTGATCAGTATAACGACATGTGCTTATACTTACTTAGAGATTAGGAACATTAGTACATGGGAAAATCTCTCCTCTGAAGTTAGGAAATTCAAATGATAACTCAACAAGAGCTAAACATATGGATGTATGACTTGAATATAACTGAAAGAATTCAACTGTATGTTATAACATGAAAATCATATACATTAAGACTTCTTATTGGAAATTCTTATAATAACTCGTATGCAACCTCAAATACTTGACTGAGAAATTAACATGATTCTCAAAATATGCTTTCTTGAAAATTTCTTAGATTAGCATAGCACATTTCAACATAACATAGGGACGTGAAGACATAACTTAAGGATATGAAACTTGGAGCTCTGTAACTTGGGAACTCTTGAGTAACTCTCTAAGTGATGCCTTATATGCAAACAAGGACTTATACCTGTAATTCAGATGATGCTGGATTGACGTACACAAATGTGCTATTATCTAAGGAGCTTAAGAAAGCTTACATAATTGTGAGTGGCTTAGAAACTCCTAGGATTACCGTTTTCAAACTTGGAAAATAATTTCAACATATAGAATGGATAACTTAACATAATCATTTGAAAACATAAGGAAAAACTTCTCTTTAACTTGAGTTACTATCTCAAAAAAAAAACATTCGATTCTAATCATTCCATAAGAAGTTAACACTTTACTGGCAATCCATCAACTTAACACATACTGAACAGAAACAATTTTATTTATAACTCTTTTACTAAACGTCTTTAGAACAGGGTTAATCTTCCTAGCTATTTGCCTAACTTGTTCACAATTGTAACCCGTATCGTCTAATTTAATAACATCTAGCTCTACTTTTCTTATTCATCGTAACTTCTTTGCGAAACATTATTCACTCTACACTCATGCTTTACCCTCGTATTCACTATTCAATCAATTCTTATACGCACTTACCTCTTTACCTAATTGAAAAATTTATCTGCTAAACCTCGTCTTGCTTATATTTTAATGTTGTTCAAAGGTTCTAGAAAGAAATTATGGGTAGAGGGCATATTACTCACATATTACCTTAAAAGGTTTAACATTTACCCTTATCTTCCCTTTTTATAACATCACAAAAAGATTAACAACTTAGCCACGCTTTCCACGTTAACCTCTATCAACTTAGCTTATACGTTACGCAATGCTTGCTTAGCTTTAAGGAGTGGAAACATAAAATCTCCTTTTTACCTTAAGAACATTAAAACATAAACATATAGGAGGGATATTATGAAAATGTCGTTTTAATAAGCCCGTTTACCCTCAGTTAGCTTAGCGCCATCTTCTTAGCTTAAGTTCTATCACACATCGTCGTCTTAGAATTTCTTGCCAATTTCTCTAAGTGACCAGATCTTAACATATACTCAATATGACATATACAATATTCTGCAAATGACCATCTCACGGTGCCCATGTTAAGGTGACTTCAGACTCAATTTATAACTATGACAACAATCGTATAAAAATTACATCTTTCGCTTAACATTTGCTCGCTTAAACCATTCTTAACGATTCAAGCTTTATGCCATGTACTCCCAACCCTTTAGATAGAATCATACATGCCTCAATATGATTTTAAAAACATTTGAATATTGGTCCTTTCAGTAACTTAATTTTGTGCTTGAAAAACAAGGAAAGGGACGCCTTTACATACCTTGGCACGTCGACTCCAATTTTGCCGAAAATCTTCCTTGCAAGCTTACTCCTTAAGGCTCCTTTCAAGTCCAATTTACAAGCACAACAAGAAGAAACTTCACTTCACCAAAGTTCTGAAAAAATTGGGCAGCAACATGCCACAAGAACACACAAAGAAACAACAACACAATACTAAAACATTTTCCAACTTATAACCTCATAAACTCAAAGAAATCAAAAATGGAATTACATACCCTTTCTTGGAGATGTTATTAGCTAAAGTAGGTGTAGACTCCTACTCTTTTCTCTCCCTAGAACTAGCTAAACACGCAGCAACACCACAATCAACCATAAGACAAGAACAAGCCATGACTTTCTTCCAATGGTCTCTTCCCAAAGCCCAAAAGAGACAAGAATAAATTTTTTTACCTGGGATATCTTTTCACCATGTGATAGGGATTTTAATTCTGTGAATTTTTTTTAAAAAAATGAGGTGAAATGGAGTAGAAAGGAGCTTTCTAGTTCATAATTACTTAATATAGGCGGGCTGGGCGGTACACATGTGCGACGTGCCCTCGCACGCGCGCATGCGCCTGCTGCCTACCTATCTCGGCGCCCGTGCACATGGGCGCTTTTCCAGCCAACAGTTCTGTATTCAAACAAGCATAACATTTTACTCCGAACTCCAATTGACGAGCACTTTTTTCCACCATAAAGTAGACTCAAATACCTTTCATTTGATATGTTGTGGGACTTATGAATCATTATATATTTGGAGATATGTTCATTTAAAGTTGACCCTTATTTACAAACATCACATACTCTTTGCTTTTCCCTTTGCACATGAACATACAACCTATAATTCCCTTAATATGACATATAACCATCAAATAATCATGAAAAAAAATTTTAGGGTGTAACACCATCATCAACGGGTCATGCAACAGATCGTTGGTATCACTAATGACCCATAGGAGGTGTTCGCGGTGAGGTACAATAGGGTCAAAGTTGGGAATAATGGGTCAAGAAGCGACCCATGGTTTGATGTCATGAGTTGTTATTTATGGTCGTGATGCGACTGGTCCTTAGTCTAGGAGGTAGTAACAGTTCGTTGGATGACTCGTCGTGAGTAACAATGGATCGTGGTAAGTAATTGTAGGAAGGAGCAGGAGAAACCTCCAGGTAAGGTAACATATGGAAACCACGACTCGTTGGAAGTAGGCACGAGTCATGGTGTGGCTCGTGGGGAAGTCCAGCTGCAGGTCATCAGGGGGAAGTAACAGGAAGATTCAACAGACCGTACCTTGTTTTAACGACTCATCCTGTCGAGTCATGGGATTAGAATATAAGAAGTTAAAAATTGGTAGGAGATGTAATGGACGGACACCATGAGTCGTGGTATCAAGGCACGACTCATAGGATCGGTCGTTTTCACTGCCAGTGCAGAATTTTTAGGAAATTTATTAAGGGTATTTTCATCATTCCTAAGTCCTAGGATCCTAAACAATGTCATTTAAGGCTTGAAATGCAGTGTTTTATGAGGGAAAAATCTATCCTAGGCTCATTAACATCTATTCATGCATATTGAAGGGGTTTAGGAGGTGATCAAGTTAGATTCTTCAAGCTTTTCTCCAATCTTTCATTGGGCTATCAAAGAGTGGTAAAATCAGATCTTCCCGGGGTATGTAGGGTTATGAATGGTTGAATCCATTCACACCCATGCCCAATCCCTCTCTAAATCATGGAAATTCCTATGTTGATTCTATGGGGTTTTAACCTAATGCATAAAATTCCTAAATTCTCTACATGTGTAGGATCTAAATGAGTATTTATTGTTCAATTATGAATCATGGGAAAGTTTTACGTTGCTTTCTATTAAAATCATGTTTCAAGCTTTATAAATTTAAATGCCCATTTATGAGAAGTTCATGAAAGTTGAGATTTATTATAAATGTTCATGTATGATGAGATATTAATGACGAAAAATATGTTTTCAAGTTACCCATGTTTATAAATCATGTTTTCAAGTGAATTGAGTATTTTCAAGCATGTCAAAGTATGGAGCAATGACCACATGTTCAAGTATGATTTATGATTTATGATATGAATTTCATGATTGATTGATTTATGGCATTGGTCGATTCATGGCTAAACATGTATGTAAATGGGGATCAACGATGTTAATGTCTATTTGGCCATGTATCTCAGGAATGATGCTTATGATTTACATACGAGCCTAATGTGCATATTTTTGGGAGCAGTGTCTAGCACCGAGTAGTCTGATGTTCAAAGGACTATGCCAGCGTCTCATTACTACGTGCCACCATAGGTTCATATTAATACATTACAATGTTAATGGATCCCCTGTTTCGTGATATCACATACTACATGTCTCTTGCTTGGCAAGCCTGGGACGACTCTGCCCACTTGAGTGAGAAAGTTGGGGCATCATGTAAGACTCTACCATGATGGTGTCAGTTATGTCGAGTCCTCCCACTGTTCCTCATGATTTATGCATGGTTATATTCATATTATTTTGGCTCAAGTTACGTTTAATGAAGCTTTTCTCCTATTATTATGATTATGACAGGTTTACGAATGTTTTAAAATTCTTGAGCCTTATGTTACCTTATGATATTTATGTTATGAGCATGTTGTCCTACTTTTATGAACTTTTATGTATTTTAAATGTCAGTTTTACTTACCTTGCATATTCGGTACATTCCACGTACTGACCACATACTCTATGTTGTATCATTTTATGATACAGGCTCCGACCTTCAGACCTAGCATCGTCATTAACTCGTTCCTTGAGTTAGCATCCAGTTCATTGGTGAGTCCTCATCTCCCGAGGACCAGTTGATATCAGTTATTCTTTATGTCCAGTTTTCCAGACTTGTCGGGTTAGTTAGGGGTGTTGTCCCATCAACCCATCACATATGTTAGAGGCTTTCAGACTATATCTAGTATCCAGCTGTCATATATGAAGTGCATTCCGTTTTCTATGTTATGTCATGATTATGCTTCTGCTATGTTATTATGTTAATTACGCCACTTTATTTGATTGAGTTAGATGTATGTTAATGCCATGGGTCGACTTGGAGTCTCTCAGGGCTCCTTGTCCCTTGTTGTGATCCGGGTATATGTTCGGGTTGTGACAATCCTCAGAAAGCCTCTAACCCTCGTTGCCGCCGCATTCCCATTTTGAGAGACATACGCTACCGCCTACTGATTGAACTAGGTGGTCAGGGCCTGGGCTAACATATGAATGGCTACCTTGAACTCTGCATGGGCAATCGGCTCGGGTACGTGCTCCGCATGGGCTAGTGGGGCCTGCTGGTGCCCGTCTCCATTGCCATCCTCGCGGCCATTTCCATTTTCTTTTCACCTTCCACTAACTCTCCGGGTAGGCATGATTCTGCAAATGCGTATAGCACGAGTTAGAAGTATAGAGAGACATTTCACTATATGACATAAATCATAAAAGAAGGAAATATTTCCTAAGCGTCTCGTAGCCTCTTCGTCATAAGTTTGTCAAGACCCAAACATAGGCCCGATCAACACAAGGGACAAGGAACTCCGAGAGGCTGCAGGTCGACCCATGGCATGAACATAAGTCTAACTCAATCATGAATAAGTGAAAATCATCATATATAACATAGCGGAAGTCTAATAAAACGTAACATCTAATCACATACAAGAGTCTAAAGCTGAAATACAGACTATGTCCGAAAAGCCTCTATCACTGAGGAGTTGATGGGACAAGACCCCAATTAACTCACTAATTTCTGAAAATTGAAAAGATGTAATACAACTTATTAGAAGGGCCCTCACAAGATGAGGACTCACCAACTACAACTCAGGACAGCTAACTCCGGAGAATCTTAACTAGCGACAGGACTGAGCCTGAATATCGAATCATATATCATGAAATAATACAGTATAAGGTATGCGGTCAGTACGTGTAATGTACCAAGTATGCAAGGTAAGTAAAACTACTTAAGTAAAAATCATTCAATCATGCATAATATAAAACATAATCAAGATAAGATTCTGAGAGTAGGGCTTGCATGCTATTTTCTAAAATCATGGTCTGAACATAATAACTGAATCGATTGACCCAAAGCTGAAAATTGATAATCATAAGTAATAAAGAACATTGGGTCAAACCTACTGAAAACAAAATATCATGACTGATGTACATGCATAACTGAAATCATGAGGAACAATGGGAGACTCTTCATATAACCGGCATTGCCACGATAGAGCTTATGTGATCCCGACTATCACACTCAAATCGGCAGAGCCGTCCAAAGCCTTGCTAGGGCTAAGGACGCTACCATGATATCGACATCAAGCTCAAGACCCCTTGGGGGCAAGGAAAAGCTCCAAGGGAGGTTCCAAAATATATTGTAAAACTACATTGGCGCGTAGTTCTGAAGCATAGGGTTGACTGACCTTTAGCTTACTCGGTGCTAAACACTACTCTAAAAAACAGGCATATGCTCTCTATTGTTCTTCAATGAAGCTGACCATCTTCTAGTGACAAATCTAAATAAATAACATACATGCATAATCAGAAATCATAACATGAGGAGCCTTGGCTCAAATTATACAACAAGCTGAAAATAATGGGAGTTTTGACTCCAAAACCATGTGGTAAGCTAATTCATGAAATCATAAAGCTTACTTGATCATATGGTCTTTCCCAATACCTTAACATGCTTGAAATCAACTTGATTCACTTTTAAAACATGAACATAAACATGGGTATATAGAAATCATATGTTATTGTTATACCCCGTAGAATTCTCGGCATCTAGATGACCTATTCGCACGTTGGTTAAGCATATTTGAAGGCCATACGTGCTAGAGAAAGGCCCGGGAAAAGATCGGACGAGAAACCTGTCGATCCATCGCGGAAGGAGCCGAGGCAGAGCCCCTCCGCGATGGCAGCGTGTCACGGAGGAGGAGCCTCCGCGTTGGCTCCATGACACATTGGCCTTGTCCAGGCCCAAGTATATAAAGCCCACTTCGATTTTAAATCAGTTATATACTTAGAAATTTCCAGGAAACAGAGAGAGAAAACAGAGAAAGAGGAAGAACGAAGAAATTATATAAATTTCATCCGATTACACTGCTAAACGTTGCCCAAACTCAAATTAATCCCAGATACTGAAGTATTTAGCAGCAGAGAGCATTCCTGCGCAATTAGTTTCATGAAATACAGCCGACAAATCGGCGAGCCACCGAACTAAGGTAAGTAGAATTGCTCTAAATTAATATCTATATGTTCCTAGCTGTGAAGTGAATATTTCTCCCTTCTGGGCTCTGAAAAATGGTGAGTTTCTGGCCGTCTTTCGATAAGCCTAAGTTTAGGCTATAAACTATATCGAAAGTGACGTTGCCTTTTGAAATAAACTTGTATTTAGTATTAATTGACATATTTATGAATGCAGTTGGGAGAAAACAGTTGAAGTACCGGCCGTGCCTCGTCCGACAGACGGATAGTTCAAGGATAAGGTATGTAAAGTTAGTTTCCTCGGCAAGTTAAGTAATCTTGATACAGTACAGTAATTTAAAGGCCAGTAGATTGTCCAGAAGTCATGTGTTACATTTGTTACGACTGTTGGTACGATATTAAAAGTATCGAGTTACAACTTGCGTGAAATTTGTTAGTATGATATAGATTCTAATACAAGCATTAGAAGCTGCACAGTATGCTTAGTATACGATGTTACGCAGAATGTTAGTATATCATTGTATTCAATCGAAACCCGTTAGAGCAAGTGGTATCTGTAAGACAGCTCAGAAATAGAATGATAAGTTGAAATGAAGTTAGAAAGCATGTTAGGAATAGTAAATCATGTTACTATAAAAAATCAGTATACAGCATAGTTTCAGCAAAAAAGACTATATCATGTTCAGCATTAGTCTCAGTACAGTCTGGCAGAAGACTATATTCGTACATACATATATATTATTTCCAGCCTCAGCATGTATTAAGTATGTACATATTTCTATCACTAGTCCAGCATATAGTGTATGCAGATACCTTACCACTATTAGCTTCAGTATGTGAGACACGCAGATAGCATTACTAGTTGAGACCGTTGTATTGTTTGGGGTTGGATTACCTAGCATCCATGACCGCCCCAGGGTTGATAGCTGTATTGACTCGTCCGCCAGAGGATGAGGATAGGTCGCTCTACGGAGCGGCATGCCGTCCCACAGGGGACGAAGATGGGATGCCAGTTTTCCCCATATTTGTGCCTTGATCGGCCCTTACATACCCCAGTCAAGCGGATACGCTCGGGTGTAGATTCAGGAGTCCTCCGGACTCAGATGCAATTATAGTCAGGGGCTCAGCGAGCCCAAGTGCATACCCAGGGGACCGGCAGGATGCTTACGGGGTTTATAGGAGATGGGATGACCGGGGTAGGGGTATAGATTCTGTGCTGGTTGTACCTCCCGGCTTATGGGGGCCGGGTAAGGTTTGTGTGTGCTATGTTATGTTATGATGTGTTATACCCTGTTACAGTAGATACGAGTAGATCGACAGTAGCACGATAAACTCTCAGGTACAATTCCTACTCCTTCCAGTGTAATTAAGAAAAGGTATGACTTACATTATCAGACAGTTAATTCATTCCTTTCTATTTCAGTTTCATCAGTTATATCATTGTTTCTCAGATATTTCTTTCAGTTGTTGCTTTACATACGCAGTACCAGCGGTACTGACACCCGGTGGGGCGCTGCATTACTTGCCTGCAGGTACTCGTAGACGAGCAGGCGATACCACGTGATTCCTGTCAGCGATCGAGTATTCAGCTCCTGTCATCCAGAGACTGAATTCCAGAGGTGTATTTCAGTTCTTTTGTTGTAGAGTACAGGTAGGTCGGGGCCCTGTCCCGATCATTTCTATTGGTATTCCTAGAGGCTTGCAGTCTGTATATTTCCCTGTGGTCAGATGAGCCGGTCGTGTGAGGCCGTGCGGTTGTTTAGCTGGTAGTATTTCTGTTTCTTTCATGTTGGCCGTATGGGGCCATAATTTGCCAATAGTGGTGACCTTGCCGGTCACGTAGCTTTCTAGTATTCCATGATTGAGTTATAGATAACTAGACAGCATGGTGGCCTTGTCGGCCCGCATAGGTTTCCCTGAATTAATATGTTTCTGGTCAGCTGTTAGAACAGGTACAGAAGGCTATAGGCCAATGGGCCAGGGGCTGTGTTTACAGCCGTTATATAGCCCTTTGTTTCCAGAAATATGAGTTAGAGGCAGCCAGGCACCAGATGTGCCCTGGCTTAGCAGTCCAGCAGTTCAGGTCCTAGCAGGGCACCAGGTGCCAGTCATACCCCCCATCGCGGGGTGTGACAAACTTGGTATCAGAGCAGGTCGTGTCCCAGGGAGTCTGCAAGTCGTGCTAAGTAGAGTCTTGTCTATGGATGTGTTGTGCACCACATACTATAGGCAGGAGGCTGCGAGGCATGATATGATGGTTACCCTTCCTTCTCAGTCAGTCGTGCTTTAGAGCGGTACAGTATAGGGTTGAGTCCTTGAGAACTTACCGTATTCTTTGATTACAGATACAAAGGCAGATCAGCATTACCCTATAACAGGCAGAAGATCAGAGATAGCAACGGAAGAGAGTATTAGTCAGTTACATGATAACTACAACAGCAGGAGGAGGTATCAGAGACCTCCCAGCGTGATACCTTTATTGGCATTATTCCCAGTATACGTTGATAACGTCAGAATAGGAAGTCAGAAGTATAATGTACATATGAGTTGATTTACTTATTAGTTATATAAGATCTGATTAAGATTATAGACAAGGTCAGACCACCAGGTAAGTAGGAAAAAGAGAGGGAAATGCAGGAATCCCAAATACGTCTTTTCAGATATGGTACAGTTAAATGCTTTTACTTGTTGCAATAAGAAAAGGGCTATTCCCACCTCTTGGTTTTGATGCCAGTATAGTAAAAGGGGCATAAGACTTGAGATGGGGTTGCCAAATCAAGCAGTAAGTAAAGATGGGCTGATTGATCCTAGTAAGTATTAGAAAGTATAAAGAGCTCCTATGATTACGTAAGCTGTGCAGACCCTTATGATAACAAGTCAGTAAATAAAGTAAGACTATTTAGCTTACCCGAAGCAGGGGTAAAAGATCTATTAGTAATGAATGCTTAGTAATAGTCAAGTTTGAGTCAGAAAAAGGCCAAGTCCGCCACATATGCTAACAGATAGCAAGACATACCTGTAAGATTATAGTTATGATCTAGTTGTGACATCGAAAGATATAGAGGTCATGTGAATCAGATGGGCTTGAGTATACGCCAGAAGAAGTATAGGCCGAGGCTTGATCAGTAATCTCATTAGCAACGAAAGGCAGGTACCTTGAACCCCAGAGTTCAGCTTAAGCAAGATGAGAGGAAGAAGCAGGAATGCCAGATTTGGTGGGGAAATCAGGGTTACCCCCCCCCCCAGATTAATAGAGTATCATATTAAGGAATAAGCCTCGGGCTGACAGTGGGATTGCGGTTCAGAATACCGCAGTACGTCCGCTATGGAAAAGTTAAGGAGTTACCGATACAGCAATTCTAATCTAGTGTAGCCTAGAGATAAGGCCCAGCAGGCAGTTATGGGCTCGCAATATATGCCTAGTAAGGCTACAAGATTCGAACGTCGACTCCACATCGCAAGAGTTGCGGAATTTCAAACAGCAGACGATAACTAAAGTGTTTATGTTTGTTACTTTCAGAATGGGGTGACAATGCAATAAAATGATAAGTCAGGGCAGGAGGTATTATTAGGCCGTAAGAAGCAATGTATCATGTACGATATGAGACTCAGCAGAGCATGTCAGAGATTATGTATTATCGCAGAACTCAGTACATATTGTACGTAGCTATTGATATATATATATACAGATAATAGATATGCTGTGAGTGGCTGCCTATAAGGGCTATAATCACAGATGTTGATTAGTAATAGAAAGCATATACAAATTGCATTGCAGGATACCCCCTTGCCAAAAAAAGGAAAGAGAACAGAGGAAGAAGAAAGAAGGAAAAGAAGAAGAGAAAGGGCGGATTAAGTGTGAGTACGTATGAAGTCATAGAAAACTATCTCAGTTCTCAGTTATTAAGTTAATATATTTATGTGTTGTTGTCAGATTTAGGCTCTAGGAGCTTACCAGAGTTAATGGCCTAAAACAGAAGGCTAGATGAGAAGGGCGCAGTTAGATGGTCTACCGACCAGCTGACGCCTGTATTAGCAGAGAAGCATCCCTGAAGATCGGTAACATTAGTGCATATGATAGAACCAAGATTAGAGGCCGAATAGGCAAATTTCAGAGATTAGCAATATCAGAATTGTTCTAGTATGTTAAGTGGTCATACGTCGTTTTCCCAGCCTTGTAGGCGACAGTCGGCCTTAGTCAACCCAGCAGTTGTTATGTGGAACATCCCATAAGTCAGCCGGCCATCCTAGTCCGAATACCCGTGGGTACCCCAAGGAAGGGTCCACATCAGTAGTCAGCGACAGACTAGTACTTCAGCTGATCTTCGTGAGATATTCAAATACAGAGCCCTAGCAGAAGGCCAGTATTTACAGAATAGCTCATAAGACTGAGAATTCCCCAGAATAGTAGTATAACTCCAAATGGATACACACAAGGCGTAAGAAATTGATAGTACCCTGCTAGCACAGTGTTTATTAAAAACCGGGGGATCAGTAGACTCCCCGTGAAGATCCAGAGATTGATCGCCTGGGAGTAAGTTGATTAAGCCCAGTCTTATAGTGGTTTAAGTAAAATAACAGAGCAATTAGATGCCCACGAGTCTGCGGTTACGCACGAACTATAAGAACTTAAGTAGAACAGTTAGAGTATTGTTAGACTGCTGCTACATTCGGGTCATTCAACCCGACTATTCAGTTATTTAAAGGTTATGCAGCTAGGTCATTAGAGGTCATGATCAATATCAGGACCCCCTGATCAGATACGGACACATGGTGTGCAGATAGTCGTTCAAGATTACCTTAGCAACAAGTAGCCTTAGCATGCGGCCAGAAGGCCAGACAAGCTCTAGCTATACCGGTAGACTACTTGTCAGATTCTCCGGCATAATAAACCAGTATGACCGTCAGTTATATGTAAAATTTTGTAAAGGTGAATTTTGGTTTTGTTTAGTAGCCTTTTTGGTCACATTGTGTCGGAGGCTGGTGTACAGATAGATATACAGAAAATCGAAGTAGAGAAGACATAGTCTAGATTTACCACTCCAATCGAAGTACGCAATCCCTGCGGTTAGCCGGGTATTACAGAAGGCTTGTGGAAGGATTTTCCACCTTAGCAGCACCTCTGACTAAATTGACACAGAAGGCAGTAAAGTTCCAGCAGACTGAGGTGTGTGAGCAGAACTTCCAAGAGTTAAAAGCCAGGTTAATATCAGCTCTAGTGTTAGTATCGCCAGGATGTACAGAGGGTTGATGTAGCATGGTAAAGTAATAGCTTATGCTTTCAGGTAGTTGAAGAAACGTGAAGAGAATTATCTTACCCACGACCTGGAGTTAGCTGCAGTAGCTTATGCCTTAAAGAGTGAAAATTTTGTATCACCCAGGAAGGGCTAATATGGTAGCAGATGCCCTTAGCCGTAAATCTATGGGGAGTTGGCATACTTGCCACCTGAACGGCGAGAATAGACCCAAGAATTTCACTAGCTAGCCGGTTTAGCCGTTCACATAGCAGAAATAAAAGATAACAGAGCGATAACACAGAATGTCGCAGCGTTGTCGTTAATGGTGGAAGTAGAGGAATGACAATGTGGAGACCCTAGCCGGGTTCAACTTAAACACAAGGTTCAGTAAGGAGGGATGACATATTTTCAGATAACCGGGGATGAAGTGTGGCGATAT
Source organism: Datura wrightii (assembly GCA_035772735.1). NCBI lineage: Eukaryota > Viridiplantae > Streptophyta > Magnoliopsida > Solanales > Solanaceae > Datura > Datura wrightii. Next base: position 117,268,895 of record JASDFA010000016.1, read on the forward strand.
AAAGGCCGCATTTGTGCTCCAGATATTTTGGGGCATTGCCAGCAGTTTATGAGCGAGGTGCATTATGCCCGCTATTCTCTTCATCCCCATACGTCAAAGAGGTACCATGACATTAAAGAGAACTACTGGTAGCCCAGTGTCCTAACTGCCAACAGGCTAAAGCAGAACATCAGAAACCAGGTGGGTTAACTCAGGACATAGCTACACCTCTCTGGAAATGGGAAGCAGTGAATGTGGATTTTGTGGCAGGATTACCCCGTACTAGACACAGACATGATTCCATTTGGGTAATAGTTGACAGGCTGACAAAATCAGCTCATTTCCTACCAGTAGGGGCTACCTTCTCAGCTGAGGATTATGCCGAGTTATATATCAGAGAAATAGTGAGATTGCATGGAGTGCCGGTATCTATCATTTCTGATAGGAGGCACAGTTTACAGCTAGATTCTGGCAGTCGTTCCAGAGGGGTCTGGAAACGCAGATTAATTTAAGCACAGTATTCTATCCTCAGACAGATGAGCAGGCTGAGCGCACAATTCAGACGCTCGAAGACATGTTGCGAGCGTGTGTGCCAGATTTCGATAGTAGCCAAAGTGAGCATTTACTGTTAATCGAATTTGCCTACAATAATAGCTATCATTCAGCCATCCAGATGGCGCCTTATGAGGCATTATACGAGCGAAAGTGCAGCTCACCGAACGGTGTTTGAAATCGGAGAATCAGTGTTGGTTGGCCCAGATATTGTTCAGCAGTCAAAGGAAAAGGTAAAGCTTATCCAAAGAATGCTTACTGACTGCATAGAGCCGCCAGAAATCATATGAAGATGTGCGGCGCAGAAAATTGAAGTTTGATGTGTATGACTGGGTATTTCTGAAGTATCCCCAATGAAAGAGGTAGTGAGGTCCGCCAAGAAAGGTAAGCTCAGCCCGAGATTTGTTGGGCCTTGTCGGATTTGTTGAAGGACAGGCCGAGTAGCGTATGAGTTGAATTTGCCTCCAGAATTAAAATTCGTTCGTCTGGTCTTTCATGAATCTATGCTGAGGAAATGCATAGGAGACCCGTCCAGAGCAGTCCCAGTCCAGAATATCCAGGTTACGAAAAAGCTGGCCTATGAAGAGGTTCCAATAACTATCTTAAACAGACAGATTCGCAGATTGAGGACTAAAGATATTACGCCTATCAAGGTATTGAGGCGTAACAAGAACCGAGAGGAGATGACTTGGGAAGCGGAGGAAGTTATGAGGACCAGATATCCTCACCTATTTCAGGCCTAGTCAGGCGACAGGTATGTCCGTATTATTGCTTATGTAGTATCTTATGGTTGTATATGTATAAATGAGGAAAATTGATACGTAACCATCCAGTGAATCCTACAGTATTGTGTACAGTACCTGTATTGGACTTTTCTGCATTTCAGGTTTTTGGTATAGTCCATATTACAGGGGAGACTCTGCCAAAATTTTTCTAAACAAGTTATGTTAAGTAGTCCTCTAGATGGCAGTATACATTCGAGGACGAATGTTCTTAAGGGGGGGAGAATGTTATACCCCATAGAATTCCCGACATCTAGATGACCTATTCGCACATTGGTTAAGCATATTTGAAGGCCATACGTGCTAGAGAAAGGCCCGGGAAAAGATCGGATGAGAAACCTGTCGAACCATCGCGGAAGGAGCCGAGGCAGAGCCCCTCCGCGATGGCAACGTGTCACGGAGGAGGAGCCTCCGCGTTGGCTCCGTGACACGTTGGCCTTGTCTAGGCCCAAGTATATAAAGCCCACTTCGATTTTAAATCAGTTATATACTTAGAAATTTCTAGGAAACAGAGAGAGAAAACAGAGAAAGAGGAAGAACGAAGAAATTATACAAATTTCGTCCGATTACGCTGCTAAATGTTGCCCAAACTCAAATTAATCCCAGATACTGAAGTATTTAGCAGCAGAGAGCATTCCTGCGGAATTAGTTTCGCGAAATACGGCCGACGAATCGGCGAGCCACCGAACTAAGGTAAGTAGAATTGCTCTAAATTAATATCTATATGTTCCTAGCTGTGAAGTGAATATTTCTCCCTTCTGGGGCTCTGAAAAATGGCGAGTTTCTGGCCATCTTTTGATAAGCCTAAGTTTAGGCTATAAACTATATCGAAAGTGACGTTGCCTTTTGAAATAAAGTTGTATTTAGTATTAATTGACATATTTATGATTGCAGTTGGGAGAAAATAGTTGAAGTACCGGCCGAGCCTCGTCCGACAGACGGATAGTTCGAGGATAAGGTATGTAAAGTTAGTTTCCTCGGCAAGTTAAGTAATCTTGATACAGTACAGTAATTTAAAGGCCAGTAGATTATCCAGAAGTCATGTGTTACGTTTGTTACGATTGTTGGTACGATATTAAAAGTATCGAGTTACAACTTGCGTGAAATTTGTTAGTACGATATAGATTCTAATACAAGCATTAGAAGCTGCACAGTATGCTTAGTATACGATGTTACACAGAATGTTAGTATATCATTGTATTCAATCGAAACCCGGTAGAGCAAGTAGTATCTGTAAGACAACTCAGAAATAGAATGATAAGTTGAAATGAAGTTAGAAAGCATGTTAGGAATAGTAAATCATGTTACTATAAAACATCAGTATACAACATAGTTTCAGCAGAAAGACTATATCATGTTCAGCATTAGCCTCAGTACAGTCTGGAAGAAGACTATATTCGTACTTACATATATATTATTTCCAGCCTCAGCATATATTAAGTATGTACATATTTCTATCACTAGTCCAGCATATAGTGTATGCAGATACCTTACCACTATTAGCTTCAGTATGTGAGACACGCAGATAACATTAGTAGTTGAGACCGTTGTATTGTTTGGGGTTGGATTACCTAGCATCCATGACCGCCCCAGGGTTGATAGCTGTATCGACTCGTCCGCCAGAGGACAAGGATACGTCGCTCTACGGAGTGGCATACCGTCCCACAGGGGACGAAGATGGGATGCCAGTTTTCCCCATATTTGTGCCTTGATCGGCCCTTACACATCCCAGTCGAGCGGATACGCCCGGGTGTAGATTCAGGAGTCCTCCGGACTCAGATGCAATTATAGTCAGGGGCTCAGCGAGCCCAAGTGCATACCCAGGGGACCGGCAGGATGCTTACAGGGTTTATAGGAGATGGGATGACCGGGGTAGGGGTATAGATTCTGTGCTGGTTGTACCTCCCGGCTTATGGGGGCCGGGTAAGGTTTGTGTGTGCTATGTTATGTTATGATGTGTTATACCCGGTTACAGTAGATAAGAGTAGATCGACAGTAGCACGATAAACTCTCAGATACAATTCCTACTCCTTCTAGTGTATTTAAGAAAAGGTATGACTTACATTATCAGACAGTTAATTCATTCCTTTCTATTTCAGTTTCATCAGTTATATCATTGTTTCTCAGATATTTCTTTCAGTTGTTGCTTTACATACTCAGTACCAGCGGTACTGACGCCCGGTGGGGCGCTGCATTACTTGCCTGCAGGTACTCGTAGACGAGCAGGCGATACCACGTGATTCCTGTCAACGATCGAGTATTCAGCTCCTGTCATCCGGAGACTGAATTCCAGAGGTGTATTTCAGTTCTTTTGTTGTAGAGTACGGGTAGGTCGGGGCCCTGTCCCGATCATTTCTATTGCTATTCCTAGAGGCTTGCAGTCTGTATATTTCCCTGTGGTCAGATGAGCCGGTCGTGTGAGGCTGTGCGGTTGTTTAGCTGTTAGTATTTCTGTTTCTTTCATGTTGGCCGTGTGGGGCCATAATTTGCCAATAGTGGTGACCTTGCCGGTCACGTAGCTTTCTAGTATTCCATGAGTGAGTTATAGATAACTAGACAGCATGGTGGCCTTGTCGGCCCGCATAGGTTTCCCTGAATTAATATGTTTCTGGTCAACTGTTAGAACAGGTACAGAAGGCTATAGGCCAATAGGCCGGGGGCTGTGTTTACAGCCGTTATATAGCCCTTTGTTTCCAAAAATATGAGTTAGAGCCAGCCAGGCACCAGATGTGCCCTGGCTTAGCAGTCCAGCAGTTCAGGTCCTAGCAGGACACCAGGTGCCAGTCATACCCCCGATGGCGGGGTGTGACAGTTATTTATAAACATTTCATCATACTTAAACATATATCTCATAGATCTCAACTTTCATGAACATTCATGGATGGGCCTCATAGTTTAGAAAACTTGAAAGCATAATTTATAATTTAAAACATTGTAAAATCTGCCCATTAATCATAATTCATCATTTAAAACATGCTTATATCATAACCATAAATACAACTTAAGAATTCATGCATTGGTAAGAATCTCATAGAGTCATCAATTAGAACATCATGAATTGAGAGGGAAATTGTGCATGGGTGTGGACAATTGGACCCATTCTTAGCCTTACATACTTGAAGCGATCTGATTCTCACACTTCCTTGATAGCTTAAAGGGAATTGAGGAAGAACTTGTAGAAAACTAGACTTGATCACCTATCAAAACTCCTACGCTTACATGCATGAATTAGAATAGGTTTAGAATGGCATAACCCCTCTTAAAATACTCTATTTCGATCTAAAAATGGCGTAGTTTAGGACCCTAGGGCTTAGGAATGATGAAAGTACCTTTAATGAATTTTCTGGAAAAACTGCTCTCCCAGTGACAACGGGCGTCAGAACAGACCATTACTGGCTCCAATGGTCCATTACACCCCTCGTTGTTACACCCTAAACATCAGACCCCAAACCTAATACCATGATAGCTCCCATGGGTTGTACCCAGCTCCAATGACTAATGGTAACCAGCCATTGACACCACTGCCCATCTCCCGGTATTCCTCCCAACGAGCACTTACAACGACTCATTGCTTCCAATAACCAGTCATCACGTGACTTGTTACTTCCTCCCTGAACCAGAACCACGTCACAACGGCTCATGTCCGATGACCCATTACATCAGAAAACTAGTCATTCCTAGACCCATTACTCCCAACTCCAAACCTGCAGTATCTCATCACAGGCACATCCAACGGGTCGTTAGTCCCCCCAACGACTCGTGCAACGATCCGTTTTAAAAAAAATTCCAGATTTTTGCTACTTTTCATTTTTAAATCTCAGGTCTAGTCTTAGGCACTTTCGGGGTATTACAAATTCTAAGTAGAGTATAATTTTAATAAATAAGTAGTTTATCAAACACATCTGAAAGGCTTCTTTATATTTCTACCCAACAATCATTTGCTAATCTTTCATATTCGTATGAATGAATCCTACGAAAACTTCATTTAAAACTAAAAGCAAAAGAGAAGTAAGATAAGAAGAACCAAAAGTGTACCTATCCTATGCAAAATAACATTGAAATAATGAAAACTATTTAATTGGCAACTTATAAACTTATTATCAAAGATGTCATTGCCTTATTAGTGGAAAACTGCTTTGATTCCTGTGGATAGAAATTAAACACAATATTTTCTGATCGGCTATATCATAATACCAAAGTAATTATGTTGAAGTTGTCGAACTAAGAAATAATTGCAAATTTAAAAATTCTACAAAAATTGCCTACAACCCTTGTCCTAATAACCCCCTCAAAACCTCAAATGATTGCAACTTTGCATAAAAGAAAAATTAATAAATATACTTAATAACAAATAAGTAGAGTTTTTAAAATTTACCAACCAAACTGACAAAGACGCAAATTAATCGAAAGAGGAAAAATTTCGAAGACCAATATTCTCGCTCACCCTCTCAACATGATGTCTGTTATCAAAATCGTCAAAAAAGGCTAATGTCTCCAAGGTTAATGAACCATTTCCTGATACCCATCTAACCAAAATCAGAGGAATGTCAAATTGCAGGAATGATATCTTTGCTCTCCATGGGTTTCCCAAATAATTCATTACCAAAGATAACTCAGTCATGATAATAAATTTGAAAGGCTTAATTGTCTTATTTATACCCATGATATGGAACTATAGAGAATATTCTGGAACGAGTTATGAAAGACCCAAAAAGGAACACTTTTCCCATTAATGCGCCAAAGTTCTAATGCAATATGAAAATAAATGGTGAACTCTATGCATTACATGGGGTTTTTGTGTTAATTTTTGTTCTCTTTTATGAAAAAAGAATGAAGAGGAAGAGGAGTTTCTAAACAACTGTACACACATCATTTTTATTTCGTTCGTGACTTTTGAAAGTCAGAAATCTCACTCTCTATACTCTTTTCTATAGTTGTGTCTTTTGGTTTTCTTTATTTTCATGTATTTAATTTTTTTCAAATTCAAATTACTTAAATATGAGGGTAAAATGTAAACCTCTAACAAAATAATAAATACTATTGCTATTTTTTTAGGCATGCCACATCACCGGGCTTATGTCCCTCAATTATATGTATGTAGAGATTATACCCTATTATGCAAGTTTTATGAAAAGTCAAGCTTATGATTCATGATTTCAAGTATGATGACATATCTAGCATGAACGAGTTCTTATAATTTTCCATGTATGAATCCTTGATTTTGACTTATGAAGTCTATTTCAAGTATATATGATTTTATGGTTTGGGAAGGCCGACACAAGTTAAGTATATTTTCATGATTTAGCCAAGGTTAATAAGATCAACTTATCATATGTCTTGGAATCAATACTCCTAATATAGATTATGATATGTTTTCAAGTTGAGACTCCCGTCGTGCATATTTCAGGCTATGCATGTAATTATGATTTCAGCTTCATTGAAAACAAAGTGAGCACTATACATGTGTTTGGGAGTAGTGTCTGGCACTGAGCAGGCTTGGGGTCCGATGTTCCTTGATCTCAAAACTACGTTCCAACATAGGTATAGTACAAGTTTGGGACATCTCAAGAGAGTTTTTCCCTACCCTAAGAGGGCCTCATCTTGATATCGATATCATGATAGCGTCTGTCGCCCTTGCTAGGTTTTGAAAAGCTCTGTTCACTTGAGTGTGATAGTTGGGGCATCACGTAAGCTCTATCGTGATGTTGTTGGTTATGACGAGTCTCCCATTGTTCCTCATAATTTTAGTTACTCATTTTCATGACTTATGATATTATGTTTTACATCAGACTTGACCCAATGTTTGGTTTATGAGTTTTTACTTACAATTTCAGCTATGACAAGACATATGATATTTATTTCTAAATCTTGGGTCACTATGTTTAGTTATGATAATCAGCTTATGACTATATGTGTCTCAAATACAGTTTTCAGCATGCGGTCCTTACTCTCACGATCTAATGATTTACACGTATATGCATGATTTCAGTTAACATTTAGTTAGCATATTTTTACTTACCTTGCATACTCAGTATATTAAAATTACTGACCGCATACTCTATGCTATATCATTTCGTGATATAGGTTCAAGTAGTCTAGCTCAGTTGCGTCGATAGATAATTTTAATCTCAGTCTAGTTATCCCTGTTGGGTGAGTCCTCATCTCCTAGGAACCTTCATTTAGTTATGTTGATCATGTCAGTTTTGTTTTAGACTTGGAGATAGTTGGGGACTTATCCTAGCATCTTATTAGATAGTAGAGGCTTTTCAAACATAGACTAGTATGTTCAACTTTAGGATTTAACATTGTGATGTATTGTTTAATATACAGTTTATGTTAATCAAACTCTGCTTATTCATGTTTAAGTTATCAGTTTCCATTTAAATATATTTTCTTTAGTTTTTATGTTCATGTCATGGGTTGATTTGGAGTCATTCGTGGTTCTAGGTCCCATGTCTAGATCCGAGGTCCCAACTTGGGTCCTGACATGTACCCACTTTCCAGGAGAAAGCTTTAGAGCCTATCATACCATGCCCTGGGAGTTTTTTTAAGCCCATATAAAGCCTTGTTCAGTTTTTATACATGATCTAGGAATTCATGATTATCAATACCTGGGGGCTGCTGCACATACACTTTTTCCTGTAGAAAACCATTAAGAAAAGCACTCTTTACATCCATCTAAAACAATTTGAATCTCATGTATATGGCATAGGAAATGAGTATTCTGATTGTTTCTATCCTAGCGATAGGGCCAAAGGTCTCATTATAATCAATACCCTCTTCCTGGTTGTATCCTTGGACTACCAATGGTCCCCTGATCGTCAAGCTTGTTCCAAAAGACCATCTGGTTCCTATAATTGTTCTATCTTCAGGATGAGGAACCAGGTTCCACACCTTACTGCGTTTGAACTGCTCCAATTCTTCCTATTTGGCAATAATCCAGTCTACATGCATCAAGGCCTATTTTAGCTCAATCATAGATACATATGTTGAAAATGCACACATGTTTCTCAGCCTAGATCTTGTATGTATCCTAGAGTCCAACAAGGACAGCATGTTCGGTATTGGATACGAGCTTTTATACTTCCAGTTTCCTGTTTGTGTCTCCTGGCAATCAGCTTCATATGATGAACTAGGTCCTCCTTCCTAATGATTTTGAGTAGTAATGAGTTTTGGTTCCTCTGTAGTATCATGTTGTGCCTCATCTGATGTGGTACCTTTCTTATTCAGAGTCTTAGAGATGTCCTGACATTCAAACTGAGTGCTCTCATCCTGTCTACCTGGTTCCCTCTCAGAGTTTGTAGTTGATGCCATGCCAATCTCTTCTATTTCTTCCGATGTGCTCACTATGTCAACTTCCTATTGTTCATCAAAGATTACATACATGCTTTCTCCTACGCAGTGTTTTCTCTTATTCAGGACTTTATATGCCTTTCTATGTGAAGAGTAACCCAGAAAGATTCCTTCATCACTCTTGTCATTAAATTTTCCCAATGCTTCCATGCCATTGTTGTGAACAAAACACTTACACCTAAATGCTCTGAGATGAGCTAGATTTGTCTTTCTTCCCTTCAACAATTCATAGGGAGTTTTTCTAGTAGTGGTCTAATCATACACTTGTTAATCAAGTAGCATGTAGTGTTGGCTGCTTCAGCCCAGTATCATTGAGGTAGTCCACTGGCTATCAGCATAGTTCTGGTCATATCCTCCAAGGTCTATTCTTCCTTTCAACTATCCCATTTTGTTGTGGGGATCTTGGGGCTGAGAAATTGGGATCAATACCTACATCTGCATAATATTCAAGAAATTTTGAGTTTTTAAACTCAGTTCCATGATCTTATGCTCACTAGTTCACTGTTGATTTTTTTTTGTACTTTCTTGACAAAATGTAAAATACATCAAATGTTTCATATTTAGATGCTAATAACAGTGTCCAGGTGATCTTGGCATAATCATCCACAATGACAAATACACATCTCATGCCTCGTTTGCTTGACTCTCGAGGGACCGAACAGATCTACGTGAATGAGTTGCAGGCACCTGGTGATACTGATTACCTTCTTGGGCTTAAAGGTAGACCTTGATGAAGGGCGTACTCACACACTTCATAGACATATTTTTCCCGTACTTTACTATGTTTGAGAAAAAATTATGTGTGTTTGCATATTTATGTTATATATTTGTGAAAATTAGCTAACGCATGTGATAGATGTTTCCAGGGCTAAAAAGGATGGATTTGAATGTATTAGAGGCTTATGTAATGAAGATGAAAAGAAGCTGAAGTCGTGGGCAAAGGTTGAGTTTGGAAGATGCAGAAACAGTGTACATGACGGGTTGAGGGAACGACTCGTTACGTCTGGTAATTAGTCGTGGAGACTGAGAAGAGAAATTTTGAGAAAAATACTGTGAAGGTAACGGAAGACATCACGAATCGTCAGGTGTTGGCACGACTCATTGTGAGAGCACTGGTAGGAATCGTCAGGTGCACTGAAATTTTGGAGAGTTAGACCACGAGGGGCCTAACGACTCGTGCCCATGCACAATGAGTCGTTAGGTGACCCGTTGCCACAATTGGCGACGCAGCAAGGCTTCCAAAACAGGAAAAAAGTGGATTTCCCACTTCAACTAGGAAAAGAAAATTTAAATCCCAAGTCAAATTCATCAAAGAATGATGAAAACATCTAAATACTATAAATACCTCTTTATTTTCATGTAATAGGCATGTTGTTTTTATGTATTCAAGAATTGAAGTTTCAAGTTTTAAGTTTGAAGTAGAATTAGAAGCCATGTTTTAGACAAGTCTTAGGCTTAGAAGTTTTACGACATAATTTGAGATGATTGTTGAATTGTTCTTCTTTATTGTTGCAATAATCAAGTGAGTTTCTTCCTATCAATATTGTAAGTATTAATTTTTGCATTTATTGTGAAATCTATTAATTTACTTAAAAACATGATAGCCTAAAATCACCACAACTAGGGTTGTGGGAATCATGACAAATTAACACACATAGGTAAAATACTTAGTGATTCTTGAACGGAGTTTATGCATGTATTGTTTCTTCCTTCGTTTTAATTGATTTTTAATGGTTGCAAAACGTTAGAACTTTCCTTATTCTTACTTACCGGACCAAGGAGGTAATGAATGGAAAAAGGAATTAACAATGGAGATTTGAGACTATCAACCCTCATCTAATAGCTTGAACTTGTCTGAGGATAGCTAATCCAATATTAAAGGTAAGGGTCAATTAAAGTACACTCGTAGACGGACCAAGTTGCATGGTGAAAATCATCTAGATAGGGGACCAACCATTTAGGTGAACCTAACTTAGCAATATTGCATGCTAAGCACTGGAATAGATCACTAGTATAAAGCGCCTTGTGGTTATGAAGTCATAGGGAACACTTACTCTAGTTAGTTGCATTAATTTGTAAACAACAAACAATTTCTCAACACAATTACTTATTAATTTTACAAATTTCCCCCCTCTTAGGAAATAATTAACTAAAAATATTAAGCACTAGCATTCTTGTACATTCTTCCATATTCTCTGTGAGATCGACCCCAACCTCTAGTTGGGTTCTTTATTGACAACGTCTGCTTCATACTTTGTTAAGAAGTGTGAGTTTTAGCATTATTAGACCTCACATGTTTTCCTTTTGCATAGGCATCACATATCAAGATGTCTTTGAACTTGGTTTTGGGCAGACTGTTGTGCGATCCGCAAGTGTACGGGTCGTGCAAGTAATATAGTGGCTCTTTTTAAGAACCGAAATGTCGAACCCACAGGGACTGGGCCCATTCCTCTAACTATCTATTCCGAGTGTGATATTAAACACCGAAAATGTTGATTATAGAAGTTGTATAGAAGGTTTAATTAAGTCTAATATTGGTCAAAGACATATTCTGAATTCACTCTAGGAGCAACATAGAGTTAAAAACCAGATAATCATGCGCTATTACGAATTGCAATGGGTTAAGTATGAAACTATCAATTGTTGTCTCACATAATCAGAATTGCATGCTCAAGGCCTTTCGAGCCTCTAAACACGACAAACTAGCCTCACTACATCATTGTGAGCAAGGATGCTACTTCTAGTTCGTGGGCAATTAATTACGTGGATGTGGTTTACGTGGAAATGAGTAGGGAATCTCGTGCACCTAATCATTCGACTCAACCTAGCCTCACAACTACTTCTTCGAGTGGTGATGTGATAATTCTAAGTCGGTCTCTAAATCATCCTGTTTTATCAACCAAGCAAGGCATTAGGTATATTTCTATCCTAACACAAATTATATCGTGAGATACAATCATGCTCCTCACATTCTCATGTTCTGACCTAGGTAAATGCTTTCTCAAGTGAATGCCCAAGTTAACGTGTATGTTTTCATGGTGATCAATCATAAAAACAACCAATAATCCAGAATGCAAGATAAAACAACAATCAATAACTTAATTCCACACAAATTCGTAAAAACACAATCATAATTCATGGCTTCAACCCTAGAGGAAGGGTTCTAGCCGATCATGTTCGTAAAACTACAAGAAACTACAACTAAATTAACATACTTACAAGAATTGGTAGATGAGAAGGGAATTTGCCAAACCCTAGATGAGTTCTCCCACTTCTCCCTTCACTCCTAGGTGGCTTTCCTGAATAAAATCGTGACAAAATGTTTTTAGGAACTAAGGGACCTATTTATAGTAAATGAGAAACGTGCACAATTTAGCCTGCCATGGAATGGCTCCATGTCACGGAGTGTATCGTGGAGCATTGCCTCCGTGACACGGAGGTAACGCGGAGGCTCTCTGGAAATTGCCAAAACTGTCAAGTGTCACCACGCTGCCGACGTGACACGCTGCTCATGCAGCGCATTGGCATGCTGCTAGCGCGCATCTCCCCTGGCGTGGCACGGTGCTGGCACGCTGGAGCCTGCCTTACTGCTGCCTCTTCTCGCGTGCCTGGCATAGGCGTGGCACGGCGCTGGCGCGTTGGAGCCTGCCTGCCTTCCTCTACTTCACCAACTTATGAATTAGTTCCTCAAATTCATTAAAACCTACAAAACAAAGACTAATCATGTTTGTTAGTACATGTATTCACATTTATATAAAATCACATGAAAATGCATATAAATAAATAGATAAACAAGGCCAAACTAAGTTATAAAGTATCACTCGGGCATGCTATTTTTGTCGACAATCACCTACCCCACACTTAAAGCCTTCTTCGTCCTCGAACAAATCTTTTACATCTCATGCATATGGAGACTCACACATAACTAATTTAGCAAGAAAATTCAAACTACAGCTATAATGATTATTTAAGATGACAAGCTAAAAATAGAGCATGCACGATTTGATCATTGAAATGAAACGCAGCTCTGCCAAGACTTCCTAACCTCAAGAATCGACTCTCAGTCTTAGCAAACTCATGCGCATCAACTGATCAAGAAATCCAATATGAATTACATCCTTCATTCAACATGTGCCCTCACGGAAAGAGAGTTACCCATTCTCACACGCAAAAACTTTTTAAATCACATTATGTGTTGGTACATGAATAGAATTACACTCACTCTCACAAAGAATTCATTTGCATCATGTAATGACCCATAAGCTTGCCCTTAGTGTTCTACTCCACTAATTTAAGGATGTATGAATGTAAGATCAAGTAGGACTTTTTAGGTTGTAATGTAGCTAAGGGACGGGTAGGTACTATTATGGCCAGTAATAGTGACTATCTTCCCTAAGCGCTTTTAATACATCACGCCCTCATTACGGACTTCCCTTCTCTTACTTCACCTTCATCACTTTTCATCTTTCTTTTTCCTCTTTTGTTTCCCCATTTCTTTAGGCACTCTTAGCTTATTAGTAAGGAGTTCTATAAGTAACTTTTCATTAATTTATTTTCTTACTACCTACTAATACTCAACCTTATTCAAACAAGTGCACCCTTCACCTTTCTCAACTTTTACAACTGCCACTTTTCCTTCTTTTTCATTCTTCTCACTCCTTTACTCTTTCGGATTTTTCCTTTAAGCGCTTAGGAGTTTTGGATAAAATTCAAGGATAATGAAAGAAAAAGGATTAAGCTTCTGTTGCAGCTATCAAAGAATAGGCTCAAGGATCAATGGGGCTAACTAGGATTAAATATTCAAGTTAGGTAAAATGTGGGATAACATTTAGGTTCCTTCAAAGAAATGCCTAAATCATTTCCTACAATTCACATCCTTCATTTCATTTTATAAACACACCAGGCATGTTCTAGACATTCCACAATAGCACAGAATACTCAAAAACCTTACACTCATGGCACATGCTCAAATCAAGACATATTCAGTAGACTCTTACTCAGCTAATCGCAAGAATTCAGAATTAAGCTTCAATCATATTGAGTCAAATTCAAGAGCCTAAGTGTCTCAAACAAAGTTATACCTTTCTTACATGCTTCAAAACTGAACATACTTGCATCTTACAATCATTTATAGCACATAACAAGAACCTCAAGCATCGATTAGCTATGGTTTCAAAAACCAAAACTTAATGACTAATTCTCCTCAAGACGGTCGTCATCCATCCATCGTCGGAAATAGTCCCTAATTAAGACTAAAAACATTATATACAGACAAAGAAAATTTTTATTCTTCGGTTCAAAGACCCTCCATCGGAAAAGAACCGAAAAGAAAAACCAACGGGTGCTGAATTCATGCTTGACTCATAAAAATTTTTCAAATTTCTCACAAGTTTCTCACAAGCCAAAAACTTGTTCGGCTGGTTCGGTTGGGTTATAAACCGACACGCAAGTGCACGTGGTCAACAAGTAATAAAGTGGCTAAGTAAGCCAAGTATCGAACCAAGGAGACTCTGGATAAGTAAAATTGCTCAAGTATACTATATTCTATCTTACTTCTATATATGCTAACAACAACGTAACCAAAAGTTAAATAATTTTGTTTATAAATTATATACTAAAACTATTAACAAATATCTACTTTGAATTGAAACTATGGATATGAGCATGCCAAGGTTAAGAACAAGTAATGAACTTGATTATAATCATAATTTGGTTAATCTTCTCTTCCTGTTGCTAGCCAAGAACATTAGCCTAGAGATTAAAACTCTCGTATTTAATCTCACTTAGGAATCATAAACCATCCGTCTACATTTCTGTGATCAAATGCAATTTATGACCTAGCAATACAATTCCGGTTCCTAAATTGACTAATACGACTTTCAAGTATATTTCTATCAGGAAAGCACATCAAAACCCAATTTTCCCAAATCAAGTTAAGAACAATACCCTATTAATTCACAACTTTCCAATTTCGTGCTCTCTCGAGTGAAATCGGACTTTTTAGATGTACATTAATGTCGGCCACACACTAATGTAGTAGAAACAAGAATTAATAGAACAACATGGAAGAAGAAGATGAAAAACCATATAATTCAATAATCACAATTCATCACCATTATTCATAACCTCAGCAAGGAAGAGAATTAGCCACTCATTTGTGGATTAATCATCCTAAAACAAGTGTTAATCATACAAACAATTGATTGAAAGAAGAAAGAAAGAGAGGAAAACCCTTAGCTTTTTCGTCCCTCAACTGCCTGTAACCCACGTCCTTGCTTCACCAAGTCTGAATTAATTAAAAATAAGCCTAAGTGTTCTATTTATACGAGTGGGAATTTTTCCCAAAATAACAAGCAACGTGTCTCGGAGGCCAACGCGGAGCACTGCCTCTGTGACACGGCGTGGACGCGGACCCTCACTGGAAATCTGGGGTCCGGGAATAAAGCCTCAACGTGGCACGGCATGCAACGCGGAGGCTTGCCTCCGTGCCACGGAGCTGTCGCGAGGCTTCACTGGAAATTTCCAAATTAATTATCCTCCATGCAGTGTGCCTCCGCGATGGTAGCGTGGCACGGCTCCATCGTGGAGCCCCTTTGCATTATGCAGTCCAATGTCTTTTTCGTGCTCGCATCCAAGTCCAACTCCGATATTGTTCCAACATGCATTTTAGCTCCTCAAAATCATGTTTTACCTACAAAACAATGCTAATCATATTGGTTAGTATAAATTCACATTTTATTACCAATTACATGAAAATGTATACACATTGCACAATAAACAAGGCGAAAATGATACGTTTGAGTATCACTTGGGCATATAAATCTGCCCAAGATCACATTACATTCACCAAAAAAATTTCTTAAGCACAAAAATTTTGAAATTTTTCTCACCCCACACTTAAATCATGTTATGTCCTCATAGCACTAAATTAAAATGTAAAGGACGAGAAATACTCCCTGAGCCTCTATCCCAAGGTAAAAGTATGCTTTTCTTCAAGTTCTCCTAGGTGGTTGTTTGACCCCACACTTCTTCTATTTCATGCTTTTTAGCTTCCTCCTTCTCGGTACTCAGACTTCCCTTCCATTTGTGCTTAACTTTCCACCAAAAACATAATGAAAACAACAAAATCAATAGAAACAAAAATTCATAAATTGTACCTGTGGTACCCTTGGGTTGCCTCCCAAGCAGCGCCCTATTTTCCGTCGTGGCACGACGTGGACTGTCTTTTTCAGGACATCCTCATACCTGGGTTCCTGTTCGAGAACCATCTCCTTTTCTTTTGATTTTTAGAGGAAACAGCCTCCACTCTGTTCCTCTCTTCCTCCAACTTCTTCACAATTTGAAGCCCTTTATCAGACTCGGGCTGAACACTTGACATTACCTTTGGCCATGCACCTGTGGCATCCTCCACCCCACACTCATCCTCTGACAACACACTAACCTGACAAAGGTTTCTGTAGTGTGCGAATGGGTTCATTTCTTGCGGAAGAGTTCTTCTTCATCCTCAACCCTCATTTTCAGGGTCCTTGCTCTCAAATCAATCACTGCTCCTCCGGTGGCCAGGAATGGTTGTCCTAAGATTAAGGGTACCTGGTCATCAATCTGAAAATCTAAGATAATAAAATCAGCAGGTATAATAAACTTACCTACTTTGATGAGAAGGTCCTATATTATTTCATCCGGTGTCACTCGTGACTTATCAGCCAGCTGCAGCATCAATCTCGTTGGCCTCGGTTCTCCCAGCCCCAGGGTGTTGAATAAGGATAGGGGCATTAGGTTAACTGTTGCCCCTAGATCACACAAAGCTCGTAGCACCTCATCTTTACCAATTTGTATGGGGAGGGTAAAACTCCCTGGGTCTTTGAGCTTCTTTGGAATCTTGCTCAATACCTTGTGACTGTACTCCTCCGTCAATGCTACAGTCTTGACATCCACCAACCTAACTTTGTTTGCCATCACGTCTTTCAAGTATTTAGCATACTTGGGCATTCCCTGCAAAACGTCAATAAGAGGAAAATTTATGTGAAGTTCTTTGAAACTCTCAAAGAACTTTTTGACGCATTCCTCCTCCTTGCTCTTTCTGAATTTCTATGGGAATGGTGGTGGTGGTCTTTGTGCTGGCTGCAATGAAGATTGTGCATGTTGTTGCCCAGCACTCTGATTATCTCCCGTGTTGCTGGATGGTCCTGGTCTAACCAACTCCCCCTTGCGATCTCATGTTTTGAGCAGCTGTTATCTGACCCACTTGTTTTTTAAGATTGCGGATGGCCATTTGCTGATTCTTTAAGTCTGTTGCCATCCTCACCTGATTTTCCGCTAACTGAGTCTGGGTCTCCATGATTTTCTGCAATGTTTCCTCAATGCTTCTACTCGCTTGACCATCATTCTGCCTGTTCTACTGATACTGCTGTTGTTGAGGTTGCTGATAACTCTGCTTTTGGTTTCCACCCCAAGAAAAATTCGGGTGGCCCTGTCAATTTCTGTTGTAACTGGTTCCAAAATTCTGATTGTTGCGCTGCACATTACCAACAAAATTGACTGACTCCGGATTGGCTCCACAAGATTCTGCATTATGCCCATTGTTACCACAAATTTCGCACCAACTAGGAGCTTGCTGAACTGCATTAACCTGGCCCTGTTGTTGGTTCATACTCAGTTTATTGAACTGAGTCATCATCTGATGCTGGAACGAAGCTAACTATGCTGCCAAGGCATGCATTCCATCTACCTCTATCAACCCTGATCTCTTTCTTTCCCCTCTCAATGACTAGTTGTTCCACTCTGGATTTCCTTGATCAATTTTGTTCAACAAAGTGTACAACTCATCATACGTCTTCTCCAAGGCTTGCCCACCCGATGTAGAGTCTGGTAAAATTTTAGTGTATGGGTCTAGACTTTCTACAAAGGTATGAGCCAGCAGTTCATTTGATTGCTGGTGATGGGGACAGTCTCTCAACAATGACTTGAATCTTTCCCAAGCCAAATATAAGTTCTCATCAGGCCTCTGCTTGAAACTTAATATCTCACTTCTCAACTTTGCAGTTTTGCTTGAAGGAAAGAATCTGATAAGGAACTTCTTACCCAAGTCATTCCACGAAGTTATGGAGTTCGGTGGCTCAGCCTTCATCCACTTTTTAGCCTCTCCCAACAATGAAAATGGGAAGAGGGTCAGTCAGACATAATCTGTGGACACGCCTGTGGGCACAAATGTGTCACTAATCTCAAGAAAGTTCTGTAAGTGCTGCTGCGGGTCCTCATGTGTCATCCCAGTGAATTGACCACTAGAATGTAACAGCGGCACCATGTTCTATTTAAGCTCAAAGTTCCCTTCAGGCTCTGGTTTCTGGATACTAGAGCTCACATTAGTTGCTTGTGGGATTGCCACTTCGCGAACTGGTCTAACTGTCATTGCTTCCGATGACAATTATGCTTGTCCTGCGGGTGGTTGTTGTTGTACCTTTTCTTGAAGTGTCTTTAGCTTTTGCTCTAGAGCTACTCTCCTTCACAAATGGATTTGACGTTCAAGTTCAAGCAACGGTTCCACAAGCTCTCTATTTTTAGCCAGCTCGGCAGGATAACCTATCACCTACAAATAATCAGACTAAGACAAAGTTTTTCAACACTTAAGGAAATTTAAAATTCACACAAAAATAGATAAATTATCAAAACTTTGCCGAGTCCTCGGCATAGGCGCCAAAAACTTGTTGTGCGATCCGCAAGTGTATGGGTCGTGCAAGTAATATAGTGGCTCTTTTTAAGAAACGGAATGTCGAACCCACAGGAACTGTACCCATTCCTCTAACTATATATTCCGAGTGTGATATTAAACACCGAAAATGTTGATTATAGAAGTTGCCGAGAAGGTTTAATTAAGTCTAATTTTGGTCAATGACATATTCTGAATTCACTCTAGGAGTAACATAGAGTTAAAACCAGATAATCATGCGCTATTACGAATTGCAATGGGTTAAGTATGAAACTATCAATTGTTGTCTCACATAATTAGAATTGCATGCTCAGGGCCTTTCGAGCCTCTAAACACGACAAACTAGCCTCACTACATCATTGTGAGCGAGGATGCTATTTCTAGTTTGTGGGCAATTAATTACGTGGATGTGGTTTACGTGGAAATGAGTAGGGACTCTCGTGCACCTAATCATTCGACTCAACTTAGCCTCACAACTACTTCTTCGAGTGGTGATGTGATACTACTAAGTCGGTCTCTAAATCATCCCGTTTGATCAACCAAGCAAGGCATTAGGTATATTTATATCCTAATACAAATTATATCGTGAGATACAAACATGCTCTTCGCATTCTCATGTTCTGACCTAGGTAAATGCTTTCTCAAGCGAATGACCAAGTTAACCTTTATGTTTTCATGGTGATCAATCATAAAAAAACAACCAATAATCCAGAATGCAAGACAAAACAACAATCAATAACTTAATTCCACACAAATTCATAAAAACACAATCATAATTCATGGCTTCAACCCTAGAGGAAGGGTTCTAGCCATTCATGTTCGTAAAACTACAAGAAACTACAACTAAATTAACATACTTACAAGAATTGGTAGATGAGAAGGGAATTTGCCAAACCCTAGATGAGTTCTCCCACTTCTCCCTTCAGTCCTAGGTGGTTTTCCAGAATAAAATCATGACAAAATGTTTTTAGGAGCTAAGGGACCTATTTATAGTAAATGAGAAACGTGTACAATTTAGCCTGTCGTGGAATGGCTCCATGTCACGGAGTGTATCGCGGAGCATTGCCTCCGTGACACGAAGGTAACGCGGAGGCTCTCTAGAAATTGCCAAAACTGCCGAGTGTCACCGCGCTGCCGACGTGACACGCTGCTCATGCAGCGCGTTGGCATGCTGCTGGCGCGCATCTCCCCTGGCGTGGCACGGCGCTGGCGCCCTGGAGCCTGCCTGCTTTCCTCTACTTCACCAACTTATGAATTAGTTCCTCAAATTCATTAAAACCTACAAAACAAAGACTAATCATGTTGGTTAGTACATGTATTGACATTTATATAAAATCTCATGAAAATGCATATAAATAAATAGATAAACAAGGCCAAACTAAGTTATAAAGTATCACTCGGGCATGCTATTTTTGCCCACGATCACAGACTAAGTACCAATTCTTCACCAACAAGCTTGTTCAGATGTGAAAAGCTAGCATGGCCCATGCGTTTGTGGTAGAGTAGCTAACTATCCATCAGTGCACTCAAACATTAGAACTCTTCTCCTATTGGATCCATGATGTTTTCCTTGTACACGTTTTTGTATTTTTCCTTTGAGAACCAGGATCCTTGTCTTCAAGTTGGTAACCTTGCAATATGCTGATGTGAATAAGACAAAGTTCCCTTTGTCCCATATTTGAGGAATGCTCAACAGATTGTGTTTTAGGCCCTTCACATAATACACATTGTCAATTTCTTATGACATGGATCTCCCAACTTTTCCTATTCCAATAATTTCACCCTGCTTTCCATTACCAAAGGCCACATTCCCGCCTTCGTGATTGGTAAGTGAGAAAGTTTTTCATTATTCTGATCATGTGCCTGGAACATGCGTTGTCCATATACCAGGTTCCATTCCTTACTCTCATGTTCACCTACATATATAGTCAGCGGTTACATTTGGGTACCCAGACAAGCTTGGGTCCCTTTCCTTTTTTGAATGAATGAATTAAATCTCTTTTGGTCCAATGTGGTAAGATGGCATTCCTATTGATTTTTATTTTTCCACACTTGTATTTGACTTTTATAAACATTGACCTAGGTCTTACATATTCAATGTTTTTCATTGTGGCTTTTTTATTGACTATGCATTGTTACTGATAATGTCCTGTTAAGCCACAATAAGAGCAGAAAACACGATGCAATTTAGGTCCATGCTCAAAGGTGTATGTGCCATTCTTATATCCCCATCCATGTTTTTTGTTAGAGTGACTTTTATACATATATATTACAAGTTTAGAGGACCTAGTCCATTTTGAGGCTTCTTCTAATTTAGCTTTCGTTTTATCTAAAGTCTTTTGAAGTTTCTGAATCTTAGTGCTCAACGCTTGGAACTCTAGAGTGAATTTTTTGATAGTTTCTCCTTTTTCTTGATTTTCCTTGAGGACCTTTTCACACTCCTCTGCCCTTTTCAACAAATCTCTTTTCTCTTCCTCAAATTTTTTATTATCAAATTTAAGAGATACTAATGCATTAATGATTTGTTCCTTTTCAATAGATAGAGTGTTATATTTATCCATGAGAACAAAAGACAATGATGCAAGCTTCATTTGAGAATAAGTTCTCATTTTTTATTTAAGTTCTAAGAAGCTTACCTCGCTGTTGTCTTCTTCACTATCTGAGTCAACATTAGCCATCAGACGCAACACATGTTCATTATCACAATCATCCATGGACAAGAGAGAACAGTCATCTTGTTCAACAGCTGCTTCAGATTTATCAATGAAGGAGTCTCCCATGACAGCTAGAGTCACTTCACAACATTGTCTGCTTCTTTCGTGGTGAATCTTCTATTGGGGATATGAATTTGATCCTTCTTTCTTTCTGTGGATTTCATAGTCAAGTTCCATTTTTGTTCTAACTCTTAGGACATTCCTTCATGAAGTGACCAGGTTCACCACACTTGTGGCAGATCAGATCTTGAAGATTTTTGTCAATAGATTTTGATGAATTCTTCTTTTTGGTGTTGAAGCGTTTCTTAATGATTCACTGAAATCATTGAGTGGGCAAGGCCATGTTGTCATCCTCAACAGTAGACTTGAGTACCAAATTCTTTTCCTTGTGAGAACTGGTCAGCTCTTTTTCTTGAGACTTCTTGAGTTTATAAGTCCTTAGGTTCCCAATCAAGTCATCCATGGTCAATATATCAAGATTTCTTGCCTTAGAAATAGCTTCTACTTTGCTTTCCCAGCATCAAGTAATAGACTCAGAAGCTTCCTTACAGCCATACTCATGGGAATTGTCTTACCAAGAGAGTAAATCTCATTAACAATAGAACAGAACCTGGTGTGCATATCATGAATAGGTTCCCCATCCTTCATCCTAAACAGTTTATACTGACGATTCAACATATTGATCTTCGGCTTCTTCACCAGATTGGTTCTTTCATGAGAAGTACGAAGAGCATCCCAAATTTACTTTGCATTGGTACATCATGAAACTCGATTGTATTCTTCAAGACCAATTCCGCCTACCAAAATCTTTTTTCGCTGTTGCATTGATCTCGACGGTTATTTTTTTCTTTTGTATACTCTAATATTCCTTTTGGAATATGAATTTTTCCATACTTAGCCAATTTCATGGGAATAGTAGGTCCATATAATACGATATCCCACAAGTTGTGATTTTCGCCTATAATGAAATCCATCATGCGATTTTTCCACCAGCTGTAGTAGTGACCATTGACAAAGGTAGTCTGGTGGTTGATTGTCCCCTATGAGCTGTTAATGGTGTAGCCATAATTTGATTTTTCAAGGTGTAAGCTTTTGTAAAAAATTCCGCTCTGATACCAAGTGAAATTACCATCTACACTCTACTCGATTGAACCAGGTTCAATTTATCACATTCCCAGAACAGTAACGGTAAAAAGAACACATAGATGTAACATGAAAAACCTCCTTGCTCAATGGAGTCCCAAAAATACAACCTATCAAATAGAATTTTATTCAACTCATTAGCGGGTTTTAGATTACAACTCTATAACCAAATGGACTAGCTCTAGTATCTCAAGTATCATTAATTACCTCTAACTAGTGACGCGTTTCTCAACTCATAGCCCGAGTTCGAAACTCACAAAAACTAAACAATGAACAAACTGAAAAACAATGGAGTATCTCTCTCTCTCTCTCTGTCTCTCTTTCTCTCTCTCTCTCTCTCTCTGAACTTAACAATTGCCTTGAAAAACTTTAGGTAGTTTTTGCTCTTAATACTCAATCTGTTTTTCTTGTGTCTTGTGATATAAATATTCCATCCACAAGATGAGTCCAACTCCAACTTTGATTTCTCTTCCTTGTTGGACTCTTTGTTGTGCTCTCCTCCTCAGACTTGATGTATATTAGATAAAGTATAACACATCCCTGGTATCCTTATCTCGATATGATCATCATTTCCTTATCTACAAGTGCATACTCCCAGTTTGAGTAGGCATAGATATCTGTCTCGTCATGCGTATGCCTACAAGTGCACACTCCCAGTTTGAGTAGGAATAGGTATCGGTCTCGTCACGCCTGTGCCTGTATCAGTTATCTAATTGGACCTGGTTCTCCTTCTTGCACTATGACATAATCAGCTTTCATTGGACCTGGTTCACATTGTCAACTTTACAAAACTTTGTCAATTACAGTCAATAATCAAAATAATTACATAGCAGGGGTGATTATCGAAGAGTTGTCCAACATGGTTAGCGGTACCATGATGAGTTCTATGTTGAGGATCCTTATAGGGTTAATGTGTTAACTGGAAACAATGGAGGTCGGGACATTTGTCTCCACTCCTTCAAAATGACTCTTCCTTCTTTCAAGGGTGAAAGCAATTCCGATGTCTTTCTTGATTGGGTGATGCAATGCGATAAGATCTTCTTAACAAAAGAGATTTCTGATGTCTGGAAGGCGTCTTATGCCATTGCTCAATTTGAGGGCTTTGCTTCCACATGGTAGAATACTCAAGTTAAGGCACGATGGATGCATAGTTTGGCTCCCACCCACCTTGGGAAAGCTATTTTATGGATGAAGTATATTAGCGAGAGGTACTTCCAAGAGCAACTAAAAAAGATATACACTTTCTAATAAGGCACCAAAAGTGTAGAGCAATACTATGATGAGTTCTAACTCTTGAAGATGCAGATTTATTTTGATAAAGATCCTTTGAATGTTATGGCTCAATTTAGAGCTGGGTTTGAATAAGGAGATTCCTTTTCGCATGAGACTCCACCACTATTGTGATATCGATGAAACTCTTGAGACAGCTATTGAGATAGAGGTGGGGCTCTAAGAGGAGAAACTTGACAAATCAAGGGGTTTCAAAGGTACTTGGAACTACGACAAAGTTGAAGGAACTTTTTCCAATTGGAGAATGGAAAAGGGTACCATGCAAGATGTCAAGAAACCTTTTGCCAAAAACAATCAAGTGGAGTGTCCCACTCCCAATCTTCCTCCAAAAAAAGGAGGTCATACTTCTCACCCTCCTAAATGTTATCAATGTCAAGGTTTTGGTCATAAGATGAGTGAGTGTCTCAACCAGAGGGCATTCAATGTGTTGGCTGATGGGTTTTATTACTATTATGATGTTAATGTTTTTGAGGGGGTTGACAACGATGGCCCCCAAGTGGAGGATGATGTTATAATTGATGAGGAGTGTAAGGACGATGGTGATATTGGAGGTCTTTATGGAGTTGCCAAATGCGTACCTTTGTAATCAATAATATGCCTCAAGAAGTGGAGCTCACCGTTCCATTATATCTAATAAGGTGAACTATGATAAGTGAGTCTATGGATGATCATTCTTGTGAATGTCAAGGTATAATAGCTAAAATTAACATTTTAAATATTTTCAATGAACAAAGTGTTAGTGATAACTTATCTTCTTGTGTGCTTAATGATTCTCCTCCATGCCTTGATAATATTGATGTTGAGAGTGCCCACACACTAGTTGATCCTTTTGATGACCAATCGATTCTTCTTGCAAAACCGATTTTTGTTAACACTTGTGATGTGAATGATAGTATAGTATCATGTGAAGCTTTTAATGATCAAATTGTTTGTGATACTTGTCCATTAATTGAGGAATTTTGTGATGTGGTTAATGAGTCTTAATTTAGTGATGATGTTGATAAAGTTGGTCATTTAAAAAAGTGTGACTCTTTGAGCATCTCTCTTTTAGATTCTATTACTTGTTTTGCTCATAGAATTCACGTGAATGAAAATGTTTTGAATGATGACATTGATCTTTTTGAGAATGATATTGCATGTTTTGCCTCTTCGTTTTCATTTCATTATTTTCTCTTAAAGTACAATGTTTTTTTATGATGATGAGATTAATTCTAATGTCGGGCATAGTGTTGTTCAACATGATAATGGTGTAGCTATCCATAGATATAACTTGTAAGATAACCCACTATAGGATGTTGATGAATAAAGTGATGCTTATATTCAAATAGGTACTTCATCTTTGAGTGTCCCAAATTTTGATAATATACTTTATGATGCTTTTGTTGCTAGTGGTAATTTTACATATGAGGATATTTTGAATGAAGTTCCCTTGTCTGACACCTTTCTTTATTATTTCTTTTCTAATGATTATGCTTATGCTTGTTTTGAGAGCTTTCCTTGTGAGAGAAGGGTTTTTCTTGAGACAATTAGTTATGGTTTTCGCCAACATGAATGGATGTCCTTTCCTTTAGGCCCCAGCGACCCTTTGAATGTATGGGTCCTAGTTTGTCCTTGTTACACTTGTGCTAACCCTTATTCTATGAGTTTCTTTGATGTTGTTTATTTTCTCTATGCTTTGCATGGTTTAGATTCAAGGATGAATCCTTTTCGAGAAGAGGAGACTGATGCAATCCATATTCCTTCAAGAACATTCACAAGGAACCAAGAAAGGGAGCTCTAAGATACAAGGACTTTTCACGAAAAATGAGGCACTTGAGTGCATATGTGAGACGTCCAAAGGATTCCATGTTTAGATCAATGATTTGGAAGAAGAAGAAACACAAGATGGCTAGCGGAATGAAGAAAGTGGCTAGACGTGAAATTGGCTAATCTTGATTTTCAAGGAAAAGGAAGACCGTCCAAGAAAGGCCCTTATTCATTAAGGGCATAATTATAATAGCCTTTCCTTTTCTTTCACTTAGTATAAATAGTAATTTATTTTATTTGAGTAGTAGATTTTTCATGATATGATGAATATTGACTTTGAGTATGTGTGCTTGTCTAAAGTTATAGATTGTTATTTATGTAGAAAGAAGGGTTGCAAGGGTACATCATCTCCCTTGAAGTCTTCCTATGAACTAGGTGCTACTTGATCTGTGAATTGGAGGTCCTTGTGCTTTCACAAGGATTGCTAAATTCAATCATTTTCCTATCTAGTTAGTTATCCTTTACTTTCTTTAATTTTCCTGTATCAGTATTGGCGCTCTACTATCCAATAGTTCGGTAATTCTGATACTTTTCTATTTTCAAAACACAAGTCTTTCATTCCGACTTCACAACATCCTCAAAATATGCACCTGGCTATAAAACGACGCTATAATTTCAGTTGTAGTCTCAGAATTTCCTACGGAGGTCTAGTTCACTAGGTCACCCCCTAGTAGAACACAACACATGAAGATTTTAGTCAAAGCTAATCATATTTCAGTCTTTAAACCACCCCATTTTGGAGTTTTTACTAACTCACTTCTACTATGTGGACTCTAAAGGGTGCTAAGGCCCTAACCATCCCATAACGACTAGAAGGGTTGTTACAGTTTTCAACACAAGTCTCTACCTTGAGCACTCAATTTGTCCTTGAGCACTCTTGAAAAGATTCGAGGTCAGAAAAATTAGGATTTCTTTTCGAATGATGTATTACTTAGCCAGAAGAATGGTACTACTTTAGTGATATTATTTCTCTTAGTATTCGTAAAATAAGAATGAAGTGAATATGATTCCATGAGATAAAAGGTTAATATTTCTTGATATCTATGTCTTTGCTAATAATGACATCGATTTTGTTTATGGATCTGAGGAATACTTATTAATTCACTTGGCAATTCATGCAACATATTTGTTCCAAAAGAATAATTTTGTGAAAATATATTTGTTTCAAAAGAACAATATTGTGAAAATCTATTTATTCCAGATTGTGAACATATATTTATTCCATAAGAACAATATTGTAAGAATATATTTATTACAAAAGAACAATATTGTGAAAATATATGATATTGATTATACTAATTTGATATCCATTAGTGAGTAAGAATGAGAATAATGAAGAAATATATGATCACTAAAATTGAAAATTTTTGTATAGGCTTGTTACAATTACAACTTAAAATGTGTTAGAGAAATTCTCAACATTATATGTATACCTCGATTTTCTCCAAAAGTAGCAATATACCAAAAGAGGTTTAAAGCTATAATAACCCAAAAAATGAGAAATTTTCATAAATGTTACAAATATTGATGTAATGTAGATCCAGTACATGAAGAGAATGTGACATATTTAGTAAAGATCTTGAAATGTATTCTCGAAGTAGTAAACTTGAAATTTATTTCCAAAGTAGTAAACACTCTATAATTTACTTTCAAAATAGTAAATATTTTAATTTAGTAAATACTTGAAAATTTACACCTAAAGTAGTAAGAATCTAGCATCTAGTAGTATAACGTTGAAATTTTATTCCTGCATTAGTTAAAACTCTGAAATTTCCTCCTGAAGTAGAAATAACTTAAAAAATATTTGAGAAATATTTTGAATCAATATTTTCTTGTACTTGACCAAAATAATAAGCTACTAATAAACATTATATTTCAAACACATTCAAATACTCAGGTTTTATTTCCACAAGTGAATGAAAGAAA
Organism: Datura wrightii; assembly: GCA_035772735.1. Lineage (NCBI taxonomy): Eukaryota > Viridiplantae > Streptophyta > Magnoliopsida > Solanales > Solanaceae > Datura > Datura wrightii. Next base: position 117,296,146 of record JASDFA010000016.1, read on the forward strand.
TACCACAACTTACTTTTTAGAGAAATAACAATAACAAAGTATATATAAGTTATTTTTGTGATATGAAAGTCAGTGCAATATGCACCTATAGTACGTAGAAATATCTTGAATAAATTCACTAAAGTATCCTTTTAAGGCAAAATAAAATAGAACAAAATATCTTCTGCTATAACCACATTGATAAATTATTATTAGTTGTGATTGATTTCCTCAAAAGAAATAATAATTCATGTATCTTCTAATGAAGGATGTAATTACTATTTGACTGTCATTTTGATACAAAGTAGATGTATAGTCCTCTGAATGTGATATTTTGTAACACCCCAAAAGGGCCTAAGAATAGACCCGAGATTTTAAGTCAAAAATTGCAGAAAACCTGGAATTTTACACCAGTACGACTCGTGACTCGAGTCTTGATGAAATCGGGAGCCTGAGGTTGTGTCACGGGTAGTCCTACGAGCCGTGCTGAGAAGGTACAACTCGTGGTGCCATCATGAGTCGCCACAGGTCATGGTACGACTCGTAGGATATAGAAACGAGTCGTGGTGAGGAGTTGTGGTTAAGTCGTATTGGTTTGGGTAGACGGTACCACAGCTGATAGTACCACCTGTAGGATGGTGGTACAAGTCGTGGGTTACCAGTCGTGGCCAAATTCAGAAAGTTAGGAGAAAGGGGGAAGTGACCACGAGAGGCAACCACGACTCGTGACTTGATGGTACGACTCGTGGCACGACTCGTGGTCGGGGTCAGAACTACTTTCCAGGAAAATTTCAGTAAGGGTAATTTCAACTTTTCTATGCTTTTGAACCCTAAACCATGTCATTTTGAGGTCGAAACAGGGTCTTTAAAGGAATAAAACTCCTGTTAAGTTCATTTTAGCAATTTCAAGTGTTAGAGAAGGGAGTAGGAATGGTTTCAAGCCATTTCCTTCAAGTTCTTCAAGTTTTCACTTAGGGTTATTCAAGGGAGTACCCATGCCCATTTCTTCCCATTTCCTGTGATTAAGTCACCAAATTCTTGTGGGTCTTAACCCAATTGCATGATTTCCCACAATTTATATGAAAGTGTGGTAGTATGTTCAAATACGGATTTTGAAGTATTTGGGCTGATATTTCTTGTATAGTTTATATTTCATGATTTAAATCTCTAAAGTATGGATGCCCAATCATGGGGAAATTTTTAGTGAATTTCATGGTCAAGATGATTCCGAAAACATGAACAAGTTTCTCTTACATTTTTAAGCATGTCTTCAAGTTTTAATTTCCCATATTAGCATGATCATTTTCTTAATATTTTAAACATGTCAAGTATGTTTGAAACTATGGGAAATTCCCACATGTCGCTTATGAATTATGTTACGATTTGGCCGACTCACGGGCCCAATTCCATGGCTAGTAATACAAATTCTCAAGTATGTCATGATTCCCATGTTTTCACTATCCATGCATGTCATGTTATGAATATTATGATAATGTTGCATGTTTTGGGAGTAGTACTTAACAGCGAGTAGGTCTGGGGCCTAGGTTACACCCCGAATCTCAAAACTACATGCCACCGTAGGATTATATTTGGGACCTCATCAGTGACTGTCCCCTATTCCCTATGGGGCCTTCATGAGTGATATCATGTCTTTCATGGTTCATACCCTTGGCAAGTTATGGACGGCCTCTCGACTAGGGGTACAAGTCGGATTTCATGTGTGCTCATTTGAAGTATGTCGGTTATAGAAATCTCCCATTGTTCCTCATGGTTTTGAATTATGCATGGTTATGTTCTTTTGGCTCAAGTTATGATTTATGAAATGTTTTCCCCGCATGTTATGACTTTGATGGGTTTATGAATATTTTTGGAAATATTGAGCCTTATGATATACTTACGATTTCAGTTTTATGATCATGATGTCCCCACTCCTATAACTTTTATGTTTTTAAGAATTGTTTTGCATACCTTACATACTCAGTACTTTTCGAGTACTGACCCATAGATTTTCAAGATCTGGTTCGTAGGCTCAACATCGTTGCTAGTTTGTGCTCAGTTTTGCTAAATCTCCAGTGGTGAGTCCTCATGATCCGAGGGCTTCATGTTCAGAACTTGTTTATCTTATGTTTTCAGACTATTTGGGTTAGTTGGGGTCTTGTCCTTTCAATCCGTCTTTTATGATTAGAGGCTTTCGGACTTATGTGTAGTATTTTGTCAGTGATGATTGTATTTCGGTTTGTCATTTCCTACAAATACGTGATACAATTTTCAGTTAGTTTATGATTGATAAATTACGTTTTCTGTTGTATATGAATGAATTAGTGTTATGCTCACGCCAAGGGTTGACTTGGGGTCTCTCGGGACTCCTTGTCCCGTGTCTACAATTCAGGTGTACTCTCCAGTCGTGACATATTTAAAATATTGAAGTCTATAATGTCACGCCCCATCTTACGAGGCATGACCGACACTTAGTGCCCTGCTAGGACCTGAACTATTGAGCCTAAGCACCTCTGGTGCAGGGCTGACTCTAACTCTAGAATCAAGAATACTACGGGCTATATAGCGGCTGTAAATACAACCCCCGGCCGACAAGGCCTATAGCCACCTATGAAAATAAACAGCTAAACAGAGACAAACATAGGGAGTCCTATGCGAGCCTACAAGGCCACCATGATATCTAGTTATAACTAGAAAGTAAAAGCCGATGCTAAACTGAGCTATGACCAACAAGGCCACCAATCAATAGCTAAATAGGCCCCACACGGCCAACACACATAGTCTAAAACACATATGGGCCCCACACGGTCAATATCATCTAACCACAGGGAAGTAATGCAATCTGAAAGCCTCTAGGAGTAATAAGATGGTCGGGATAGGGCCCCGACCTACCCATACTGTACAAACAAAAGAAATAAACCTCTATCACACAAGCTCCAGAAGAAAGGAGTTGTTGGCTTTATACAGCTGACTGGAACTACGAGGAACCTGCTCCTCGTCTATGTGTACCTGCAGGAAAGTAATGCAGCACCCCAGAAGAGGGCGTCAGTACCACAGGTACTGAGTATGTAAAGAAATAACTTTAATTGACTAAAAGTAAGAATTAGAACTGACAATAATTGAAGTAAAGAAAACGGACTGAAGCTGACTAAGGTAGGGAAATCAGGACTAAACATAACTATAATAAGGAAGGTAGGGTTCATGCCTGGCAAATGAGGCGTCATACTGTCTAACTATCAGTAACTAAAACAAGCATAAACCTTACCTGGCCCCCATAAGCCGGAAGGTACAATCAGCACAGAATAACCCACCTGGGCCCCCATTAGCCCTAGTGAGTACACCTCAATCTATATACCCCTATCCAGGTCATACTGAGTAAACTAGCAGCTATAAGCGTCCTACCGATCCCCTGGGTCTGCAACTGGGCCCGCTCGCCCCTGACTGTAGTTGTGTTTGAGTCCGGAGGACTCCTGATATCTACACCTTAGGCGTAAGCGCTCGGCGGGGGTGTGTATAAGGCCAACCACGGCAATATGAGGATCTGGATCCCCATCTTCGTCCCTTGCGGATGGCATGCCGCTCCGTAGAGCGACATATCCTCGCCCCTGGCGGGCGGCGACACAACTATTAACCCTGGGGTGGTCACGGAAGCTATACAGGTATAATCTATCCCAAAACAATACAATTTATGAGTCTCGACTGACAACAACAACTAGACATGATAACATACTCCTGACATGCTTTACTGGGATTCATACTGGACTACTATGCCGAAAGAAAATGCCTTAACAAACCTCGATTGCCAGTTTTTGATTAACTGATAGGTTTCAATTAGTATTCAATAGCTCTTCCCAACTGAAATCGTGTTACTGGAAAGATAGGACTAGCTTTAACACTAAATTCGGCAAAAAGGAAAACTTTATATATAAATATTAACTATATTCCAACTTTACGAAACACGGTCAAAACCTCGTTATTTCTCGAAAGTATGGAAGGGAGAAATGCTTACTTTAAGCATGGGATCGTGTTGACACTAGTTTGGAGCAATTCCAACAACTTTTTCTCGGCGGGACGATGATTTGCCGGGCGAATTTCACGAAACTAACTTCGTAGAAATTCTCCCTGCAGCCTTATACTTTGATACCCGAAGTTAATTTGGATTTGGACGGCATTTAGCAGTGCAATCGGATGAAAATTAAATGTTTTCCTTCGTTCTGACTTCTGCTGGTCGTGATTATATGAAGTACGATCTCATTTCTAAGTGTGAGACCCTTATATACTTGAGGCAGCAGACAAGGCTATATGGCATGCTGCCCAATGTGTTGATTCTGCTCCGTGCCACATTTGCTAACACGGAGGAGCAGCTCCGTGCCACTTTGCCCCTCTGAGCAGCTTGGTTCGGCCTCCTCCCACGAAATCCCGACTTGGCACTCATTCGGCTTTTCTCCGGGCCCTTTCCTCGTATGTATGGCACTCTAAAACTCTCAACCAACATACAAATATTCCAACTAAACGTTAGAAACTTATGTGGTGAATTATCTATGTTTTCATTATCTATGAATTTATAATTATTTTTAAATGTTCACTTGTTTACTATATTATTTCATGACATCAATAGTGTCTAATCAAATTTTCTTTCATGAAATTAATAGTGTCTAATTAATATTTGATAGCACAAATTTAATGATCAAGGTCTTCAAAGGAGCCTAATTATTTGTCTACAAGAATCATGATACCAAGTTGTATCCAAATAATAGTTTATTATAAAAAATAAATTGAAAGCTCCCTAAGAGTTTATTTATTGTTATGTCATTCATCCTATATTGTAATATACAAAGTTGTTACGATCAAAATACAAGTTGTAATAAATCTGAAGCTTACTAATAAAATAGTTAAGACTACATAATATTGGAAGATTAAATATATCTAGATAACTATGGATAAGAAATATGTATATAAAAGGCTACCTGATTTGTACTACAAATATAAGCATAATGAAATTACATATTACAATAAACTAGAAGCCTATTGATGTGAAATTCATGACATAGTAAAACTGAAGTTTACTAAGATAAATAATACTATCATGGTAAACCTGAAGTTTACTAGTACAGATAATTTTATGAGTAGACATGATTATTTTGGTTACGATCAAAATGCCTAAAATATTCACAAGTTTCTGTAAACTTATTCATAATTCTTATATGGAGAAAATCAAGTAGGGTGGATGCGACTTAACCACCTTAGTGAATATTCATTGACAAAGAATACAGTAATACTTTGCTTACCTTTATATTTATATAATATTAGGATTTATTGTACTTACTATTTATGTTGATGACACAAAACCTCATTGGAACTCCAGCAAAGTTTCTAAAGGTAATTGATTAGTTAAAGAAGGTTTGAGATGAAAAATCTTGAAAAGATAAAATTATGTCTTGGTTTACAAATTTAAATTTGATAAAAAAATATCTTTGTCCATCAATCTACATATACAGAAAAGGTATTAAAATGATTTTATATGAAGCATATCCAAAGTACTGGATGGTTGTTTGATCACTTAATGTGAATAAGGATCCGTTTCGACCTCAAGAAAAGAATGAGGAATTCTTTACCATATCTTAGAGTGATTGGTGCACTAATGTATTTTTCTAATTCTACAAAGCCTGACATAGTATTTTCAGTTAATCTATAAGCAAGATATAGTCATGCTCTTACCAGAAGACACTAGAATGGAATCAAACACATATTGCAATATCTAAAAGAGACTATTGATCTGAGCTTATTTTGTTCTAACAATTACATTTCGGATCTTGTTGGTTACACCGATGTAGGATATTTATCTAACCCACACAAATTTCGATCATAGATAAACTATGTGTTCATATGTAGAGTTACTACCATGTCTTGTCGATATGTAAAATAGTCTATTATGCCTACTTCATCAAATCATGTTGTATTTAATAGCTATTCATGAAGCAAGTCGAGAATGTGTGTGACTAAGGTCAATGATACACCTCATTCAAGAAAAATATGATTTAAAATATGACAAAATACCCACGATCTTATATAAAAGTATCATGAACAACTCAATTAAAGGGAGGATTCATAAAAGGAGATAGAATGAAGTAGATTTCACCAAAGATTTTCTTCTCACATGATCTCCAAAAGAATGGTGATATTAACATGCAACAAATTCTTTCTAGTGATAATATGGCTAATTTTCACGACCCAAATGACCATGATTGACACCCACATTATACCCTTCAGTGGGCGAACCAACAAATCCTAACTAGTTTCCCAAATTTGACAACAAATATGAGCAAATCACGTTATAAAAATGAATAGCGGAAGCATTACATAAATGAAAGGAAAAATAACATCTAATTATTTTCAACATCCCTAGAACCTAGAAGTCATTGTACACGAGGACCTCTACCTAACACTGTCTAAAAAGTGTAATTCAGAAATCAATGTCTGATCTGCTCACCTTCCAATAATCTGCTACTACTTTAGAGATGGGGTCGAAATGAGTTTCTGGGATCGAGGTCTGCACTGAAGTACAGGAGTAGCATAAGTACAAAACACAATACTGATAGGCATCATCGGCCGACCTTAAATAATGGCACATATAAGTGAAATAACGACACATATAAGTGAAATAACATTGTCTTTGTTTGGTTAAATTAAGGATCAAAGTGTGGTTTCATGGAATGCAATAATTTCTTCTTATGAGCAAAATAATGTTGGTTTTGCTACATAAAAGCTATTTCATAAAATGCTAAATCAAGGGTAGAGTTCGATTATATTACAGTGGTTAATGTTATTTAAGCTTGTACCAAGTTGGGGGCACTTGATATTGGAAAATGGGTCCACTAGCTTGTCAAAAGCAAATGTTTGAAATGCAATGTTCTAATCACTAATGCACGTAGTAAAATGTATGCAAAATATGGGAGTACAGAACTGGCTAGATATTTATTTGATAGGTTGCCTAATAGAAGTGTGGTTTCTGGACATCAATTATTGGGGCTTGTGCTTGTCATGATCATGGGAGAGCAGATGCTCTTGAGTTATTTTCAAAGATGAAAGAAGAAGCAATCCGACCTAATAACTTCACCTTCATAGATGTATTGACAGCTTGTCGACATTCGGGTCTTGTGGAGAAAGGGAAAAAGCACTTGGCCCTTGGAGAGCGTGAAAACAGAAAACTCAATAGTGCCAGGGGTGGAGAAATGTGCTTTTATGGTGGATATTCTAGTAAGAGCAGGCCAACTTCTTGAGGCTTATGAATTTATAGAGAACGTGCCTATTGAGCCTGATGCAAATGTTCAGGGAAATTTGCATGGTGCTTGTAGAATCATGGAAATCTTGAGTTGGTAGAATCTGTAGCAGATCGACTATTTGATTTCAATCCCCAGACAGATACTAACAACATATTCATGAAAAATATCTATGCTGAAGCTGGAAGATGAGAGGATGTAGCTAGATTGAAATTTTTATTGGAAGAAGTGGAAGTGGAAAAGATTCTCGGTAAAGTTCACTTGAGATAAATTCGACAGACTCACACATTTTTGTCTGGATCAAGGATTTCAATCTTCTCAAGAGTTTCATTCTGTGGATATGGTGTCCAACTGAAGTATAAGAAAACATCTTTTTTAAGTCATTTGTTATTATTTAAACATAGTGTATAATTATTTGCTACAACCAATTGATGCTTTTTGTAAACACGTGTGGTATCACCAGTAAGATTTCAGGTTCAGTTGTTGAATGATGAAACTCCATCTTGGATAAAAGTAGTTTCGGACTATTATAAACAGAATGCTAATATATAGCCCAAGCTTAAAGTCCCATTTTCTATTCATTCATATGAAACATGGTCTAATGAGGTATCAATTTGGAAGGGGCCCACATATCTCTAAAGCCCATCTCCATACCATCAGCTAAAATAAATAACCACTTTGCCGCATAGTACGCAACCTTTTTTCCAACCCCCCCTCCCCCCCCAACCCAAAGCTTTCCCCTTCGTTTGTTCAATTTCCAAAAAAGATCATCCTTGGAAGAACACTTGCACTTGAATCATTTAGTTGTCAACCATGAGTTTCCTCTTAGGCAAGAGAAAAACTCCCGCAGGTTCGTACTTCTTGTTAATTGGTCCTTTCAAATTTGATGTCTCTTTTCGGTTATTTAATCTTGTTAATTTTTTTATGTACTGTCTAATTTGATCATCTGTATTAATTAATGCTAGATCAGCTAAAAGTTTGATAAATATGGTTTTAAATTAGTATTAGGATTGACTTATCCCCTTCCCTCCTAATTGGTTATTTTCTATATGATAGTGCATTATAATTAGGAAATATTCTTCTCTTACTTTTGGATAATTAGGTTTAGTTAGAAACATTTACCTAATAATCTTTCAACTACTGGTTCAGTGTCAGGTCAATGAAATAAGTTATGTATTCAGCAAATGTTTATCATTCAAGTGAAATTTTTTGACCTGGCATTATTTGATGTACTGTAGCTTCTAGACGCTAATTTCAGATTCACCAATTTCTATAGACTTTCATTATCCTTATTTTCACAGTATTATTTAGATTTTATTTGATTCACATGGTTGTATAGACTTATCCCACCAAATCACCTATTTTTATTTGCATAACTTTTGATTTCATCACCTTGTTGACTACTGAAGTTTGTCATATAGACGTATCATTGGTTACCTACTTGTATACTATTGCAAGATTCACACTTGCAACATTCCTAAATAGCAATTTTTTATCCTACACTGTCTGTCGGTTGTTTGTTTAATAAATTTGTCGGAGTTAAGTATGTTGTTATATGTTCTGTTAGCATATGGATAAATCATTGTGGTGTTGTTTCTATGGATTATGGACAAATCTCAATCGTTCAGTTAACTTGAAAATTAGTTGTTTTTGTTGTTGTATAAATTTGTCCCTATAATACAACATTACTTTATAATCTTATTATTTACTGCTTGGATTTAAATTTCTACTACCCCTCTATACAACTTGGATTTACCCAAGAAAGAACCATTGCTTTATAATTATATGGTTGTTGGCATTTTAATTCTATTGTTATAGTTTTTTCTCTTGGATTTTAATTCCTAGTGCCTGTAGTTGTAGCTTTCCAGCTTTCTAGGTGACACGATGGGTTATATTTTAACCCTCTCCTTTTGTGAATTTTTATATTCTATTTACTTGTATCAGAGCTCCAGCATGAGAACAAGCGAATGCTGGATAAATCCCTTAGGGACATAGAGAGGGAGAGACAGGGATTACAGACACAAGTAAAGAAACTTATTGCAGAAATAAATATAAGTGTGAAGCAAGGGAAGATGGTAGGTTTTAATAATAATATTAACTATCTATGTCTTCTCCTTTATTATTTTATCACTGGTAAATGGTATGCATGCCGATACTTCTATTTGTTCAGGATGCATATTGTTTTATTGGTTGTGGAGGCTATTTCACAATTTTTTTATTGTCATTGCATAAAGTAGTAGTTGTATATTAAGTGTTCATTTAAAATTAACATATGGAAAAAAAGGTTATTAGACACAGTACAGAGGAAATTAAAAGAAAAAATGTGGTCTTTTGGTTTAACCTTTGAGTCAAACAGTGGACAGAAAATCTTTAAACCATAATTATTTTTAAGTTTGTAATCTCAAAACAGGTAAATGCTTTAATATGTAGTTAGTGAGACTACTGTTAACCATTGAATATGTGGCAATTATTTTTTGACTTCTTCTCTTAAGATCAAGTAATGAATAATGCTGAAGATTGTACAAGTATGCAGCAAGGAATAACTATACTTGATCCTGCATCATTTGAAGTTCTTTTGATTTTAGGGTGCTGTAAAGGTGATGGCGAAAGATTAAGAGCAAGGACAAGGGATCAGAATGATAAATTTTACAAGCTTAAGTCCGAACTTCAAGGCGTCTCCGTCAGAATTCAGGTATTTATGAAATGATATTTCTTATTGGTTAGTTCTTCAAAATTATTGTTGTTCATGAGAATAAGCACCTTGTTATGTATTCTTTGATTTCATTCCTGACCAATCTCTCTAGTAACTTCTGCAAATTTGATAATTAGTTTTTTTTACTCTACATCATGAAAATTGTGTATAGTCTCCCCATCAATTAAATTTTTGCTATTCTGTTGAAGGAGTATTAGTACTAATGTAATACTAAATATTTGGACATTTTAATCCTATTTTGCTAGAAGTTCATGAACTAGTCTGATTTCCTGCTCAAGTATCGGGTTGCCCCTCTTCATTACAGATTCTATAACAATTTTCCAACAAGAGCGTTTCTTCTTCAACCCCAGGGAGGGGGATATCTTTGCAGAGTAACTAAAATGTTCCAATGTCTCGGTTCTTTGAGGAATTTCTTTATATGTCCTAGGTATGTTGATTTTATTCCGCACTAAAATGAGTTGAGTTAATGCTCTAAATTGTTGGATCTGTCAAATGTATTGAAAAGCTATTTAAACTTGATGATACTTATAAGAAAAGCTATTTATATATGATGAGGGATTTATATTTCCTGATGGACTCTTTTACAACAATTGGATTCTTTTATAATTGGAGATATTTCTGTCTTGAGAATTAGAAGTTTACGTTGTTAAGAAAGTAACCCTTATCTTTATTATGAATACCAGAATCTGAAATCCGCACAAACCATGGGGAAGTAATGAAAGGTGTCACAAAGGAAATGGGACAGATGAATAGGTAGATGAATTTACCAGCACTACATAAGATAATGCAAGAATTTGAGAGGCAAAATGAGAAGATGGAAACGGCGAGTGAGGTAATGGGTGATGCAATTGATGATGCTTTGAAAGGAAATGAGGAAGAAGAAGAAACAAAAGAGTTGATAAATCAGGTCCTTGATGAGATTGGAATTGATATCAATTCTGAGGCATTGTCATTCTTGTTTTAACTAATCAAAGAAAATGATTATTATGGTATACATTTAGGATTATGGTGCACTTGTCTTTTATTATGCTAATTTGTTCATGGTCCTTGAATTGATACATCTTCTAAATGTTCCTTCCACTGTGGCTGCTCCAGCGGCAATCAAGAAGGTTGCACAAGCTGAGGTAACTGGAAATGATGACAGTGGATAGACAGTGACCTTCATGTAAGGTTAGACAATTTGAAGAAGATGTAAATTGTTATATAATAAGTAGGAAACTTCTTTTATAGCCCTGTGACATTTTGAAAATTCTGGAATTGTTTGTCATGTATAGTTTGACCTTGAAACGCATAGTACTTCTAGTGCTAATGTTTATTCTTGTATGTATTTGTGTTAGAATTGGCATGGAAATTGCAATAGTTCATTGTGTAGATAAAGTTTTAGTTTTAATTAAAGCTCAAGTAGAGTGTTCTGAACCATGCGGTATACAGTACATTCTGATACCTTCCTCAAAAAGGGTTGCTTAAATCTGATGATATAACTTCCCTAATTCTCTGAAATTACATGTTAGAAACAGCTTGTCTTTTAGTGTCTCCGTCTAGGGAGAAGATATATTTTGATATATTGCATAACTGAAGTATATATAGGAATCTGCATGTAAAGGCAGTCATTTTGTACAAAAGTTTGAGCTTTAAAGCATGAGCTTTTGCATTGTTTTCACTAGGAAGATTTTATGCCTTTTCTTTTTAATTTTGTAGGTGTTGAACTTAAGCAAGGTAAACAAGGAATTGAATAAAAAGCACTATACTGGAAGCAAGGAACATGTGCTCCGTAGCGAGCACATGGACACCTACGAAACGCAGGTGCAAACGCTGTCCGCACTGATGCTGCACAGAGGGGAACCTGCGAAGCGCAGGTTGGCACCTTTGAAACGTAGATGTAACCGCAGAAGAATCCCAGGCCACACTGCTAGGACCTACGAGAGACTTGCGGCTCATGGATGGAAACACAGGTGCCGCACAAGCAACCAAATCGCTGACAGGGTAAAAATGTCCAACTCTAGCACAAATTCAATATGGAAGCTTCCAAGGGAATGTGAGGAAAGCTTTGTAAAAAAGGAATATGTAGAATTACCATAATTGTACTCATACGTGACATAACTTTTACATCTTAGCTTTGAACTTGTAGAGAGAAGTAGAGAGAGAAAGAGGAGAGTACTTTGTTCTTCTTCTTCTTCTTCTTCTTCTCTTCTTTGCTATTTTGAGCTAAGTACACCGTTGTAGTAGATTGTTGAAATCTTGAATTTATATTCAATATGATGAATATTAATGAATTACCCATATCTTCTCATTAACTTCATCCATGAGTAGCTAGTTTAGTTGCTACGGATGTGTGCCTGATTGGGGTTTAGAATTGATTGGATGTTGTTGATTTAGTCCTAAATTCAATTAATATGCATGAATATAGTGTTTCATCCAAGTTTGAATGTCTAAATTAATGGTTGCAAACATTGATGTATTTTTCTTATCTTACTTTTGCTTAAAAGAGAGAAGTAAGATCTGAGAGAGGAAGTATTCGTGAGGATTTAAATTATGGATATGTGGGCTTGAGCTAGAGATAGTTTAAACCCATTTCCACGATGCATTAAAGGGCTGGTGCTAGAGATAGCTCAGCTCTTCCTCATGTTTTGGTGGCTGATTGATAGTTGATCTTTGGGTTTGAGAAAACCCAAGGCAAGTTCACCCAAGTGGTTGAGAAATATGGGGTATAGCTTAGTCATTTCTATTCATGTTGTAATTGTTATTTGAGACTAGTTAATTAACCCAATCCAATTGATGCTGTCAAAAGCACATCCCAAGTTCATTCTCATTGCTTGCAGCAATTAAACTTGCCTTGTTTTGTTCTGAAATTAGAATTTCATAATTCACTCCTTTTCTACCAACTTTCCCTTGTTAAATTATAAAAAATGATGCATGCTAAATTGATTTATTTTACAACTCTTGATTGATCTAGTTTAATTCTTTGTGGAGTTCGACCGACATTCATTGAAAATTTGTTTTTAACAATGATCGTTGTCATTCCCTTAATTGGGAGAGATGTATTGAACATTATCACCTAACGGTGCATAACTAAAGTATATATAGGATGTATATTTCAAATCATACATTCTAAATATTTCGTAGGTATCATGTTTCGGAATACCTCCTATTTCCCCTACAAACAAACAAAAAAAAGGAGTGGATTTATATTTAACTAAACGAAACTAAATGAAAATGTTCACTTAATCATAATTAAATGTTAAAAAAGGAACAACGATAAGCAGTTCATGTACCTGTTGAAGATTTGACCAACTACATCACTCACACATTTAGATGTTATTATCAACAAGATTAAACTACCAATACTTTTCGAGAATCCTCCACTTGCATAGTATTCGGGTGAATCACGGGGGTTTCTACTAATGAACAATAAAGCGGGCAATTCATATAAGAATAAAGCCACATATCAATACAAGAAACATGAAAAGAGTACATGCAACTTGGTAGCTGTCTCACTTGTTCTCCTTCTTCAAATGCTGATAAGCAAATAACACATTCTTCATCATGATTTATTCCTCCTTCTTTCTTGTACCTCAAACTAGACAATAACTTCACATCCAAAAATGTTTGCTCAAGTGACGATTGATTGTGATGATCAGCAGCTCCCATAATCAGCCGTGGACTGCACCACTGCATGATGATGAGGTTGTAAATACAAAGAAAAACGGACATCAACCCAATGATGATGAGGCCGTAATATAACATGTCCAAATTTGGTTTTTGTGGAGGAGTATTATATGGTATTGGAGCTCCGGCCATGGCTAGCTAGCTCTATGATTATCCTAATAACTTCTTCTTCTTTGGTTTGCTGAAACAAATTCAAAGAGGTTATCCTCGTTTTATTTAATTTAAGTACAGAGCTTTGTTTAATATTAATTAAAGTCTCGAATATTATTTTTCATAATTAACTAATGTTACTATTGTTTACTATAGTTAAGGAAATTCTTCTCCATCCGCATTATCGTAACAATTTATTTGGATTGTATCATGTTGTTACTTTAAATATAATATTTCTTTTAATTATTACTTATTTCTTGTTGTATCATATTGTTAAATCTGTTAATGTTATGTAATGATAGAAAGTGTCATATAATTATGTAACAATCGATTTTGATGTGTTGCATCGTTAGCTTATTCGTTTCTTTAAAAATCCAGAACTGAGAACAATCTTGCAAAACCACAGGCAATTACAATCATAGGAAAAATTGAAAAATAAAGCTAATATACATGTTAGTGTTGAGAATGGAGTTGCTATTAGCCTGATGTTTGAAGTGTGTATCAGTTAGCTGCATATTTGTTTTACTTCTTATCATTAACATTGGTTATCCTACTAGCTAGTTTCTAGCAGCCTCACTTTAATTTGTTGAGCAGGTCTTGTAGGATAAGTATAGCATCCGTCAATGTGCTCCGTAAACTCTAATAATTGGTTGTGAGAGTAAAATCTTTCAAATAAAATTTGATATGAAATGTGTATTTAGCATGTCGCAACAATTGTACACATCAAACTAACAAGATATCTATTATAATTGGTTCAGAATAAGGAATCAAGTAATTTCCATCTAAAAATTTAAATATGTGGAATATAATTCAATTGCTCCATCACAACATACAATGATGGATACCCAAATGAAGTTGGGGTAAATGTTAGATTTTTTAACATTTGAAGAAGAGATGACAAGCAACTAAAAATTATGTATGAGATAAATTATCTAGATCCTCGTAAAAAATATGAACTTAAGTTCAAAGAGATAATTTATTTGTAAAATATTGCAAATCAATTGTCAAATGTATTTGTTAACCCTTTATATAATCCAGCTGCAAATGCTCCAATAAAAGGTCTTTAAAAGACAGAGTCTATGACACGCCTGAAGCGTGATGGACAACCGATTTCAAAGATAAAACTTCTTAAAGAAGGAGATGAGCAAATGATCAATATAATAATAAGGTGAGTGATTTATAAAAAAAGGCAAAACCCATCGATGGCTCCCCTTATGTTGGCATCAACATTCACTTAGACATTTTCAAGCAGATCTTATCTATTTAAACACCTCAAGTAGGGGTCCACTGTGTCATTTTGACAATTAACAAAAATAATAAGGAGAGTGCAATACACCTACGATGATGTGCCAAAACAACTAATTAAATAATTACATATGGCATTTTAAGTAAAAGAAGAAAAAATTATTTCTTTCAAAGAACCCCGCCTCCCCACCCTTCATGGGGGATCATTTTCTCAATTGAAATATGAAACAAAACAATTGCTTTCTTAATCCACTACCTTCCACTATTTCCTCAACATAAACTCATTCAATGGAGATCCGATTTTTTGAATCAAATTTATTCTCAAGCAAATTTTTTTAATAAATCTTTACTGTATTATTTTCTAGATCTACCATCATCTTTTTCGTCCAAAAAATGGACACCAACACCCATGTTTTATATCCCCCCCCCCTCCACAAAATAACACTGAAATAGAAGAATAGAACATATCTGAATTATTTTAAGGGTTCATCAAGAATCAAAAAGATGGACATTCATAAAATAAATTGCATTAATACCACTTAAGGAATTTCTCACTCAATTATGGCATATAAAAAATTTGTATTGTATGAATATTTAGTCAAATTTAAGAAATCAAGAATACTCATAATCTAAATATTAGGAAGGAATTCAATGCACACTCTAAGAGTATCATCCTTCTTATGTACAAAGAGAATTAGAGCACCTCAAGGTGAAACACTAGGATGAATGGAACTCTTATCTAGAAGATATATCAACTGCTCTTTTAACTCCTTTAACTCGATTGGAGCCATTCTATATGGAGAAATAGAGATAGGCTGAGTATCAGGAAGAATCTATTTCAAAATCTATTTTCCTATTCGGAGGGAATCCTGTAAGATAATCTGGAAAGACCTCTAGAAACTCTGCCTGCTGAGGGAGTAGACTAAGCTTTGGTACCCTGATTACCCTATCGGGATGGAAAATTTATCAAATAATGGCCCTGTTGGCCGCACCCATAACATCGATCTCTTCCCAAACAACACTCACCTAAGTAGACATTACCACACTTGCCACAAGGTGGATGTCGTGGGGTTCCCTATGTCTGAGACTTCTAATCAATCTTGTTACCTGGGGCTGGACTATTAGCAGCTGAATGTATAGATTCAAAGGACCTTTTTCTGAAGAAAGACCTATTTCCATTTCCATTCCTCTACTGTGTGGTCTTATTACCTGTTATCATAGTTATCTTACTCTGATGGTCCTCTTATTCCTTCTCCTTATCTTCTTCTAGTTGTTGGGCATATATCATGAGTCTACAAATATCCATGTCACTGATCAATAAGGAGCCCTTGCAATCCTTCTTCATTTGCTTGCCCAACCCAAACACAAATCTCCTCATTTGGCCCTCATATCAGGTACCATTTCTAGAGCATATTTAGATAGTTGGATGAACTTAAGGCTGTACTCTTTCACACTCATAGTGCCTTGCCTCAAGTTCATAAACTCTTATACCTTTTTCTCTCTCAGCTCCTGGGGGAAGAATTAGTTCAAGAAAGCTTCCTCAAAACTATCCCAAGTGGTTGGAGCTACATTATCACCTTGACCTTAATCCCACTAGACATACTACACATTCTCCGCATCCTTGAGTTAATAAGAAGCAAACTCAACTCCCTCTGTCTCCATGGCATGCATTGCCTTTAGCATATTCCAGATCTCATCAACAAAGTTCTGATGGTCCTCATCAACCTTAGACCCTAAGAATATAGGAGGATTCATCCTCAAGAACTCTCTAATCCTTGATACTCCTGAATTATGGGAACTAAGCTAGATGGTACAAAGTTCAGACGTCCTGACTGGACAACCACCAACTGAAGGATCATCTAAATTGCCCCTCTGAACTCTGCCTCTAAAGTTACCATACTAGTGGACTGAGGAACTGGTGTCTCTGGAATCCTTCCACTAGTAGTTGATCCATCTTGGGCTCCAATACGAGATCCCTAAACTAGAATTCATGAACCATTCCACGTCTATATCCTGGTCTGTGGAGATATATCAGTTACGTTCCTCTGACTAGCAATGTGTTTAGGAGGCATGATCTAAAACACTTGAATACATGATTCAGGAGGAAGTCTTTACAGTGTTAAATGCCATCACACGATCTAGAGTATGGAAGAAGGGAAATATTTTGTAACACTTCATAGTCTCCCTATTAGAGATGTGATGCACTTCACACCTACAAGAAGAATACTAGTCGACGCGACTTGATACACACCCTAGGACTTTTTGAATTTAAGGCTCTGATAACAACTTTTTCAAGCCCCGAGTCTAGACCCTGGACGTCGATCGGCACTCAAACCACAAAGTGATCCAGGAAAACCTTTTGACTGGCTTACTATTTGTTTAGATCTCAATAAAGTATAGCAGAAGTAATAATTGAAATGGGATAAGTAAATAAACTGAGATTTATTAACTGAAAAAAAAATCAATACTATAAAGTAACATTATTGACTCAACTTTAAAACTATCTATGAAGCCTTTATAGCTGAAAAATTGGTGTCAGGACATAGATCCTATGACTACCTCAAGCTCTATAAAATAAAATACGCAAATGACTAGGGCTCTCCAAAAGTAGGAGGTGTCACCAACA
Source organism: Datura wrightii (assembly GCA_035772735.1). Taxonomy (NCBI): domain Eukaryota; kingdom Viridiplantae; phylum Streptophyta; class Magnoliopsida; order Solanales; family Solanaceae; genus Datura; species Datura wrightii. The sequence continues at coordinate 117,313,802 of JASDFA010000016.1, forward strand.
ATTGAACGAATGTGAAATCCTAGCACCGCGTCTGCTGATCCCATCTTCCTAAGTCTACATTATGATAAGATGCAGCGCCAAATGACATTCATACGTGGAATGTACAATATGTAATAAGGCTGACTAAAACAGCAGTTAAGCAAGAGTATATGAACTGAAAGAAACTGACTAAAACTAAAGCTCTAAATAACGCATAAAACACAATATGTAAAAGAGTTATGCAATAAAACTGTGCATCAAATCAATCTCTGAAAATACATAATAAAATGCACAAAGTTTAACTTAGGGTGTTTCTCATAACCGACACCATCATGAATAAGCACATGATGCCCAACTATCTCATTCAAGTTGGCAGAGCTGCTCAAAGCATAAATTGTGCATAGAATGATCACAATATATGGATCTATAACTCAAGTCTTTAACAGGGACTTATCTTTGAGGGGTCACCCAAACTAATGACATGTTCCTATCCTACACTTGCTACATAGTTCTAGGGCTTACGAGTTATCTAAACTCTTCATCCTACTCGATGCTAAATAATCCTCCCAAAACATATGCTCATATACTTATGCCTATATGAGGCGTCTTGAAAACATCTTTTATAAAGCACTTTAGCTACATCTTAATAGATTTTTAAAATTTCTGTGGAGGCTTTCACTCAAAATCTATAAAATTTAATAAGAGTCTCTCGCTCAAAACATTCTTTAGGAGGTTCTATGCTTAAAACATCTCATGAGTTTTAGAAATAAGATTTCACTTTAGCTTTTGAAAATAATGCTCAATATCAAATTTCCTTTCTCAAAATCACTTCATGAAAACACTTTTCAAAATTTACTTAACTTTATGAAAATAATGCATTCATCTTGAGTAACAATGCACAAAAATCATGACTTTATGCATTAGGGTTCATGGGATAAGAGACATGAACCATCAACAATCAATAACTCAATAATTTAATGGAATATCATTAATAATGTCAAGGAAATAATTATCAGTATCAAAGGTATACAATTCCATAGGAATAACTCAACAATGAACCATTTAATAGATAGAGAAGAAGACAATTCAAGAATTTGGGTAAAACCCTAGCTTTAATTTCAATAAATTCTTTTATAGATATAGAGCATAAGGATGATTAGAAATTCTTATTTAGGTTAGCCTTACATACCTGGAAAGTCAAACATAGACTCAATCGTAAAGAACCCTAGGTTGGAGAAGAAGACTTCCTAGCTTACTTGTTGAACTTGAGAGCTAATGATCTTGATTCTTACGTTTTAATGAATAGGAATAAGAGTTATGGACTAATTAAACCCTTAAATATACTATTCAAGAATCCCAAAACATTCTAGTTTAGGTTCTTAAAATATAAGAAATTACTAAAATATTTCTGAGTTCCCATTTGCAATATTGACCCCTCAGCGGCAAGGACTCACTTAATGAGTTGTTACTACAACTGATGACTCGTTATTCCATTCATCACCCCTGAGACAAAGTTGAACACTCTTTGATTCTCACCTCAAAGTCTATAAAAACTGTAATACACCAAAAGTTCCTAAGACTTGATGAGGGAATCTGAAATGAGTTCAATAGAAAAATCTTTATTTTTGCCTTAGAACGACTCGTGGCACTGACTCGTGGCACAAGTCATGGTGAGAAGTAACAAGCCGAGGGAGGAGTCGTAGTGAAATGCTAAAATTAGATGCCAAAAACGAGTCACACCATGAGTCATGGTGCGTAGGTATGACTCATGGTCAGGAGTCATGGTGAGGCACAGGGAATGCTAGAGTTGAAAAGGATGAATAATGGTATGACTAATTGTAGGAAACAACGAGTCGTGACAAGGGTCGTGGTTTAGAGGTTCTGTGTATGGATGGGTTGTCATGAGTGGTGTTACAAATCGGGGTAAGTGACTATGAGTCGTGGTTTGTAACCCGTCAAAAAAATCTTGAGAAGGTAAGAACTGAGTCTTAGTGACAATGAAAGGTGTTACGACCCGTGATGACATGTAATGGGTCATATTAAGCATCTGCGATGTGATCCTCAGGTACCAGTCTTACGACCAGTAGTGAATATGAGAGGCGACCACGAGTCATCACTTCATGGTACAACTCGTGGTGAGAGTCGTGATGACTGGTAATGCCTATTTTCAAGAATTTTCACTAAGGGTATTTTCATAAATCCTAAGCTCCTAGGTCCTAAATTGCGTTGTTTTAAGCCATGAAAAGTGTATTAAGGGAGTTTAACCTATTCTAATTCATAAAACTCCCATGCATGCAAGTTTAGAAGGTTCCATTAAGATCAAGCCTAGAATCCTCCAATTCTCCTCCAAATCTCTTGGGTTTTTAAAGTCAAGTTACGAATCAGTTTACCACGTATGTAGGGCCATGAATGAGAGTTTCCTTTCTCTATCATGCCCAAATTTCTCCTCATATTCATGAATTCTAGTGTTAATTCAAATGTATGATCCTATGGGGTTTTATCTCAACTTTATGAAATACTCTATGATTTATTTATGGGTCAATTATTTTCATGTTTTAAAATATATATTAAGATCTATGGACAGATTTTATACCTATTTTGATTATTAATTCATGATTTCAAGTTTTTTGAAAATTCTGCCCAATTATGCAAGTTTCATGAAAAGTCAAGTTTATAATTCTATTATGATGTTGATTCTCCTAAGACCTAATTTATGGTTTATGATTTATGATATGATTTTCTATAAGTGCTCTTCATGAATTTATGAGTTTTAAGTGTGGTGATTTTCTCAAGCATATATGTTCTTCATGATTTATGAGTTTATAATTTTGACCGACTCACGGGCCCTTATTCCGTGGCTAATCATGTATTTCAAGTATGATCAAGTATGTTATGATTTATCTAGCCATGAACTTCATATATGATTTCATGATAAATATATGAGCCCTCATGTGCATGTTTATGTTTTTGGAAGCAGTATCTAGCACCGAATAGGCCCGACATTCAGGTAAACTCCATGGTCTAGAACTGCGTGTCGTCGTAGGTATATATTCATGGTTGACCCTACGGTGTCCCTATTAGTGATATCATGCCTTTTACGACCTTGATTGGAAATCTTGGGACAACTATACCCACTTGAGTGAGACAACTGGGGCATCATGTAAGCTCTATCATGATGGTGTTAGTTAAGACGAGTCCTCCCATTGTTCTCTTATGATTTATGCATTGTCATGTTTATGATACTTTAGCTCAAGTTATGATTTAAAAGGTTCTTCTTATGATTATGATTATGACTAGTTTATGAATAGTTTTGAAAACCTTGAGCCTTCATGTTTACGTTATGATTATCACTACATGTTTTGAACTATCCTACTCTTATGAACTCTTATGTATTTTATTTTTCTGTTTTTATTTACCTTGCATACTTAGTACATTCAAAGTACTGACCGCAATTTCTATGTTGTATTGTTTCATAATATAGGTTCGAGAGATCAAAGTCAGTCGCGCCATTAGTCCTGCTTCTGTATCAGACCTGTTTAGGAAGTGTTGGTAAGTCCTTGTCACGACCCGAACATAGGTACAGATCGAGATACGGGACAAGAAATCCTGAGAGGCTTCAAGTAGACCCATAGCCTGGACATACATCTAACACAATCAAAATTAAGAGGAAGATCATCACAATTAACATAAAAGAAGTCTAAACAAAACATCACATATAAGTACATACATAAGTCTAAAGATAAAATACAACTATGTCCGAAAAAGCCGCTAAACTGATGAGTTGATGGGACAAAACCCCCAATTAACTCTCTATAGTTTGAAAACTGAAAATACGACATACAACTGATAAGAAGGGCCCTCGCAAGATGAGGGCTCACCAACTGATACTAAGAATAACTAACTTTAGAAGTCTTACTAGCGGCGGGATGGAGTCTTGATATCAGAACCTATATCATAAAATGATACAACATAGAGTATACGATTAGTACGAGGAATGTACCGAGTAAGTAAGTAAAATCATTAAATAATGAATAATATAAAACATAATCAAGATAATAATCTTAGAGTAAGGCTTTCAATGCTATTTTATGAAATCATGATCTGAACATATCTAAACATCATAAATGAATCGATTGACCAAAAGATGAAAACTGATAATCATAAGTAAAACTAAACATTATGTCAAACCTGTTGAAAACATAATGTTATGACTGATATACATGCATAACTGAAATCATGAGGAACATTGGGAGACTCGTCATATAACTGACATTATCACGATAGAGCTTACGTGGTCCTGACTATCACACTCAAGTGGGCAGAGTCATCCAAAGCCTTGCTAGGGCCAAGGCCTCAACATGATATCGATATCAAGGTCAAGGCCCCTTGGGGGCAGGGAAAGCTCCTAGGGAGGTCCCAAAGTATATAAATAAACTTACGTTGATCGTAGTTCTGAGGCACATGGTTGACTGACCCTTATCCTACTCGGTGCTAGACGCTACTCCTAAAAAACATGCATATGCTCTCCGTTGTTTTTCAACAAAGATGACCATCGCCTAATAACGAAGTTGAATAATAACATACATGCATAATCTGAAATGATAACATGAGGAGCCTTGGCTCAAACTATACCACAAGTTTATAATAATGGGAGTCTTGACTCCAAAATCATGTGGTAAGCTAATTCATGAAGTCATAAAACATACTTGATCATATGGGCTTGCCCAATACTTTAACATGCCTGAAATCAACTTGATTCACTTTGAAAACATGAACATAATATGGGTATTTCAAAATCATACTTTCTTCATAAATATCTCATCATGCTTGAACATAGAACTCATAGATCTCAACTTTCATGAACATCCATGGATTGGCATCATAGTTTAAAAAACTTGAAAACATAATTATAATCTGAAACATTGTAAAATCTTCCCATTAATCATAATTCATCATTTAGAACATGCTTAGATCCTACCCATGATTAGAACTTATAAATTCATGCATTGGGTAGGAACCTCATGGAATCATCAATTAGAACATCATGAATTGAGAAGGAATTGGGCATGGGTGTGGACAATTGCACCCGTTCATAGCCTTACATACCTGAAGGGATCTGAATTCTACACTTCCTTGATTGCCCAATGAAGATTTGGGGAGGAACCTTGATGAACTAGGCTTGATCAGCTATTTAGACCTCTAAATTGCATGCAAGAATATGAATGAGCCTACAATGAACTTACCCCTATTAAAACTCACTATTCAGAGCTTAAAATGACGTAGTTTAGGCTTTAGGAATATAGGAATTATGGAAAAGCGCTTACTAAACTCGCAGGGAAAAACAGACTGCCAGTCCCAACGAGGGACTGGACGAGTCATCCTCACTGGTCCCTACTTGTGGCCTGAATCCGTCATCTCTACTGGAAATTACATCAAGACTGTCATCACGAGGCACTTAACAATCCGTTATTGGTGACCATGAGTCATGGTCACCTCCTGTCCTCTATATTGCCAAAAATTGTCCGGGGGGTCACCACGGGTGACACCACGACTTGTGGTGTTTCCGACGAGTTATGGTGAGGACCCGTTAAGTGCACTATCTAAGCTTCCTTCATCTTTCAACAACCCTTAGCCACGGCTGACTTGACGAGTCGTGATGCTGACCATGACTCGTGGTCACATCCGTTGGCCACTCAAAACTAAAATTTTCAACTAAGTCAAACTCCTCACCACTAGTCACTTAACGACTTGTGGTAATCCTGACGGGTCACTACACTAATCTTCCTATGACCTGGTGTAGAAAAATCTATTTTATCTATTTCAACTCCCGGGTCTAATCTTAGGACTTCCGGGATATAACAATATCTCCCCCTTGGGAAAATTCATCCTTTAATGTTGAAAATCATACAGAAAAGCAGAGAAATGCAATCATCATACTCGAATACTAAACATACGTGTTGAAAACTAACGGAGTGACTGACTCCGATTTAAACTACATGACTGAACTGAATCCCTGAACCACATATACATCCATTAACATGAAACAAACTGAGGTACATGAGTTGAACATGAAACTGACTAGAGTATTAAGGAGGAAACTGATACCTCAAGCTAAAACTGAGCCGGTAGGGAATAGATGTGGGTATTTAGCCACCATATCCGCTTCGACTTCCCATGTAGCTCCCTCAACATGCTGATTCCTCCATAAAACCTTGACTGAAGCTACTTCTTTGTTCCTTAGCTTACGAACCTACCGATCCAGTATCTCCACTAGAACCTCTTCATAACTAACGTTCTCCTTCACACCGACACTGTCCACCGGAACCACTAGAGCTGGATCCCCCAAAACACTTCTTTAAGAGAAATACATGGAAAATTGGATAGACTAAGCAAATTCTAAGGGAAACTCTGATTCATCTGCTACCTTGCCAACCTATTTCACATTACGGTACGGGCCAACATAACAGGGACTGAGTTTTCCTTTCTTTCCGAACCTCATCACTCCCTTCATGGGAGACACCTTTAGAAACACCCAATCATCGACTTTAAACTCAAGTTCTCTCCTTCTCACATCCACATTGGACTTTTGGCGACTTTGAGCTATTTTCAATCTATCCCTTATGAGCGGAACTTTTTCCATGGCCTCATGGACTGAATCCGGTCCTATCATCGCAGCTTTACCTACTTCAAACCAACCAATAGGCGATCTACACCTCCGCCCATAGAGAGCCTCAAACGGAGACATCTGAATGTAGGAATGGTAATTGTTGTTATACGCAAACTTAATGAGAGGCAAGTAATCATTCCAACTACCGTTGAAGTCAATCACACACGCTCTCAGCATGTCCTCGAGAGTCTGAATAGTCCACTTTGCCTAACCATCCACTTTCAGGTGAAATGTTGTACTGAGCTTGACCTGAGTACCAAGTCTTTTTTGAAACAATCTCCATAACTAGGAGGTAAATAGTGTACCTCTGTTTGATAAGATGTACAAGGACACTCCATGCAACCGAACTAGCTCCCAAATGTATAATTTAGCATAATCCTCCACTGAATCAGTAGTTTTGACTGGTAGAAATGAGCTGCTTTGGTCAACCTGTCCATGACCACCCAAATGGAGTCATACAGTCGACGAGTGCAAGGTAATCCTGTGATGAAGTCCATATTGATCCCCTTCCACTTCCAAGTAGGGATACTGATGTCTTGAAGTACACCTCCTAGTCTCTAGTGCTCAACCTTCAGTTATTGACAATTTGGACACTTAGCCACAAACTCCGCTGTGTCCTTCTTCATGCCATTCCACCAATAGACTTCCCATAGGTTACAGTACATCTTGGTGGCACATGTATGTATGGAATACCTTGAACCATGAGCCTCGTGCAACATCCGATCTCTCAAATCATCAACATTTAGAACACACAAGCGACCTTGATATCAAAGCACACCATCTCCCCCTTTGGAGAAGACCTCTACCTTCTGATTCTAAATAGCTTCCTTCAACTTTGATCCTCGTCTTGTCTATCTTTCACATCAGTCACCAAGTATGATTCTAACCCATTTTGAACTATAACACCACTATCAGTCGAGTCAACCATACAAACTCCCAACCGTGCAAGCTGATGCAAATCTTTCACTAGCTCCTTCCTCCCCTCATCTACATGGGACACACTCTCCATAGAAAGCCTACTAAGAGCGTCTGCTACCATGTTAGCCTTTCCCGGATGGTAAAGATCACTCATATCATAATCCTTGAGTAACTCCAATCACCTGTTTGATGCAGATTTAGATCCTTTTGAGTAGATACATATTGTAGGCTTTTGTGATCCGTAAACACATCTACATGGACCCCCTACAAATAGTGTCTCAAAATCATCAAGGCATATACCACCGCCGCCAATTCAAGATCATGGGACGGGTAATTCTTTTAGTGAACCTTCAGCTGCCTAGAAACATATGCTATCACTTTACCATGATGCATCAATACATAACCAAGGCCGATACTAGAAGCATCACAGTACACCACAAAACCATCGGTACCCTCAGGTAGGGTTAACACCAGTGCCGAGGTGAGTCAAGTCTTCAACTCTTGGAAACTCCTCTCACAAGCATCCGACCATTGGAATTTGACTTTCTTTTGGGTCAATTTGGTCAATGGCACTACAATAGATGAAAATACCTCAACAAATATCTGATAATAACCAGCTAAGCCCAAGATGCTCCTGATATTTGAAGGATTCACTGGTCTAGGCCAATTCTTCACCGCTTCTATCTTTTGAGAGTCCACCTTTATATCCTCACTTGACACCACATGGACCAAAAATGCCACTGAGTTCAACCAAAACTCGCACTTGCTGAATTTAGCATAATTGGTGGTCCTTAAGAGTCTGTAACACCACCCTTAAATGAGCGGCATGCTCCTCCTCGCTCTGAGAGTATATCAGGATGTCGTCTATGAACATGATCACAAACATATCCAAATATGGCTTAAAAACCCTATTTATTAAATTCATAAAAGTTGTAGGAGCATTTGTTAGTCCAAAAGATATAACTACAAACTCATAATGACCATACTGAGTTTTGAAGGCTATCTTCGGGATTTCACTCTCCCGAACCCTGAGCTGACGGTACCCGGATTTGGGATCTATCTTCAAAAAATACTTAGCGCCCTGAGCTGGTCAAAAAAATCATTAATCCTTGTTAGAGGATACCTATTTTTGATGGGGACCCTGTTCAATTGCTGATAATCAATACACATACGAAGAAAATCATCTTTCTTTAGGACAAAGAGAACTAGTGCACCCCATTGGGATTTGCTCGGTCTGATGAATTCGTTCTCTAAAAGGTCTTTCAATTTCTCCTTCAACTCCTTTAACTCGGCTGGGTCCACTCTATAAGGAGGAATAAATATAGGTTGCGTGTAGGGAAAAAGGTCAATACCAAAATCAATCTCCCGAGGGGTTCCTGATAAATCATCTAGGAAGACCTCTAGATACTCACATACTATTGGAACTAACTGGACAGTTGGGGTCTTAGACGTAGCATCCTTAACCCTAATTAGATGGTACACACAACCCTTGGAGATCATCTTTCTGGCCTTAATGTAAGAAATGAAATGACCTATAGGCATAGATGAACTACACTTCCACTCTAAGACTGGCTCACCTGGAAATCTGAACTCTACTGCTCGGGTTCTACAATTAACTAAAGCATAGCATGCGTATAGCCAATCCATGACGAGGATAACATCAAAATCGTTCATGGATAACTCTACTAAATTCGCTGAGGTGACTTTCTGAAGGACTGTGATAGGGGAATTTCTATACACCCGTCTAGCTACAATTGAATCACCAACTAGAGTAGAGACCGAGAAGGGTTCTGATAAGATTTTGGGACTGACTCCAAAACTACTAGAAACATAGGGCGTCATAAAAGACAAGGCAGCCCCCGGATCTAACAACGCATATACATCATGGTGGAATACTCATAACATACTGATGACTACATCCGGGGAGACCTCTTGCTCCTGGCGGGATGCTAGGGCATAAAATCTATTTTGCCGTTGTCCGCCACCTGTGCTAGTAGATGCCCCCTGCTGAGCTAGGCGTGTTGGCGGAGCTGCTGAACTAGAAGCTGGGCCTTGGCCCCTATCCTAACCCCATCTAGCTGTTGGAAAATCTCTAAGCATCTTCCCGGGCTTCCCGCACTCGAAGCAAGTACCTGTACCTGCCAAACACTGGCTTGTGTGTCTCCTGCCACATCTGCTATACTGTGGAGGGCTGATCTCTATGGGTCTGCTACTCTGACCTCTCAGGCATGATGCTCGTCTCCTCTGATTGTGCCTGGACCTGATGGCACACTCATAACCGAAGGCTCTGAGGCTGAAGATTTATGGTGGAACTACTGACAGTGCCCACTAGGACTCTGCTAAGAGAACCCGATACTGTTAGTCCGGCCTGCTTGGCCTCTCTCTCCCGCTCACTCACCTATACCGCCTCCATCTACTGGGTGTGTAGGACTACCTGAGAAAAGTCAATGTCCTGAAGAAGCATCACGGTCCGGTAATCCCTGACAAAGTAGTCTGCTATTTCATGTATGAACCTGCTTACACGGGCTCTCTGATCCGCCATAATATCTGGTGCATACTTGGATAGACGAATAAACTCCAATGCATACTCCGAAACTGTCATCATTCCTTGCTTCATATTCACAAACTTGGCCTCTTTCAGATCCCTCATCTGATGAGGGAAGAATCGATCTAGAAAAATGACATGAAACTCATCCCAACTGATAGGGCCTGCTCCGACTGCCCTATTATCCTTCCATGGTTTAAATCAAATGTGCACGGCCCCCTTTAGTTGGTATGAGGCCTAGTCAGTGCACTCCTCCCCAGTCACCCCTATAATTTGTTGATCTTCAACATCTCCTCAACGAACTCATGTGGATCCTCGTCCACTTTCAATTCAAGGAACTCAGGAGGGTTCATCCTCAGAAAGTCTCTAACCCTCGCTGCTGCCGCATTCCCTTTTTGAGGGACATGCGCCACTGCTTGTTGATTGACCTGGGCAGTCAGGGCCTGAGCTAATATCTGAATAGCTACCCTGAACTCCGTGTGAGGAAGCCCTCGGGTATATGCTCTGCATGTATTGGTGGGGCCTGTTGGTGCCCGTCTCCATTTCCACCCCCGTGGCTATCTCCATTTTTGTGTCTCCTTCCATTAACTATATGGGGAGGCATGATTATGAAAATGTGTATAGAACGAGTTAGAAGGATAGAGAGATCTTTCACTGCACGATATAGATCATGAAAGAAGGGAACATTTCCTAAATGTCTCATAGCCTTTTTGTTATAAGTGTGGCGTGCTTCACAACCATGAAAAAGACTCTACTTAACGTAGATTTCGGATACCCTAGGAAACATCAAAACCTAATCTTCTGATACCAAATTTGTCACGACCCGAACATAGGCCCGGATTGAGACACGGGACAAGAAACCTCGAGAGACTCCAAGTCGACCCATGGCCTGAACATACATCAAACTCAATCAAAATTAAGTGAAAGATCATCATAATTAACATAGCGGAAGTTTAAATAAAACATAACATCAGAGTGAATATATAAGTCTAAAGATGAAATATAACTATGTCCATAAAATCCTCTGAAATGATGAGTTGATGGGACAAAACCCCCAACTAACTCCCTATAGTCTGAAAACTGAAAATACGACATACAACTGATAAGAAAGTCCCTCGCAAGATGAGGGCTCACCAACTGATGCTAAGAAGAGATAACTACGGAAGTCTGACTAGCGACAGGATGAAGTCTGGATATCAGAGTCTGTATCATAAAATGATACAACATAGAGTATGCGGTCAGTATGTGGAATGTACCTAGTAAGCAAGGTAAGTAAATCCGATTAAGTAAGTAAAATCATTAAATCATGCATAATCTAACATAATCAAGACAGGAATATGAGAGTAGAACTTGCATGCTATTTTTTGAAATCATGATTTGAACATATTTGAACATCATAACTAAATCAAATGACCCAAAGATGAAATCTGATAATCATAAGTAAAGATTAACATTGGCTCAAACCTGCTGAAAACATAATATCATGACAAATGTACATGCATAACTGAAATCATAAGGAATAGTGGGAGACTCGTCATATAACCGACATTACCACGATAGAGCTTACGTGGTCCCGTCTATCAAACTCAAGTGGCAGAGCCGTCCAATGACTTTCCAGGGCTAAGGGCGCTACCATGATATCAAAATTAAGTTCAAGGCCCCTTGGGGGCAGGGGAAGCTCCAAGGGAAGTCCCAAAGTATATAAATAAACCTACATTGGAATGCAGTTCTGAGGAACAGGGTTGACTGACCCTTATCTTACTCGGTGCTAGACGCTACTCCTAAAAAAACATGCATATGCTCTCCGTTGTTTTTCAATGAAGATGACCATCGTCTAATGACGAAGTTGAATAATAACATACATGCATAATCTGAAATGATAACATGGGGAGCCTTGGCTCAAACCATACCACAAGTTTATAATAATGGGAGTCTTGACTCTAAAATCATGTGGTAAGCTAATTCATGAAATTATAAAACATACTTGATCATATGGGCTTGCCCAATAGTTTAACATGTCTTAAATCAACTTGATTCACTTTGAAAACATGAACATAACATGGGTATTTTGAAATCATACTTTCTTCATAAATATCTCATCATGCTTGAATATAAAACTCATAGATCTCAACTTTCATGAATATTCATGGATGGGAACCACAGTTTAGAAAACTTAAAAACATAATTTATAATTTAAAACATTGTAAAATCTGCCCATTAATCATAATTCATCATTTAGAACATGCTTAGATGATACCCATGATTAGAACTTAGGAATCCATGCATTGGGTAAGAACCCCATGGAATCATCAATTAGAACATCATCAATTGAGAAGGAATTGGGCATGGGTGTGGACAATTGCACCCATTCATAATCTTACATATCTGAAGGGATCTGAATTCTACACTTCCTTGATTGCCCAATGATGATTTGGGGAGGAACCTTGATGAACTAGGCTTGATTACCTCTTTTGACCTCTAAATTGCATGCATGAATGTGAATGAGACTAGAATGAACTTATCCCTCTTAAAACTCACTATTCAAAGCTCAAGATGATGCAGTTTAGGCTTTAGTAACATAGGAATTACGGAAAAACCCTTACTAAACTTGCAGGGAAAAATAGGCTGCCTGTCCCAACGAGGGACTGGACGAGTCGTCATCAGTAGTCACGACTCGTGGCCTGGACCCGTCGTCTCCACTAAAAGTTACATCAAGACTTTCACCACAAGGCACTTAACGACCTCCCGTCCTCTATACTGCCAAAAATTACTAGGGGTCACCACAGGTGACACCACGACTTTTGGTGTTCCCAACGAGTCATGGTGAGGACCCATTAAATGCACTATCTAAGCTTCCTCCATCTTTCAACAACCCTTGGCCACGACTGACCTGACGAGTCGTGATGCGGACCACGACTCGTGGTCACATCCGTTGGCCACTCAAAACTAAAATTTTCAGCTAAGTCAAACTCCTCACCTGGAATCACTTAAAGAATCGTGGTCATCCTAACAAGGTCACTGGATGACTCATCCTGTGACCTTGTGCAGAATAACCTGTTTTCCCCATTTGGGTATAACAATCCTCATCTTCTACGGGCATTTTGTTTAATTTGTTGTTTTGTTATTTCACTTACAGAGTTTTGTTGAGTTAGTTGGAGATGCTGTCCATTAGCTCATCAGTTATGTTAGAGGCTTTTCAGAAAATATGTAGGATCTTAGCTTGTTAGTGTTGACTCGGTTTATGATTATTTTGTGTGTAGACTTTTTCTTATTCATGCTTAGTTTATTAGTTTCCATTAATTTATGCTCTTTAGCTGCTATATTCATGTCATGGGTCAACTTGGAGCCATTTATGATTTTAGGTTCCATGTCTCGATCCGGACTTATGTTCAGATCGTGAAAAACTTGGTATCAGAGCAAAGGTTCAGAGTGTTCTAGGGTGTCTGAAACCGACATTAAGTAGAGTCTTTTCCATGGGTGTGAAGCGCGCCATACTTATAGGGGAGAAGTTAAAATGTTTTAGGAAATTTTCCTTCTTTCATGATCTATGTTGTGCAATAAAGTATCTCTCTATCCCTCTTACTCATGCTATACGTGTTTGCAGAATCATGCCTCCACACTGTAAAAGTGGAAGAAGGAATGGGAATGGAAATGGCTATGAGAATGGAAATGAGGATGAGAATCAGCAGGCCCGCCCAACACCAATAGGTCCCTTGCCCGAGCAGGTCTCTCATATCGAGTTTAGGGCAGTTTTTCAATTGTTAGATCAAGCTTTGACCGCTCAGGTCAACCAGTAGGCGGTGACCCATATCCCTCAACATAGGAATGCAACGGCGGCTCGAGTTAGGGATTTCCTCAGGGTGAATCCCCCTGAGTTCCTTGGGTTGAGGGTGGATGAGGACCTACATGAGTTTCTAGAAGAGATACAGAAGATCCCCCAAATTATGGGGGTAACGGGTGAAGAGAGCGCAGACTTAGACTCCTATTAGCTAAAGGGGGTTTCTTATATTTGGTACTCTCAGCGGAGGAATGGTGGAGTAGTGGGCGCAGTTCCCGTGAGATGGGAGGAGCTCATGACATCCTTCTTAGATAAATTCTTCCCTAGAGTTTTGAGGGAGGAAAAGGTGGTGGAGTTCATTAACTTGAGGGATCATATGAACAGGTTTGTGTATGGGGTGTCAGATTCGCAGGTCAAGGAGTGTAGGACCATAATGTTGAACAGTGATCTTGATTTCTCCCAATAGGTAATATACGCCCAATAGATTGAGGCAGATTAGATAAGGGAACGGGAGATAGAGGCCAAGTGGACCAGGAAAGGCATCTTTGGGTTTTCCCAATAGAGGTCCTGTGGAAGACGTCGTGACAGTCCCACTAGAGGTCATTGGCCGCCGCACTGTTATCAGCCAGTGCCCCATCCAGACCTCGAGGTGACCGGAGGAGCAGGGAATCAAGTTCAAGGGGACAGAGGGAGACGCCGGTAGAGTACACCTTTCTAGCGTTGGAAACTATGGTAAGAATCACATAGGAGAGTGTCTAGTTGAATCAGATATTTGTTTCGTGTATGGAAGACCTAGGCACATGTGCAGGAAGTGTCCTTTGGCTAGGCAAGGTGATAGCAGAGGTCATGCTCAGACTACCAGTTCGACAAAAACTCCAACAACATGTCCTTCTAAATAGGGTGCATCCACTAGGGCAGGTGGTGGTCAGTGTCAAAATAGATTCTATACCCTCTCATCTTGTCAGGAGCAGGAGGTCTCTCTAAATGTGGTCATTGGTATGTTGCGAGTATTTCATCTTGATGTTAATGCATTGTTAGATATATGGGCTATTTTATATTTTGCAACTCCTTATGTTTCTATTAACTTCGGAGTTAGTCCCGAAATCCTATCAGAATCCTTCTCAATCTCTAACCCAGTTGGTGACTCAATTATAGCTCAATGGATATACAAAAATTTTCCTATCACAGTCCTTCAGAAAGTCACCTCAGGAAATCTAGCATAGTTGGAAATGACTGATTTTGATGTTATCTTTGGTATGGATTGGTTGCATGCATGTTATGCCTTCGTGAATTGTATAACCCATATGGTAGAGTTGCGATTTTCAGGTGAGCCAATCCTTGAATGGAAGGGTAGTTCAACTGTGCCTGTAGGTCTCTTCATTTCCTACCTTAAGGCCAGAAAGATGATTCCCAAAGGTTGTGTTTACTATCTAGTTCATGTTGCGGATGCAACATCCGAAACACCGAGTTTCTATTATTTTCTATAGTGTGTGAGTATTCAGAGTTTTCCCAGATGATCTACCTGGAGTCCATCCTAAGTGGGAGATTGACTTTGGTATTGACCTTTTTCTCAATATACAGCCTATATCTATTCCTCCATATAGAATGGCTCCAGCTGAGCTGAAGGAGTTGAAGGAGACATTGAAAGACATTCTAGATAAGGGATTCATCAGGCCTAGCAAGTCCCTATAGGGTGAACCAGTTCTCTTTGTTCGAAAGAAGGATGGTTCTCTTCATATGTGCATTGACTATCATCAGTTGAGCAAGGTCACCATTAAGAACAAATATTCCCTCTTGATGACTTGTTTGACCAACTTCGGGGTGCTAAGTGCTTCTCAAATGTAGAGCTAATATTCGGGTATCATCAGCTCAGAGTTAGGGAGAGTGACATTTTGAAGACAACTTTAAGGACTCGGTATGGTCACTATCAGTTTGTGGTTATGTCTTTTCAACTAACGAATGCTCCTGTAGCTTTTACGGATTTCATGAACAGGGTGTTAGAATTATACTTGGACATGATCGTGATCGCCTTTATTGATGATATTCTCGTATACTCTCAGAGCGGGAGCATGCTACTCATATGAGGATTGTGCTATAGACACTCAAGGATCTCTAGTTGTTCGCTAAATTTAGCAAGTGTGAGTTCTGGTTGGACTCAATAGCATTTTTGGGCCATGTGGTGTCAAACAAGGGTGTACAGGTGGACTCTCAAATGATAGAAGCGGTGAAGAATTGGCCTAGACCAGTTACTCCTTTGGATATCAGGAGTTTCTTGTGTTTAGCTAGCTATTATAAGAGGTTTGTTAAAGGATTTTCATCCATTGCTACACCATTGACTAAGCTGACCCCGAAGAAAGTCAAATTTCAATAGTCGGAAGCCTGTGAGAAGAGTTTTCAGGAGTTAAAGACTCAACTCACACTAGCCCCAGTGTTGACCCTACCTGAGTGTATAGATGGATTCGTTGTGTATTGTGATGCCTCTAGGATTGGTCTTTGGGTGTGTGTTAGTGCAGCATGGTAAGATCATCCGACGCATGATAAGAATTATCCGACGCATGATAAGAATGCCTCTAGATAGCTTAAGCCTCATGATAAGAATTATCCGACGCATGAATTGGAATTGACAATGGTGGTGTTTGCATTGAATATTTGGAGAAACTATTTGTACAGGATGGATGTGTTTATGGACCACAAGAGCCTACAGTACGTGTTCAACCAGAAGGATTTGAATTTGTGACAAAGAAGATGGTTAGAGCGGCTCAAGGATTGTGACATGAGTGTCTTTTACCATCCGGGCAAGGCCAATGTAATGGCGGATGCCCTTAGTAGGCTATCCATGGGTGTTTCTCTTGTGAAAGATGGGAGGAAAGAGTTGGTGAAGGATATGCATTGGCTTCACGATTAGGGGTTCGCCTTGTTTATTTGATAGGCAGTGGTGTCATTGTTCAAAATGGTTTAGAATCTTATTTGGTGACTGAGGTTACTACTAGGCAAGATGAGGATCCTATTTTGGTAAAGTTAAAGGAGGAAATTCAGAATTAGAAAGTAGAGGTCTTCTCCTAAGAGGGAGATTGTGTACTTTGATATCAAGGTTGTTTATGTGTTCCATATGTCGATGATCAGAGAGAGGGGATGTTGTATGAGGCCCATAGTTTGTGATATTCTATCCATCTAGGTTCCACCAAGATGTACTGTGATCTACAGGAAGTCTACTGGTGGAATGACATGAGGAAGGACATAGCAGAGTTTGTGGCTAAGCGTTCGAATTGTCAACAAGTGAAAATGGAGCATCAAAGACCAGGAGGTGTGCTACAAGACATCAATATCCCCACTAGGAAGTGGGAAGAGATCAATATGGATTTCATCACAAGGTTACCTCGCTCACATCGACTGTATGACTCTATTTGGGTGGTTATAGAAAGGTTGACTAAAGCAACCCATTTTCTACTGGTGAAAACTGCCGACTCAATGGAGGATTACGCTAAATTGTACATTCGGGAGTTAGTTCTGTTGCATTGGATTCCCTTTTCCATCATTTTGGATAGAAGTACTTAGTTCACCTCATAGTTTTGGAGATTGTTTCAGAAGAGAAACTTGATACTCAGGTCAAGCTTAGCACAACTTTTCTTACACAGACAAATGGTCAGGCTGAGCTGACCATCCAAACTCTTGAGGATATGTTGAGAGCATGTGTGATTGACTTCAAAAGTAGTTGGGATGATCATTTACCTTTTATCGGGTTTGCTTACAACAACAACTACCACTCCAGCATTCAGATGGCTACGTTTGAGGCTCTTTAAGGGAAAATATGTAGATCGCCTATCGGTTGGTTTGAGGTAGGTGAGGCTACAATGATAGAGCGAGATTCAGTTCATGAGGCTATGGAGAAAGTTCAGCTTATAAGAGAAAGGCTGAAAACAACTCAGAGTCGTGAAGAGTCCTATGCTGATGTGAGGAGGAGAGAACTGGAGTTTTAAGTTGATGATTGGGTGTTTTTAAAGTAGTGTCCCATGAAGGGAGTGATGAGGTTGCGAAAGAAAGAGATGCTTAGTCCCCGATATGTTGGACCCTATAGGATTGTGAGACGTGTTTTCAAGTTGGCCTATGAGTTGGAGCTACCAGTGAACTTGGCTTTGGTACATCCAATTTTGCATGTATCATTGTTAAAGAAGTGCGTTGGTGATCTGACTTTGGTTGTCCTGGTGGAGAGAAAAGGTGTGAAGGATAACCTTAGCTATGAGGAGGTACTAGTTGAGATCATTGGTCATTAGGTTTGGAAGTTGAGGAACAAAGAAGTAGCTTCGGTGAAAGTCTTGTGGATGAATCAGATTGTTGAAGGAGCTACATGGAAGGCCGAAGCAGATATGATGGCCAGATACCCACATTTATTTCCTTACGACTCAATTCCAGTATGAGGTATCAGTTTCCTCCTTAGTACTCTATTGAGTTTCATGTCTAGTTCCTGTATCTTAGTTTCCTTTATGTCAGTGCATGTATTTTTGATTAGTGAATTCAGTACAAACATGTATAACAGTCTAGAGTTAGTCACTCTGTTAGTTTTCAACTTCAGATGTTTAGTATTTGAGATTTCAGTTCCCTTCCCTAGCTTTTCATTATGTTTAGTCTACATTCGAGGATGAATGTTCTGAAGGAAGAGATATTGTAATACCCCAAAAGTTCGTAAGACTTGATGAGGGAATTTGAAATGACTTCAGTAGAAAAATCTTTAGTTTTTCCTTAGAATGACTCGTGGTGAGAAGTAATGAATCGTGGGAGGAGTCGTAGTGAAATGCTGAAATTGGACGCCAGAACATAAGTCACACCATGAGTCGTAGTGCGTGGGTGCAGCTTATGGTCAGGAGTCATGGTGAGGCAAAAAGAATGCCAGAGTTAGAAAGGATGGATCATGGTACGACTCCTTGTGGGAAACAACGAGTCGTGATAAAGGTCTTGGTTTGGAGGTTCTGTGTATTGATGGTTTGTCATGAGTGGTGTCATCACCCATGGTAGGTGACCACGAGTTGTGGTTTGTAACCCGTGGAAAAATCCAGAGAAGGTTAGAACTGAGGCTAGGTGACAAAGAAAGGTGTTACGACCCGTGTTGAAATTTAATGACTCATAGTAAGTATCCGTGATGTGATCCTCAGGAATCAGTTTTACAATCAGTAGTGAAAATGAGAGGTGACCATGAGTTGTCACTTCATGGTACGACTCGTGGTGAGAGTCCTGATGACTGGCAGTGCCTATTTTTCAAAATTTTCATTAAAGGTATTTTCATAGATTCTAAGCTCCTAGGTCCTAAACTGCGTCATTTTAAGCACTGAATGAAGTGTACTAAGGGAGTTTAACCTATTCTAATTTATTCAACTCCCATGCATGCAAGTTTAGAGGGTTTCATTGAAGATCAAGCCTAGAATCCTCCAATTCTCCTCCAAATCTCTTGGGTTTTCAAAGTCAAGTTAGGAATCAATTTACTTAGGTATTGTAGGGCCATGAATGAGAGTTTCCTTTCACTCTCATGGCCAAATTTTTCCTTGAGTTCATGAATTCTAGTGTTATTTCAAATGTATGTTCCTATGGGGTTATATCCTAATTTTATGAAATTCTCTACGATTTATTTATGGCCCAATTCCATTCATGTTGCAAAACATATTTTAAGATCTATGGGTAGATTATTTACCTATTTTGATTATTAATTCATGATTTCAAGTTGTTAGAAAATTATGCCCAATTATGCAAGTTTCATGAAAAGTCAAGTTTATAATTATATTATGATGTTGATTATCCTAAGCCCTAATTTATGGTTTATGATTTATGATATGATTTCCTATAAGTGCTCTTCATGAATTTATGAGTTTTAAATATGGTGATTTTCTCAAGCATGTATGTTCTTCATGATTTATAAGTTTATGATTTTGGCTGACTCACGGGCCCTTATTTCGTGGCTAATCATGTATTTAAAGTATGATCATGTATGTTATAATTTAACTAGAC
Source organism: Datura wrightii (assembly GCA_035772735.1). Taxonomy (NCBI): domain Eukaryota; kingdom Viridiplantae; phylum Streptophyta; class Magnoliopsida; order Solanales; family Solanaceae; genus Datura; species Datura wrightii. The sequence goes on from JASDFA010000016.1 coordinate 117,333,683, forward strand.
ATGAACTTCATGTATGATTTCACGATAAATATATGAGTCCTTATGCGCATGTTTTTGAAAGCAGTGCCTGACACCGAGTAGGCCCCATGTTTAGGTAAACTTCGTGGTCTCAGAACTACATGCCACCATAGGTATATATTCATGGTTAACCTTACGGGATCCCTATTAGTGATATCACACCTTTTACGTCCCTTTCCTGGCAAGCTTGGGATGGCTTTTCCTACTTGATTGAGATAGTTGGGGTATTATGTAAGCTCTATCGTGATGGTATCGGTTAAGATGAGTCCTCGGTTAAGGTGATTCCTCCCATTGCTCCTTATGATTTATGCATTGTCATGTTTACGATACTTGTGCTCAAGTTATGATTTACAAGGTTCCTCTTATGATTACGATATGGCTAGTTTATGAATAGTTTTGGAAACCTTGAGCCTTCATGTTTATGTTATGATTATCACTTCCCGTTTGAACTGTACTACTCTTATGTATTTTATTATTTCATTTTTATTTACCTTGCATACTTAGTACATTCAAAGTTGTGACTGCATACTCTGTGCTGTAATGTTTCATGATACAGGTCCAAGAGATTAAACTTAGCCGCGCCATTAGTCCTACTTCCATATCAGTCCTTTTTAGACAGTGTTGGTGAGTTCTCATCTTCCGAGGAAATTCAATTTAGTTTGTTGTTTTGTTATTTAAGTTACAAACTTTTGTCGAGCTTGTTGGGGATGCTGTCCCATCAGCTCATCAATTATGTTAGAGGCTTTTAAGATAATATGTAAGATCTCAGCTTGTCAGTGTTGACTCCGTTTATGATTATTATGTGTGTAGAATTCCACTTATTCATTTTTAGTTTATCAGTTTCCATTAATTTATACTCTTTACCCTCTATGTTCATGCCATGGGTCGACTTGGAGCCATTCGTGGTTCTACGTTCCATGTCTCAGTCTGGACCTATGTTCAGGTCGTGCCAAGAACAATCAACTAAACTAATTGTCACTGGTACTATCGAATTGTGGCCTAACTAATTAGAACTAGGAAAAATATCAAGTCTTGAAACCTTGCCTTTGAAAGACTCAACTTAATGATCCGTCAAGTCACCAAATGACTTATTTGATGAGTCGTTCTATGATCTGGTGTAGTTTCTATTGTTTATTTTCTTCAAGTTTATGATCTGATCGAAGGGAACTTTGAGGGTTGTTACAATATCTCCACCTTAGGATCATTCTTTCTCGAATGAAGACTAAGATGGACTGATAAGTGACCTAATAGAGAGTAACTAAATTGAACTTAACTGAATCCACGAAATATGTAACCATACTAAGGACTTCAACATCAAATAATGGAGCATGAAACTAATAAGAATGCTGCGAGAGAGGACAGTTACCTCAAGATGATTCTAGACTCGGATGGAAGAGGTGAGGATACTTGGCCATCATATTTGCTTTAGCTTCCCAAGTAGCTCCTTCAACTAGCTGATTCCTCCATAACACTTTTAGTGAGCGACTTCTTTGTTCCTCAACTTACGAACTGGATGATCTAGTATCTCAAATGATACTTTTTCATGTGATAGATTATCCTTAACTCCTACACTCTCTGAACGGACAATGAGTGAGGGGTCACCAACAACACTTCTTAAGCATAGAAATGTGAAAAACTGGATGAACTGATGCTAGTTCGGACAACTCCAGCTCATAAGCTGCCTTTCTAACTCTCGTTGAAATCCTGTATGGACCAATATAACAGATACTAAGCTTTCCTTTCGTCCCAAATCTTATAATACCCTTTGTCACTACCTGAACATAGGTCCAGACCGAGACACGAAACCTAGAACCACGAATGGCTCCAAGTCGACCCATAGAATGAACATGATAACTAACGCACATACATCAATAAAAAAGCTAATAACTAAAACATGAATAAGCGGAAGTCTGAATATATATCAACCTTACAAAGTCAACACTCACAAAGCTGAAAGTCTACATGTTGTTTGATAAGTCTCTGAAATATCTGAAGAGCTGATGGGACAACATCACCAACTAGCTCACTAAAGTCTGAAACTAAAGGTAATATTAGTCATCACTAACTGAAGGTCCTCGAAGGATGAGGACTCACTACAGTGGGAATTGAACTAAGCTTTGAAAACTGGCCAGTGGTGGAATTGAGTCTAATCGTCTGAACCTGTATCATGAAATTATATGGCATAGAGTATGCAGTTAGTACTTGGAATATACTGAATATGTAAGGTAAGTAAAACATACTGAGTAAGCATAAAATGAAATCATGCATATAAACATAAATCATAAGATCATGAGAGTAAGGACTGCATGCTGATGTCTGAAAATATGTGTAGTCATAAACTGAATTTCATCTCTGAATAAAATGACCCAAAGTGGAAAACAGAATCATATGGCTTGCCATAGCTGAAATCATAAGTAAAAGCTTACAAACTGATCATTGGCTCAAACCTGTTGAAAACATAATATCATAAGTCATAAACATGCATAACTGAAATCATGAGGAACAATGGGAGACTCGTCGTAACCGAAAACCACCATGTATAAGCGCATGATGATCCCACGTCTTGCCCACATGGAGGAGGGCCATCCTAATCCTTGCCAAGGTGAAGGATAAGTATGGTGTGATAATATAGTGTGTCCTTGGATGGGGAAACACTCTCTTGAGAGGTCCCAAAATGTATACCTATGTTGGCGCATAGTTAGGAGACCAGGGAACCATGGAACCCCTAGGCACTACTCCCAAAACATGAATAATTCTCATATAATTGTATTCTGAAAACACATCTTTAATCTAAACATTGGGGATTCTTGACTCCAAAATATATATCCTAACTGATCTTGTTAGCCTTGGCTAAATCATGAAACATACATGACTTGTGTGAGCTTTCCCAAATCTCAAAATCATGCATATTCGAAATAGACTTCATTAGGAAAATTATGGATTCATACATCGGTAATTTGTAAACACTCATTCGTTTTAGATATCTCATCATATTTGAAATCATAAATCACAAACTTGACTTTTCATGAAACTTGCATAATTGGACATAGTTTTTCTAAAATTTAAAATCAAAATAGGTATAAAATACGCCCATAAATCTTAAAAACATACTTTAAAACATATATGGGATTGACCCAAAAACAATTTATGGAGAATTTCATAAAATTGGGTTAAAATCCCATAAGATAGATCTAGAACTTGAATTCATGGAATTGAGGAAAATTTTCAGCATGAGAGTGAAAGGAAATCCCATTCATAGCCCTACATATCTGGGTGAACTGAATATATACTTGTCCTTGAAAGCCCAAGAGATTTGGAGAAGAAATTGAAGGATTTAATCTTTATCTTCAGTAGAAAATGTATAAACTTGCATGCATGGGAATTGAATGAATTAGATTAGGTTAAACTATCTTAATACACTTCTTTTTGGGCTTAAAACGACGTAATTTAGGACTTAGGATCTTAAAAATTATGAAAACACCCTAACTGATTTTGCAAAAAATATCTCACTGCCAGAAGTAACGACTCACACCACTGGTCGTACCTTAATACCACGACTCGTGGTTGGCTCTCGTTGTTGCTACTGTTTCACTATGAATTTGGAAATTTCCCACAGTTCAGACCACGACTCGTACTATCAAACGATGAGTTGTTGGATCCATCCATGTTCATTGCTTCCAAATTTCTCAGCCCTTTCCCACGAGTGCAAGCCATGACTTATTGTTCCCCACAACGTGTCGTACCATGAATTGTCCCTTCCAAACCTGGTACACCAGAAACCTACTACGACCACTAACCTTCAACTCATACCACTAACCTTCAACTCATGTTTTGCTCTTATGGCTTACCAGTCGAGCTCCTCAACCTTCTAACGAGTGCCATCACGACCTATGGTTTCCCACAATGGGTTGTACAACTACTCGTACAATCTAACTAGGGCAGCTCAGTCATCAAGCAATGATTCATCCTACAAGTCATTAATCCTTCCCATGACTCGTACCATGAGTCATCCTGAGAAATTTTCTAACCTTTTTTGCTGATCACATCTTAAATATCAAGTCTAGTATTAGGAAATTTTAGGGTAATACACCCTTCATGGGTGAAATCTTTAAGTAGACCAAATCATCTACCTCAAACTCTAAGTTTCTACGCCTAACATATATGTAAGGCTTTTGGCAACTTTGTGCAGTCTTCAACCTTTCCTACATGATCTTAACCTTCTCTATGTCTTGTTGTACTATGTCTATTCCTATCAATATTGCTTCACCAACTTTAAACCAACCAATAATAGATCTACACCTTCATCCGTAAAGAGCCTAACAAGGAGCCATCTGAATACTAGAATGATAACTGTAATTTTATGCAATCTCATTAAGAGGTAAATGGTCATCCTAATTTCCCTTGAAGACAATAGGATATGCCTTCAACATATCTTCCATTGTATAAATAATCTGTTCTACTTGACCATCTGCCTATGGATGAAATATTGTGCAAAGGTTTACCTTCATACCCAAACCTTTCTGAAACAGCTTCCAAAGCTGTGCAGTAATTGTGTACGTGTATCTGATAAGATTCATAATGGTACTCCATGATGTCTGGCTATCGCCCGAATATACAATCTAACATTGTCCTTGGCCAAATCTGTAGTCTTAACCGGTAAGAAGTAAGCTAACTTGGTCATTCAATCTATAATCACCTAAATAGAGTCATGTTGCTTACGTGCTTCGGTAGACCCGGTGATAAAGTCCATATTGATCATCTCCCCTATTATTTAGGGATTTCTATATTCTAAGCTACACATCTTTGATGCTTAACCTTAACTTATTGACAATTTGGGAAATTATCCACAATGTCTGCAATGTCTCTCTTCATACCACTCCACCAATAAACTTCTCTCAAGTCATGGTACATGTTAGTGGTACTTAGGTGAATAGAATACTTGGAGATGTGTGCTTTAGCCATGATCCTCTCCTTGAGGACATCTACATTCAGAACACATAATCTACCTTGATACCTCAAGACTCCATCTCCCCCTTGTGCGTAAACCAATACCTTCTACTTGTGAACATCTTTCTTCAATTGGAGTAAGAGGGAATTTTTGCCCTATTTTTCCTTAACTTCTGCTACTAGAGATGATTCGGCCCCATTCTGAACAAGCACACTACCTCCTTCAGAATCTATGAGATGAACTCCTAAGTGTGAGAGACTGTGAACATCCTTCATCAACTCTCTCTTTTCTTCCTCTATATAAGTTGTGCTTCCCATGGATAGCTTGCTAAGAGAATCAGAAACTACATTAGCCTTACCTGGGTGGTAGAGAATACTCATGTCATAGACCTTGAGTAACTCAAGCCACCTCCTCTGTCTTACATTCAATTCCTTCTATCTATACCTATATTGTAGGCTCTTGTGGTTCGTGAACACATCAATATGTGAACCATAGCATAATGATGCCAGATCTTTAATGTAAGTACTATAGCTGCCAACTCGAGATCATGAGTCGGATAATTCTTCTTATGGACTTTTGATAACACTCAAATACACTCCTCGTTTAGAGAAAGAGTAAGCGATCATTGTATCAAAATAAATATTCCCGATGGATGTTGGGGTCGAATCCCACAAAGACTAGTGAATGATGTGCACAAGCATTGTTTTAGGAAATTGAAATTAATTCACACCAATGAAGGAAAACAAAATATGAAATTTTTGTGGAAAAAATAGAGTTAGCAATATTGTGGATTTCAAACTAGCTTGCCAAAATAGGAAAATAACCAAAATTGATGACAATAATGAGAGAAGACTAGAGCTGTCGTGTAGATAGAGTGCTAATTAAATAAGGATATGCTAGCTCATCAAATTATTGTGACTACGTGTAAATAACATTGGATAAAATGGCATACTATGTTTTTCAACCTCATAGATGACTTTTCCTCGAGTCCTTTTGATCCTTAAGACACAATTCAATTAGCCCAGTAGAGTTCGAATTAATAGCTGAGCTATTTCTATCCATAAACTACTAATTAGGTAGATGAACATGGGTTTCTGCTATTTCTAGCCCAACTCCACACAATCACATCAATTCCCACCATCAAATTCTCTCTCAATACTTGAATTCTTCTTTTTCAAGCTAAATCAAGTAAGAAAGTAAACCCACATTTGCAACTATGGATCATCAATTATAGATTGGAGAGAACTCAACAGATTTACATAAATTAAGCAATATAGGATGAATCTAGCAATACCCAATCTAATTAAGCACCTATAATCACACATCTCTAGTTGATGATTTAGCTACTCATGATTAAGAAACTAAAGAGTATGTTCATCAATAAACTCAATAATTTCATTAGTAAGAGCAAGAAAAATCAAACTCAAAATATATCTGCAACAATGGTTGTACCTTGCTAATGGAAGAAGAAGAAAATAAGAAAAGTAATATTCCACACTCTTCTCCAATGGAGTTCTTCTCTTCCCAAGGCAAAATGAATGTTCAAAAAGCTAAAAAGTATAAAATTATGTACAGAGTAATTTCTTCTAGACTATATACAAAATAGGGCAATCAATCTCCTCTTTTTCCACTTTTGGACATAATTGCCCCTGTTCAGATTTTTTGTCACTTGGGCGGAGGGGGAGGTGCCTGCGATTTTCCGGTTGCATTCTGCGAATCTCCATCCATCATCTGCTGCACATCCAGTGATTCTACTGGCCAATTCTGTGACACCTTCGGTGGTTTGCTGGCTTTTATCCGCTATCTGTCGTTTCATTCATTCCTGGTCCAGAAAGTACAGGCACTAGTAAGCGCTTTGACGGGCAAGTCATCGGTTGATATCTATAGCCGTCGGTTGCACTTTATCCTCAAGTTAGTGGTCATCTGTGTTTTATCAGCGATTTGCCGGTGTTCTCCGGTGGAATGCCAGTTTTCACCTAATTTCATCCTTTTTACTCCACTTCTTTCTCTTTCTCTTCAACTCAGATACCTGCACATAAAAAGGCAAAAAGGAATAAAATTCATCTAAATGACTTGAAAACTAAGATAAAGCTCATGTTCAAAAGCATAATGAGTTGGTAAATTATCAACTTATCAAACCCCCAAAGTTAAACCATTGCTTGTCCTCAAGTAATGCAATTCTCATTAGTTAGGAAACATGCCAATCCACAAGAGTTTAGACACCAATGACCACTTAATCCGTGACAACCCAAAAAGTGTTCAATACTCACTGAAAAAAAGAAGAAAATTCCCCAAAGAAATCAAAGAAAAATATATGGAAACATTTCAAAAGGCCACCACAATTCAAGAGCATGATTTACAAACGCTTTCATTTTGAAAAACAAGGCATGGCTTATCCAAAGAAATACACATAGCATCTCAAATCATAATCACTGCACATTCAAAGTTTTCCTTAGAGCTCGCATTACTCATGCCTCAATCATACCTTTACCTTAATACAAGTATGTCCTCAAAAGGAATGATGCCACTCACCAAGGAGAGAATCCCTTTTTCTATCATAAATTATCTCACACATAAGGGATTTTATATAAAGATAGTCACACTCACTCTCCCGAAAGAAATCTTCATGCACTCAACTTGACCCATAGGCTTGACCTTCGTGTAACTCACCACTAATGTAGAGCAGCTACACTCAAAATCTATTAGGACTTGCGGGTCATGATGAATGCTGGGGGTAAGGGTAAGACAATTATTTGTCTCTGGTGATTAGATCCTCCCTAATGCCTTTATGTGAACATTCCAACCCTTCCCATATGACTTGTTATATCGCTTTACCTTATTCCTCCGTTCACAACCATTTTGCTCTTTTATTGTTCAAAGATCTTCTTTATAGCTCCTTTGGCTATCACATTATGACTTTCCTAATCAAGAGGTAACACCATTTTATTTCTCTTCTCTTTTGGTATATTAAAGTTTCTTAGCTCATCATTTCATTTTTCCCCATAATTTGGTGCTACCTCAAATTTATGTTTCTTATTTATCCTTCTTTCTTGAGAACCCCCAAACTTAGGCTCTTTGCCTCTTACTTAGAGATTTCCTTATCTCTCCCTAGGCCTTTGCGCCCACATTTTATTTTCATTCGCTCACCACTATCAATTAGGGAGGATGGGTTCCAAGAAGATGTAATCAAGAAGGGACATCGGCTTGTAATGTGGTTTCAAAAAAAAATAGTTCAAAAGGCTCAAAATTGGATAGCAACATAAGATATTTTTGAAGGGCATTTTGGGTAGAGTGGTTGATCAAATGAAAGCCTAATATCATGTTCTAAGTGTAGCTACATCTAGGATTTCACCTTGAGTCACACTTAGGGAAAGTTCTAGACAAGAAGCTAAGCATGAGATTCACAAAGATCCTTACCACACAAGGTATCACACACAAAGATTTCACAAAAGTCATTATCATCACAAGATATTGATTCAAGACATTAGAGTATACTATTCATAAGCCAAACAAGGAATCTATAATGTATGACAAAAGATTGTTACATTTCTCATTTCAAATGCCCATTGTTTTTCATTTCTCAATTCCATACCACATTTCAAAATTTTTTGTGGTACCTCTCAAATAACTCCACAGAAGACTCAAGAAAGACATAGCATTTTTCCTTATGAGAGTCGCCTCACAAACTATCATCGAGAAGGGCCAACTATCAGTTCGACAACAAAGGAAAAGAAAAAGAAGAAAAAAACAAAAAAAATGCTCCTCAGAAAAGAACCGTGGTATGTAGAAAATCTTTGGAGTTTGATTACTATTCTACTATTTACATAGGCGAACAAAAGAGTTTGGGTCAAAAAATAACATTTGACGATTCAAAGCAAGGACCTATTTTTTTAGCACTAACATTCAAAAATTATCCATTTCATTGCGTTGTATCATGGTCTAACCTTTCCCCAACATAAGATATACACTCCCCTCCCCCACTTCAAACAAGACATTTTCCCCTAATGGAACGAAAAAAAAGACAACAAGATGAAGGGGACTTCTTAATAGAATTAGTGATTGGGACGAGGGGCCCAATAATTCGTGGTTGCATCAAAATGCCAAGAACCTGTTTCGGCAGAAGTCGACATTAATGGATCAGGTGGGAGTTCCAATGGTTTCTCAGGTTCGAGTACCACCCATTTATCCGGTAGGGTTCAAAGATCACAATATGAAGTGATATCTACACTATCGGGTTTCTAAGATGGATCTACTTCGTGCATAGTGAGCATTGGAGATGGTGGTGGTCAGCTATGATATATCTCCTCATCTGACACCATTTCCGATGTACTGTCATACCCCACCCACCAATCATCAGGCGGGGCTTTTAGGTGCTTGGGGCTGTGATGTCACTGCAGATGGCTCAGAAGGGGTTGGGTTGCTGGCAGGTGGAGGTCCAGTGAGTGTATCCACGTCCTTCCTCAAAGAAATCACTTCATTTTCTAAGACCTCAACTATAGCACAGATGCCTCTTAACTTATCTCTAGTAGGTGGCATGGCTTTCTTAATGGCTTATTGGATCATGGAAGGGATGGTCTAAGCTAACTTTACAATCTAACTTTCATCTGCTTGGGCCATTTGTGCTATTTTGAGCAAGTCAGTTGGTGTGGCAGTGGGAGCCTTAGCTGCTTGGAACTACCTTCAGGTGTGCTAGAGGGCATAGAAGGTCGTGATTGAGTCTTGTTCTCTGTACCTTTGGCTCGCTTCAAGGTTGGGTCATCTTTATCAATTTTGGTGTCCAATGTAATTACATCATCAACCCACACAGTTTTATCCAATGGCCAGAACAAAGGGCATGAAGCCCCCACACAGAACATACTCACAAGGCTAGGATATGGTAATGATGTGGCCTGCTTCTTGGCGCTTCTTTTAAATTGATTTGCAATGATCTCTCCAACATTGATGTGTATATGATCCATGATGCAGGCGATAAGAATTGCAACTTCAATTGGGACTCTATTGTATTCTGAGAAGGAATTAACCGAGCATAAACCAAATCTAGCCACGTACGAGCTTCAAATTTCAGGTCACAATGATGAAATAGACCCCTGAAGATGGCCCACTGTGGTTGACCTATCGCAACTATGTTGTCTACCCATTTGAACTGGTTCGCTTTATCTTCCACCTTCTTATGTAATGTTGAAATTTGGTTGGGTTGGCTCAGCCCAATAGAGGGAATTGATTGCTTTTGGAGTTATGGACACCTCTTGGCTATGCACCCATATAGACGGTAGGCATGGCAATGTTGCTCATTGGTGCTTTTCCTTTTTCATTCATCTGGATATGGACATGATGCTGGGACTAAGGTTAGTATTATGCACAAAATTTAGAAAACACTCAAAACATTGGAGAACAAAACAATAACCAAAGCGTTATAAGGTGACCTGGGTGATTCCAGGGAAACGTCGGCTAAAGGCGGATATAGAACGGTGAAGTGCCGATGAACCGCCAGCAGGAACCAGTAAACTAGGCAAAAGTTTCCATCATAGGCGATTCCCACCAATGAATTGGCACTACAGAATCACGCAGCGCCACTGAAACGCGGGTTCGTGAAAAAAATAAGAAATTTTTTTTGATCAAACCCATGGTTTCACCTACGATTCGCTGAACATGTCCGACGGTTCGCCAATGGGTTATCTCCCACTTGGTCGAATCACAGCGCTTCACCAAAACCACTTACACATATAGATTCAATCCAAATTAATAATGACAACTTGCCCTTAAGAAAGTTGTCATGCTATTTATCATTGGACAAGTTGTGAAGGTGACACATCGGGGTTACTCAGACTTCACCCCCATAATAAAAAATAAAATAAAAAATAGAAACAATATAATAGAACAACAACATATCACAAAACAAAATATGAGGTAATCAAATAAAAATAAAGCATCAGTAATATCTACTCTAATCATGCATCATGGTAGATTTTTATTCTTAATTTAAACATGATCTAGAAAAATCATACCAAAATGAGATGTGATAGCTAGTAGAGAGGGCCTTGCGCTTTCCTATTGATGGTTTTCCTAAATTTATGGGAATATAGGTGGGGTGAAAATGGAAGATGGAAGAACTATTTAAAGGTGAATAAAAGGGAAGGTGATTGGGCAAGAGGGAGGTGAATATTGAATGAGGTTAGGTGGAAGGGTGGTTTGTTGGGAATATGAGAGATGGTGGAAAAAGGGAAAACTGGGATGTTTAAGGTCCAAACCCAGTCAATCTTATGAGAAGAACATAAACCTAGTTTGGGTCTACCGGCAATCGCCAATGAGAACCGGTGAGCCGCCGATGTGAGCGCCGATGTGAGCACCGATGGCCATTACTTGTGCAGGTATACTAATTTAGAGCTAGCGACTGACCGGCATATTGCAAATTGACACCGGTGTTTCACTAGGTGAGACGCCGATATGACGATTACTCCTAGGTGTACTGACTCGCATTGGCGGTTCGTGAAATTGTATCAGCGTTCCACCTATGAGTCGCTGATTGCTTCCAAGAATATCTTGTGCACTGCCTTATCTTCTGGGGGAGGTCAGTGCCCTACACTTTTGCATCGTTTTCCTTCCACTAAAGAGCCGGTCACGCCCTTTCCCCTTTTTACCTTGAATTGCAGTTACCTACTAAAATTAAAAACAACAAAGCATTAAAAAGTATACAAAGAGAATAAAAATAAGAATGCTTAGGTTGCCTCCCAAGAAGTGCTTTAGTTAACATCGTGGCAGGACATGGTTCCATAAGTTTTATGGTTTATCTAGGTACAAGACCTTTGTTCACCCAACCTCCTCCAACACTCCCAAATATCTTTTTGCCTTTTGCCCATTGACCTTGAATTTTGACCCATTTTCTCCTTGAAGTTCCATGGCATCACTGTCATAAACTTGTGATACCTTGAATGGACCTGACCATTTAGATTTTAGTTTCCTTGGGAATAACCTCAGTTGAGAATTGAACAACAACACCCAGTCCCCTGGAGAAAAATTCCGCTTCAAAAATTTTTTTCATGATAATGCTTCATGTGGGCTTTGTAAATAGCCGCATTCTCATATGCCCTCATTATGGATTCATTCAACCCATGCAGATTTTTTACTCTTGGATGCCTCTCCGCCATTCAAGGTTCAAGGTCTTCAATGCCTACAAGGCCTTATGTTCTAACTCAACAAGGAGGTGGCACGCCTTACCAAAGACAAGCTGATATGGAGACATTCCAATCGGTGTTTTAAATGCAGTCTGATATGCGCACAAGGCATCATCTAACTTCCAAGCCCAATCTGTTCTGTTCACATTAACTATTTCAGTCAAGATAGATTTGATCTCCTGATTTTAAATTTCTACTTGACCACTGGTTTGTGGGCGATAAGGGGTTGCCACTTTGTGCTTCACACCATATTTGGCTAACAAGGTGCTGAACAATAAATTGCAAAAATGTGATCGTCCATCACTAATGATAGCTCTAGGAGTGCCATACCGGGAGAAAATATGCTTCCTCAAAAAGGTTATTACACGCCTTCCCTCATTGTTGGGTAATGCTACAGCTTTTACCCACTTATGTCACAACCTGAGAGTACACCCAGATCATAAATACGGGACAAGGAGCCCCGAGAGACTCCAAGTCAACCCATGGCATGAGCATATATCTAAACCATTCACATAAGGCGAAAAACTTAGCCTAAAAATCATGAACTGAATGAAACCGTGACATGAAATATAATAAACAACGATACATGATCCAAGCATAACAGCTGAATACTACAAATAGTCTGAAAAGCCTCTAGTCATAATAGATGGGTTGAAGGGACAAGACCCCAACTAACCCTAACATTCTGAAACAAAAAGATGACCAAGATCTGAACATAAAGCCCTCGAATCATGAGGACTTACCAACGAGAACTGAGAGTAGAACTGGGAGCAAGCTAGGAGCGATGCTGAGCTTGAGATCTGGATCCTGTATCATGAAATGATACAACATAGAAAATATGCGGTTCAGTACTTGGAATGTACCGAGTATGCAAGGTAAGTAAAACAATACTTAAAAACATTAGAGTTATAGGAGTGCGACATCATGATCATAAAAAATGAAATCATAAATATATCATAAGGCTCAAGGTTTCCCAAAAGAATTCGTAAACCTATCATAGTCACAAAATGAGAGAAAGACATTAAATAAAACATGACTTGAGCCAAAGAACATTATTATACATGCATTAAAACAATGAGGAACAGTGGGAGATTTCTATAACCGACATACCCCATATGAGCACACATGGAGCTCGACCTGTAAGACTAGTCGGGAGGCTGTTCAAACCTTGTCAAGGGTAGAACCATGAAGGGTGTGATATCACTCATGAAGACCCCGTAGGGCATAGGGGACAGTCACTAAGGAGGTCCCAAACATTTCCTACGATTGCACATAGTTTTGAGATTCGGGGCGTAACCTGTGCCCCAAACCTATTCGGTGTTACGTACTACTCCCAAAACATGAAATGTGCTCATAGAAATTCATACATGACATGCATGGCTACTTAAATCATAATAATCATAACTTTCTCGAAAATTCATAATACTAGCCATGGAATCGGGCCCGTGGGTTGGCCAAAATCATAGTTCATGAATCATAAGCAACATATGGGCATTGCCCATATTTTCAACATACTTGAAATGCTTAATTTATAGAAAACATGATCTTAATAACACGGAAGATTGAAGACATGCTTAAAATTCAAAAATTCATATCATGCTTGAGGAATCACCATAACCATGAAATTCATTAAAATCTTCATGATTTGGGAATCTATGCTTTTAGGGATTAGATCATCAAATATTGAATAAAAAAAGTGAAAACAGCCCAACAATTCGAAACCCATAATTTCGGCATACCAAAATAAGCTCATATCAATTTTTGAGGAATCTTGCATTTGGGTAAGATCCATAAAGATTTAGTAACTTTAAACATAGAAATTGGGAAGAATTGGGCATGGGTAGGGACTAAACCACCCATTCAAAACCCCACATACCTGGAAACATTTGATTCTTAACTTCAATGGAAAGCCCAAGATAGAAACTTGGAGGACTTGAAGAAGAACACTTGAATCCCTTTCCACTTCCCTATCTACTCTTACATGCATTAAACGAGACTTACATGAACTATCTCCCCTTAAAAGACCTTGTCCCCACCTCAAAACGACATAGTTTATGCCCTAGGGGTTTTGGAAATTATGAGAAGGCCCTTACTAATTCTCAGGAATTAACTGCCATGTGACCCTAATAGGTAACCTGACGACTCGTCAGGACCGACAACGACTCTTCGTGTCGCCCGTCAAGTACATTGCCCCATCCTTAATTAAATTTCCACAGGCTCGCTCAAGTCCCACCTCACGAGTCATTGGGACTAGCCACAACTCGTGTGGTCCCGTCCATTAGCTACACTGGTCAACCCTGCCCGGTAACCCTTAACCTCACCATGGGAGACCCGACGACTCGTAGTAGCTGACCACAAGTCGTTTCCACGCCTGTGGGGACCTCATCTCCTCAGCCCATTTCAGCCTTCCCATGAGCCACCTAATGACTCATGGGGTCTCCTCACGAGTCGTCTAAAGGCTCGTTCTGCATTGCTGCAACATTTTCCTAAATTTTTCCCGTTTGACTCCTGGATCTGATCCTTGGGTTCTCGGGGTATAACAACATCTCCCCCTTAGGAACATTCATCCTCGAATGTTAGAAACATGCAGAAAACTCAGAAACAAGCCATAACTATATGCATATACCGATCACTTAAGCCGAAAATTGACGGAATGACTACCTCCGAAAAGAACTATATAGCTGGACCAAATTCAAACATCACATACATATATCATATCATAAAACTAACTTGCACGCATGAACGGAACATGAAAAACTGACTAAAGGTTTAGGGAAAAAACTGATACCTCAAGCTGAAAGTGAGTCGGTAGGGAACAAATGGGGGTATTTAGCCATCATATCCGCTTTGGGTTCCCACGTAGCTCACTCTACATGCTGATTTCTCCATAACACCTTTATTGAAGCCACTTCCTTATTCCTCAGCCTTCACACCTGAGGATCCAAGATTACAATAGGAATTTCGTCATAACTGAGGCTATCTTTCACACCAACACTTTCCACCAGAACAACTAAGAATGGATCTCTCGAGCACTTTTTCAAGAGCGATACATGAAATACAGTATGAACTGAAGCTAACTCTGAAGGTAACTCTAGCTCATAAGCTACTTTAACCACTCGTCTCACAATCCGGAATGGGCCAACATAGCGGGGGATGAGTTTCCCTTTCTTTCCAAATCTCATTACTCCCTTCATGGGAGATACCTTCAAAAACACCAAATCATCGACCTCTAACTCAAGTTGTGTTCTCCTCACATCCGCATAAGATTTTTGGCGACTTTGAGCCATTTTCAGCCTTTCTCTTATCAACTGAACTTTCTCTATATCCTCATGGACTAAATATGGACCCACCAATGAAGCTTCACCGACTTTAAACCACCCAATGGGCGATCTACACCTTCACCCATAAAGAGCCTCGAACGGTGCCATTTGGATGCTAGAGTGATAACTGTTGTTGTAGGCAAACTCAATAAGAGGCAAATGATCGTCTCAGCTACCCTTCAAATCAATAACGCAAGATATCAACATGTCCTCAAGAGTTTGGATAGTCCGCTCCACCTAACCATTTGTTTGCGGATGAAATGCCGTGCTAAGCTTGACCTGGGTACCAAGTCCCTTTTGAAAAGATCTCCAAAACTAAGAGGTGAACTGAGTACCTCTATCTGATATGATGGAAAATGGCACTCCATGGAATCTAACCAACTCTCGGATGTACAATTTGGCATAATCTTCCGCTGAATCGATGGTTCTGACCCATAGGAAATGAGTAGCCTAGGTTAACCTGTCCACCACAACCTAAATGGAGTCATACTGTCTATGAGTGCGGGGTAAACCTGTTATGAAGTGCATGTTGATTTCTTCCCACTTCACAGTAGGAATGCTGATATCCTGAAGTATACCTCCCAGTCTCTGATGCTCACTTTCACTTGTTGGCAATTCGGACACTTGGCTACAAATTCTACAATATCGCTCTTCATGCTATTCCACCAGTAGATTTCCCGCAAGGCATGATACATCTTGGTGCCATCTGGATGGATAGAATATCTAGATCCGTGAGCTTCATGCAACATCTAGATCCTTAGATCAGCCACGTCCAGAACACATAAGTGACCCTGGTTCTGAAGTACACCATCTCCCCCTTCAGAGAAGACCTCTACCTTATGATTGTCAACAACTTCTTTAAACTTTACCAATGTTGGATCTTCTTCTTGTTTACCCTTCACCTTCATTACCAAGGACGACTCTGATCCGTTCTGAACAACTATACCACCATCGGTCGAGCCAACTAGTCTAACTCCCAACAGTGCAAGTCGATGTACCTCCTTCACCAGCTCCTTCTAGTCTTCACTCACAGGAGACACACTCTCTATAGAGAGTCTATTAAAGGCGTCCGCTACCACGTTCGCCTTACCCGGGTGGTAAAGGACACTCATATCGTAGTCCTTAAGTAGCTCCAACCACCTCCGTTGCTGAAGATTGAGATCCTTCTGCGTGAACACATATTGTAAGCTCTTGTGGTCTGTGAATACATCTACATGAAGCCCATACAAGAAGTGTTGCCATATATTCAAAGAAAACTCTACCGCAGCCAACTCAAGATCATGGGTCGGGTAATTCTTCTCATGAATTTTCAGCTGTTTGGAAGCATATGCTATGACTTTCCCGTGCTGCATCAATACATATCCTAGCCTGACTCTCGAAGCATCATAATATACAAAAAAGCCATAGGTTCCCTCCGGTAAAGTCAACACCGGTGCTGAAGTGAGTCGGGCCTTCAATTCCTGGAACCTCTTCTCACAAACCTCCTACCATTAGAACTTCACGTTTATCTGAGTCAATCTAGTCAATGGGGATGCAATGGATGAGAAAACTTCCACGAACCTCTGATAATAACTCTCTAATCCCAACAAGCTCCTGATCTCTGAAGGGTTTACAGGTTTGGGCTAGTTCTTTACGCCTCTATTTTTCGGGTATCCACCCTTATACCTTCACCTTACACTACATGTCCCAAAAATGCAACTGAATTCAGCCAGAACTTCCATTTGCTGAACTTGGCGTATAGTTGGCTATCCTTGAGGGTCTGGAGTACTACCCTCAGGTGTGCGGCATGCTCCTCCTCGTTCCTGGAGTATAACAATATTTCGTCAATGAACATGATCACGAACATGTCCAGATATGCTATGAATATCATGTTCATCAGATCCATAAAAGCTGCAGGGGAATTGGTCAGTCGAAAAGACATAACAACGATTTCATAATGGCCATACCGAGTCCTGAAAGTAGTCTACGGGATGTCGCTCTCCCGAACCCTGAGCTAGTGATACTCGGACCTAAGATCTATCTTGGAGAAATATCTGGCACCCATAAGCTAATCAAATAGGTCATCAATCCTGGGTAAAGGGTATCTATTCTTGATGGTGACCTTGTTCAACTACCTATAGTCAATACACATCCGAAGAGAACCATCTTCTTCCGGACGAACAACACTGGGGCATGATCACGGGCAAAATAGGATGCCCGAGATATGCTTAATACCTTAATGTTATCTTGTTTATCTAAGTTATTTTACATACTTTCATGTCATTTTATATAAATATGAATAGATGTGCTAACCAACATGATTAGTCCTTGTTTTGTAGGTTTCAAGGATTTTGAGGAACTAATTCACAAGTTGGTGAAAGCAAGGAATGGAGTGGAAGCAAGTGGCGAAAGTCGGCAAGGAGCATGCCTTGGCAAGGCTGGCCGCGCCAGGCAGCGTGCCACGCTGTGTGTGTGCCACGCCCAGCGCCGTGCCATGCCCTTGCCAAGCGCACGAGAGAAGGCAGCAAACGGCAGCAGCAGGCAGTAAACTAGCGCGCCAGCGCCGTGCCACGCTAGGAAAGCTGCGTGACAGCAGCATGCCAACGCGCTGCATGAGCAGCGTGCCACGTTGGCTAGCGCGGTGACCCTCGGCAGCTTGGTTTCCAGAGGCACTTTCCAGAGAGCTTTCGCATTGCCTCCATGTCACGGAGTCATTGCTCCGTGATACACTCCGTGACACGGAGACGTTCCATGACAGGCTAAATTATGCACGTTTTCCATTTACTATAAATAGGACCCTTAGCTCCTAAAATCATTTGGTCACGATTTTATTCTGGAAAACTACCTAGAAGTGAAGGGAGAAGTGGGAGAACTCATCTAGGGTTTATCAAATTCCCTTCTCATCTACCAAATTCATGTAAGTATGTTAGTTTAGTAGTAGTTAGTGTAGTTTTACGAACATGAATGGCAAGAACCCTTCCTCTAGGGTTGAAGCCATGAATTATGATTGTGCTTTTATGAATTTGTTTTGGAATTAAGTTATTGATTGTTGTTTTCATCTTGCATTCTGGATTGTTGGTTGTTTTTATGATTGATCACCATGAAAGCATATTTGTTAGCTTGAGTAATAGCTTGAGAAAGCATTACCTAGGTCAGGATATGAGAATGTAAGGAGCATGTTTGTATCTCGGGAGAGATTTTTGTGTCAGGATAGAAATATACCTAACACCGTTCTTGGTTGATGTTCGATGCTTTGGTAGGGGTTAAAAACCGACACGCAAGTGCACGTGGTCAAACAAGTAATAAAGTGGCTAAGTAAGCCAAGTATCGATCCAAGGAGACTCTGGATAAGTAAAATTGCTTAAGTATACTATATTCTAGTTTAGTTCTAATTATGTTGACAACAATGTAACCAAAAGTTAAATAATTTTGTTTATAAACTATATACTAAAACTATTAACAAATATTTACTTGAATTGAAACTATGGATAAGAGCATGCTAAGGTTAAGAACAAGTAATGAATTCGATAGTAATCATAATTCGGTTATTCTTCTCTTCATGTTGCTAGCCAAGAACATTAGCCTAGAGATTAAAACTCTCGTATTTAATCTCACTTTAGAATCATAAACCATTCGTCTACATTTCTGTGATCAAATGCAATTTATGACCTAGCAATACAATTCCGGTTCCTAAATTGACTAATACGGCTTTCAAGTATATTTCTATCAAGAAAGCACATCATAACCCAATTTTCCCAAATCAAGTTAAGAACAATACCCTATTAATTCACAACTTTCCAATTTCTTGCTCTCTCGAGTGAAATTGGACTTTTTAGATATACATTAATGTTGGCCACACACTAATGCAGTAAGAACAAGAATTAATAGAACAACATGAAAGAAGAAGATGAAAAACCATATAATTCACAATCAAAATTCAATACACATGTTCAAAACCTTAGCAAGGAAGAGAATTAGCCACTCATTTGTGGATTGATCATCCTCAAATGACTGTAAATCATACATACAATTGATTGAAAGAAGCAAGAAAGAGAGAAAAACCCTTAGCTTTTTCGTCCCTCAACTGCTCCTAACCCACGTCCTTGCTCCACCAAGTCTGAATTGTGAAAAATAAACCTAAGTGTGCTATTTATATTAGTAGGAATCTTTCCCGGATTAACAAGCAACGTGTCACGGAGTGCATCGCGGAGCACGGCCTCCGTGACACGCTATGAACGCGGAGGCTCTCTGGAAAATCACCTGAAATCGGCCCAGGCAGCACCTTGCCGCGTTGGCAACGTGTCACGCTACCTGGGCAGCGCGTTGTAGCCCCATGGTCGTGGAGTCCACCTGCCGTGGCACGTTGCCAACGCACAGGTGGGCTGTTTTGAGCGGCCTGCCTGCCGTGGCACCTTGTCGACGCGCCGGTGGGCTGTTTTGTGCCTCTTCCTTGCCGACGTTCGCGTGTTAATTCCGTTTCCAAGCTTCTACTTCACCAACTCATGGATTAGTTACTCAAACATCATCAAAACCTACAAAACAAAGGCTAATCATGTTGGTTAGCACATATCTTTATTTTATCTAAAATTACATGAAAATGTATACGATAACTTAGATAAACAAGACTAATTTAAGTAATAAAGAGTATCTCGGGCATATATTTTTGCCCGTGATCATATGACACACGGGGGTTATGAAAGACCAACTTGGGATGTCACATCACCACTCGAAGAAGTAGTTGTGAGGCTAAGTTGAGTTAAATGGTTAGAAGTACGAAAGTCCCTAATCGTTTCCCCGTAAACCACAACATAATTGATTGCCCGCGACTAGAAAATTAAACTCCTCGCTCACAATGATGCAGTGACGCTAGATTGCCGTGTTTAGAGGCTCGAAACACCATAAACATGCAATTCTAATTATGTGAAATAACAATTGATAGTTCCATGCTTAACCCATTGCAAATCGTAGGATCGCATGATTAATTGGTTTTAACTCTATGTTTCTCCTAGAGTGATTTCAGAATATTTCGTTGACCCAAACTTAGACTAAATTAATCTCAATCGACAACTTCTATAACCAACACTTGAGGTATTTAAGATCACACTTGAAATGGATAGTTATAGGAATGGGTCCAGTCCTTGTGGGTTCGACAATCCGGTTCTTAAAAAGAGCCACTATATTACTTGCACGACCCGTACACTTGCGGACGCGCGAATCGGGCACGTCAAGTCTTTGGCGCCGTTGCCGGGGACTCGGCGAAGTTTTGATAATTTATCTATTTTTAGGTGATTTTTAAATTCTCTTAAGTGTTGAGAAACTTGGTCTTAGTCTGATTATTGCAGGTGACAGGTTGTCCTGCCGAGCTGGCTAGAAATAGAGAGCTTGTGGAACCGTTGCTTGATCTTGAAGGTCAAATCCATTTGTGAAGGAGAATAGCTCTAGAGCATAAGCTGAAGAGACTTCAAGAAAAGGTACAACAACAACCACCCGCGGGACAAGTACAATTGTCATCCGAAGCAATGGCAGCAAGACCAGTTCGCGAAGTGGCAATCCCACTAGCGACAAATGTGACCTCAAGCATTCGTAAATCGGAGCCTGGAGGGCACTTTGAGCTTAAACAGAACATGGTGTAGCTGTTACATTCTAGTGGTCAATTCACTGGGATGGCACATGAGGACCCGCAGCAGCACTTATAGAGCTTTTTAGAGATTAGTGACACATTTGTCCCCACCGACGTGTCCACAGATTATGTCTGAATGACCCTCTTCCCATTTTCACTGTTGGGAGAGGCAAAAAAGTGGCTGAAGGCTGAGCCACCGAACTCCATAACTTCATGGAATGACTTGGCTAAGAAGTTCCTTATCAGATTCTTCCCCTCAGGCAAAACTGCAAGGTTGAGAAGTGAAATACTCAGTTTCAAGCAGAGGCCTGATGAGAACTTATATATGGCTTGGGAAAGATTCAAGTCATTGTTGAGAGACTGCACCCATCACCAGCAATCAAATGAAGTGCTGGCTCATACATTTGTAGAAAGTCTAGACCCACACACAAAAATATTACTAGACTCTACATCGGGTGGGCAAGCCTTGGATAAGACATATGATGAGTTGTACACTTTGTTGAACAGAATTGCACAAGGAAATCCAGAGTGGCACAGCGAGTCATCGAGAGGGGCAGGAAACAGATTGGGGTTGATAGAAGTAGATGGTTTGAATGCTTTGGCAGCACAGTTAGCTTCGTTCCAGCATCAAATGATGACTCAGTTCAATAAACTGAGTATGAACCAACGCCAGGGACAGGTTAATGCAGTTCAGCAAGCTTCGAGTTGGTGTGAAATTTGTGGAAATAATGGGCACTATGCAGAATCTTGTGGAGCCAATCCGGAGTCAGTCAATTTTGTTAGTAATGTGCAGCGCAACAATCAGAATTTTGAAACCCTTTACAACAGAAATTGGCAGGGCCACCCGAATTGTTTTTGGGGTGGTAACCAAAAGCAAAATTATATGCAACCTCAACAGCAGCAGTATCAGCAGAATAGGCAGAATGATGGGCAATTGAGTAGCAACATTGAGGAAACATTGCAGAAAATCATGGAGACCCAGACGCAGTTAGTGGAAAATCAGGCGAGGATGGCAACAGACTTAATGAATCAGCAAGTCGCCACCCGAAATCTTGAAAAACAAGTGGGTCAGATAGCAGCTGCTCAAAACATGAGATCGCAGGGGGGATTACCAAGAGACATAGATCCTAACCCCCGGCAGATCAATGCCATCAGTTTGAGAAGCGGTAAGCAATTAGCTGATGCAGTGTCAAAAGAGCTGAGCAAGGAGGTGCAGCCGGAGTTGGTTAGACCAGGACCATCCATCAACATGGGAGATAATCAGAGTGCTGGGCAACAAAATGCACAACTTCCATTGCAGCCAGCACAAAGACCACCACCACCATTCCCTCAGAAATTCAGAAAGAGCAAGGAGGAGGAATGCTTCAAAAAGTTCTTTGAGAGCTTCAAAGAACTTCACATAAATTTGCCTCTTCTTGATGTTTTGCAGGGAATGCCCAAGTATGCTAAATACTTGAAGGACGTGATGGTGAACAAAGTGAGATTGGTGGATGTCCAGACGGTAGCACTGACTGAGGAGTGCAGTTACAGGGTATTGAGCAAAATGCCAAAGAAACTCAAAGACCCAGGGAGTTTTACCCTCCCCATACAAATCGGTAAAGCTGAGGTGATACGAGCTTTGTGTGACTTAGGGGCAGCAGTTAATCTAATGCCCCTATCCTTATTCAACACCCTGGGGTTGGGAAAACCGAGGCCGACAAGGTTGATGCTGCAGCTGGCTGACAAGTCGCGAGTGACACCTGATGGAATAATAGAAGACCTTCTCATCAAAGTAGGTAAGTTCATTATACCTGCTGATTTTATTGTCTTGGATTTTCAGGTTGATGACCAGGTACCCCTGATCTTGGGACGGCCATTCTTGGCCACTAGAGGAGCGGTGATTTATTTGAAAGTAGGGACCCTGAAAATGAGGGTCGAGGATGAAGAAGAAATCTTCCGCGTTTACCAAGAAATGAACCCATCTGCACACTATAGAAACCTTTGTCAGGTTAGTGTGTTGGCAGAGGATAAGTGTGGGGTGGAGGATTCCACAGGTGCAGGGCCAAAGGAAATTACAAGTGTTCAGCCCGAGTCTGATAAAGGGCTTCAAATTTAGAAGAAGTTGGAGAAAGAGTGGAACAAAGTGGAGGCTGTTTCCTCTAAACAACAAAAGAAAAGGAGATGGTTCTCGAAAGAGAACCCAGGTATGAGGATGTCCTGAAAAGGATAGTCCACGTCGGGCCACGACGTAAAATAAGGCGCTACTTGGGAGGCAACCCAAGGGTACCACAGGTACCATTTTAATTTCTTGCATTTGTGTTGATTTTATTTATTTTTCATCCTGCGTTGTTTTTGGTGGAAAGTTAAGCACCGATGGAGGGGAAGTCTGAGTACCCGTGGAGGAGGAAGCTAAAAAGCATGGACGATAAAAAGTGTGGGGTCGACACACACTTGTGCAAAGTTGAAGAAAATCATGCTATTAGCTAGGGTTAAAGGCCTCAGGGAGGATTTCTCACCCTTTGTAAATTTTAATTTGATGCTATGAGGACATAACACGATTTAAGTGTGGGGTGAGTGAAATTTCAAGGGAAATTTCAAAAATTTTTGTTGTGCTTAACGATTTTTGGTGAATGTAATGCTTGTGAAAAATTTGAAAATTTGGAAAAAATTTTGTGCACTAAGCATGACTTCATCACCCGTTGGTTTTTCTTTTCGGTTCTTTTCCGACGAGGGGGTCTTTGAACCGAAGAATAAAAATTTTATTTTCTTTCCTTTGTCTGTATATAGTGTTTTAGTCATAGTTAGGGACTGTTTCCGACGATGGATGGATGACGACCGTCTTGAGGAAAAATTAGTCAGTAGGTGATGGGTTTTTGAAACCATAACTATGTGGTGCTTGATGTTCTTGTTATGTGCTATACGTGATTGTAAGATGCAAGTATGTTCGGTGTGAAGAATGCAGGTGTATAACTTTGTGTGAGACGCTTAGGCTCTTGAATTTGACTCAATATGATAGAAGCTTAATTCTGAATTCTTGTAATTAGCTGAGTAAGAGTCTGATGAATGTGTCTTAAATTGAGCATGTGCCATGAGTGTAAGGTTTTTGAGTATTCTGTGCCATTGTGGAATGTCTAGAACTTTCCTGGTGTGTTTATAAAACGAAATGAAGGATGTGAATTGTAGGAGATGATTTAGGCATTTTTTTTCGAATGAACCAATTCTTATCCCTCATTTTATCTACCTTGAAAAATTAATCCTAGTTAGCCCCATTGAGCCTTGAGCCTATTCTTTGACAGCTGAAACATAAGCTTAATCCTTTTTATTTCATTAGCCTTGAACTTGATCCAAAACTCCTAAGCGCGTGAATGGAAAAATCCGAAGGAGTAAAGGAGTGAGAAGAATGAAAAGAAAGGAAACGTAGCAAGTTGTAGAAGTGAGAAAAGGACAAAGGTGCACATGCGTGCAAATGGTTGAGTATTAGTAAGGAGCAAGAAGACAAATTAATGAAAAATTATTTATAGAGCTCCTTACTAATAAGTTAAAAGTTCCTAAAGAAATGGGGGAACACAAGAGGAACAAGAAAGATGAAAGGAGAAAAAGGTAAAGTAAGGGAAGGGAAGTTCGTAAGGAGGGCGTAATGTATTAAAAGCGCTTAGGAAAGATAGTCACTATTACTGGCCATAATAATACCTACCTGTCCCTTAGCCTACAGTACAACCCATTAAGTCCTACTTGATCTTACATTGACACACCCTTAAATTAGTGGAATAAAACACTAAGGGCAAGCATATGGTTCATTACATGATGCATGTGAATTCTTTGTGAGAGTGAGTGAAATTTTATTGATTCACCCACACATGTTATGATGTACAAATGATTTTTGCGTGTGATTGGGTAACTCTATTTCTGTGAGGGGCACATGTTTAATGAAGGATATAATTCATGTGAGATTTCTTAATTAGTTGATTTGCACGAGTTTGCTAAGATTGAGAGTCGATTCTTGAGGTTAAGAAGTCTTAGCATTGTTGAATTTCATCTCGGTGATTAAATTGTGTATGCTCTATCTTTAGCTTGTTATCTTACGTAATCATTATAGCCGTAGCTTGAATGATCTTGCCAAATTAGTTATGTGGGAGTCTCCATAAGTATGATTTGTAAAATGTTGTTCGAGGACGAACAAGGCTTTAAGTGTGGGGTTGTGATCACGGGCAAAATAGCATGCCCGAGATACGCTTTATACCTTAATGTAATCTTGTTTATCTAAGTTATTTTACATACTTTCATGTGATTTTATATAAATGTGAATAGATGTGCTAACCAACATGATTAGTCCTTGTTTTGTAGGTTTCAAGGACTTTGAGGAACTAATTCACAAGTTGGTGAAAGCAAGGAATGGAGTGGAAGCAAGTGGCGAAAGTCGGCAAGGAGCATGCCTTGGCAAGGCTGGCCGCGCCAGGCAGCGTGCCACGCTGTGCCTGTGCTGCGCCCAGCGCCGTGCAACGCCCTTGCCAAGCGCACGAGAGAAGGCAGCAAACGGCAGCAGCAGGCAGTAAACTAGCGCGACAGCACCGTGCCACGCTAGGACAGCTGCGCAACAGCAGCATGCCAACGCGCTGCATGAGCAGCGTGCCACGTTGGCTAGCGCGGTGACCCTCGGCAGCTTGGTTTCCAGAGGCACTTTCCAGAGAGCTTTCGCGTTGCCTCCATGTCACGGAGTCATTGCTCCACGATACACTCCATGACACGGAGACGTTCCATGACAGGCTAAATTATGCACGTTTTCCATTTACTATAAATAGGACCCTTAGCTCCTAAAATCATTTGGTCACGATTTTATTCTGGAAAACTACCTAGGAGTGAAGGGAGAAGTGGGAGAACTCATCTAGGGTTTATCAAATTCCCTTCTCATCTACCAAATTCATGTAAGTATGTTAGTTTAGTAGTAGTTAGTGTAGTTTTACGAACATGAATGGCAAGAACCCTTCCTCTAGGGTTGAAGCCATGAATTATGATTGTGCTTTTATGAATTTGTTTTGGAATTAAGTTATTGATTGTTGTTTTCATCTTGCATTCTGGATTCTTAGTTGTTTTTATGATTGATCACCATGAAAGAATATTTGTTAGCTTGAGTAATAGCTTGAGAAAGCATTACCTAGGTCAGGATATAAGAATGTAAGGAGCATGTTTGTATCTCGGGAGAGATTTTTGTGTCAGGATAGAAATATACCTAACACCGTGCTTGGTTGACACACGGGGGTTATGAAAGACCAACTTGGGATGTCACATGACCACTCGAAGAAGTAGTTGTGAGGCTAAGTTGAGTTAAATGGTTAGACGCACGGAAGTCCCTAATCGTTTCCCCGTAAACCACAACATAATTGATTGCCCGCGACTAGAAAATTAAACTCCTCGCTCACAATGATGCAGTGAGGCTAGATTGCCGTGTTTAGAGGCTCGAAAGACCATAAACATGCAATTCTAATTATGTGAAATAACAATTGATAGTTCCATGCTTAACCCATTGCAAATCGTAGGATCGCATGATTAATTGGTTTTAACTCTATGTTGCTCCTAGAGTGATTTCAGAATATTTCGTTGACCCAAACTTAGACTTAATTAATCTCAATCGACAACTTCTATAACCAACACTTGAGGTATTTAAGATCACACTTGAAATGGATAGTTAGAGAAATGGGTCCAGTCCTTGTGGGTTCGACAATCCGGTTCTTAAAAAGAGCCACTATATTACTTGCACGACCCGTACACTTGCGGACGTGCGAATTGGGCACGTCAGGGCACCTAATGGGGACTTACTCGGTCTAATGAAATTCTTATCCAACAAATCCTTCAACTGCTCCTTTAACTCTTTTAGCTCGGCTGGGGCCATTCCGTAGGGATGAATCGATATGGGCTACATGTCGGGTGAAAGATCAATCTCAAAATCAATCTCCCTCTCGGGAGGAACACCTGGTAGGACATTAGGAAATACCTCGGGATACTCACATACCAGGGGGACCGACTGAATGGTCGGGGTCTCAGATGTGGAATCCTTAACCCTAACTAAATGGTAAATACAACCCTTAGAAATGCTTTTCTTGTCCTTGAGATAGTTGATAAAGTGTCCTACAGGTACCGCTAAACTACCCCTCCATTTTAAAACCAGCTCACCTGGAAAATGGAACTCCATCGCTCGGGTTCTATAGTTAACAGAAGCATAACATGTAAACAACCAATCCATGACCAGAATGATATCAAAATCATTCATAGCAAATTCTATTAAGTCTTTTGAGGTAACTTTATGCAATACTGTAATGGGGCAACCTCTATATACCCGCCTCATTATGACTGAATCACCAATCGGAGTAGATATAGAGAATGGTTCTAACAAAATTTCAGGACTGACTCCAAAGTTACTTGCAATGTAAGGTGTCACAAAATACACTGTGGCTACCGGATCTAAAAATGAATAAGTATCGATATCAAAGACTCGCAACATACCCGTAACCACATTAGGAGAAGTCTCCTTCTCCTGTTGAGAGCCAAGTGCATAAAACCGATTTTGGCACTGGCCTCCAGCTGAACCAGTCAAAGCACCCTGTTGAGTAGGACGTGCCACTGGAGCTGCTGAACTAGCTGCTGGAGTGCGGGCTCCACCACCCCCTGACCTGGCTGCGGGGCAATTCCTAAGCCTGTGTCCGGGTTTTCCACACTCGAAACAAGCATCTGAGCCCACGAAACACCTCCCTGGGTGATTCTTGCCACAATTAAGACAAGATGGGAAAGTGCACTCGGTGCGAATGCTGCTCTGACCCCTCGAACTTGAGGCCCTGCTCCCCTGATCCTCTCGAGGCCTGGATGGGGTATTGGCTGAAAATGGTGCTGGTGTAACAAACTTGTGCTGGGACTGCTGGTGAGACCAACCTCATGGCCTCGGCTGGGAGAACTTGTAGCTATCAGTTCTAGCCCTCTTGGCCTCTCTCTGCCTCATATGAGATGCCTCCATCTGCTGGGCATAAAGGACAATTCGGGGGTAGTACATATCCTGATGGAGCATGGCTGTTCTGCAGTCCTTGTCCAGATACTTGGCTACTCCCTGCACGAATTGGATTGCTCGTGCCCTCTGGTCCACCACTAACTCCGGGGCATACTTTGACAGGTGAGTGATCTCAAATGAATATTCTAACATTGTCATCTTTCCTTGTTTGAGGTTAAAAAACTCAGCTGCTTTTAATTCCATCATCTCCTGAGGGAAGAACCTGTCGAGAAAGGCCATGTGGAATTCATCCCAACTGATAGGGCCCTCTCTTGCTACCCTGCTATCCTTCCATTGCTTGTACCAAATATAAGTGACCTCCTTTAGATGATAATAGGCCAAGTCAACACACTCCTCATTTGTCACCCCCATCACCTGAGTGACCTTCAAGATCCCTTCAATGAACTCGTATGGATCCTTGTCCATCTTTGATACTGTGAACTCGGGAGGGTTCATCCTCAAGAAGTCTCTAATCTGAGCTGCCGCTGCATTGCCATTCTATGGAACATGTGCAACAGCCTGCTGGTTGACCTAAGCAATCAAGGCTTGCGCCAATATCTGAATAGCCACCAGAAACTTAGCATAGCAGCTGGCTCTAGTGCCTGGGGCTCCTGGACAGGTGGGGCTTGCTGACGCCCGTGATCATTGCCACCTCTGTGGCCTTCATCATTTTTGTTCCTCCTTTTGTTCATTCTTCTGGGGGCCATAATTTTGCAATCGCGAATAGCACAAATTAGAAGGGTGGAGAG